>OX101737.1:18795361-19995361 GCA_944452665.1 Stenoptilia bipunctidactyla | reverse complement strand
TGCGCGTGTTCGAAGCGGGCGGCGACCTGCAGGCAAGTGCTCGCCTGCTGTGTGCCTCCTGGGACACCTGGCTATTCACCACCTGTAAGTACCAAATTAACTCTTATGATGCGTGATCTAAGTTCCATATTATGAAAGCTTTCGTGCGCGTTAATGCATGACTCAAAAATATGCGGGCTATATACTTAAGATAACTGTTAAAAAATCTAAAGGCTCTTAAGCATAGACAAAAAGCTGTCTGGTTTTTTCTTTCATAAATTATTGATTTTTGAGTAATTATTTTGCATTTTGACAAAAGAGTGCACAGTTCTTTGATTCGGATTCGAAGAGACGATTTAATAATCACTCTTGTCTAATGTTATTCACAGTAAATACACTTACACTTACTTATGGTTATGGCAAGCAAAATTATACCGAATAAGGCTCGTCTTGCCATACTTGAAGGAGTTTTGGCGCCAACACCTATGTATGGTAGTGAATCTTGGGTGTGGCAGAGAGACATGAAAGCAGGATTAATGCCGTGGAGATGAGAGCGTTGAGAAGCATGTGTGGAGTGAAATTGAGTGATAGGGTGCACAACAGTGAAATAAGAAAGAGGATGTAGTGACTAAGATTGAAAAAGGTATGCTACGGTGGTTTGGGCATTTGGAAAGGATGAGTGAAAGTAGATTTGCGAAAGAGGTGTACAGAACAAGAATGGATGGTGTTGTTGGAAGGGCTCGGCCTAGGCGAACGTATGCCGATCAAATTGGCGACATTTTGAAAAAGGGCCTAGCCAAAAGTACCCGTAACCGGCGATCATGTATGAAAAGAGTGATGAACGTGGAAGAAGCGAAAGAGGTATGTCTGGATCGCAGCAATTGGTGTTCCCTTGTCTCTGCCTACCACAAAGGGAGTAAGGCGTGAGGTTATGTATGTATGTACACTTACGCTTATATCTCTACTTTTACCTATTTCTTATCTCCCCCAGTGTTCCTGGTGGAAGCGGCAATCCGCATGCTGGCGGGCGGGCTGGAGGCGTACCTGGAGAGCGGCTGGAACGTGTTCGACGGCAGCGTGGCGCTGCTCACGCTGCTGGGCGCCGCGCTGCTGTCGCTCGCGCCGCAGCTCTACGCCGTCGTCGTGTTCCGCCCGCTCAGGTACCACCGACGACCGGCTGGTGTAGCGGTAACATACATTGCCTTCTATGCCAGAGGTCCTGGGTTCGAATCCCGGCGGCGACGGATATTTGTGTGATGAACACAAATGTTAGTCGTCAAGTCATGGATTCTAATAAAAAAATATGTATTTATTCAATATGTATGTTTATATAATTCTTAAGTATATCAGTTATCTAGTATCCATAACACAAGTTCTTTAAGAAACTTAATTTGGGGTAGATAATGTTGTGTGAGTGTCAGAAATATTTATTTATTATTTATTTATATTTATTACTTAGCTACAAAAAGCTATACAGCTATACAGCGGGGGCGAAACGTGCAGGTCCTCATGCGCTGAGGCTTTCATTTTTGTGACAATGGGCATGGCCCATTGCTAAGATGGCCGTCGCGGCAGAAGGTTCTGTAGTGGTGAACCACTACCTACGAGCGTAGGTAAATCCTTTGCAAGGTGCGTCGACGATCTGGTCGTCGCTTAACGCTGGATGAGAGCAGCGCAGAACTGAGCGATGACATTGCGAACCCTTGAAGTAAATCATGTCTTTGTCGAGACGAAATAATGACACTCTTAAAACCCTTTGTATTAAGATGTTTTAAAAATGTGAAGTTAAGACTGCCAACTCTATTCTTTTTTTTTCACACTTAGGAACTCCAAGAGTTACTATGATAATCTGATTACGATCGCCGGTAAACGCTGGATGAGCAACCTTAGGGGGGATTATGTCTAGTATGATGATTTCTACAACAACGTGTAACATAATGAAGAGATAATACTTAAGGGGATTGTATGTTTGGTTATGTGGTTTATAAGTAACAGTACCATAAATTTTTTATTCTACCGGTTTGGCCGAAAAACAAGTTCAAAGTTTAGATCAAAATATCTAAGTGTAACCCTAAAAACAGCCGTTAGCTTTTGATGAAATCTATTCGATAACAGATGGTGTACAAATAAAGTGATGTGTAACTACGACAGATACTACAAATTTCAGCCGGTGCGGGAAAGGTCATAAGGTCACTGACTGCGGCACAAGTCTTGTTTTAGCTTATTAGGTTGACTAGGGATGTCAAAATATTTTGTTGTAAAATAATTAACTGTATGAAAGTCTATACCAGCATTGATCATGCTAATTCTTTTACTGTATATTCTACGTATGGTATAGAAGCTAACCCTTAAGTTTTATCTCTCCATTTTGTTACACGTTGTAAAGACATATAGATGATGATGTTGACTGATGCTCAGGTTAATGCGGCTGTACAAGCTGAAGAAGCGCTACCGCGACGTGTTCGGCACGCTGGTGCTGCTGACGCCGCTGATGTCGTCGGCCGGCTGCGTCATGCTCGTCATGTACTACTTCTTCGCCATCATCGGGATGGAACTCTTCGCGGGCTATGACCTAAGGAACTGCTGTGTGTGAGTACTTGATGATTACAATCTTTTTAGTTCCTCTAAAATATAATATCTACGGTATAGGATCTGTCAAATTAAATAATCCTATTTTAGCTAAAAAATAATAAATAAAATAAAATCCCCAGACAATCACACCAACTACATGGCCTAGAATATAAATACGTATATGTATGTATGTATTTATTTAGGTTTCCCCCTAGTTCGCTGCATGGTATCCCATAACACAAGCTATGCTTACTTTGGGGCCATGTAGTTGGTGTGATTGTCTGGGGATTATATTATATTATATTATCTATACATATAATAAAATGGTAGTATATTATATTATCTATACATATAATAAAAGTCAAAACTGTACATTGAATATTTTTTTAAAAGAATACTTGGGGTATGATCTACAATCGAAACAGAAACAAAAAATATTGTTTTTAGAATTTTTGTCTGTTTGTCTGTTTGTCTTTCCGGGATAAACTCAAAAAGTACTGCATGGATTTACTTCAAATTTGGCATGAAGATAGTTAAGAAGTCGGGTCAACATATAGGCTACATATTATCACGCTAGCAGTGTTATAATCGTAGGTGCGTTTGGTGCTGCATAGCGTTCACGCAGACGACGTCGCGGGCAGCAGCTAGTATATACATAGATAAACACCCAGACACGGAATTTTTTTTCTTGTTCCGTGCGGGAATCGAACCCGCAGCCACAGGCGTCTGAGGCAGACAGGTTTACCCCATCGCCAAAGTGGTCGTCGACGGTATTTTCTCATAAGCATGGAAGTTTTTGAAGACGTATGTCCCACCTAGGTATCCTGGAATGGCACATCTATTTAACCTAGAGTCGAGAATTAAGCGAGAAAATCGTCATGAAAATGCTCTTTACTCTAGATTCTGGTACAGATTCCGTTAATTCGGATATGTTTTTTAAAAGGTTTAATATATTTTATAAATAAAAATACTAATAGGGTTCCGGACGATCATTTTGGGAATGCGGGAGATCGGGGTTCAAGTCCCAGCCGGGATAGACTTTATTAAGTATATTTATGTATAAAATTATATTCCTTTAATTTTCACAGAAACACAACTGTAGAAGACTTCTACAAGTACTCAGAGAACAGCTCCACTGCTCTCGGTTTCTACTACCTCAATAACTTCGAGAACATTCTGACATCCGGGGTGACGTTGTTCGAACTGACAGTTGTCAACAACTGGTTTATATTGATGAATGCGTACGCGTCTGTTGCTGGGCAGTTCTCGAGGATTTACTTTATGGTAAGTTTTCAAAATATCAATATATATAAAACTGTTCCGTTACTGACTGAGTGACTGAGGTACTGAGTGTTTGAGTGACTGACAGACAACGTACAGCCGTAACTACTAGGCGTACAGAGCTGAAATTTGGAACATACATTCTTTAGGGGATGTAGGGGTGCACTAAGGAAGGAATTCCCGAAATTTCCACGGGAACGGGATATATAGGACTTTTTAGTTTGTACTTATGAAAAATCTTATTCTTTGAGTGCACCGATGTGTGAAACTTAGTGTAAAGGTTTTTAAATGTGTGTCTGGTTGTGTTATAACAGGGAATTCCCGAAATTCCCACGGGAACGGGAAATATATGATGTTTTAGTTTGTATGAAAAAATCCCATCCCTTGAGTGCACGGATGTGATACTTGATATGAAGGTTCTTCAATAAGTTTCTGTTTGTATTATGGAAGGAATTCCCGAAATTCCCACGGGAAGGGGTTGGAATTTTTAGTTTGTATGAAAAAATCTTATTCCTAGAGTGTACGGATGTGATTGCATGAAGGCATGAAGGTTCTTCAAAGAGTGACTGGTTGTGCTACGAAAAAAAATTCCCAAAATTCCCACGGGCACGGATAATATATGATTTTTAGTTTGTATGAAAAAAACTTATTCCTTGAGTGCATGGGTGTGATACTTGGTATAAAGGTTCTTTCAGTGGGTGTCTGGTTGTTTAGTTTCTGAAATTTCCACGAGAAGGGTAGTTAAGCGCATACGAAGTTTCGAAATTTGAGGACGTGATAGTTTGAAATCATATATGAAAAGAAAAAATTTAATAAAAATTAAATATTAATTATTTACTGAGTAAACTTAACCGAAAGTTAGAGAATTCATTACGTAACGCATGGTTACACTGGTACGGACGTACGCACGGCGGCGCTATCAATACCGAAAAGGTAGGAAGGTATAGACGGCTTCACGAACGATCGTCGACCAAGTAAAACTATTTATTTATTTACGGAATTTTGCTGAAAAATTAAGTACCTACTTCTTATACTTATGTATATTTATGATCAGAATCGAGTACAGGGTGCTCTCCTTCAATATAAAAAAAAATGTGTTTCTTATAAGGAAAAGGAACGAACAGTGATCCTGGATTTCCAACAGGGCTTGTACCTATAAAAAATAACTTTTATTTTTCAAATGGCTTAGAATTGGCTTTACCGAAGCGTGTAGGTATCCATAAAATAAACTTATAAATATTACTTTCAGGATACATAGTTGGCAAGTAAAAGTGTGTGTCAGATTAATATAAAACATTTTTTCCAGGTGTTCTATTTATTCACGATGGTGGTTCTTACCATCGTGGTGGCCAGCGTATTGGAGGCTTTCCGTTTTAGGATACAGTACAAACGAAGCACTACTAAGAGAGACGGTGGGTCAAATTAACTTATTTTTTAAGGTTTATAGTTAAATATATTTTTAGCTTAGGTTAAAATATATTTTTATTCCGTTAAAAAAATCCAATTTGACTTTATACGATACAAAGAAACGTAAACATAACGAAAAAAATAATAATGATGAACTGAAAACTTGGGCAAAACAATTTACTACAGAATAAGCATTGATTTTTTATGTTCCGTTGTATCTCCGACAGGGAAAATTGTTAAATATGCCCAATTAATGCGATTAAATTCTTACTTACATTACCAATATATGCTCACATCGCATTAGTTTAAAACTATTAAAAAACCATGTCCACAAAATCTCGTTGCAGAGGAGAAGCTACTCCACGAGGAAGTGCACACGAGCTGGGAGGAGGCGCAGCGTCTCGGCGCCAGCGGGGACTTCGCCGACCAGCTGCGGCCCTACATGCCTCCCGGGGTGAGCCAGCCTATAATTACCCATTTTTATCGTTTTTAGAGGCCTCAGGCTTAGAAAACAAAACCCTTTTTTTACCGGATAGTCACGCGTTTAATTATATTTTACAGCAAAATAGATTAGATTAGATCAGAGTAGATCAGAGTATTTCACAGTAGATCAGAGTATTTCATAGTAGATCAGAGTATTTCGCAGTAGATCAGAGTATTTCAGAGTAGATTTTCTATCTAATCTATTCAGATAGATTTTATGAGAGTAGATTCATAGTAGATCAGCGTAGGTTAGAGTTGATTCAAAAATTTTTTTTGTATGTGGGTTAGAGTCAAAATAAATGTACATTTCTCACATGACTCTTGTGAGAAATATTTCTCACGTTTCTCACAAAAATTAAAAACGTTTCTCACATTTCTCACAAAGATGCGTTCACATAGGTAACTTTTTACTGATGAACAAATAGGTACCTATGACATGTCATGATTTAAATGTACAGGAATAAACATAGGATTGAAATCTTCTATTGCCCGTGGTCCACCCGGTGGTCCACCTGGGTAGGCTATGGGAAATAACTTTTTCCCGTGGTTCACTAGAAGGTCCATATGTTGACATTGTAGTATTACGAAAGAATATGAAACATCTAGGTCTTAACACTAGAACAATACATTAATGCTAACTAAAGCAGTACACATCCTCACACTTCACAGCCAAATTAGAAAGAAAGAAAGCATTTATTAATATTATGTACATGGTATTTTTGTGTTTAGTTTAAGGAAGATATTTAGACCAATATAATGTGTATACGTATGCTCATACAGATATGTTGTATGTTGCGTCGTTAGATTTTTTCATTGTTGAAGTGTTATTAGGCTAAAATTATTTATGAACATCAAATCATATCATTCAATGGGTAAGTACTTAAATATTTTTAGTTTTCTTATACTTACCATTATTCATTTTTAAACGACCATTTCGGACTTATAATGCAAGTAGTAAGTAAGTAAGTTTGAAGTAGGTTAGCAAAGCGGGCAAGTTGCGAAGCGCTCTTTGTCGCTGAGTGAGCGCTCGCAAGTAGGTACACACAGCCGCACGTCACACTACCCCACTTTGATTCCGCCTCTATTCCATACACAATAAAAGCTGTTTTCGTAGTTCACATAGGTAACCGGACGTGCTACCGTCTGTACATAATGATCCCTACGATAAATAAAAAACAAAAGTTCGTACCAATTTTTAATACATTTTAGCTTATAATTATTAAAAACAAAAAAGTAATTGTTTTCAAAAAAACAAAAACCAATGCGAAGTACTTAACGATACAACATGTTGACGGCCCCCGAAATAACCGTGCAAGTGAAAAAGTAATGTTACTAAACAATAGAAAACAAAATTGTAAAACTTCGTTCTTAAGATCATTGGGAAATTTTGTGAACACTTACTATATATATTAAAGCAAAAAAATATTTTTACGTTTGTTTTCGCTTGCCCTGTTCCATTGTTCTCTTAGTTTATTTCTTTCTTGTTCTGGTAGATCCTTTGTAGAAGGTCTAACTGATCGCATATACTCACGATGTTTTCTTTTAACTTCCTCATACTTTTCTGGATTATCTTTTAGTCGTTTTCTGTATTCTCTAAGACGTTCCGCGTTTGACTTTGGCATCTGAATGAGAGCAAAAATTCATTTTATTTAGTTATAATTATTTAGCTACGTACATTTCATTAAAAAACTAAGTAAGTAAGCTCATCAGGGGTGCTACGCTGTATCTTGTAACCCTTTCAAGTAAAAATCAAGATCTACGTATAATATCGAAAGAATTATACCCTAACTCCTAACTTCTAAGGAATTGGACCTTCCAGCATCAGCTGAGCTCCATGACATTATAGCTATCAGACCTAAATACCAGAACAGTTTAATTAAATACTTGAAAACGTGGGGTGCGTGTCTATAAAATTTGAGGGTCTTCCTCGATATCTTTAGGTTTCCATCATTAGATCCTGACTTGGAGACAACGGGATCATATGTAAATTATATCCTTTCAAACAAAAAAAGTTTTTTTTTTTTTCAAATCGGTTCAGGCGTCTTCGAATAATCAAGGAAAATACTTAAAAAATCCGACGAATTGGGAATCTCCTCCTTTTTTGGTAGTCGGTCAAAAATAAAACCACCTTCAAAAATCACAATCAACCTTATGTCTGACTTTTTGAACCTTCTTCGATGTGTAATAAATACTTTTTTTTAAAAACACATTAAAATCAGTTCAGCCTAAACGTGAGATAATCACAGCCAAATATATACACATACATACATATAAACTGAGAATCTCCTTTTTTAAGTCCGTCAATATGAGTATAATTAAATACTGTGAGAAACGGTCATGTGAGAAATATGACCAGTATAAACGAGCCTTAGTTTTACATTTTTGTTCGAACGTTTCTCACAGGCATACCAACATGCAACATTTAAATCACTTTATTTAATTATAACCTAAAAATCCGATACTACGAAAGCGTGACCCTGTTGTATCGTTATCACTTTGCTATCAAAATGCTTTGCACTAATAATAAACAAAAATAGTACTTACTTTTTTTGATGTTACTGTGTTTCTCACAGGATTTTTTCACAAGAAATATGGACGACCAAAATAAAATCAACAACACACCAAAACACAGAGGGAGACTGACACTTTTTCTTTTTAATAAATGATGTAACATGTTGCCAGCTATAAAAAAATTTGAGAAGTGGTAGTTTCTATAATTCTACAGGAGTGTAAACAGCGTTTCTCACAAATTGTTTCTCACAGGGTGAAATCTAGGATGCTCTCATAAATAATTTTTATTTTTATTATTTGAAAAGCTAGGTCGTAAAATATCAGTAAAAGAGTAGGCCAGATTATATACGGACCTTTCATAAAATTCTAATTCTAAGCTTCTTAAGAAATTTTGGAAGTTTTGAGCTATTATCGTAACGAGGTAGTGAAATGGACATGTTTCATTTGTATGGATAAAAAAAATATGTATATTAAATATTATTATTTAAAAAAAAACTATTTGTGTCCGTGTAAAAATGACATCTAATTTTGAATATACATGGTCCAGTGTAATAAAAAAAATAGAAATAAACATGTTAAATGCAATAAACATGGCCACAGTTATGGGTTAAAGGGGGTGGACACGATATTTTTTACTCATGTACATTTATTTTGGCTCAAACCCATGTGTCGCCACCTTGTGTATAGTACTACCTTATTTCCTGGCCCATTATAGTCCTAGTTCTTTTAAGTATCATGGGTGGATGTGTGACACTCTTGTCTTCATAATCACTTTCCGCGAGATGACTTGAAGGACAAAGCTGAGCAAAGAAAAAAGTCGTCGATTGAGGTGTAGATTGAATGAAATGATTATTTTCGATTATCGGTAAAGTAACGGCTTAGAACAGACATTTTCCTTATTTTCATAGTTAGGAGTAAATTCTTTTGCGTCAAATGTCCAAAAATGTACAACCATTGTGTTAAATTTTCACAATCTTCTATACTTATAATAAATCTGTACAGATGTCAATTCTGTACATGAAATATTTTTTCAAAATAACTATCAGGGGGTGATTAGTGATCGATAATGATGACAAAAATGCAATCAGTAAAATTTTTGTCTGTCTGTCTGTCTGTATGTTCCTTATAGAAACAAAAACTACTCGAAGGATTTTAACGAAACTTGGTACAATTATTCTTCATACTCCTGGGCAGGTTACAGTATACTTATTATCACGCTACAATCAATAGGAGCAGAGCAGTGAAGGGAAATGTTGGAAAAACGGGAGAAGTTACTTCATTTTTTAAGCTACCCGTCGCGTGTGCAGCCTTAATGGTTAAAGCTACATAGAAATCATGTATGACAGGAATATTCTTCATAAAATTATATAAAAAATATCCCACAACAGTATATGTCAATCTTTTATGGTTGACTCACAATAACACGTGTAAATCCCGATAGCTTAGCAGTTCGGAGCTTTCTGATTATATTCGTTTCCTCTTACGTTAATAATACTCTCACTCATCCCTAATAAAAAAAATTAACATTATTATCTATTCAATAAAAAAAGAATCATAGAAATCGGTATAGAAACACCAAACTTATACATAAATTCGCTAATAACCCATCGCGCGTGAATACTGAATGATATAGGGATTATTTTTGCGTAACGGTAGCCGCGCTCGACGCGGCTCGCGGCGGTAGGGTATAAAAAGGCGGGAGGCGAGCGCAAATTTCCCCAACCAATTTTAACTTATTATCGAGGGCATAGAGTTCAAATTCAAGTAAAAATTTTGACATTTTTGTAACGCTTGATGTACATACAGAGATAAAATGGAAATCAAGGTTTTGTTTATTTCATGATCGTTTCTGCCTCTTGGAAGTCAGAAACCGTAGATTTCTTCGGAATAAAAAGTAGCGTATGTGTTAACTACTATACCAAATTACATTAATATTGGCTTAGCCGTTTGGCAGTGCAAAGCAGCATAGGTAGAATTGTATGTAGGTGTGTTCACGAGCGACTGTTAAAATTTAAAATGTAAATATACGCGATAAATCCGGTTAAAAAGTGTTTTATTTAATAGTCATACATAATAGTCATCGCGAAAACTTAAGACAATATCAAAATTTAAGGCACCCGATTTGTTTAGAACGCTATGTGCCTTTGTAATGTACCTAACAGATAGGACCTACCTATGTTTGTGGTTAGGAGTTATACATATTATATGGGCGAAGATTCTTCATTTTTATTTTTGTTATTAAAGGTAGTTAGGACCTTGGAAAACAAAATAACCTACTCGAAATACTCATTCAATACAGACGAAGTCGCGGGCATCATCTATGTAATATACCTACCTACCTATACTTTTTCACAAAACCTAGGTGAAACTGCGGATCACTGCTTTGTTGTAACAGTTTTTGAAGTAATTCTGTCTGTTTATCTATCAGTAACGCTTTCACAGCTAAACTACTGAGTCGATTTTGACGAAATTTAGAATAAGGTAAGTTTTAACTCCAAGGAGGATATAATAATAGTATTTATCCAACTCTAATAAACGGTATCCACGCGGACGAAGTCGCGGGTCACAGCTAGTCTGTAATAAAACACTTTTTAACCGGATTATATTTTACATTTTAACTCGACGTTTCGGTAACTTTGCAGACCCTTTGACTATGTTACCTAACCGTCTCCAAATGTCTAGTTTGATGCCAAAATGTATGTGTGACTTATATTTTCCATTCTACTTTTAAATTTACTTTTATTTAAATATTCCAGATGGAAGTAACGTTCATTGGCTCTCGGCCACGTACAAAAGAGGTGCTACAAAGGAGGATGTACCAGGCAGACATACAGAAGTGGCTGGCTGAAGAGGATCAGAATGAAGGTAATTTTCAAACTAATTTGATAACATTTACCATATATAATACTTTAGGATAAATAAATCAATTAACCATATCCTCCGTCTTTCGGACTTTTTTTTATCAAAGACTAAGCCTATGTTTGATTTCAATCTCACCAGGTGGTAAGTGAACATGAGGTCGAAGATCAAAGCACACGGGCCAAGGAAAGAACTGGCTCTTCATATAATATTGCCGGAACAAATCACCACCGCTGGAGCGGTAATATTTGGTGAAAGATTTTATATAAAGGGTGGTCGCTAGCCAGTGGGTCCTTGTTCAAGCATAATACGAATTTCATCAAGAAACAACCACCTATGGTCGCCTTAAATGCCAGCTGGATAAGCTTGCATTAGAAGCATTTTTCGGAGAGGATCTCTGTTTGGTGACAGGACTCATTTAGAATCCGCCTGAACACCATTAGTATGAAGTTTGCCACCAAATATGTTGGTTTTGCATTCATATGTTCCTTTATTATTCTATGAATAGACAGTTTCACCCTGAACCTGTGTGCTACCAACATCTTCGCCTATCGTCACTTACCAAGAGGGCTGATTAGGATATTTACGGGATAATTCGACGACCACTTTGGCGATGGGGTAAACCTATCTGCCTCAGACGCCAGTGGTTGCGGGTTCGATTCCCGTACGGAAAAAGAAAAAAAAAAGTTCCGTGTCTGGGTGTTTATCTATTTGTGTATTTATATTCTAGGTTCCCCCCTAGTTCGCTACATGGTATCCCATAACACAAGCTATGCTTACTTTGGGGCAATGTAGTTGGTGTGATTGTCTGGGGATTTTATATTTATATTTATATAATTCACCAATAACAATATTTCCAGAGCCTCCGTCAACAACTCTGACATCTCAAGAGGACCCATTGGCCCCTCCTCTGATCCGCCAGCCTGACGCAACCAACCACCAACTCAGCGCCAGCTACCAATTGTAGAACTTACTTCATACCATGGTCCTTGCCAGGTTGAGGGCTATGTGGGACACTTTAGAAACTTTGTGATGTGATGTAGTGTGAATTCAGTTCAAGTTGGTGAATAATTCTTCTGTCCATTTAGCCAAGATTGCCGGAAAAAATGAAAAAAGAAAAAAACGTTCAGCTGCATTTGAAACTGTAATTATTTTCGTATTAATATCTGATTAAAAATGGCAACACATTGTAGACTAGGCTCCAGAACATATTGTGCTTTATACTTAAGCTGTTACAAACTAGCGAGTTGAGGCATTAAACAATCTTTCGGGCGTCTAGCTCGCACATACATGCCTTATGTATCTGCCCTAGTTTTTTGTATATTGAAAAAGTGAAAAAGATAATGTTTTATGAATCTGTTTACAGGTATGGCTTAAGTAAAGTTGGTTATATAATGTATGGACTGGAATGATTCATAGTTTCTATAAGCTTCTTCTCATGAACACTGCGCTGTTCATTTAAAAAGATTGTATTTTGAATTTAATAGCTTAGGTAGGTAGCCTTTGTAGTTTGGTCGGATTATGTATAATGGGCAGAATATTCACAGACATTGATCAATTTAAAATACGGTTTCAGTGTTTGTAATTTAGCAGTGGACAGAATATAAAAGAAGATAATCTTAATACTGGCTCAAGTGTAAGAAATAAAATAAAACATTAAGTACATAATGCAATTGCTTTACCTATCTATAAATTATTATCATGAAATTTATATTTTTCATTAGAACCGAATTGGTTGAACAAATAGTCGTAGAGATTATAGTTATATTTTTGTCTCTGAGGTTAATACCCATTTAGGTACGGCCGAATTGTGCCTATGTAGATTATTTACGAAAGTAAGTTATTGACAGCTTTTAGAGTAGGAAATATTACGTGTCTAAAAACATACAAAAGGAGAAGAAAAGATGTGCATTTTGTGTGATTTGACGGCTTTTTTATCATCATCGTTATCATCACTATCATCGTTATCAGAATTAGAATATACCTATATAATAAAATATATTCTATTTCTATCACTCTTTTTAATGCTGGGCTATGTGTGACTCTCTCCCCTGAGTGCTGAGATGGTTTTAGGCCGTAAAACAAAGCTGACCCAGTGCTGGTTGGTGGATGTAACAATTTTCAGAGCGCAGACTATGTCCAAAACTGCATCAACAATATGTATATAAACGAAGAATGCAAATATGGATGTCCGAAAAAAATTTTTTTAACTACTTACATTAGGTAGATGTTGAGATATTGCCTTAATTTCATCAAATTGTCATTAATCTTAATACCTACTTATTAACCCGTTCCAACGCATACCTACCATCAAATGTAGATCCAACGCCTTAATTATTAGCGATCATTTTTCCATTTTACCATAATTTAATACATAAGTATATTTTTTTTGATGAGCCTTGCGTTGTTGAAACTAACCAAAAGACCGAATATTGACGATAGATAGGCAAAAACTGTGATAATTTGAGGAAAGAAAGTATTATGAATGTAATGTATACCTATCGTTAATATAAAGCTGTATTTAGGTACCTAAGTATAAAAATAATATTTTCCAGTATCTTTGATTTCAAAAAGACTATTTTTTTTTGCTTTTCAACCGACTTCCAAAAATGAGGCGGCTCTCAATTCGTCTCTAAGTTTTTTTTGTGTCTTTGTTACACGATATTTCGGACAATTATAAATTTTTGTTTATATGGTAGAGGATACCTCATAGTTGGTCCCATTTAAATTTTATCGAAATCGGTTGAGTATTTCATTGAAAATTTCAAACTTTTGCAAAAATATGTATGATTTCGGAGAATGTTTACGTTGATGACATTCTTAACTCAGTCAAAGTTTTGACGTGAAGTCGGTTTTTTTAATGCTCTGCATTCGTTGATTATTATAAAGACCTATTCGCATGAATTATAAAACCTAATCCTGACAATACCTTTTATACACCTTAATAACAAAAATAAGTAAGTACAATATCTATTGTAGATTGTAGAGTATCTATTTGTTGATATTGTCAATAATTTAATTTTAGTAGATAAAATCGTTGGTTGTTTTATTTACCAAAGTTGTTTTTATAGTAAGGTATTTATTTACAATTAGTTTCATTTTTTTAATTTTATTAACATTTTAAAATGGATGAATTTTATTGTATACAGAGATTATATTTGACTTATTATTTTTGTGAATTAATTTATAATTGTAGATAAATTTAATTTAACCAAATTATATTTTAACAGATAAATTAAAGGGTACCTAGTTAGGTATTTAAATAAAATGTTATTACAAGACTAAATTAAGCTATTGAGATTTTTTCGAATAAAAGTATTGTAGTATACCCTGGCAAATAATTCAATGCAGTAAAATGACAGTTCCAGTGTGCGCACTTTAGGGAAGAAAAAAAAATAGTGATGTGGTTTAATTGAATGAATGTAATTATTTTTTAAATAATAGTATCGTAATATGGTATGGAAAAAAATTTGGCTCACAAAAATTTTTCTTTTCTTATGGTGCTGTTAGGGAAGGGCAATTATCCTTGAAATTTCATTTTTAAAGACAAAACGAATTAAAAAAGCAATAAGTTATAAAGTCGATTTTACTTCTACTGTAACCGTTTTAAAGAACAAGGTATGTTTGGTAATTATTTATTTTCATTAAAGTTACTTTAAAGATATAGTACACACCTCAAATTCAATTATTTATAAATTTCTTTAAAATTTTATGCAAAGCGAATGACAAATGCTCGTTCGTTTTCAATCATTCTCATTCAGTACTTACACTACGAAGTTTTTAACTGGTATCATTATTTTTATATTTGACATTTCGATCTGTCAGTTTACTACATTGAATTATTTGCCAGAGTATAGGTGTGTAGGCCGCAGATCAACCGTTCGAAATCTGACAAAAAATTGTAATTGAATCTGAACTCTATGCCCTAGACTTTAAGTAAAAAATTGATAAGGGAAATTTGATAGGTTTGGAAAACTTAAACTTGCAGCAGCCTTCTGTAATTGTGGATTAGCTCAACTCATTTGAAGTTTGTAAACAAAGAATAACAGCTTTTGCTGATGTATTTTGTACCTATTACTTAGTAATAAATAAGTAGGTATTTGTTATTTGTACACTTAAAAGCTTTCAAATAAGTTTACCTTTTGACGACCACTTTGGCGATGGGGTAACACTCTCTGCCTCAGACGCCAGTCGTAGCGGGTTCGATTCCCGCACGGAACAAGAAAAAAGAGCGTTCCGGGTCGGAGCGTGATCTATCTATGTATTTATATTCTAGCCCGCTATCCCATATCCCATGCTCTGCTAAGTTTGCATAGTTAGTGTGTTTTTCTGGGGATTTTATTTACTTTAAATGCATTAAACAAGCCTCAATTGAGTTGAACTATGAATATCTGTTTACCTGTTAAGAATAAAATAATTTAACCTATCTTTGAAAATGCTATGTATGAAGCTCGCAATGTAGAAAACTTCATCTTAAGTAAGTAATGTTATAGCGAAAATTACAAAGAAGACTCTAAAGCAAAGGTACTTCTGTCTAGTTGCGAAAAATCAGTTCTTGAGTGAATTCACCATTGAACTTGTTCGAAAAAAAGAGCTTTAAAGAAAAAAAAAGAATGAATCTCGAATGTATGATGCGATAAACCTACCTCTTGACTACGTTGTCTCTAGTTATCTACACACACTTTGGTTTTTTCATCTTGCTACAGAGTGGCCTTACATCAACTTGCAGCGGCCTCTAGCGGCAAAATTAAAACATCGAATACGATTCGCAGATACCTATAACATCTCCAAAATGGCTTTTAACAAACCTTGCGTACACTATAAGTACCTACTACAGCACAGCTGTACAGGGTCTGCAAATCTATCTCTATACAGGGTAGATTTTTCGTCACCGGCCAAATTAAAATTTTAGTTCTTTGATACGATATAAACGTACCTGCATATTTATTTTAGCGTCGCTCAGTACAAAAAAGTAGAAATATGGAACCACAAACTTTTTAGTAAATAGTTGCTGTTGATGAACATAGCTACTACGATGCGGCATTTCCTTGATAATACTACGACGTAGTATTAAAAAATGTGTATAGTAGCGCGTAGTCGTCTTTATTTTAATGGCAAGCAAGAGTGACCATGCCTTGGTTAATATGTTAGCGGATAAACTTATTTCCTTGTAAACAAATAAAAACATTTTTTTGCAAAAATCGTTTCTACAAGTGATACTTATTGTGTAAATAAAATTTGGCCGGTGACTACAAATCAACTCTGTATTTATTTATAGAAACTGAAGTAAGATAAAATAGATTCATTGAAGTGTTGTAGGAGATGAGAATGGAAAAGTAGGAGATAAAAATGTTAAATTGGAGGTAAAAATGTAAAAGTAGGAGATGAAAATGTAACCTACTTATTAAGAAGAAATTTGATATCTTCGTAGGGCTGAATCTTCAGACCACGTTTGGACGTCTTCGTTAAGTTAATTCAACCATCCTTGTATAGGTACAAACAGTTGAAACTAGATTCTCATCGTATTCCTATTCAAAACGGCCGCAGTTGATAGTAAGATGAAAAAAAAATACACATACATTATTGTATTATCTGCGTTGATCCAAACTTTCTTTGACAATGTGATTTTAAGATTAGGTACGGCTTTAGTTTAATACAAAATAACTATTATTTACAGTATTATTGGTTCCAATTTCCACTAAATAATTAATAGGTACCATGTAATATAATGTGAAAATGTGTTCATAGAACTATCATGTGATTGTAAGAATAAATGCACATTAGTTAGCTACTTGAAACTGTATTTTATTTCTTGTTAACCCAGTAGAATTTTAGATACATAGGTACCTATCCCTTTTTTCGGGGCAGGCATAAATGCGAAATACCTAAATCACATTAATTACAAACTGAAATGAATCTTTCATCAATTCGGAAACTCGATCTATTAAGAAATGGTCATCTGTTGGCAAGAAACTTAACAGCAAGTAAGTATGTTTAAAAAAATGTTTATAAAAACAGCGGTAGGACCACAGACATATATCTACATAGACATCGCAAATGCATGTACTTCGCGTGTCCGAACCCCGACCAAGCGTCAAGGTTCGTCTCCGCTAGATTCAGCCTGTTAGAAAATCTATATCACAATACAGCAGTGCGAGCACAGAACTTTATCGAATCGTATATTAACGAATGTTTACGAATGCTCGTATAGTATGGAGACGGTTTTTAAGAAAAAATTTAAATCTATCCATTGCCGCACGGCCAGCTTAAATAAATGTGTGCCTTGTTAATTTTGAATGTTTGTAAACATGTTGTACTCATAAATATCTGTAAAATAAAAAATTACAATGTTACTCAAAACTTACAACCGACTCCATACTATACGAGCATTCGTAAACATTCGTAAATATACGATTCTGTGCTCGCACTGCAGGGTAATTTTTTGAAGATGAAAACATTTTAAGAGAAGGTTAAGAATAATGTGTGGATTCAATTTATGACAAAAATAAAATAATATAACAACTTTTTTTTTAATTTAAATTTTACAATTCTTTGAAATGACCAAATTTTAGTTCAATCTGTTATTTACGACTACATAGCAAGAAATAAAAAAATCCATCTATTTATTTCAAGAAAATCACTACACCAAAACAAAAATCTTACGGGGTTAGTACCTACCTATCCACGCGAGCAAATATCGATGCCTTGCGCGCCCGGGCGGTGCGTGACGTCCTACTTTGCTTGATGTATGACGTAACAATCAGCTGTTATAATTTCATACTTATTTAGTATAAAAGGTGATTCTAATTTCCCATCACACTTCAATTGGACTCAAGCAAGAAGCAAGGAATGCAATAAACACACACTTGGAACACTGTATTGACTGTAACCCACACGTGTAAGCTCGTAGTGTCGCATCACTATAGGCATCTCATATGAACGAACGCAAAACATCATTGTCCATGAACTCGGCTTTTCTAAGGTTTCGGCTAGGTGGGTCCCCAGATTGCTTTCAGTAGAGCAAAAGCGAATTCGACTCACGATTTCTCGCGACTGTTTGGAGATGTTCGAGGCTGATCCACAAGGTTTTCTTGACAGATTTGTGACAATGGATGAAACCTGGGTTCACCACTATACCCCAGAATCAAAACAACAATCCAAACAATGGAAAAAATCAGGTGAACCAACTCCGAAAAAAGCAAAGGCAATTCTGTCGGCTGGCAAGGTGATGGCATCGGTTTTTTGGGATGCTAAGGGTGTCATTATGGTGGACTACCTTCCAAAAGGCGAAACAATAAACTCTGCGTACTATAGCACCCTTCTGCGCCGTTTACGTGAAGAAATTAAACAGAAACGCCCAGGATTACTGAGAAAGAAAGTGTTGTTTCACCAGGACAACGCCCGAGTCCACACGTCTGTCGAGTCTATGGCTCAAATTCGTGATTGTGGTTTCGAATTGTTGCCACATCCAGCTTATTCTCCTGATTTGGCACCTTCGGACTTTCATCTGTTTCCAAACCTGAAAAAACACCTCGGTGGGCAGAATTTTTTAACGAATGAAGAGGTCGAAGCCGCTGTTAACCTGTATTTTGAAGACCTTGAGGAATCTTTTTTTAAAACAGGTATGGAAGCTCTGGAAAGCAGATGGAAGAAGTGCATAGAGCTAAATGGAGATTACGTCGAAAAATAAAAATATTTTTGTATGTACTTTATTCTGTTTTCTTGACTAGGCCGCGAACTTTTCAATCCACCCTCGTAGTTTTAGTTCATCTGCCTTTCACAAAACCGACTCCTCCGTCAAGTTGAATAATAATTCTAGGAATCATAGCGCACCTGCGTTTCCTACTAAAGCTAATGTTTTGGTTTCTTCTATCATTTAACGAGTAAAAAAGATGAAAAGATAGCGACTATTTTTTGTTTGTCCTGGGGTACTCTACCTGATTTAAGGGTTCGTTGGCTAACTCCTTGCCTGCGTCACCCCAGTGTATCATACTACTTTCGTGCGCCCGCGTTTTTGCTCTGCTTTGGATTGGATTTAATTTACTATTTGGCCTGTGACCTCAGACTTGATTTTCTTTGTGATTTGGACATTAATTTCATCGATTTACTTCTGTGACCTTGCACTTGATTTGCCTAGTGATTTGGACTTGGTGATTTGTTGTTGGGTACCGACTGCAATGTCTCGCAACATACCGTACACTCCGATGGAGTATGTTAAAATGCATTTTATTTACGGTGAATGTTGCGGTAATGCCAGTCAAGCTGCAGCACTGTATCGGGTAAGGTTTCCCCATGCACGCCATCCCGATTACAGAGTTTTTATAAGAGTGCATAATGCATACATGGGAGGTCGAATTCCGGGAAGTGGCATCGGCGGTACTAGCTCGGGGAGGCCAATTACTATACGTGACGATGAAAGTGTACTCCAAGAGATAGAAGCCGACCCGACCACGTCAGTACGAGGGATTTCCAGACGTACAGGAATATCAACGAGGACGGTGCACAGGATTTTAAGACAGGAGAACTTACACCCTTGACGGAGAAGTCGGTTTTGTGAACACAAAGGCAGATGAACTAAAACTATTAAAAATAGTAATAATTTTGCGTAAGAGAACCTCCTAAGAAAATTTACCTTGACTCACCTTAAATGCAATATTTTTAAATTGAGAGCTAGAAATATCGTAAATTATACCATTTTGGAATTGTAAGGCTGTATAGGCCAGGGGGCGTCGACATTGTATGGAGATGGTGCAGACTACATACTGGAGACAGAGTGAAAAAGACAGAACACAATTAGAGGAAAAGAGCAAGAATGATACCAGTGTAGCCCATGAAAAAAAATATTCAATCGATTGTTCGAATACATCGCAGTATTTTTTTGAGTTTACACTTATTCATATTTTTCTTCAAGAAATCTTCGCTTTTATTAGAAATAACATTAAACGAAAACTTCTTCATAATTTTTAAATAATTTAACAAATATTTATTACATAATCGAATGAATTAGCGAATCGATGTTATTTGAATATAGCAACACAGACACAAAAAGAAATGTCAAAAATTAACGTCTACTTAACAATGTGAAAATATTTTTTCGCGATTGCGGTTTTGCGATATGTTTAAATTGTGTTTGTGTTTTAAGTTTTCTTGTGATTTAATCGACTTTTCTCCCCCTGATTGCTTGAAGAAACTCGCGTCAGTGTGAATTTGTATTTTTAAGAAAGAGTGTCAATTTATCCACACCTTTTGTTGTATTACTTTAAACAAAATAAAAGTATCAAAAACTTATTTATTGTTTTACTTATTGTCATCAAGTTAACCTTATATTTAGCCAGTCGCAATAAAAATAAGCAAACCTTACAGAACTGATGGTATGGTATTTCACCTAACAAGTTTGTAAGCATTTGCTTATTTTTATTCAGACCAAAGCAAGTTGAAATCTCGAAGTCGTTTGAACTGTTTGAAATTCCCGCCATATTAGCTATGTGGACCGTTTTCAGATGGCGTCTAGTCTTAACTTTTAATGTATGAAGTTGTACTTCTTCTCTTGAGTATATGTGTTCTATGGTATAGGCTATTATTTAATCAATTGGGCACGCATGTCACTGTACATTTTTTTTACACCACGAGGTACCAAAGTTAGGGAAAAAAATAGAACAAACTGTACGTTTAAATATAAAAATAAAAAAAAACTTTGGCTATCGTACAAAATTGGTAGTTTGCGTTTGATAGCACCACTATCACTAAATGCTGTTGAGAAAATTCTTTGTATTGTAAATTTGGCACTTAAAAGAGTGGGTATAGATAGTTCAACTCAGTAGTGCGCGCGGCGCTATGTGTGTGTGCGCTTGTAAATATACAACTTGCATTTGTGTGGCAGTGACGCTGCAGTCGTCTTCACTGTACGCACACAAACTCACTGTATACGTACAAGGTTTACACACATAGGACCGCGCGCACAACTGAGTTGAACTATCTGTAAAGGCCTAACTTTTTTCAAATTTTAAAAAATGCCCAAAAACTCGAAAACCGTGACACTTTTACTAAACACAAATTGTCATTTTCCGAACACCCGCAATGCCCCCCAACCGTCGGTAAAGGATTATCCACTCATTACGCCACACTTTGTATAGGTATCGAATTGAAAGTTTCACTCCCAAGATTCTTTTGAATTCTGAATTTTGGTTCGTCATGGCGTCGTTCTATATTGAAACCAACCATGGAAATCAACGGACAGAAAAAAAACTGTGCTATCGACATGTAAAGCGTTAACGGACACAGCATCAGCCATTAATGAAAATTGGACTTTACTTGATAAAGGTGACTACTATTTTTAATATCGATGGGACAACTTTTAAAAGTTTTTTGAACCAGTTTTATTAAAGATTTTTTGCATTAACTTTAGAAACAGGATATTTACCATGATTTTTATTCATTGAGTTCTGGATAAATAAAAAATCAAATTTCTAAAGTACCTAAATGTTAATTCAACACTTTTGAGGATGTAATATATTATGGTTTTTTCAACGGACCATTAAAATCTGCAAAATCAGAAGTTTGGAAATAAAAATACAAAATAATATCAACAATATTTATTCTCTTCTATATTTCTAATATTCATATTTTCCCATTTTTAGCACCAAATTATCTAATGTATTGAGCGTGAAATAATTTGAACATAAAATTAACTACAAGTAGATAAATAGTTTTATTTAATTTATTTAAGTCTAATCCTAGGAGTGAACCAAATCATGCAGTTATTTATTAAATTAAAATATAATAATGTCTTACAAGCATTTAAGTTTCTGTCAAATTTAATATACCTAAGTCGTTTCTATTATGTGTTAAAAACGTTTCTTTACTTTATTTAAATTGAAGATATATTACATAAAAACAATATTTATTTATTATCCTGCATGACTTGGTCCAGTCAGAACATTAACAACATGCACTATACATTTGTGAAAAAAGTACCTAATACTAGTAACCTTCACTAAATATTCAAACAAATACTAGAAGGAATGTCTAAAGGTTTTAACTAATACCAAAAACAAGCAAAAATGCTTTTTAAACACCAAGAATTAAGATCTTTATTTATTCGGCACTGGGTACAATTTTAAGTATAAATAAATATTATTCATGATGGATATTCGAAATGTTTTTTTTTATTTAACACCCTTTATTCATTGCTATCAAGGTGGGTTATGAAATGCTTGTCTGCGACAAAAACATTTCACTTTTACAAGCTAGTAATAAATTAAATATTTCGACAAAGCTCATTATATTTACTTAATATTATTCTACACTATTTATAGGCGAAATCTTTGGGCCGTCATGGTATGTGTAAATATTCATGATTTAAGGCCCATATTCTAAAACAATGCTGAAGCGTGAGTCACACTCGATTGATTTGATTGAATGATTCAATCAAGACAGTTTTACATAAAAATTAACAATAAACTTTCTTGAGTCTTGATTCACTCTTATGCATCGTTCTAAAATACGGTAATAGCTTAATATAGTTAAGTTAAGGCAGTAAGACATGTAAGTTGAGCTCAAAGTCAACGGTTCCATATTTAAAAAATGCATGATGCAAACAAGTTCAACGGTCCATATTTTATTTTAATTTATTATTGAGTAAAAAGAGTAACTCTGTGAAAAAGAGAAGGCAGTAGATCATGCGTTCCAAACTTGTCAAAAAATTGTGATTGGATTTGAACTCTATTCCCTCGACATTAGGTTAAAAAATTATTACGGAAAATTAACAGGTTTGTAACCGTATGGATTCATTTCACTCTACATTATTATGTAATTTCTAAAGTTTGTTAAAAGAAGTTTGTTCATTGATTTGTATAAAAAAATACGGATTTTTTTCTTCAAATCACACATGTGCAGTGTTTTCTCAAATACACTAATGGCTGTAATCATACAATATTCGAATAAATTCTAACATACCATTATAAAATGTTGGTTCAATATGTCGTTCATTTACTTGGCTACAATATTGTGAAATTATATTAACAGTGATCTTGAAAATAGCACACAAAAATTTGATATTTATATCGATTTGAAAACACATTATTATAACATTATTGACTTTGTGGAAGATATAAGGAACCATTAAATAAGACTTAAAAAGAACCAACACAAAAAAACTAATTATTTTCCTTTTTTTAAAGAATATACACATAAGATATATATTAATGTTTGAAGCTTTAATAATAAAATAATACTATACCTAGACAATTTGACACATTATTGGTTCGCATCTCTGCAACAACGAATTAATTTATATTTATAAAATAAATTAAATACAGAATAAAATACAACAATAAGGTAATCTGCGTTGAATTACATTATTAATTTTCAACTGATAAAAGAGTTAATTGATATAATTAAAAAGCTATAATTATTAAATAAATTTGAAAGAGAGTTTTCTTTATTTTATATTTTGGTATTATAAAATTTAATTAATTGGTGTTAATTTAAGAAACACCATCTAGTACTAGGACAATAAGAGGTCGTATAGAAAGATTAAATAAAATTTGTTGATCAATTCTATCGAAAAATAAAAATGTTTTCCAATAAAATTATAAACAGTTTTACAAAATAGTTTCTTCATATTCATAAGAATTATATAATTTTAATTAAATAAAGAATAACGATAAAAATGCTATGAATTTTTCGCTGGAGCACTTTTTCATGATTTATGATTATTGACTAATTATTTTCGATCTTAAAGTCATATATTTTTCTAGTGCGAGTTGCATGACATAACTTTATAGGAATGATTTTACCATCGCGTTAAATAGCAAAATACTTTAAACTACCAATCAAGTTCCCACAAATTTGGTTTCCCATTTTTGTCACTAGTTGGCGCTGTCTCGATCGCATACAAAACAAAGTTTAGGTACAGAAAGGAAGCAAATCAAGCGTTACAAATTTGTCAAAAAATGTAATTGAATCTGAACTCTATGCCCTGGACATTAAATTAAAAAATGGTTGGAGAAATTAGGCAGTTTTGTAAGGCTTTATGTGCTGCCATCTGTTCATTAATGCGATGGTCAAAATACCATCGTACTATGCACTCTGATCGTAAATGATAATTATGTAAAAAAAAATTGCTTTGGTAATGTAATGTGATGATTTATTACCCTTGTAATGATGCTTTATCTGTGCTTATATAAAAGCCGATAGAGTTTGTATATAAAACATAAATGAAGATGAGCTATAATACACGAAAATAGAAATATTACGTAACAGAAATTTCGTTTATAATACATAGAAATCTTAAGCAGTGACTTTATATTTATAGTTTCAATTCGCAGAGCTTTTAAACAATACAATAATTGTTATGTTTCTTGTTGATCTTAAAAAAATATAATTCGAGACATTTTATTACAGATTAAGTGATCTCAATATCAATACAATAAATACAACAATTCACAAACGATTAACCCTTTTCGTAACAGTTTTAGATTTCACACACTTTGGAATTATTGATCTGACTGTATCATCACTTTATTAGACCACGTATAAGGTCTTTTCGACGTTACTGTACCACTTTTGTATCAGACCTAGTATAAGGTCTTTTCGATATAACCGTACCACATATAAATTGGACCTATTAAGAGTCTTTTCTTTTTTAACACTTTCGTAGTAGGTTTTTCTTTTTTAACACTTTAGTAGTAGATCTGCTAGGAGCCGAGTCGGGGTCTCTTGGCCCGGGTTTGCGGTCACATCTCTAGGGACACCCCGGAACCCCCAAGGCGGGTCTCTTTGACCCTAAACCCGTTTTCTAGGAGTTGACTAGTGAGGGAGTCCACGGTGGTACGAGGAGTCGTAGGTGGTATGAGGATCATGGCGTATCTGTAATGAAGATATTAATGAGTTTAGTGAAGTTCAATTAATACTATGCAGGGTGACTGGTGACAAATTTTAGATACTGAAGGAAAGCACTCTGTTATCGATTCTGATCATAATTGAAGACATGAATGAATGAAGGTGTTATGTCGCATAATTATGATTCTGGGGAAATTTACTTTAAAGTTTTGAATAAACATTTGAAGGTTTTACTAATTGTGATAAATGTAGTAATTTAAAATTGGCGTATGCTTATGGAAAATTACACAATCGACTAGTAAAAGGAAGAAATAAAATAAAAAAATATCGTTTTAAGTATTTTATATTAAAAGAAGTGTACTTAACTCCTTCTTCCAAGAATAACAAATCACTTTTATTTGTGGTTGTGATGTCTGAAGGAGGTAAGTGCATAAAAACATATTTAAAAATTCTATTACTCATTAATAATCGTCTCATAGTAGTACCGATATTCTTCTTTTACAAATTTAAGTTATTCCCTGATGTTTTTTTTCTCAGTCGTTACCGATCCATATTTGCCTTCTACACGTAGCACCTTCAAATTCATATCAACATGGCCTCTTCCCTTCATACTTGAAGCTGAAAAAACGACTTCAAGTATGAAGGCACTCGACTCAATCGAAACCGGCTACTAAATCGGCTTCCCAGTGCAAGAACGCAAATGGGTCACTTGACCGCATGGCGTTCTGGATCCAGCTCGCTCCCATCGACGAGATCCTGGCTTTCGGCGCCGCTCTCGACGCCAGCCCTGATGGTCTCTTCCGGTTCTAACCAAGTTCGCTCCCCTCATCAGGAAACTCCAGCAAGCTCAACGTTTCTAAACGTAGTCCTTCTTTCAGCGTTCTATCTTAGAGTGAGTCTTGTCACTCTAGATAATCTCTTAGTTTCAGCTTTGCCATTTCTGCTAGTCTTAGCTTCGTAATTTTTCGCTTTCAGTTCCTTTTGGTGGCAGCCGTCAGGATGCCGCTCGCTGCGCAGCCTCTATACACCGATTGGCTGTCGCTTCGATAATAACCAGTGGCCTTCATCAAGGCGGGTCATAAAAGGGGGATGTTTAGTGGGTATACTCAGCCGGCTGAGTGAGTCTCGTGGCCGAACTTTCAGTCCCCACACTGTCTGGGCAATCTATGTCTGTTAGCCACTGGGGTTAACAGATTATATAATGCCCATTCGTCCGTAACAGGATTCATCCTCCTCCTGCTAGAGCTTGCTTTAGTGGATGCCAAAGGTTTTCCTTGGCGGAAAAACAAAATAAAAAACTTCCCTGCTAGCTGTCGAAAACTTATTGGAACACTTAAGTCTATATTTTTCATTGCATAAAATCCCTTCTTTGACAGCTTTTCTAGGAATTACTGAACTTTTGTATGATGTGTATTCTTTATCCTCTTCTCTAGCTTTTGCTGCTGCTTTTTTTTCATGTATTTTCATTTGTTGGTCGTTTTTTAGATGTGCTGTCCTTTGGTGGAAATTGTTTTTGCTTTTGAGTAGTACTACGTTCTTGGGATACTTCATTTTCTTGCAGGCTACTGTTTGATGCATGTGCGTTGTTAGAGTTATGTCGGTTAAAGCTATCAGGTTTTTCAGGAGCAGTTTATTCTTGTTAAATAAAACACTTTTTAGCCGGATCTATCACGTATATTTACATTTTAAATTTTAACTCGACGTTTCAGTGTCTTTGCAAACCCCGCGGTCACGAGCGACTGCTCGTCATGCGGTCACGAGTCGCTCGTGACCACGGGGTCGGCAAAGACACCGAAACGTTGAGTTAAAATTTAAAATGTAATCCAGTTAAAAAGTGTTTTATTTAATAGTATGAATCGCGAAATCTTAAGACAATATCAGTTTATTCTTGGTTCTCTTTAAAGTTAAATCTTAATCCGGATGTTGAAGACTGTCAGAATAAATAGGGGGAGCACAAACACCAGTAGTAGATGGTTGATCTACTTGATATGTGTTGTAATTTACTGCAGATTCTAGAGAGATGCATGTGCTCGAGGAACTTTCGGGGATATACCTCTCACCTCAATCCGAAGAAAAATCACTGGCTGTATCAGAAACATATGCATTGTTCAAAATAGTATAAGATTTCGTTCCGCGCGATTTTTGTTTAGGCAGTGATGGTATCTCGACTTGTGAATCTTCTATTATAACCTGGAAGATCGATATCAAAGGGCCTGAAATTTGTTTTATAAGTTTCATGACAAATGTTGTGAGTGTGGGAAGTTATGTTAAAATGAGAAGTTGAAGATACAGGCGCTTGATTATGCTCAATCCATTTATGTACATGCTGCAAGTTGCACGGATCTAAGAAAGAAGAAAAGCCCCTTTGCATTAAAAACAGTAGGCACAAAAAAAAATAAGCGTAAAAAAAAATAATAGTTATATAGATTAATAAAATATCTAAAATTTTACAAAATTAAAGTTAGGTCGGTTAGATTTGAGCAGCAATTTTTATTAATATCAAAACAAAACAAAGTAGTTGCTGGAGACTAATGTAAAGTAATGAGCTTTATTGGTAAGTACAAAAGTGATGACCACTCTCGTATTTACTCCCAAAGAAAACTTACAAGTCTTAGATCAAAACTTAAAACCTATCTTAAATGAATCCAGTAAGTATAAGGTACACGAACTGCAAAAGGTTAAAATACAATAAAAAGCAATACCGATTTTGAATATTTTGTAACATGCAACAAGATCTAAGAAGCGAACGTAAAACAAAAACAAATTAGGGTTTACCTTCGGCAACATTTTTGAGGTTAGAATTTGCTCCAAATCAGTATTTACTGCAGCTTCCACTAATTGTTTAGTCCTCAATCTAGCTGCTGCCATTGATTTTAATCCCCTAAAATTACTTTTATCAAATTTGTAAATTAATTTGCAACAAAAATAAACTAGGTATCTTGAAAAAAAAAGAGAAAAAAAGAATGACCGCAACGAAACTTTGAAGTAATTTTTGAATGAAGGGCTTATGTTCCGAACATAACCCCTTCATTCATTAAAGTGCGAGAAGTTTTGGTACATGCTCCCTTCATCCACCGAGAAAACGAGACTATTTTCGTTTGTTGTTTTTTATAAAAGAGTTATGTGCCCATAACACCTTCATTCAAATTGCTTTTGAAAATAAAGGGTACTTAACCCCTTCATCAAAAATTTACTTTTGAAAATATACCTTAACTTGATTGATTTAAATATTCTAGATGTTTGTAAGTACATAACACCCTTATCCATGCAAAAAAATGCAAAAATCCATAAATGCGACATAACACCTTCATCCATTCACGTCTTTAATTAGGTATGCAATAAAAGTAGGTACTTAATTTTTCACTAGAATTCCCTATAAATAAATACCACTATGTTACTATTTACTTTACATACAACTGAGTCAATCGCGGCACGTAACCTGGCACGCGGATCGCTGCCGACAGTAGCGTAACCATGCGTTGCGTAATCAATTCTTTAACTTTCGGTTAAGTTTACTCAGAAAATAATAATTATTTATTTTTTATTATAGTATATCTCTTCATGTATGATCTCAAACGTGAAGTCGTCGTGGCGCCGTGGTTACTGTGTGTATCATACGATATCACATGTAAGTAATGTTCACCGCCGACCATTCTTTTCTCACGGCGACTTCCGTGCTTCGGAGGGCACGTTAAGCAGTCGGTCCCGGGTGCTGTATACTTGTATACAGTAGTCGTTAGGGTTTGTCAGAAGCCATTATGGCGCCCTGAAAATTCTGGCATCCACCACCCAGCACTGGGCCAGCTTAGTGGATTATGGCCTATACCTCCTCGTCACCCAGGGGAGAGACTCATGCCCTGCAGTGGGCTCATTACAAAGAGTTGTGATGATGATAATGATGATCTCAAACTATCACGTCCTTAAATTTCAAAAGTGACCTACCAGTCTCCCTGTATATGTTTGTTATAATAAATAAAAGACCGCTTTATGCCGGTTTTATCGCGTGTAAAATATTGTATTTCATTTCAGTCCCTCATGACCACGCGTGGCCACGGTGTATAATGTAAAAGTATCTACTTGCATATGTTACAAAAGTCTGAATTGAAGTTCAATTGTTTCTGATTTGTTAAACTGTTTTCCAAACTGTAAGTAGTATTGTTTAAATTAAAAGTAGTTTTTAGAGGTTTTTTTTTTGTATTATGTGGATGAATTGTAACTTGGAATATTTTAAATGTACAGAACCTTTTATTCATTGCTGAATGACGTGATTTATTTGAAGATTCTCAAAAGCGAATAAGAAGCACGTGATTATAATCTTGTACTGTATACAAAGAAAAAAATATAGATGCGTGGTTGCATCACCTCAAATTTCCACCTTATACTACAACTAAATAAAGCCTAATATCACTTACCCGCCACCTCCAGCCCTATACTAATACTACATAAAGTCTAACACGAAGTTTTCCATTTTTCTTTAGAGCTACGAAAACGGTAGAAGGAATTCATACCCTATAACATAGTAAATAAGGCCTAAGTTCACTTACCCGCCACCACCAGCGCCGGTGAGTTTGCAGGCTAGGCCTTTCGCGTTGGCTGCAGCTTTGATGGCTTCTAAAGATGGATGCGAGACGCCCAGCGCCGCTAGAAGACAGTGGTTCATTTCCCAGAGTTCCTGGAATTGTTATATCACGGTTGAAGGAAATAAGTAAATAGATTGGATGAATGGTTACAAAACAAACTTCAATAATATATAATTGATGAAAAAAAGGTGTCTTTACGCCTGTATCCCTCATGGGGTAAGCAGAACACCAGAGGCTATAAAATCATCTGATGTCACATTTGACAAATTTGGTAGTATTATAATGATGGAGAGAGGCTATTACAGTGACAGGGAGTCAGCCTATCGCCCACAAAAACGCTAATAAAACCTCTGAACCTTAACGGACTTTTACAGTTTACACGGGAAGAGAAGCAGCTGGTACATCCTATGTTTTTCTTTTGCTTTCAGTCCAGCATGGTCATATACTTTATTTCTAGAAAAACAAGTTGGCAATCCTAGGATTAAGGCCAAACGCGGGATTTACTGTATAAGGTTAACTAAAACAACTTTAGTGTATTCTTTTTCGAGGCACGGGTTGTTCGTTCATCCTTCTACTGCGTATAAGGAAAGTGAAAGTGCGTGATTATGTACGAATATTTGTTACTCTATAACGCAATAACTACAGAATAGGTATTAAGGAAACAAACAAGTACACTCGGTGAAACAACGAAAAATTTAGCCTCCTCGAATTGAAGCGCATTTTTTTCTATGTAAACTTTTCTGTTAGATATGATTTCGAAACGTTCTCATATGTAATAAACTTTGATCTTTTTAAATTGATTTTCAAAACAATTTCAACTTCATTTGAAACTTGTCAAAATTTTAAAAGCTATATCGTTAATCGTGAGAGGTAGTAAAAGAAATGTCCTAATTTTTGGTGTTTATCTAGACATTCTAGATTCCCCCTAGTTCGGTACATGGTATCTCATATCACAAGCTTTGCTTAGTTTGGTATGTAGTTGGTGTTATTGTTTGGGGAATTCATTAATACTCTATTTATTTAGTAAATGCCGCCTTTAGTAAATTTTATTGTTATCGTTTTAATTTACTCTATGTTACTGACCATGCTGGTGCTCAATAGTTTATTAGTATTTTTATTTTCAAAAAGGTTTTTTTCTTTTTTATTATAATGATAGAACTTACTGCTAAGTGTTGATAATCAGCCTCTACATCAGGTTCACACTTGCCACTCGATAATTTCTGTAGTACCTGCAAACGAAATTATAAATAAATAAATATTTCTGACACTCACACAACATTATCTAGCCCAAATTAAGTTTCTTAAAGAACTTGTGTTATGGATACAAGTTAACTGCATCTATACATATAATAAAATGGTAGGAAAGTCAAAACTGTACATTGAATATTTTTTTAAAAGAATACTTGGGGTATGATCTACAATCGAAACAGAAACAAAAAATATAGTTTTTAGAATTTTTGTCTGTTTGTCTGTTTGTCTTTCCGGGATAAACTCAAAAAGTACTGCATGGATTTACTTCAAATTTGGCATGAAGATAGTTAAGAAGTCGGGTCAACATATAGGCTACATATTATCACGCTAGCAGTGTTATAATCGTAGGTGCGTTTGGTGCTGCATAGCGTTCACGCAGACGACGTCGCGGGCAGCAGCTAGTATTGAATAAATACATATTTTGTTCTTAGAAAATAAACTTAAATAAACATAAAAACATCCATGACTTGACGACTACTATCTGTGTTCATCACACAAATATCCGTCGCCGCCGGCATTCGAACCCAGGACCTCTGGCATAGAAGGCAATGTACGTTACCCCTACACCAGCCGGTCGTCAAATTAAAACAAGATAAATAAGATTATTAAAAAATCTGTCATATCATGATGAGCTAAGCTCCGATTCTACTTGTTTACTACTTGGACAAAAGTAAAATGGTGAAAATGGTAAAATGGGAGTAATTAGTCAAGAGAAGACATTCCTTTCATTATCATTATCATCATCATCACAACTCTTTGTAATGAGACCACTGCAATGCCATGGGTTTCTCTCTTGGCTGTAAACTACCAAGCTGGCCCAGTGCTGGTCCGTGGACATTCCCTTATGGGAACTTTTAATATTATAAATAACAAAGAAATGTCTATAGTCTAAGTACTTAAAATTTTGAAAATTAATTCTATATCATCATCACAACTCTTTGTAATGATCCCACTGATGGGCATGAGTCTCTCCCCTGGTGACGAGGAAGATCTACAGGGTTGATTTGTAGTCCCCGGCTAAAATTTTTTTACACAATAAGTATCATTTATTATTATATTATATTATTTTTGCAAAAAAAGTATATTTTTTTTGCAAGGAAATTAATTTATCCGCTAACATAATAACCAAGGCATGGTCACTCTGAATTACAATCAAAATAAAGATGACTACGCGCTACGTCACACATTTTATAGTACTACGTCGTAGTATTATCGAGGAAATACCACGTCGTACTAGCTATGTTCATTTTTTATGCGACTATTTTTAAAAAGTTTGTGGTCCCATATTTCTACTTTTTTGTACTGAGCGACGCTAAAACAAATATGCAGGTACGTTTATAACGTATCAAAGAAACTAACTTTTAAATTTGACGAAAAATCAACCCTGCATATAATGAATTGAATTTAAGTTTTTGTAAGATCTGCTAATAACCTATTATTAGATTTGCCATCAGTTTTCCATATCTTTAGTTCAATTTAGTTTCTGGCTAAGAGGCATTCTTTGCAAGGTTCAGTATTAAAAAACCCTTCCGTCTATTCTTTCGTATTTGGAACACTCTTTCATTTATAAAGTTGGTTTCGTCTTATCTAAATGGAAGGGTTCGTTTATTATTTTAATAAATAAAATTTATTTATTCTATATTTACTTCGTAACTACTTTCAGCTTTTTTTTTATTTGAATAACGGACTGTCATAATCAAATACTTTATTCTTAGTATTATTTGTATTTGATTATTGTTACAAATAGTGAACGCAGAGAATTCAGCGCTTTTATTAAGTAGTGTACTGAACTCTTCGATGAAAGACTGCAACTGTATAAATATGTAAGTTTATTGTGTTGTGAAATAGTTAAGTAAATGTATACAATAAGTGTTCGTCAGCATAATTACAGGCCATTCTCAATGGCCTTGAGAGATACTAAATAATTATACTAAATTATGTAATTCTTCTATTTTCAAAACGCTATAAAGTTTATTTTTCACAAGAGTAATTTTAAAATTAATTATGATAGTTAATGATATAGTTATGATAGCTTCTTTTAAAAGAACAAACTGAAAATGTTGCAAGAATAATCTTTAATTTTTCTTTTAGTTTAAAACTACAGTACTGTGCGAATTAATGTGAACACAAATGAAAAAGTCGAAAAAATAATGAATATTGTTTATTGGAAAAAATAAGCTGAAAGTAACTATAGTTATTTATTGTTTCAGTAACATATGTGTCCTCCCTTATTATTTATAACTTCTTGTACGCGATTTGGCATAGAATCAACAAGTTTTTTACAATTTTCTAATATTTGACTGTCTCTAAACCATAACTGAATTACAGCCTCAATTAACTTTGTTTTAGTGGTACAATCAATTTTTCGAAGTCTTGCTTTCACGATAGCCCATAGATTTTCGATAGGATTGAGATCCGGAGAGTTCCCAGGCCATTCGAGACATTTAATTTTCTTTTCACTGAAATATTTCTTCATAACCTTAGACACATGACAAGGAGCTGAATCTTGTTGAAAAATTGCTTGACCATTGCCATCAACTTTTGTTAGCTCAGCTTCTAATTTCTGTTCTAACAAGCCTTTGTATTTTTCTGAGTTCATCATACCTTCGATTGGCACTAAAGACCCAGTACCTTGGTAGGAAAAGCAGCCCCAGAACATCTTCTTTAATGGGTGTTTGACCGTTTGGTCGAAATGTTGGGTTGTCAGTTTTTCGTTGTCGCTTTTTCTTACGAAACGGGATCGCTGTCCTTGTACCATAAAATGACTCTCATCTGAAAACAACACTTTTCTCCAGTCTTCTACAGTCCAGCTTTTATATTTTTTCGCCCAATCATATCGTTTTTTCATCATAGCAGCTGTCAATAACTGCTTCTTTTGAGGCCTGATTGTTTTTCGGCCTCCTTCAATAAGGCGTTTTCGTATGGTGGAGTCGTGAACAACAACCCCAGCATGCGCTAAATCTTGCTGAAGTTCTTGGCTGGTTTTTCTAGGGTTTAACTTACTTTCCCTTATCAGATAAGCTTCATCTCTGGCTGTTGTCTTTCTTTTTCTTCCACATTTCCCTTTTCTGTTCACCTCAATAGTCCCGGTTTCCCTATTTTGCTTTAAAATTTTGTTTACAGCTCCCAAGCTGACACCACACTCTCTGGCTATATCTCTTTGAGTCATTGATGTGTGCTCACTCAAAGTAACAATCTTAGTACGTTTTTTTGGAGAAATATCCATCTTCAAAAATAAGTACCAAAAATTGTAAAAATAAATCACCTTTTGCAAAAAACACTATAATTAATAAAAATAACAAATAATCATACGTCCGCAGCAATATGTGTCTAATGACTTACTCATAGACGATACAGTTAATATGAGATAGATGGGCAACTTGATTTTATTGGCAAAATAGAATAATACCTCAAATCATAGATGGCGCTAGTAACTAAATTTAATTAAAAAAATGCACGACTTAGTAGGTAAGTCTCCATTATAAAAAAAATTAAGTTGAAAATATCTTATCCTGTTTATCACATTTAATATAACATTTTAGAGAATTTTATTATGATAACTGCTTTAAAAAAATACAGAATAAGGTATTTATAGTAACTAAGTGGTCAAAAAAAAACGAAAATCTTTATTTTTTAAGGTTATTTATTGTTTTTGTTTTCTTTTCGTGGAATATTCAAAAACCTCATTCTTCGCTCCATCTTCCTCATCAAATTTTGTCAATTGTCCATTTATTATTCGGTTCACCCAATTACAGCAACTGTGAATCAACATTTTCATTGACATTTTTTTATGAAATCGACCAAATTAACCTTATGACTTACAGCAAATCATACTTAAATCACATGCACAATCACTGTATATTTACACAATATTTACACTGTTTTCGCTTTCCCGCACTTTTGTTCTGAAGTCTTTTAAGTTGTTAGTAGGTCACACAAGTAACTTCACGGCCAAATTCACAGTGAATTTGTTAAAATAATCTAAGTCTTAAATAAAATGGCGGAGAAAACACAAAACGCAACAGACGCACACGCACACGATAATTCATAGACTATTATAATAGTCTGTTGACTAGTCTGTCAAAGTCAACATCTTTTCCCGTTCCTGACGAGATATTAATAAATCGGCTATCCCAGCGCTACCTAGTTAATAACAGGAGAAATAACTTGCCAAAAAGTTGTAGTCCGTCATATCCTAGATGGTGCAGAATTCAATTTCATTGACATTAGAGTTGCATAGGCCTGGACTTACTGATTGAATACCCACTTTAACACAAATACAAAATGGCCGCTATTTTGACATAAACATGTCACCAACTATTAAAAACAAGCGTATTAGTAGTAATTACAACGTGTTCACATTAATTCGCACAGTACTGTACCTACTTCCATTTTAATACTTTTTAAACATTTGTTTATTTCGAATATTGTTTATGTCTATGTCAAAAATTATAGACTATTTTATTTTTCCATTGTTTCAAGTGCTACATGCTGTAAACTATAGTAACGGAACTGCAAATCAATAATGTCAAAAAATATATACCAAAGTTTTTGGCCACAATATTTTTTTAACTACCTATCTTAATGTGATATGCAAATGCATATAATCTTGGGTTGATAATTTAGATAAAATGTGGGTATCCAGCATTAGTGATAAATCTTTACGTATCCCGTTTATTGAGGTTATAATACACAAAACAGTCAGCATGACAACGCCATTGCAGTGTTTTAAATCTCAGATAGAGAATAGAGATATCATATTGAAATCCAGCTTAAATAAGTAAACAAATGATGGTCTCCGTGATGCAGTTTACTACGTCGCTACTGCGCCAATCCTGAGGTCACGGGTTCGATTCCCGCACCTTGAGTGCACGGATATGATACTTGGCATAAAGGTTGTCCAAAGAGTGACTGGTTGTGTTATGGAAGGAATTCCCGAAATTCTCACGGGAACGGGAAATATGATTATGTTAATCTTATTTGTTAATAGTTGGTTGAAAATGGAGTTGGTATAAAGGTTCTTCAAAGAGTGTCTGGTTGTATTATGGAAGAAGTTTCTGAAATTCCCACAGGAAGGGTAGTTTATTAGCGCGTACAAAGTTGTGGGAAAAAGCTCGTAAATATAAAAAAATCTCGCCACAAACCTGTGTGGCAGTATGCGCAATATCATCCAATGCATCCATGATATGATCAACAGCTCCCATATTCTTCTGCCTCAAGGCCGCCACCTTCACCGCCAGGGTTCTGGTCGCTCGAGAGACGCGGGAGTCCACTAGCAGAACCCTCAGTTTCAGCTGGATGTCCAGGGGACGTGGTCTGCTACCCTTTTTGAAGGTTATAAGGGAGCCGAATGTACAGGTTGCGTTGTCGATACCTGGAATCATCAATTGGATAATTATTATCTAATTTGCTTTAAAGTAGTAATGGTAGGGGGATGTGGTCGAGAAGGATGATGTCTTGTCTCTATCTCGATCATAGGGCGCAACTAGCATACGCCCAGGGGCGCGGGGTTGCAGTCTTCGGCTGTGCGCTATAAGTTCGCATATCTAGTTGTATTTTACGATACGTAACGAAAAGAAGGTAATAAATACATTATATGTTATCCTACGGTGTATTAAGTCTTAAGCTTGAGTCCTAATCGGGACAGTTTAGGAAAATCCCTTTCCTAGCTTCGGTTGGGGACGTCCACACAAGTTTAATAAAGCTAACTTTTATGGCATGTAGCTTTTTACCTACAGGGTTCTTACACCTTCATTTAATATAGTCTAAAACTAGAGTCGGTGACAGTTAAGAGGTTTTATTTGTACATACAGTCCCTTTAACTTACCTAACAATTTTAATAATAAGACTTCATTGTCTTATTTTTACGTAATGATTATAAAATTGCAGACAATTAAAATCCATAATGTGCTATTTTATAAACAGAACTGCATTCCTTCTGATTATTAAAGCATTCGGTGCTATCACAAAAGCCCGTTATTTTCATGTAAAATCAGTAGAATATTCGAAACCGCATTTATTGTTATGTAATTAGGCGGCCTTCTGTAAATTGCTTTTTTTCAAGTAGAGATTTCGCCATCTTGATCATATTATGTTCAATCGCGTGACCTTCCAAATTCTGATATGTGTAGTAATAGGAGTTTATGAGCGCCAAAGTTCAAGGGTATTTGGTTTTGAGCTTTAATTAGATGTGCATAGAAACTAGTTTAAATAGATACCTACCGTACATTTAACATTTAACCGTAAAAATGTGTGGGAAATGCTTTGTTCGTTTTCAGAAAATTTCATCGTAAGGCGAATCTTAGAATTAAAATATTATAGTGTATGACCGTTGCCATGACAACCAATATTGTTTTGAGGGCGTTTTATTGATATGAGCAGATACGAGAGAGAAGAAATATGTATTCTATGTTCTTTTCTAATAAAATTAGCTTTAAAACAGATATCATAAGAATGAGATACTAACCGACATGATACAAAGCATCGGTACCGTTTTACCATTCAATTACAGAGCCTCAAATCGCTAAATAAGTCATATGTACACCCTGATAGACCACCAAACCAATTTATTCACCTACCGGTACCTTCGCGCTCTCTCCACTATTCCTACAACTCATTATAATTAATTACATTCCTAATTATCATTAGTGAATGGAAGTCGGACTGGTGGGCGATAGTAATGACTAGAGATGGGTTTATGCCCTGGCGTTTTTGGCGCATTGAGTAAATGCCTGATAAGTGCCCGTAAATGCCGAGTAAATGTCTTTTGTCTGGGCATAAACTTAAAAAAGATTTTTTTATTTATTTATTATCGTATCTTATATGTAAGTATACAAAAAAAATAATTCTTTAAAAACATATTTTATTTTAACTAATAATATACTGCAATAAACCTTAACATTTTACCAAAATCGATTGGTTAGAATTATATCTTGGTTTGAAAGAACAACGGGGTTACCTGGTAGTCCATTGAAAAGTTACATTTGGGGTTTTTCAGAGGACGCAATTTTATTTTTTTGATGTGTAGGGGGTGTCAGTGTAAAGCTAAAACCAAGTTTGTGGGGTCGCTACCCTTGTCCTACGGCCGCCATCTTGAAAATAGGGGTTGAAATGGTTTTAACGATATATCTCTTAAACTATTTATCTGATAAAAAAAATGTATTAAATTTTTTTGTTGCAAATTAAATCCTCTACAACTTTAGTCGAGTAACTTTTTGTCGTAGAACTATAAATAAAAAAGTTATAAGCGAAAATGTTTAGAAATTCGAGAAAATAATCTATTTTTTGATATAACTATTTTTTATCATTTTACGAAAAAAATATATCAGACCATTGTTTTAGATCGTTTTTTGAGGAACAACTTTTATAAGCAACATTTTTTCATGAAGTCAATAGTTAAGGTTTTACAGCGCTTTACAATTTTTACGAACTGTTTCGGAAGTTACTGTACATATTGCGTGTTATTGTTATTACGTGGACAATCGAACCGATAATGTTGTTCGTCGTCGCAGCAGCAGCTCCAGTAGTTTATCGTCAGTTTCAGAAGCTACAGAGCCAGACTTCGATTTTGCGAACAATTGTTTCATCTGTACCAAAGCGGTTCAGGATCCAAGTAGGTAATTCGCGTACAAGCCGACAAGCGCGGGTTTGTGTTGTACGTAATGGGAGTACAAAAACAAGTAATAGGTTGGGGAAAAAGTCTTTTTGCATTATAGTATGTATGAACTTGTAATAAAATCTCTTTGGCTATAGTATTTGTATCTGGCTGGTTTTGGTATCATTGAAAGTTAAAATTTTAAAGAACATAATTCAAAATTCAAATTAGAAAAATGTGTGATTTTCATTTATTATTCATACTGTCAAGATGAGTGATTCTAATGAAGAAATTCGATACATTTAAAAAATTTACTACAAAAAAGGTAAAAATGCAACGCAAGCCGCGAAAAAAATTTGCGATGTTTATGGACCTAGTGCAGTGTCTGTGAGAGTAGCACAAATTTGGTTTAAGCGTTTTAAATCCGGAAATTTTGATGTCAAAGATGCACCTAGCTCTGGTCGCCCTATTACGGATAAAATGGATGCCATTTTTGAAAAAATGGAGCAAGATCGACATATCAGTAGTTACTACGTAGCTAAAGAACTGAGAACTGACCACAAAACAGTTTTGGCGCATTTGAAAAAAGCTGGGTACACAAAAAAGCTCGATATTTGGGTACCTCACAAGCTCACTGAAAGAAACCTAATGGACCGTGTACTCATTTGTGATTCTTTATTACGACGTAACGAAACTGAATTATTTTTGAAGAAGCTGATAAGTGGTGATGAAAAGTGGATCACGTACGACAGGAACGTGCGAAAAAGGTCGTGGTCAAAGGTCGGTCAGGCTTCACAGACTGGCGAAACCCGGGTTAACTCTCAATAAGGTGATGTTGTGTGTGTGGTGGGATTGGAAGGGCATTATTCATTATGAGCTGTTACCACCAGGCAGGACTATCGATTCTGAACTCTACTGCAAACAACTTATGAGATTAAAACAAGAAGTTGAGAGAAAGCGGCCGGAATTGATCAACAGAAGGGGTGTGGTGTTTCATCATGATAACGCTAGACCTCACACATCTATAGCCACCCAGCAAAAATTAAGAGAGTTTGGCTGGGAGGTGTCAATGCATTCGCCGTATAGTCCTGAAATTGCACCTTCCGATTTCCACCTGTTTTGGTCTCTTCAGAATTCTTTAGGCAGTGTTAGGTTAACATCACGAGAGGACTGCCAAATCCACTTGTCGCGGTATTTTGATGAGAGGTCCCAAAATTTTTATAGCAATAGGATCATGTCCCTACCTACAAAATGGCAAAAGGTTACCGAACAAAATAGTACATACATACATGGTTAAATGTCAATAAACTATATTAAAAAATGTTTTGAATTTTCTTAAAAATTGCGAAGAAACTTTTTCCCCAACCCAATATTATGGACGTTGCAATGAATATTACTAATCGCATAGCTAATTTTTTAACTTTCTTCTATGCTGGACTGGGAGCGAAAGAAAAACATAGAATGTGCCAGCTGCTTCTCTTCCCGGGCAAACTGTACGAGTCAGTTAAGAGATGGTTTTATTGGCGTTTTTGCGGGCGATAGGCTGACCCCCTGTCACTGCAATAGTCTCTCTCCATCATAATAGTACCTCCAAATTTGTCAAACGTGACATTACATGGTTTTATAGCCTCTGGTGTTCTGCCTACCCCATTAGGGATACAGGTGTGAAGTTATGTATTATGTATATGTATGTATGCATAGCTAATATTCCCAGCTTAGTGGAAGTTGGAGCAAAGTATTTTCTACCTAGACAGTATTCTCGGTAACTGCCATCAGATTACAATTATTTTAAAAATCAATAATTGTCAAATTCTGTAATGGAGTGGAAAAGGGTCAAAAATCAATTATTGATAGTTAAAAAAATTATAACAACAAAATAAAAACAATATAGATGACACATTATTAGTACACACGTATAATATAAGTCTAGTTAAGAGTACTGAAAAATAGTACTCATTTCGGAGCGCTGTAAAGCCTTAACTATTGACTTAATGAAAAAATTTTGCTTATAAAAGTTGTTTCTCAAAAAACGATCCACAAAAATGGTCTGATATAATTTTTTCGTAAAATTATAAAAAAAAGTAATATCAAAAAATATAAATTATTTTCTCGAATTTCTTAACATTTTCGCTTTTAAGTTTTTATTTATAGTTCGGCGACAAAAAGTTACTTAACCAAAGTTGTAGAGGATTTAATTTGCAACAAAATATGTTAATAATTTTTTTTTATCAGATAAATAGCTTAAGAGATATATCGTAAAAACCATTTCAACAACTATGAAAAAAAGATGGCGGCCGTAGGACAAGGGTGGCGACCCCACAAACTTGGTTTTAGCTTAACACTGACACCCCCTACACATCAAAAAATTGCGTCCTCTGAAAAACGCAAGGTTAGGCCTAAAAAATGTAACATTTCAATGGACTATGGAGTTTACTGTTGAAGCGGGAGGGGAGTAACACTGTGATTATTTAATGACTGATTATTTGATTAAAAGTTTTGAATTACAAAATACTTAAAGTTTCATTTTTATTCAAGTTCCTGCTTAATTTTTTACAAAATTAAGTTGTTTGTTTTTCTGCCTAGTGATCGGGCATTTATTTGGACGTAAACTCATTTATGCCCAATATGCCTAGTTTATGCCCATTGTGCCCATATTTGTTTATGCCCCCGACCCATCACTAGTAATGACGCAAGCAACAGCGTCGCCACGTCTAGTGCGGCTGAACAATAATAGTATTTCGGCCTCATCGACACACTGTTATTGATTTATTTTTAAATCCGTTGGAAAAATTAAATTGTTGATGAACGGAGAAGTTTTATTCAGGAATGACGAATAAAAGTTTGTAGTATTGAGACGTAGAGAGTTAAATTGGGAAGCAACGTTGAAGTGAAAGTTTTTAGTTTCAATATACATGAAAGAAAGTTTAATGTAGATAAAGCAAATTTAGATTCACAAGAAGACATTTCATTTCCTTGCACACTGACTTCGCAACGTTCAAAAACAACAGACCCTTATTTATGAAGTACCTACCTACTTATACGTTTTTTTTAACTTTGTTCGTACTGTTTTGATAGCAAATTCATAGGTTAACAAAACAAAAACCTGTAAAAATTACAGTAACCGATAAAAATAACCTGCAGTTGAGAGGAAATTAAACTTAGTTACAAAGAAAATTTACAAGACAAAACGACCACAATCAAATAGTAGTTTACGTGATCAGCGTGTTTAAAGAAACTCTTCAAACATACATACATACATAACTTCACGCCTGTATCCCTTATGGGGTAGGCAGAACACCAGAGGTTATAAAAACATCTGATGTCACGTTTGACAAATTTGGAGGCAATATAATGGTGGAGAGAGGCTATTGCAGTGACAGGGGATCAGCCTATCGTCCACAAAAAAAAATCCTCTAACAGAACCTGTGTCCCTTAACTGACTTCTATAGTATGCCCGGGAAGAGAAGCAGCTGGCACATTCTATGTTTTTCTTTTGCTCCCAGTCCAGCATGGAAGACTGCAAGACTCTTCAAATTTATTTTATTAAAAATATAATACATTAATATAGGGTACACCTATTATAGTAGAACTTTTTAAGTAATAATTTTTTATTGCATAACAACTAATAGCATAAACCTCTTTTCGCAGAATATCGTTGGGCATTAACTCATTTAGCATACATTGAAACCCATAATTCTGTAAGTCAGAATTATCTGTACGCATAATTTTGGTATCCATAATAATCACAATGTATAATCATCACATCGCAGAAAGTTCAAAACCAGATTCATCTTATGGCATATATTTCTTATCCATAACAATTTAAAAGTAGAACCATCATTTCGCATAATGCTTACAGCAAGAATCATCTTTTATACTTTTAGCCGGCTAAAACTAGGTGCAGCCGGCCACATGTGGTTAAACCTAGGTGTATCCATTTCGGGGTTGTGGTGGCCGATCACCTCGCTGCGCTCGGATGATCGTCGCCTCGCTACGCTCGGCTTTTTATATACACTCTTGAGTCGATGGTAACTATGGCAAAGCCAGGTTAAGGGGTCGTGGTTAAGGGGGTTGTGATTAGGCTACACCTAGGTTTAGCCACCGGTGTGCGGCTGCACCTAGTTCTAGCCGCTATGATGAAGGCTAAACCTAGTTCTAAGGGTGTTATTTAACTTTAGTTATTAGTTTATTTAAATCAAGATTTTAGTTATTGGAAGCTTTACAATATGCAATTTTATACAAAATTCTATGATCTTCATAGTATGCCTAGTCAAAGTATGCCAAATAATCTGTACTCTAAATGAACGTTATGCTAAATGATATTATACAAAATTTTAACTATGCCAAAGGTAAATATGCCAATAAAAATTCTACTATCTTAAATGTATGCCATTCTAAATTCGGTCATAAGCACATTATGCCTAAAAATATTTATGTCAAATATTTTTTATGCCTAATTAATGATCGACTAAAGAAGTTTCTGCGAAGTCAGTTATCCCAAATAGGTTTCGGAGTATCAAGTTTCTACCAAATAGACCGCACCCATTAATATATTATATTAGTATTGATAATGAGGAGCTAACACTTGAGTCAAATTCTATAGGAATGTACCTATTTATTTTAAGCACATTTTTTTTCAAAGTCAACGCTTGCTTACTTTTTGGTCGAGAACCCACAAGCAACAGACCAATTCAAAATAATAACCAATTTAGTGGCCTTGACCCACAACCATGGACAACTTAACACTCCAAGTTACATAAATATGTGACCTTGTGACTTCATCTAATGCATAAGAGACTGAAAAGATATAATAGAATCTCAAAGTTATGAAGCAATCAAAACAATCATAAGCGGCTTCGCAATAAATACAATTAAATTGAAGGAAATATTAATATTAGAGATGACGACATAAGTTTTATACAACGTGTACCAAAATGGAGAGATAAAACTTAATAGTTAGCCTCTATACCATACAAAGCATATACAGTAAAAGAATTGGCATAATCAGTGCTGGTATAAACTTTCATACAAATTTATTTAATTATTTTACAACAAAATATTTTGACAACCCTAGTCAACCTAATAAGCCGAAACAAGACTTGTGCAGTCAGTGACATTATGACCTTTCCCGCACCGGCTGAACTTTGTAGTATCTGTCTTAGTTACCCATCACTTTATTTTTACGCCATCTGTTATCTAATAGATTTCATTAAAAGCTAACAGCTGTTTTTAGAGTTTACATTTAGATATTTTGATCTAAACTTTGAACTTGTTTTTCGGCTGAACCGTAAGGATAACAAATTTATGTTACTATTACAATTCCCTTAAGTATCATCTCTTCATTATGTATCTAAAGTTACCTAAAACGAATTATTTTTGTTTATTTTTCGTAATATCTACTTATAAAGAGCAAATAGACTTGGTAACAGCAGTGATTTAAATACCCTAAATATAACAACGTGATCATGTTGATTTACAAATTCATCAGTGACGCTGAAATCTAGTTAAAACGTCGTTTAGTTAAAAAGCCTTCCTAAGTCCGTGTGATGTCATCTTCGACCTCATCTCCACAATCAGGTGAGATTGAGGTGAAACGCGGGTTTAGTCACCAATTAAAAAAGAAATCGACCTTTATGACATGAAAAAGTTTCAGAGTTATTTTTTGTTTAAACGGTCCAACCTGTGAACAAGCCTAGTAGTTGAATTTAAAATGCTTTGTGAATCATATTAAACTAATGTTTATATCGCGGCTTTTACTCACATTTATTGTCGGAGGTTTCCGACAGTCCGAGGCGAGGCGCTGTCGCCCAAAGGACTCCATAAGAGTTCAAAACTAGTCGGACCTTCGACGATAAATGTGAGCAAAAGCGGCATTATAAACATTATGCCTAGTAGTATTAAATAAATATTTTAGTAGTTTTATTTATCAATATTTCCTGCAAATAAAATTATCGTATCATATCACAAACATTATCCTTATTTCCCTTACAAAACGCCGTATATTTCACGTACTAACAGCATATTCACTGACAACATTCATTCATTCAACCTCGTCCTTGGTGCGTTTCATTCATTTACCCGTACACTGCTGACCTTACCACCTTACACCACGTGATATTGCTTCACAGCATTAAACTGTTATAGCACAGCAGTTACAAGTTACCTACGACACAGGTTATGTAACTCATACCGATACTTAACTGGCATACCGAAAAGATAAAACATTACCCAGACCATTTATGTGTCATATAATTGTCTCCAAATTCATTTTATACGTGGAACTTTGATTAAATGTAGCTAAAATTTGTTTAAATAGTACGAATACAAAGATAAAGTTCCTTAATCCGTACTCAGATTAACAAAACACTAAAATTTAGATAACTTATTGAACTTTTTGTTTTAAATTTACGTAAATTAAGTACCTTAGTAAGTAATCATAACAAGAATAACGGATTTTAATTATTATACCAACATACAAAACAGTAATACAGTATTACAATTAAACGCACGCTTATACTTAATACAATTTGTGATTTCGTGTGCATTCAATTGCTACATATGTACCTGTTTTTTTCTGGTCTACTTACTGCATCGAGCGCCCTTGATTCTCGATAATTAGCCAACCAAATAAATATCTATATTTCCATGACCTTTGTAATGAGACAGCTAAATATTTTAGTCCTGACTGGTGAAGAAATAAAACGACACGTAAGGTCGACTTATAATAATCCTACCGAGCGACCCTTCCGTTTTGTAAAAGGCGAGTAATTTGAGAGACGTCCGTTAAGTGATAAGACCCTAAGGTTTCGGCTGGCTAGCAACTGCCCTTTTATACAAAGTCTGCCGCCAAAAATACAGACCAGCGGTGATGTTTTCCGTAAGATTGTGGTCAAACGCTAATTTAATCACACTTATTTAATCACACTTTAATCACTTTCTTCAAAAGAAAAGCTAACTCACCAGATGGCGTGCCATGCATTATCCTCTCGCAGTTAAACGCCCAATCCGAAATTATATCTTTTTCTTGCGTCGTAAAACTCTCACTGGTAATCTCATAAAACGGGTCAAAGTTTCCCCTGGAAGACTTCAATTTCAACAGCTGGATCAAAGCACCTGCTAAGCAGACGGCAAACGACGCTGAGCTCCCAGTACCAGCTCCAATAGTCAGCTCAGAGCCCATCGAAATATTCAAGCCATTCACAGTCAAATTCGTAGAACCGAAAATGCCTGAAAAGACGTAGAGAAAACTTCGCAAGGAATCTTTTTGAGTTGCTGGTAGCGTATCAAAGTTAGGCTTGATGGTCCGCAAAAACTCATCCACTTTTCGTAGATGGTAGTCATGGTCCAGTTTCCCTGGGAGTTTCCAGGAGAATTTGCCGGTAATCCCAGCTGCTAGGGGTGGGTTGAAAAGAGCTTTTATTGTTGGTTCTAGTGGGATCACATCTTCTAGACCGACGCAAGGCAAATGGATGAATACCGCTGGATCGGTTGCGCTGGAGATTTCCTGAAACACATTTAAGTATGTAGAAAGTTAAGACAATAAATATGTAATTAATTTTGAACGAAAATTCACAGAAATATTACGATAAAGCAGTCCCAATACGCAGTTGACCTAAGCAAGGTATAAAACAATGCACAAACAGGCAATTATTATATTTTATCAGCAGACCAAACAATAAATATTGTTATAGTACCTTTTATCAATAGGTACCTCAACGTAGACGTGAGCTTTCTCACGGATGACAAACTAAAGAGTTTTGTCACAGTATACAATACCTTATAGATTTATACTATACGATCGCGCCAAAAATCTAGTATCCTCTGAAGTTTCTGCGAGACGTTCCGCGCAGGTTTTTTGTAAGTAAAACACCTGCGCGAAACGCCTAGCGACAACTTCAGAGGGACGACATCTTTGGCGCCATCTCTACCTTGATAAACTCTTTACTAATACTACCTAGTAGGTAATTGCCTTGTCTATAGATCCATAGATGCTATCAATTTGAATACGTAGCTATGTTGAAGGATTACCCAATAATAAATTACCCCTACCGCTATGCTATGTAGTCCCAAAGTAATCTTATATTTTTGAAGACCACACGACGGAGCTTTCTCACGGATATATCCTAATATACAATTAGTTTCATATTGCTAATAAAGTCGATAATTCAATAAAAATGGGTAAGCAAAGTGGACTTCGAATTAGGGTTGCCAATCATACTGTTTAAAACAGTATTATACTGTTTTTCACTACATTATACTTTTTACTGTTGAACAAAAAAAAAGTAAACAAAATACTGTTTTCAGCATAAATCCTAAACACTTTATGTGCTAGACTTAAATAAATAAGTTGTGCGAGAAGCTCTAATAAAACTTATGTGTTCAAAAAATTTAATGAACTGAATACTGTTTATTTTCCCAAAATACTGTTTGATATTCTTTTCAGACCTAAATATACTTTATTTCTAGAAAAAAAGTTGGTAACCCTACTTCAAACCCCTCACACAAGTATCAGTCAAAGGACCAGTTTTAAAAACGTAAAAGATGTCGTCGTCGACAACTTTTATTGACGATTTTTAACCCTCTGACGCAAATGAGAGGCTATTTTTTGTAAAATGTCCTTGAAAGACAATATTTCATAATAATTTCAATCCGTTAAATAAGCATTGTTTGATATTATACTACCTAGTAGATCACCACGTTATGACTAACACTAGATTAACACCAAATCAAACAAAAAATCAAAGCGATTTTTAACATAAAATGAGACTGTAGATTTTATTGACAAAATAAGTTGTTGAATGTTTTATTAAATAAAATACCTTTATTTTATATAACTCAGATAATTTTATTTAAAATTGATTATTTTAGTTGAAAATTAATATTAAGATTACACACTTGACACGTGTGCTATAGTGAATCGTTTTATAATGTGTTTTTTATCACAATTTATACACATAAAAATAAACTAATTGAAATATAATGAACTCATAACTAACACTGTAAGTTAATATATTTCTTTATCTAAGAAAATAAATAAGATTCAATTATATATATGGTAACAATTAAGGTTATTAAGAGAAAACGATGATAAATATAATTTTTAAACAATATCATCTGTAAACTATTTAATTTCATTTTATCTTTTATTTTAAATAATATTGTCATTTCAAATATAAAGTAGGTACCTATAGCTGTATACCATAACTCACTTGGAAATATAAATAGAAAAAAATCAGGTCATCTCTATATTTATGTTAAAATCCATTTAGTCATTTAAGATACAGAAAAACTATATGAATATAACTTAGACAAATTTTATCAGAGAACCCTGAGAAAATTCCCTGAGAACAATTTCTACTTTGCTAAACTTTTATTGTATTTAATTTTACATAAAAATATAATTTACTGCGATACGGCTGATTCCACACATGCCAAAAATTTATTATATGTTTAATAGATACAAAGGTATTATACTAAATACAACTTTCATAAATAAAGTAAAAAATGTCAGACGTTTAAGCAAAAGATCAATTAGGTACTGAATTTTTTTTTTTAATGGTCAATACAAAATATCTCGTATCCTTCATGTAATCGTAGTATTTTTTTAATTTTACGAGGAGGCGATGATTTCTAATATGAATGTTTTAATAGTTTGATGCCTATCTTCGCTAACATTAAAAGCCTTGTGTTGCAACAACCTTTTAAACTAACCAACTTTAGGTTTAGGCACAAATAAACTTAGCACTGTTTTGTAATGTGAAATATACAATAGTTTTAGTGATATGTTTTTTCGGAACATACGTCATGTTTTGTATTCACATGAACTTATTACTGTAGGAAAACATTTTAATTTTCTCGCGAATATGAAAGAGACTTTTAATTAACTTAATTGTTGGTTAGGGTTTATACATATCAAGACATGCCAAATTAATATCATGTTATTAAGAAGATGCATTTATGATATTAAACAATTAAAAATGATTTATAATAACTGTGACTCACCTAATATATATTTTTAATATAATTGAAGTATATAGGTATGTTCAGCTTTAAAGTAACCCACTGAAGAAAGAAAGAAACTTATATTTGAAGAATTAGTTTCAAGCATAACTTTTATCTAATTCCGCAAATGGGCCAAATTCCAAACCATGAAGTTGGCAATACATAATATTCTGATAAACTTAATTCTCGCAAACTTCGAGGGTGCGGTTTCATTGAAACTTTATGACTACCGCCGTTTTTGTGATTCGTAATCGAGGACCCTTTATACAGCTTTTAATGGATTAACTTCTTACCTTGACAACGATAGAACTCCTCAGGCCAAGGCTCACAGCTATAGCAGTCTTTCCATACACCACCGAATGCTCTCCGTGCAAAATGACCTTCCCAGGAGCTGAAACGCTCACCGTATACAGAAACTCGGACCCGTTATACATTTTAGATTCACTTCTTAATTGGAACAGGTCAATAAAAACACAGTATTAGTTATCTCATTGTATTAAAACATACAAGTTATGATTGTTGCTTCCATTGTTCGACGGTTAGCGTCTTTTGCGTAAACGCATGTATGGTCTTCAATTCTTCCTGTAGTATTGAGTTCACCAATCTGGGGAGGAATATTTTATATTTAGTTATTGCCATTGTAATGGTAATTTCTATTGAATTTTAAATCGCTGTTTAGAATACACGTCAATACGACGCTTTGTTGTTTCTTATCTTATTGGAACATAGTTATTGTGTTCCAAACACGAATTAAAGAAGTCCTAATCGTTACAAAGACGAGTTATTTTGCGCTTTAAACATTCGGAATTTAAATTCTAATCTCGTTTCTTCGAACACTTCCGTGATCAGATTTTATAAAAGGAATAATAGATTTTCTTTGTCTGCTTTAAAACTACCTTGATTTTTCGAAAACATGTTTATGGTTAGATATTTCAACATAGTCTAAGGCGTAATCGATAACGTAAAAAAACTGTGCAAATATGTGCCGTAAACGAGTACACATAAGGATTGCATAATAGTCTCAATAATGATACGGATATTTGCGAGCTCATAGCGCACGTCGTATAAAACAAACTTGTTTAATCTGTAAATATGCGAAGCACTTTAATCATTTTTTTCTATGGAATCCTAAATTTTTACTACATTTTATATTGCTGTAACGATGTGCTCTACAAAGAACAAATGCGGATCCTTAGTTACGTGAAATAATGAGTGTTTAGAAATCTAGTCATCACTTATCTTAATAACTTATTCTTCTGCGAATTATTAACACATTGGTTTGTATGTAGCGTTTTTAAAATAAATAAAATTCCGTCAAAATTTTAATTGTAAGAGCCAATGCCATACATATAATATATAAAATTCTCGTGTCACAGTTTTCGTTGCCATACTCCTCCGAAACGGCTTGACCGATTTTGATGAAATTTTTTGTGCTTATCCGGTATCTATGACAATCGGCCTACATCTATTTTTTTATTTTTTATTTTTATTTATATGGCAAAGCAACGTTTGCCGGGTCAGCTAGTAACATACCTATAATATTCAAAATGCAATATCTTTTCGAGTAACGTTCGTCTACGAGTATTTTTTGCACTGAGTTACTCAAAAATGAATTCTGAATAGTCTAATATGTTTTTGTTTGTTAAACGCCACAAAATAACATCAACTTAAATCATATAAGTATGGCCCGCTGCCACTGTTCTTTATAACAGGCGTTTATAAGGGACTTGTATTTCTTTCAATTTATATGGAGCCACTGACTGTTTGGAAGAGCCTGCCTTACTAATAATTATTTATTTATTTTTATTTTTATTTATTCGGAAAACAAACAGTGATTTATAACTAAAAATAAACAAAATATACATTTCTATGCACCAATTCCAAGTTTTCGCATATAAATAACAATCATAAAAATTAAGTATCGGTTTATAGGTAAATGTTTAAAAGTTTTCTTTATATATTGTATCTTTCTATAGTAACATTTAGGATTCCTTAAATATAAAACAAAAACAACTTATAGAAAACATAAAAATCCGCATATAAAATACATAAAAACAAAACAGCCAAGGTATAAACGATAATTGTTTTTCAATTAGTTTCGTTTACATATTAAAGTGTAATCTAATGCAATAAGGACAATTAGCTTATTAAATAATAAGGACATCATTTAGGACTGCTTAAACAACAATAAAAAATCATAATAATTAAATAAAATAAAAAAATAAAAATTTAAATTTTTATTTTATTTAAATTCATATTAAGCTTTTTGGCATCCAGATAGAGGTAGGTAAATCTCGCCAGTGAAATACAGGAACTAACTCTTCTAGGCATAAGTCAGCAATTCACTATGAAACTTGCAACCTATAAATTAAGGTCGCCTTTTCGATATTAACCCAAAGAAACCGCCATAATATTATGTTTAAGAAGGCTCGCCAATGGAGTTTAGGTAACTATAGGATTTTCCAGGTCACACATACATACATACATAACTTCACGCCTTTATCCCTAACCGGGTAGGCAGAACACCAGATGCTATAAAACCATCTGATGTCACGTTTCACAAATTTGGAGATATTATTATGATGGAGAGAGACTATTGCAGTGACAGGGGGTCAGCCTATCGCCCGCAAAAACGCAAATAAAACCTCCGCCCCTTAACTGACTTTTACAGTTTGCCCAGGAAGAGAAGCAGCTGGCACATTCTATGTTTTTCTTTCGCTCCCAGTCCAGCAAGGAAGAAATTTCCAGGATTCTATAATAATTTATTAATGAAGTCTAGCACTGAATGTCACATACCATCAGGTTGATCCAGTATGTTCTGGTTTACTTGACATTTGGAAGGTAGTACATAATTACTAGTATCCGTAAAACACACAACTTCTTTATCGATTCGTATGTTTACGAATGTTCTTATAGCATTAGCCTAGACTTAGCCTGCTCTTGTACTCAATTGATTTTACCTGATGGTAAGTCAATATGAGGTCGAAGATCGCAAACGGGCTTAGGAAAGAACTGGCTCTTCATAAAATATTGCCGGAACACATCACCAACAACGGAGCGGTAATACTTATATGGCGACAGGTTTTAGGTATATGAAGGGTGGTTGCTGGCCAGTCGGACTCTGACGGGATTCTACCGTCGCCTTTTACGACACGCTTATCAAGAGATGGTAAAGCTATTCTAAGCTGACTACAGGCCCTTCGGTTTTGCTGCCCTAGGAGTATATTTACACTCCTAGGGCAGGTTACAGTTACACGAAAAAAACCGCGTTCAGCTGCTAGTTTATTTCCATACCTGTGGCGGGCTAGGAGCGGCTTTCCCTGGAACTTGTCCGAGACGACCAGCACCGAGAACTTGGCGCCGCAGCCGTCACTCTCGTCGGCCACTTCCTGTGAACAACCAACAAGAAGCCTTAAGCAATAGAAGATAAGTAAGCTTTCTATTCTACCTACCTCTTAATAAAACAAAGCTGAAGAGTTTTCTTTGAACCAGTTCAGCTTTCCGAATGAGTATTTTTGCATTCATTAAATAGCTGAACTCTTGGGGCAGGAGGGGCTTAAGCTTAACTGACTTAGTATGGCTAAGCCGCGAGAACCTCGTGAGTCTATACATAATATAAAAATGTCTTATGACCCATCCATAGTTCCATCATTATTATTTGTGAGTTTGACAAAAGCTCAGATCATCATCAAAAAGGAACTATCTAAAAAGTTTCACCTAGTGTTTTTCCTAAGTAAACATCAAATAGAATTGAACCAATCACTGCATCATTATACCCTTGAAGGCACTTTAGTGGTGCAAGATCACGGACAATTTATAAAATATCATCAGACAATCAATGTCAAGGTGGCGCCATCATCGACCAATCACAGTTACTACTTCACGGGACTGTTGATTGGAATCAGTGTCACTTTATATGTGCAAGCGCAGTGTTTACAACTTTGAGCGAGGTATAAGCCTAAAGGGCAAAATATAGAACTTTGAATAACCAAGTAGTACTAATGTACTTCTAGAAATCATGCCAAATGAAGACAAGTTCGCATACAAACAACGACAACTTTTGCGATGGTGCGAACAAGAAAAGGTTCCGTTTCTGGGCGTTTATCTATTTATATTCAAGGTTCCCCCCTAGTTCGCTACATGGTATCCCATAACACAAGCTATGCTTACTATAGTCTTTCCCGTACATACTAATTATGCTTCCAAGTCGATTTTTGCAACTATCACTAAACGATAAAAGTTTTTTAATCACTATTCTAATTCAAAAATAATTCTTAAAGTCTTGTTCGCTGTCTCGGCGACAATTGTTCTTGCAACAACAATAAGATGACTGTATGTATGCATTCTGAATAAATTAAATAAATAATTAACACACTAAAGATAGTTATTTGCTACGTTTTTATGTTCAAACGAGACCTTTAATTTGATTTTTATCTCGGTAACGGCTGTTTAAATTAAATTGCATTTTTTTTTATAATTCACCTATTTAAATAAATTAAAACCGACCCAGACGACGATAGTGGTACGATTTGGACGCCTTCAGCGAGACATGGCAGGAGGAGGCACAGGAAAGGAAATAATGGAGAGGCCTTTGCCCATCAGTGGGACATGGCTTCATAAGTTACAATAATAGTAACAAACTTTTGGTTAAAAATCTTGTGTCATCATTATTATAACAACTACAGCTATTTTTATTGAGCCCACTACAAGATCATCGGTCTGTCCGGGGTGACGAGGTTTTGACCGTATATAATCCACCAATCAGGCCTCGGTACTGGCTAGTATAGCCCAGCATGCTAGGTGTACATTGAAATCAGGATTTTTCGGGATACCGAAATGAATTAGACCTGTACACAATTACAAAACCTTTAAAACCTCTGTCCCTGAACTGACTTTTAGAGTATGCCCGGGAAGAGATGCAGCTGGTCCATTCCTTGATTTTCTTTCGCTTCCAGTCCAGCATGGAATTTTTGAGGGCGATAGTCTGACCCCCTGTCACTGCAATGGTCTGTCTCCATCTTTGTCAAATGTGACATCAGATGGTCTTGTAACCTCTGGTACGTATGTACACAACTATACAGGATCGAAAGCCTGTCTAACGCACGGAATTCATAAATTAATGGACAGTTGGCGGACCATCTTTAACCTACTATATCACTTGATAGAGACACAATGGCTTCCTCAACTTTGAAATTCGCTACTTGAATTCTCGAGTTTCAACATCGATCAATTAACAAAGTGATATTCCATAAAATAAAATAAAAACAATTAATTGCAGCGTGAATTCCACAGTAAAGTTCACATATTAAATCCAGTTTTCACAAGCATTTCATCATTAACATTACCCGTATTGTACTTATACCAATTATTATAATTGTCATTATACATGGTGTTAAAAAAAGGAGATGGAAAAGCCTGACCGAGCACTGGCTACATCCAAATATAGCTGGCAATAAATAATAAGCTTATTAAAAAAATGAAAAGCCCACAGGCTCCAAACATGACGTTTGCCTGACCACACCCGTCTGCACGGAGACGTAGCCTTTTGACAACCGCAACACAAAAACACCTTTTGAAAAGTCTTCTTACTTAAAAAATACCACTGTATAATATCTATAATAATCAGGTTGAAGTACCTTAGTAATTGCGTATTACTACATAAATGCTTACTTATAAAAATACGTATTTAATGGTAAAAATAATTGGATGGTTAAACCTGGGTTAATCATCATAACCAAAAAGCTACAAAAAAACGAAAAGGAATTTGATATTCATGACGGAAAAGCGTGGATGGCGGCAAAAAAATTAACATTTTGATAGTAAGCTCATGTAGAGCGTAGAGATCAATAAATGAACGATATTTTGCAAGTGAATCGACTGTGTTAATGACTATAATAGAAATCCATTTTTAAAAAGGCGTGTGGCACTCGGAGACTGCCGCGGTTAAGCTATTGCATAGCATTTTTTATCAACTTATGCAATTATAATTATTTATTTATTTTATTAATGCAGTAATGTTTGATCTAATATGAAGTTCCACAAGTTCATAGTAGATGGCGCTGATTTTTTATTAAAGCCCGCATGTAAAGTTATGAAATCAAAGTATCACCGCTGTGCCGGTCGGAGTTGGGGGTGTTAGGTTTTTTCGTTACGGAATTTCTGGATTCGGTCCCCACGCTCAATAGCTTAATATTTAATGCAAAATGGAAACACCTCGTTGTTGAAAGCAATTGGTTTGAACAATAAAATGTTGACTTATTTCAATTCAGCCAGTGTTAAGACCGCTCACTATATATATATCCGTGAATTGTTTTTCTAATATTATAAGCGATACTACAACTACCTATAACCCTTCAGGATTTGTTGTTTATTTTCCACCCTTTATAATTTTTTTTATGTTAATTTTCGACAATTAGGCGTTGTGTTGCAACGATTTTAAGAAAAGCCATTTCCATTTTAGATCTGGGTTATTTTTCTTCGATCAAACTTCATTTAGCTGAGATCTCAAGAGTGAGTTTAAATTTAGAAAAAAATGTATATATTTTTCATTATTCAAAAAGTATGTCCATCGCTTATATAATACTCAATTCATCGAATAATGTTTAATCGAAAATGTAGAAGCTCCTAACGTTTTCGCTTCATTCCTGAAATCACGTGAGTAATGATAACAATGAGTCGAGTAGCAAATACACCTCACTTGTTGCCCACTCGTACATTACTGGTATATTTCTAACAAGTGCAACTTCAGGCTTTCTTCAATCAAAGATCAAGGTTCAATAAATTGAACGAAATGCTCTAAATCAAAAATGTGTTGTTTGAAGATAGGTGCATACGTAGGTCTTAAAGAAAGACATTTTAATTTTAACATCACCTTATGCTCAAGTGACATGAAAACTGCTAATAGATCTGAAATTTCAGGGACAGACACCATAAGTGATATTGCGAAAATCATACAAAGACGTAGGTAATTTGGGTCATCGACGGATCGGAATACAGCCTTAATTCAAGAAAAGGTTATACTTGTCCCATTTGCCAAATTAAACCTTCGAAATTTTTCAGTTGCCATCGTGTAGATGTGAAAAAGTTTTAAACTTACAGGACTACAAACGAAATTAGGTTGTGTAGTTGGGGGATATCCATTAGGTACTTTATCTACACAGAACTGAATAATTCATCGATATAAACCTAGTCGTTTTAGTAGATTTACTAATAAAATTTAGCATTCTTGAGGACCATAATATTGTCTATTGTTAGTTGGTAACCGCTAACTCGACTACGATTTGACTATTCAATTTATACCTTTTGGAACATATTGTGGACAGACCTTGAGCTTAATAGTATTTCAGAGGTCACCATAGCGAAGTGTGTGGTTTAAATGTACAGAAGGCAGCAGATCAAGCATTACATTACCTTAACATTTAAATTAACTTTAGAAACGGGATATTTACCATGTTTTTCATTTATTTTGAGTTCTCGATATTTCGGCACTGTTACAAGCGCCATGATCACGACGGTACTGAAGATGCGGGTAAGCGTGTTTTTTATTCACGGGCAAACAAATCTGTCTACCCGCTTTATTTTGCGTTTCGATCTTTGGTTACCACTACTATTGTCACTGTTTTTGTTTTCACTTAAAGTTAAAACTCGATTTTGTTTTCGACACGCAAAACTCACAGTATCGACTGGTGCATTCTTTTTGTATTGAGATGGACTTTTGCACAGCTGGACCACTGGATTCCATGCAGTAGAAAGATGGAAACCGTCTTCACGGTTGAAATTAGGATATTTGGTAATCTCAATAGCCTCTCTGACCAATCTAGGTATGTAATGTTTGTCAGTTGAGATTACCTGAGGTTTATGTAGTTCGATCCAATGTTGTGTTCCAGCTTCGAGTAGATGTTGTGCTATGGCTGATTTATTCGAGTCATTGTTTTTTACAGCTCTAATGTGCTCATTTATTCTACAAGCGACTGTACGTTTAGTTTGGCCGATATATGATAAACCGCAGCTGCAATCCACTTTGTAAACACCAGGATTATCCAAGGGGAAGTTATCTTTAGGTGAACGCAACATTTGACTTACTTTCTTGAAGGGGGTGAAGATAGTGTTGACTGAGAATTTACGTAGTATGTTTGCGACCTTATCTGTCACTCCCTTAATGTAAGGCAGGAATGCTGGTTGCCTCTCAACTTTGTGCTTGCGCTGTTTATGTGTAGTCTGCTGTTTAGTTGGCCCGGCTTTTACTTTGTAGCCATTATTTTGTAGTACCTTTTTGACATGCATCAGTTCGTCTGGTAGGTGGTGTTTGTCGCACAGGTCGTATGCGCGGTTTGTGAGAGATGTTACTACAGAATGAAGCTGTCGTGGATGGTGATGGGAGTCTGCATGAAGGTATCGGTCTGTGTGAGTTGGCTTTCTATACACCGAATGACTTAATGAACCGTCTTGGTTGACCTTCAGCAGAACGTCTAGAAACGACATCACTTTTTCATATTCCATCTCGTACGTGAACCGGATCTTTTGATGAATATTATTCAGGTGGGCTTGGAAAAACCTTTATGTCCCGTTCATTTCCGTCTATGATGCAGAACATCTTCACCCCCTTCAAGAAAGTAAGTCAAATGTTGCGTTCACCTAAAGATAACTTCCCCTTGGATAATCCTGGTGTTTACAAAGTGGATTGCAGCTGCGGTTTATCATATATCGGCCAAACTAAACGTACAGTCGCTTGTAGAATAAATGAGCACATTAGAGCTGTAAAAAACAATGACTCGAATAAATCAGCCATAGCACAACATCTACTCGAAGCTGGAACACAACATTGGATCGAACTACATAAACCTCAGGTAATCTCAACTGACAAACATTACATACCTAGATTGGTCAGAGAGGCTATTGAGATTACCAAATATCCTAATTTCAACCGTGAAGACGGTTTCCATCTTTCTACTGCATGGAATCCAGTGGTCCAGCTGTGCAAAAGTCCATCTCAATACAAAAAGAATGCACCAGTCGATACTGTGAGTTTTGCGTGTCGAAAACAAAATCGAGTTTTAACTTTAAGTGAAAACAAAAACAGTGACAATAGTAGTGGTAACCAAAGATCGAAACGCAAAATAAAGCGGGTAGACAGATTTGTTTGCCCGTGAATAAAAAACACGCTTACCCGCATCTTCAGTACCGTCGTGATCATGGCGCTTGTAACAGTGCCGAAATATCGAGAACTCAAAATAAATGAAAAACATGGTAAATATCCCGTTTCTAAAGTTAATTTAAATTACATTACCTGTCAAATTTCTCCAACTAATTTTAACTTAATGTCGAGGGCATTGAGTTCAGATTCATGTAAAATTTTTTGACAGATTTGTAACGGTTGATTTGCTGTATTTTGATGTGCTTCTGTATTTTATTTGAGATGCAAGGTGATATAAGTAGTATGATATAAATAGTATCAACTATTATCTCAGTAAGAATTTTAAGGATTGTACAATTGTTAAATTCCTTTTATTTGTGTTGTTTTATTGACCACATAGCAAATATCTATTTTTGCCCAAATATTATTTTTTTAATTCTTTCAATCACTGTCGTCTTTTAAAAAATTTCGTCTCAGCGTCAGGATGAATAAACATAGGATGATTAGGTTTGTATTGTCAAAACAATTCAATTGCCAAAACGGGGCCTTGCTTTGGCCGTGATTCAAAATTGATCTACTTTTGCTCTCGAACGCTCTACCTACTCCATTTGGTGTACCAGATTTCTTTTATTACAACAAATTGGCGAAGCGAAAAGGAAATTGGCATTTTGTGCCCAATCTTTCTGTGGGACTACTTTCTAATTAAGTCTTTCTTTTTGGGAAACTTGCGGGTACTTTGCGAATGTGTGGAGTCACAAGTTTTTCGTGAGAATTGTGATTAGTTCTTTGACGTATGTTTGTAGATAAAAGATTGGAAAGTTAGATAAAACGTTTTTTTTTTCTGATAAGCTGATACTAAAAATGCTCTTACGATGAGCTCTGATAATATATTATGATAACCTTTTAATAAAATACTAAATATGCTGTACAAAATACATGACAGAAACCCAAATATTTCTTATTTATATGAACAATCGACCTGGTGCTGACTATGCAACACTACTCATAAACGAGCAGGCTTCACATAATAATTTTTTGTTGGGTATTTGTACTTGGAACTTGGAATACATCACTTTACTTAACAGGAATCATAGAAATAACTCGAGTAATGTCATACTGGAACACCGATACTCTCTTTACGTGTTATTTATAAAGCCTGAAGTCCAAGGTTAGAACCATAGAAGCAATATACGAGTGGGCAACGAGCGAATTGTATTTGCTACTCGATTCATTGTCATCATTACACACATGATTCCAGGAATGGCGTGAAAACGTGAGGAGCGTCTTCACTATGACGGAACATTCTTCGATGAATTAAGGACCTTATCCGGGAATCTTTAAACATACTTTTGTACAAAATGTAAACTTGCGTTTAACCTGAATCTCATCTTATGGCACGAGACGAGAAAGCTGAAACATTTGAAAGTTCTATATTGCCCTGTCCAAATTACGAGTACTTTTTCATTGTACAAATAAAATATTATCTACTATATTAATCTCTCGTTCAAAGCAAGTTCAAGATCAGATAGACTGCGCCGAAATTCAAGATCATTATGTATGATTACCAGCGCAGACGCATGCGAAAGTGCTGCTTTTCTACAATCTCTCATATTTTTAGCGCGGCAAAAAATTGAAGGTCATGGTATCACGAAAACATTTACTCAGTACGTTACGTGTATGAAAAAAAGCGACAAATACCGCGCCGACTTTCAAGATGATAAGGAACTATTTTTGTCTATAATGCTTTTTAATCTGATCCTATAAAGGTAAGGGCGCGTTTCTGTGGCATGTTACCTTGACTGCCCATTACTGCGTTTAACATTCTTGATGAAATATAGGTTCATATTATAAAGTGTTTAGTCAAATATTTTAGGCTGCAAACTGGACGGCAGTGACAGCGACAGCGAGAGCGACAGCGGCGCGGGCAGCAATTTCCGCGACACGATACAAAGTATTGAGTTTGCATGAAACCGCGACAAATCGCTTCAGCGCCTGTAGGCGCAGGCGTCGAGAACGGCCCAGATTCTCCGCGTCGCTGTTGTTCTCGCTGTCGCTGCCGTCCAGATTTCAGCCTAAATAAATGCTGATGTGATCCACAAGTATTCTAGTTTATACTCATCCTTGTATAAAGACGTGGGGTTCACATTGCATTGAATAGACAAATAAGCGAATACCTCTGAATTTTATGTTTCAATGATATGAATAAAGAAAAAAAAATTAAAAGAATCTTTTCACGTCAAATAATATTTAGTTCCCAAAAAGATGCAAAGTGTCACTCATTTACTCGCATATCAAAATCGTAGGTAAAACAGCTTCGGCTCAAACATTTCAAGACGCGGAATATCTTTGAAATTATGATGCAAAAAATATTCCAGGTAAAGTTTTGCTAGTCCGTTAACTTGTTCCGTAGGAAACTGGTTTACTAACTGAGATAAAGGTTAAGGCAAGGTTTGTAAGGGGATGTCCCTTAACTTGTTTTAATTATATTTAGTTCACTGACACACATTTCTTTTTCTTTATTTACGTCGCAGGCGTTGTGTGCCAGAAAATACATAGTACAAAATAGAGCTGTATTAATTAACATAATTTATGTATCAAGCCTATCTAGGTAAAATAATGTATAAAAAAACATATCAATTGAGATATTGACATTTGAATAATAAGGGCATTTTACTTTACCTACGCAATCACGGCTAAAACAGGATAAAAGGTATTTTTAGTTAGCGGTGAAAAAGCCACATCCGCATATTTCCCATCAATTATTCAAGTCGAGTTTTATTAAGTTAATTAATACTAATGTTTTAATATCAATTAACCGATAAACTTTGTAAAGGAACATTCAAATGTAGAAGCTCATCAATTAGAGTGCGTCATTTGCTGTTACTTTCTAAATAATCGTTGCTATGATATGATACTCCGGGTGCAGGATTGTAGAACAACTGACTTCACCCAAGGTTGCCGACCTCTGTGGATTTCAAGGTCTTGGTTTAGTAACTTTCTTAAAGCCAGTTATTGAGAAACCAAAAGATAATAAGGTGGAACAGACGAACGAGATTTGAGGTCAATTTTAGTACCTTTATTTTTAGAGACAAATCTATTTTCTGTGACCGGATCTACAACCTTGAGTGGCTCGTCTTTCACGCTTATTTATCTGATTTCGGGCTCCAAAAGAATGAAAGTTCATATTCTATAAACGTTACCGGACCTTTAAACCTTGGTGAGTAAAATTACTCTGACTTAATAATTAGCGTTATTACATCTATTTCATTCTTAACCTAGCCGAAGGCGATAACTGATGTCTCCTATATTATGTTTCTAGCCCGTCATTTTCAGTGATACCACTGTTCGAACCAATATTGGTGGAAAACATGCGCAGAAAAGAAGCAGTGCTCATTTTATAGATAGGTAACTATGGGCTGCTAAATGCCATTTACTAATTTAATCAATCAAGATCAGTTGAGCTGAGATGTTGCAGACCGCAGATTAGTTAACCCAGGACCGGAACTTTCGCGGATGACGTTAAGAGTATACAAATGCATAGTCTGACTCACAGTCATGCTGAGTTTGCGTTTAGAAAAATATTTTTCGCGAATATTAAAGATTACAGCATCTTTACCGGCACCTGATAGATTTTCGGTTCATGTAACGTTGATAACGTCATTTCACGACGTGGTAACAGCCCAGTGCGAAGGCGATATGACGTGTTATTTGAAATTCTGTATGATTTTATTATGTTTACTTGCCTACGTATGAAAAATATTTCGTTCATATTCGTTAAGTCTGTATATTTACAGTTGATATACATATTGATATAAATAAATGAGAGCGACTATTTAAAACCTGTTTATGATCAAGAAGCTTATTATAGACTAGAACAATTAAATTTAAATTATGTTGCTTATTCAAAAACACTAATAATTTTCGCTCTGGTCGTTGCTCCCTGAGGAAGCTTCTGGATGTGGTGCGGGTTATAGTGTTCTGAGTGTGTTTTTCGGGATTCCGTTGCATAGTTTGTTTCTATGGAGAAGGGCGGTGCATCAACACGCGAAAATCCTAAATTAGCTACCTACTAGTTTTTTGAAATAGAGGAATTAGCAACATAGCTTGGTTAAAGCTATCCACAAACTGCATTATAAAATAAGCTAAATTATATTCAAATTATAGCTATATCCAGCAATAAAAACCCTAATCATTGTGACATTCTCGTAAAGCATTATGCAGACACTTCACATAACAAATGGTAATTAAGTTTTACCCTAGAACGGAGCATAAAACTCTTGGCTCATGTATTAAGCGTTTTAAGAACCCTTCAAAAAATTAAAAATAATGGTGATAACGGGAATTTAAAAGTAAATATCAACAAAGGTAGTGTTGCTTAAAAGTCTTGTCATATACGCAAAGGATCTTCATACGTGATTAACCTAAGAGAATTCTGTTGTTTCAAAAAATTCTCAAGGTTTATATAACTAACGGTGCCAGTTGTACAACTCATATTTTTTTGTTAGTAAGGTAAAACGATATGCCACCGGGTTTGTTAAATTAAAATAATCTGCCATATTTTAAAGTTTGAACTCGTTTGACAAGTATTGATGGTACACTCGTGGCTACAGTGACAGAAAAGGCACCGAAAAGTCACATGAGTAGATAAACGGAACAGAGACAAAGCTTCATACATCCGCACGAATCGATTGTAATACTACAAGCACGCGGGGCATGTGTGCGTGACCACTGGCCGCTTGTCGCGTACGCGGTGACACTGGTAAAAACCGGTTCACGCTGTCACAGCTAGTGTACAATCTCAGGGTCAGCGCGACGCACGTTGTTTTTTTTGTTAGTTGGAAAAAAAAAAGTTACGATAAAAGTTTCGCGAATATTTCGATCTTGAAATACATATTGTCAATATTGGCAATGAAATACTTAAACGTATTAAAGATTGTAAATTTGATATGCCATGTGAGTGTTTCCATTTAGAGTACTTGAAAAAACTATATTTTAGATTCAGAATTTACCACACCGTCAAAAGAAACAATAAATTATTAAAAAACAAAAATTATAAAAAGAAAATTATTAGAGTAAGTAATTTGTAAAGTATTCTACAAGTATACTGAATAATAAAACTATTTAACAAATGTTTTGTTTAGTTTGTCTTTACCTATTGTGACAACCCTACCAAAATAGGTAACAATTTTGCACGTTCTTAAGAAGCTTTGTCTCTGTTCCGTTTATCTACTCATGTGGAAAAGTCGAGTTTTAATTTGTTTTTTTTTTTTATTATTAAAACGCGTTGTACTCCAATGAAAGTATCTTTCCTACTTAATAAAATAATTAGTGCGAATGGTGAGATTTTAAATAATTTGTGGAAGTGAAGGTGTAAAATATTTTTACGTAAACGAATTTATCGATCAATAAACTGTGATATTCAATGTTTAAGATGAGCGTTGAAAAATGGCAACGAAAAATTTTGAATCCTATTATTTATTAAAGAATCATGGATTCGATTTATTTTATTTTATTCGTTTAAATCCTTTATTAACAAAGTACATATATACATACATAACTTCACGCCTGTATCCCTTATAGGGCAGGCAGAACATCAGAGGTTACAAGACCAACTGATGTCACGTTTGACTAATGAGGCATTATAATGATTGCGAGAGGCTATTGCAGTGACAGGGGGTCAGCCTATCGCCCACAAAAATGCCAATAAAACCTCTGTCCCTGAACTGACTTTTACAGTATGCCCGGGAAGAGAAGCAGCTGGCACATTCTATGTTTATCTTTCACTCCCAGTCCAGCATGGAAGTAGCAGCAGTAGATTTTTATAGAGATGCAGAATGTGCATGAAAAATTAATCTGCATCAATTTTTTTGCCTTGAAAATAAATTTTCTTATTTACCTGCGATCACTTTTATTATCTATATAAAATCAGGAATGTCTATGCTGTCTGTACCTAAACACCCAAATATCGAGTTAGAAGTTAAATATAATCAAATACGAAAAAATCCAAAGACACATTGAGGTATCTAATAAGTTTTTTCTATGGCAAATATAGAGACCTTAAAATCAGTATTTTTGTTAGAGAATCGTACTTTTGGAGTTTTATTTAAGTTCCGATTGAACTTGATACAGACTTAAACGGGGAACTCCTGAAATTGCATGTTAGTATTTTTTTCAATTGCGTTTAAGAGATTTTTTAGCCAAGCCACATCTGACACTAAAGCAGAAATCAAGGTTTTTCCCAAGGTAATACAAGACTAGAACTAACCTAAAATAGTTAATGATTTACGTTTTTTAAGAACTTTCAAAATATAACCTTAAAATGTCAAGTTTTATAGACTGTATAGAAAAGGTAATACGAATATATTACTTTTAAAACTATACTAAACTGGACACGCGCTATGTTACATGGATAGGTACTATATTGTTTATATTAGTAACCACGGAAATACCAAACCGGGCCCGTAGTCGGAGAAAGTTTAAAAATATAAAAGTGAAATTTAACGAAATTCTGCCGATGGATTCAAAAAATGCTTTCATTTTTATCAAGCTTTATAGTTTTTTTTTTAAGTTGGTAACACTATAACTAATTACTTGTAGCAATTACTTTAAAAGCGCGGCGCGCCCGGTTTCTAAAATGTTTGTTTACTTTGATTACTTACAGACTAAATATGTTGCTGTACTTGTAATTAACATAAGTACAGTAATTTTGTTACATAAACTTTTCTATAGGCACCAAAAACATGATTTAAAAAATCTAAGAAACCTGTCTCGTAAAAGTAAAATTCAGAATACATTTAAAACCGCTATTGATACACTCGGTGCACTTGACGAGTATGTGTGCCATCAATATTACTAAGTTGAAGAGCCAGTGAATTTCTAATTCTAACTTAACTATTTCCGTTTGACATACTTCTGAGGATTAAAAAGTAAAAACGCACCCACTGCCTAGAATAAGCTCTATACTTAGCATACTTAGTCTAAATCGCCTTATCTATCACACACCTTTTATAGACGCTCGATCTTCACTGTCACAGAACGTTCGAATTTCAAAGTTAAACTTTTTAATTTATTCGAGTCACACACGCGACGTTTTCAAATTGCGAACGAGTCGGTATTTTAGCGCGAATTTTCCCGCGTCTGCTGCAACGGAGCTAGCAAGCGCGGTCAGCGGCGCGCGGGCGACTGGCTTTAGTGTGTCGAGGCAACATACGGAACGCTCAATGGTCAATAAATACAACAAGTGTTGTGGTTATGATCATTAGCATTTAAATCAAAAACGGCATCTTCGATATCGGTCTCAAGTGTTTCGCTTGAGCTTTGATGTAAAAACATACACGAAATTATTTATGGTTGCATAAGTAAAGTTTCAAGTGAAACTGTTAGTGTTTTGATAAGTCAGCGATGAAAACATACGAGAATTTAAATCTAAATTGATGCCAACTAAAATAATAAATGAGTATGAATTTAAAAAAAGTATATCTAGATAAATTGTTAACTGGTAACACACAAATGTGAAAATTAGGGTTTGTACAGATTAAAATTACAAGAACAACTTTGTCCTCACACAGTGGCACACAGTTATACAGCATTCTAACTTTTCTGTTTCTCAAAGAATTTAAATTACTACTAGACAATAATGCAAATCAAAATATGCAGTATTAATAAACCCGAACCTGCCTCATACATACATGTTATGAACACGAAAGTAATATTAACGAATAGGTATGTTTGTATCGACACGCGAAGTATCATGCATCCTCAATTCGTTTATTCAAATTGCGGAAAAACTAATTTTGATTATCATGGAATCATCAATTATTAGTTTTACTTATTTATTGCTAATAATAATTAGGTTTTTCGGAAATAAGTACAGTTTAATATATTTTATCTTATTTTGGCCAGCTTTGCCATTTCTAATCCTTTGACATTAAAAAAGATTAGAACACAGATTTGAATAATTAATTTTCCTTTTAATCTTTTAGTACTACCATAAGGCAGCATGCCTATGCCCTTGAATAAAAATTTAGCGTGTCCAACACCTTTATATGCATAAAAGCAGCAAATCTTTTAACCATTGTTAAAATCTATGTATTTTTTGGTAAACGTGTTTATTCGTAAACATGTCTTTTTTACTGAAAGCAATAATATTATAAATTGAATTTTCATTTCTCAATTACGAAATTACAAGCCCTAGAGGTTGTATCGATAAAATATAATGTAATAAAGACACAATTATAAGCAATTTTTATGGAGTGCTTGTATAATTCTAGTTAGTCTAACTTACTTACGCCTTTAAGAGCTCTACAGTCTACTGCAATAAATCAAATGTTGGCAAAATTGGCAAGGCACGAAACATGTGACAATCGGTAGACTAGAGAAAGTAACTCCAAAGTCTGCCTTCTTGGTTTATAGGTAGGTTACGCTGTTTTCTAAAGGTACCGGGTTTAAGTCCACTTATGAAGTGACTTGAGACAGGTTTTATTTTAAGATACCTTGTAGAGGCGGATGTTTTGTCATTAAGTCATGCCTGTCTGTACTTATGTTGCTTTATCTGTTATCTAGTTCTTTAACACAAGTTCTTGAACATAGCATTTCGTTTTTGAAAATAACATTTTAGGTAGGTATAATTAGGTAGGTATATCGAAAATTGGCAGATGAAAAACATACAAATACGTTTCACGTTTACACACAGAAAAAGATTAACACGAAAAATAAAGGTAGGTTTTTAAAATCAATAATTAAAAGTCACTAGTCCTAAACCGAAAAAAAAACCGATGAAAAGGAAAGCGGTCATTACCTACTTTAAATCCAAACCGGCATGGTTTCGATAAAGTATGGCAGTTGATCTTTACCCTATTCTGCTTAAGGTGAGATTGACGCAGATAGCAAATACAATGACCGCCAAATTTCAAGAAAAATGACGCACGTTACGTGTTCTTCAGAAATAGATAACTATACCAAATGTTGTAGGTAAGTACATTGTAGGCAGAGATAACTCTATATCTCAGCATGGCTCGATATCCATTGAAGACACTTTTTGTAGATATGCATCAAACATTTTGAACTCAAAAACGAATGAACTACGACGTAATCCAGGATTAATAATGGCTTTACTTTATCATGAAATTCCCATAAGAATCGGAGCAACGCAGGTGGAAATGAATGTTACAAACATCACATATTACGTGAACAAATAAGCATGTTTTTAATGAACAAAATTTTTGGAACAGAAGCTTAGCCCGAGCGATTGCGCAAATGGATCATGACTCGATATTTGTGGTACCTAAATTGATGTGTCTTAGGGACCACACAGCATCCTACATACACCTAGACACGTATCAGTCTTCATAACTTCTTTTCCCAAATTGGCCTGGCCTGTATCTCAAACTTAGGACTCTCCTCCTAGGAAAACAAGCAATAAATTTGCCACGCACTTCCTAAATATACGTATCCCACTAATCACTAACAGTCATACCTACTGGAAGCCTAATTGTAAACTGGAAAAGTAATTTAGAGCGCCATACTCCACAGTGACTCAGGTATTGTATTCTATAGATGGAAAGTCCCAGCAAGTGCCGTTTTAGTAACTCAAGTCCAAGGTTAGCTCCGCAATAAAATAATTGACTTACTCGTTTTTTTTCTCGGTAGTTGCATATAATAAACTTCTTCGGTAGTGCTGTTTTGACAGCGCGGCGTAATAACCTATCATCGTTTTTCAATTGAGATTCGCAGGTTTATAACGTATCTAATCTTTTTTAAGGCAACGATTGGTATGTAAGACTGGGTAATGGAAGCATGACTACAATAAATTTACATATTCGTAAGTCATATCCGGGCCCAAGGACATCATTCGTTATGGATGGTAGGGTTAATAAGCGTGCCGGGTGAGGGGACTTGCTGTGGCTATAGGGCTATGAGTGGGGAAATGGCCAAGTGTACTGGGCGCATGGTTCAGGCTGCGCGCAGTCCGCCGGGGCTCGCGGGCAATGCCACTGGCGATATCATTGGCCCCACCTATGGCAGGGGAGGTACACCTGGAGGTTTTTAGTGTGTCGGTTCGTCCTTCCGCCGGATCATCCCCACATACCCCACCGTACCCCCTTGGACGGTTGGGGACGTGATAGCACGTTTTTCCCCAGAAAAAAGGGTTAATGAAGCGTTGCAGTACCAAGGCTTATGGTGGAAAACTTGTAATTTTACTAGCTTATCATAGTGAGTCAATCCAAAGGAGACCAGCACCGGTAGCTAAAAATTAATAAACAGTTTGACTCTCGTCTGCTAATAAGAACTCTTCTTTTCACTTCAATATGCACTAAGATTCTCCTTCATGATATTATTATTATTCATAATAAGGAGAGGGGCATGAAGTTATGCGCATGGAATTTTATTTCACAATAACATGCCTACGAAGAAAACCAAGCCAGCCCGTAATGAATTTAGCCAATGAATCAACTACCTCTAGCTAGAGGTATAAAAACAAAAGCGAGTTGCTTGAACAAAAGGGGTTTTAAATATCTCATACAACGTCAGACTCTCAAGAATCATAGACCACCTACTAAAACTAGGGATTTCATCCCAATTTTTTTTTTCAAATCTCGTGCTCTATCTTCTTCAATAGCCAGCCTGATGCCGTTTTAGCGTATATTATTGAAAACCATACAGAAACCTTAAGTAGGTTCAAATCAAAATTAAAAACCTAATCTCCCAAAATTCGCAGAGATAAATCAAGGTTACCAACCTTGAAACATCCACATTATGTATATTTAACCTGTCGGATCTCTCGCCCATTCACAGACGTTACGCCATAAGTTACTAAGGATGCGACAGCCACGCGACTAAGCTGCAAGGTCTTTTATAATGCGATGTCGAAACCATTTTAATCATGGTTAATAAACGAGCTTTTTAACCCATTTTAGTCGAGATTTAAATTCCATTCATAATATATCAAGAGACCAGTATTTTAGTGATGGCGAATTGTGTTTCGTGGATATTGGTAGTTTACTGAGGTACTGAGCGTTTACTCAGCAAATTTTGAGGAGAATGAGTTTGTCTTCTAAATCACCTGGTGGAAAATGACGACTAAGACGACTTTGTAAAAAGCTTACACACCTAATGCCATTCACGCGATACTTGAAATAACCAAAATCATAGTGCTCAGGAAAATAGACACAGGTAGATTTCCTTGCCGACCCGTAACTATAGAAAAGTTTTTTTCAAATATCCATTTAATAGGGATGGCACGTGGACAAATGTTAATATTCCGACGGTCGAAAGGGGTTTCAACGTGCATTTGCCGTATCTCGAAAATGTATGGCTCCAAATGAAATCAAGCTAGTCTTGCAAAACTTCGATGTAATTCTTCAGAAATTGCCTGAGCGGCTTGTAATTTCTTTAATTTTAATATTAGAATACCTGGTAAAGAATTCATTAAGGATATACCTCCGAGAATCAAGCTTCATTCGTATTTACAAGACCCCAAACTCACATATTTATCCGACAATGCATCAACAAAAGTATGCACTACTAAACTCCGGACAACACTTAACAAGTGAAATTCCAAAGACAAGTTTAATAGCTTTCACGTGAAAGCGATGTTCTTACCATAAAGCTATTTAAGGGAGGCTTCAATCATACGTATATAAGGACATTAAGGCCCTTTTAGGAAGTACATTGGCCACACCCTGTATTCATACGTAACCTAATGGAAAAGCAGAAAGTGCTTTGCCCTTTTTTTCAAAGGACATCTAGAGAAATCTCTAAAACCAAGACATGTTGATTGTGTTTTCTAAAATCGTAGAACCCATTCCAGTCTTATAAAATAGTAGCAATCGTACAAGGTTTAAATAAATAAAATAAAAATAGTTTATTTGCTTTACCTGTGGAACTTTTCATCCGGAAGGAGAAAAAAATAAAATCGACGCGTATAATTAAACAAACAAATAAACCATTCAGTTTTATTATTTCGATATAGATACAGAAAATCTAGACTGTTTTTTAAATAAATGAATTGACGACCGGTGGTGTAATGGTAACATATATTGCCTTCTATACCAGAGGTCCTGGGTTCGAATCCCGGCGGCGGCGGATATCGGTGAGATGAACACAGATATTAGTCGTCAAGTCATGGATGTTTATATGTTTATTTAAGTTTATTCTAATAAAAAATATGTATTTATTCAATATGTACGTTTATATATTTCTTAAGTATATCAGTTATCTAGTATCCATAGCACAAGTTCTTTAAGAAACTTAATTTGGGCTAGATAATGTTGTGTGAGTGTCAAAAATATATAAAAAAAAAAACAATCCGCTCTCATAATGAAAAGCCTTAAATAAATAAATACACAAAAGTCAAACTAGATTTTCGTTACAATCCAAATCGAGATTTACTAGTCAAGTTAGTTTTACTTGTGCAATATGTAATTTATGAATGGCCGACACTTTTTGACGTCATGTTCTCATAATTCACAACTCGGTTATAGTTAGCACGTTATTTAATTACTTAAAGTACGGTCGTCATGTGTTGACACTTGATATACATCACTCTATTTGGAATTCCTTGGAGTATTGTTTGGGAAATACCAATATTTCTTCAATAAATTCAAGAAACGGTTTCCTCTTGGGATAGAAGTTTAGGGGACTGTTCTAAAACACTCGTAAAGCGGTATATCATAGGATATATTTTAGAGTATGTCACAATTACGTAACAAGTTACAATGATGTAGTTGACGCTGCCCCAGATAAAAAATACTTTCAGTAACATTTTTCTAAAATTTAATAGCTGTAGATATATCATTCAGCGGCAGACATTTATGGTGTGTGCTAACCAGATTGACCCTGAAACTTTCCAAGGTCATGCCGACGAGACGGTCACACAGGTTAGTCGCCTTAGGACGTGCTAATCCAGAGGTGTGATAGGCTATTCTAAGGATGGCACACATTAATTTATTCTGTATCAGCTTAAAAACACAAAATGGACAGAAGAGACATTAAGTTAATTCACAATTTCATCATATTACGGACAGTAAAAGAAATAAAAATGCATATCTCAATAGATTCTAAGGTCAAAAGTGTGAATGAATTGTGAGTAATGTTTTAAGATAGGATTGACTGTATTAAAAAAACTTCGAGTTATTACGTTAATTTGGTATTGAGATTTCGATTAGATTTTAGGCAAAGTTGATAAAGTTGGCTGTCCAGATTGCAACTAAAAACGAGATCTTTAGAAATTGAATAGAATCTTGTAGTTTTTTGTTGTTATTTTTTTTTAAAGTGACACTAAAAGCTGAGAGCTATGCTACCCAAAAGCGATATCCAAAAGTCACAGGACGTCAAAATATAAATCAATTTTTAAAAAAGGAATCAACGTTCGAAATAATTTAGAAACTCGCACAACGGATACCGAAAAGAACTTCGAATTCGCCAATACCATTCAGAACTATACGTATATTATCAGACATATAACAAATTGTTCTGTAAATAACACGCAATACTTTACATACAGCTCTAATAGAATTCACCTTTATAATGTTACTTTTCAATTCATTTGCTTTAAAAATATGAAGAGATTGGAACAAGACCTTGCGCTGTTGTGAAATTTGTTTTAATCAACACAATTCGACAGATATGAATATTAAATTAAAACTATATTACTATGCTAATACCACCAAACAGAAAATATATGGCCACTAGTTTTAGCCTCTTCCAGTAATTAATAATAATAATAATAAATAAATATTTCTGACACTCACACAACATTATCTAGCCCAAATTAAGTTTCTTAAAGAACTTGTGTTATGGATACTAGATAACTGATATACTTAAGAAATATATAAACATACATATTGAATAAATACATATTTTTTTATTAGAATAAACTTAAATAAACATATAAACATCCATAACTTGACGACTAATATCTGTGCTCATCACACAAATATCCTCCGCCGCCGGGATTCAAACCCAGGACCTCTGGCATAGAAGGCAATTTATGTTACCGCTACACCAGCCGGTCGTCTAATTAAGTAATTAAGGTTGCCAACCATACTGTTTTTAACTGTCTTTTAACTTTTTATTATTTTAATTATACTGTCTTTCACTAAATAATACTTTTTACTGTTGAACAAAAATAAAGTACACAATATACTGTTTTTAGCATAAAATGCTAAACACTTTATGTACTAGACTTAAATTAATCATTTGTGCGAAAAGTTCTAAAAATATGTGTTCAAAACATTCTTTTCAGACTCAAATATACTTTCTTTTTTTTTTAAAGTTGGCAACCCTACCTGTAATTAACTCTTTTATATGGATCATGGGTCCGAAATAAAAACTTGCTGATTTATCTACCTTATTATCATTATTGGAGAAATTACAGGAACAATAACTGGACTGGGCGCGAAAGAATAACATAGAATGTACCAGCTGCTTCTTCCCGGGCTCACTGTAAAAGTCAGCTAAGGGACCGAAGGTTTTATTGGCGATTTTGCGGGCATTAGGCTAACCCCCTGTCACTGCAATAGACTCTCTCCGTCATTAACCTCCAAATTTGTCAAACGTGACATCAGATGGTTTTTATAGCCACTGGTGTTCCGCCTATCCCACAAGGGATACAGGCGTGAAGTTATGTATGTATGTACAGATTATTCCTGCTTAGTAAGAAATCGAATTTGTAATTCTACCATGGATATCATTAAGGATGTATAAATCCATATTTTCCGTATGTTTTCCGATGCAGGACGTGCATGTGTAATAAAAAGTTGCGAAGCTCTTCAGAAGCTCATGCAACAACGGTTGCCGAAATGCCGTGGTCAAATCTAACATTGATAAAATTTGTATGTGATTATGTCGAGATTCGCCATTGTTTCATGCTAAAATAGCCATCGACAAATTGATGTTTTGCCTAACATTCGGTTTATTGACAGCAGTATTCATCAACCGAAAGACTCCCAGACATGCACGAACTCAAATAAGGTTTCGTCCATACATTACGAGTTAACACTTTGACGCATGTGTGACATAATTAGGTAGGTCCACAAATGTATCGGTTGATGGCGATGGTTGAATGTCAGCGCTGCGTTGGAGCAAAAACAGGTTTTGGTAGAAGTTGGAAATGTAGGCTATGTAGAAGAGCAGTAGAAAATTAAGACTGGAAGTTATGAGGTGTATGTCAAACGCCAGGGCTTATTTATTTTTTGGACTTCATCATCATCTGTTTGAAAACGCTAACTGCTGGATAAAGGCCTCACTTAAGATTCTCCACATCGCTTTGACCAACACTACTGATTGATCTACCTAGCGGGTGATCAGACTACTACGCTCTGTGTCTCTATCGCGTGGCTGATTTCGAGAAAATAAAATAATATAAATAAAAATCCCAGACAATCACACCAACTGCATGGCCCCAAAGTAAGCATAGCTAGTGATATGGGATACCATTTAGTGAATTAGAGGGGAAACTAGAATATAAATACATAAATAGATAAACACCCAGCACGGAACATTTTTTTTTTCTTGTTCCGTGCGGGAATCGAACCCGCGACCACTGGCGTTTGAGGCGGATAGTGTTACCCCATCGCCAAAATGGTCGTCTAGTGGTCTATATCGTCACCGTTAACAAGTCATTTTCCAGGTTGATTCTGTACATCTATTCTGCTTTACAATACGATTATTTGTATTTGTAAGTTAAAAGTTTGAGTCACCAGAATAGAGCGAAGTCACTGCTTTTAAACAAAAGTTACAAAATAAATCTAATATATAAAATTCTCGTGTCACAGTTTTCGTTGCCACACTCCTCCGAAACGGCTTGACCGATTTTGATGAAATTTTTTGTGCTTATCCGGTATCTATGAGAATCGGCCAACATCTATTTTTTTTTATTTATATGGCAAAACAACGTTTGCCGGGTCAGCTAGTACTGATTTTAAAATTCTTAGCAAAACCGTATTTCTGTCAATAAACTGGCGTCCTTCAATCGCTAAATTAAGTAAAATAAATTGCAACTGTTTTTCTTGAGTCAATAATGCCTGTCAGATATCATATTATTATGTTCTAGCAAACTTTTTGCTAATATTCGCAATCATATCAGAAAATCTTCTTCTTGTAATATGTTAAATATTGCCAGCTATTGAGTCCTTTGTATACCAATGACGCATACTGAGGCTTTGCTCACTTTTACTCAATTACTAGCTGCTGCCCGCGACGTCGTCTGCGTGAACGCTATGCAGCACCAAACGCACCTACGATTATAACACTGCTAGCGTGATAATATGTAGCCTATATGTTGACCCGACTTCTTAACTATCTTCATGCCAAATTTGAAGTAAATCCATGCAGTACTTTTTGAGTTTATCCCGGAAAGACAAACAGACAAACAGACAAAAATTCTAAAAACTATATTTTTTGTTTCTGTTTCGATTGTAGATCATACCCCAAGTATTCTTTTAAAAAAATATTCAATGTACAGTTTTGACTTTCCTACCATTTTATTATATGTATAGATACTCAATTATACTCAAAACATGCTCATATAAGAAAACCAGACAAAGGTTCACTAAGAATTTTTTTAAGGCTATAGTTTAGCTTCTTAACCAGCAATTTTCATTCAATATAATAATAATAATAATAATAATCATTTATTTCCATATTCTTATTCTATTACAAATGTTGTCATCTGGGGTCTTCAGTAAGACATAAAATGCCTGTGTTTGAAGACCCCGCTCTTCCACAAATTATAGTTACAATTGAAAATATATTAGTTAAATAAGTAAAATTAGATTGAATTAAATAAGAATTTGATAAATTAAACAATTTGGTACATTACATTAAGTTTAAAAAATTTGAATTAAAATAAATACAAAACTCAAAATTATATTTAGCGAAAACAACAATTAACTTAACAAAGATAAATAAGATTTTATTCAAATGCAACAATTAAAATTATATTAGGCGATATAATTTTAATTCATATACATTAAAGATTAATTTAAAAACTAAAGGGAAATAATAATTACAATAACGATTTTTATTTAATATTGTGTCAATAGGTAACATTCAGTCATTAAATTAGGTTTGTCATTTTTATAGAATTACCTTGTAAAATTGAGCTATGTTTAAAAATGTATTTGCATTGTTTTTATTTCAGAACAATTAAATAATATAATGAATGTATTACAAGTAAGAGCTAAAAATAAAATTTGAAATATATTCCATGCAGTAAAACATCTTATCACCTTTACCTTTGTGACCCTTTAGAAGTAACTTCTCAAGGTAAAACCCATAAGAAAAACGGCACAAATTGCGAAAAAATCTCGCGTTTCGCAAACTGCAAAGGCCGACGATCTCGGCTCAGGTAAATCACTTCGAAGTTACAACACTAACTGCATACATGCACATACATGTCTTTGTTTCAACTGGACATTCAAGTGCGTTAATACTTTTGCGAAATTTCGTCAATATTAAAAAATACCAGACTATGAAGTAGCCTGATTATTTAAGAGTTTCATATTTCAACTCAGCTATAAGGAACACTAAAAATTACCAAGGATTTTTTTTTATTATTTATTTCTTCAGGTAACAAACAGTCTTTTACAATTAATATTACACAATTTAATGCACAAATAGAACTATAGTACCATTATATTAATACAACATATTTTAAAAGTATTGAGTTCACTAAGAATATAGTTTATTATCCCACAGAACACTTTTTTAAAAAGCCACTATTTATATATACAAAAATTTTATGTCCATATACATATTAATATAACGCTTAATCTAAAATTACATAACCTTTTTACAATTATCTTTAGGAACTATATTTAAGAATTTAATGCCTCAGTCACTAGTCTCCTTTTATCTACTTAAACTACAGCAAAATATGTCAATATTAGTCAATCGTTTGTTATAAAAATCAAGAGAACGCCTAAGGTATGAATTTTTTGTGTAATTTGTATGATAGTGAGGAATATAAAATGTATTTTTAGAACGCGATGAAAGACGGGGAACATTAAAGCAAATTCTGTTCAAAAGCGGAACACAATCAATTTTATTATTAAGGATTTTATACAAAAACATAGAATCCAAGAAAGTACGCCGATTCTGTAATGAGCAAATTTGGTCAAGTAAGTCAAGTATGTTCTATTAAAACATAGGGTGAGTGAGAAATCTTGAAAAACACAGCTTTTTAGATGATGTTTTCGCAAGGTTTTGCCTGGTTAGCCCCAAATCTTATAGGATAAAATATTGGCCAAAATTAATATCTTTAAGATTTTTTTAAGAAACCATTCAAATGGAAGATAATGGCTCATCATCATCATCACAACTCTTTGTAATGAGCCCACTGCAGGGCTATGAGTCTCTCCCCTGGGTGACGAGGAAGTATAGGCCATAATCCACCAAGCTGGCCCAGTGCTGGGTGGTGGATGTCAGAATTTTCAGGGCGCCGAAAATGGCTTCTGACAAACCCTAACGACTACTGTATACAAGTATACAGCACCCGGGACCGACTGCTTAACGTGCCCTCCGAAGCACGGAAGTCGCCGTGAGAAAATGAATAGTCGGCGGTCACCCATCCAAGTAACGGCCGCGCCGAACGTTGCTTGACCTGTGATATCGTTTGATACACACAGTAACCACGGCGCCACGGCGATCTAATACTTTCAAATCAGGCTGCTTGTTTAAAAGTATTAACAAATAACCAAACTCCTCAACTAATGAATATTAGTCATACTAAAAGCGTCAAATATTGCATTTTCTTGTCCTATTATTATTTACATGATTATTATTATATTCTTAATTTTAAAATGATTAGCTTATAAATACGAACATTTTCTGAACAGTTAGATTTATCGAGTTCGATTACAATACAATCAATATTATGAAATACTAAAAACCAGAAAAAGGAAAAAAATATTGATGTACAATATTGCTTGTTCCTTATTATAAACACAGATTAACCAGCTATGAAAACAAAGTGCATCTAATAACTGCCTTTATATTTTACAAAGGGAATTAAAAGTTGAGTACCTACACCCCCGAGTTTAGTACACCCCCGAGTTAATGAATGAGTTAGAAAATGCAGGGATGAGGGCTACTAAATCTTTACTAATATAATTAAGTTTAACGGTTTGTATGTTTAAAATAAATGAAAAATGTGATGAATAAAAATCACCCGACCAGGATTCGAATCCTGGTCGGGTAATTTTTATTTATCCCATTTTTCATTTATTTTAAGAATAATTGAGCATTTTAAATGCAAAAAACTTAAAAAAAAAACATTATTAGGTAATAATCTATACATATAATAAAATGGTAGGAAAGTCAAAACTGTACATTGAATATTTTTTTAAAAGAATACTTGGGGTATGATCTACAATCGAAACAGAAACAAAAAATATAGTTTTTAGAATTTTTGTCTGTTTGTCTGTTTGTCTTTCCGGGATAAACTCAAAAAGTACTGCATGGATTTACTTCAAATTTGGCATGAAGATAGTTAAGAAGTCGGGTCAACATATAGGCTACATATTATCACGCTAGCAGTGTTATTATCGTAGGTGCGTTTGGTGCTGCATAGCGTTCATGCAGACGACGTCGCGGGCAGCAGCTAGTAAATAATAATAATAAATAAAATCCCCAGACAATCACACCAACTATATGGTCCCAAAGTAAGCATAGCTTATGTTATGGGATACCACGTAGCGAGCTAGGGGGGAACCTAGAATATAATACATAAATAAATAAACACCCAGACACGGAACATTTTTTTTTCTTGTTCCGTGCGACTTGTGGCCGTCCATTGGCGGTTTGTTTGTTTACTTGACCGCACTAATGTTGGAAACGACCACTAAGATGTGAGAAAATGTTTTTTAAATCCGTTTAAAAAGTGTTTTTATATTACGAAACGTGAAAACTTAAAACAATATTATAACCAACATCTTTAGCAGGGAGATGTCCACCGCTGAACATAACCCACGCCAAGGTTCTCCACCTGCGCAGCCTCTATCTTCCGATGAGCTGTCACTCCGATGACGTTCATTGGCCCCAAAAAAGGCATAATCAGCGAAGGGGGATGTATTGTGAATATAATCAGATTAGCAGGCGCGTTCGCAGACTGATATTTAGAGGGGGGTCACGACTGAATTTTGAGGGGATCACAACTGAATTTTGAGGGGATCACAACTGAATTTTGAGGGTAACTAAAACAAAAATATAAGATAAATAGGACTTTATCGCACAACATACATAATCTTTTAGGCTTCAAACGATCTTAAGCTCTTTTCCTATTTTTTTCTCTTCATCATCATCATCATCATCAGAACTCTTTGTAATGAGCCCACTGCAGGGTATGAGTCTCTCCCCTGGGTGACGAGGAGGCATAGGCCATAATCCACCAAGCTGGCCCAGTGCTGGGTGGTGGATGCCAGAATTTTCAGGGCGCCAAAATGGCTTCTGACAAACCATAACGACTACTGTATACAAGTATACAGCACCCGGCCCGACTGCTTAACGTGCCCTCCGAAGCACGGAAGTTGTCGTGAGAAATCAATGGTCGGCGGTCATCTTGCTGATGATATTTAATGTCTCAAATCCATTCCTTCCTCAGATTACGTGATCTGAGGTTTTTTTTTTCAATTTGAGATGTATGATTTTGGGGGGGCATCATGTTCCTTGTGACCATCCCCCTGGGACCGCGCCTGCAGGTTCGCTAAGGAGTCTTATGGCTGTCATAAAACCCAGTCTCAACAAAAGGTTCTCGACGTTTCGCTCAGTCATTTGCTGATCTCATTATTTTATAATCTATACATATAATAAAATGGTAGGAAAGTCAAAACTGTACATTGAATATTTTTTTAAAAGAATACTTGGGGTATGATCTACAATCGAAACAGAAACAAAAAATATAGTTTTTAGAATTTTTGTCTGTTTGTCTTTCCGGGATAAACTCAAAAAGTACTGCATGGATTTACTTCAAATTTGGCATGAAGATAGTTAAGAAGTCGGGTCAACATATAGGCTACATATTATCACGCTAGCAGTGTTATAATCGTAGGTGCGTTTGGTGCTGCATAGCGTTCACGCAGATGACGTCGCGGGCAGCAGCTAGTCATTTATAAGTTCGGTTTTAGACCTGAGAGCGGTCTATAAAATATAGCCCTTAGTTGCAAATGCAATTACTCAAAAGATTTTACCGGATTGCATGCAAGTTTTGTTCATAATATAGGGTTGCAACAAGGTCAGAATTATGCAAGTTCTAACTAAACACTTGAGCCACAGTACCGTTATCTACAGTAATTCAACTTCATACAAACGGACGAAGCGAGAGCTATACCGACGAGGCTCGATCTTGGCATGCGCTCGGCATGCGGCCAGTCGCGAGTGTCTGCATACCGAAACAATTGTTGATTGAGATTTACGTCAATATGCGGATTGTTTCTACTTTAAAATTTCGTATTTTCGTACGTGTCAGTCGAGGCGCATGTATTTTTCGGTCGCTAATCACAATAATAAATGCAAGTAGGCAAATGTAATTTAAACGCTGAAGGCGGCAGCCCTATCACATGTGAACTGACCGCGGCGGCGCTGCGCTGTAGGCATTTATTTCAAAGATGCGGCCGAGTTTAATTACTGTAGATATCTGTACTGTGCTTGAGCTCTTATGTCCATGACCATGTTAGCCATTGCTCATTATTCTTGTAATAATGCGTATTTATTTACATAGAAATTGGCCTGTTATTATTCAGTACTGACCAACTTTGCGTTTAGCCAGAGATTATGAAGACAAAGTTGTAATAAGTTACTATTATGGAACTAGCAGCTTCACGCGATTTTACCCGCCTAACTTGTGAACCCGTGGGAATTTCTGGTTAAAATATAGCTCTATTCCTCAAGAAATCTAATATATAAAATTCTCGTGTCACAGTTTTCGTTGCCATACTCCTCCAAAACGGCTTGACCGATTTTGATGAAATTTTTTGTGCTTATCCGGTATCTATGAGAATCGGCCAACATCTATTTATTTATTTTTTTATTTATTTGGCAAAACAACGTTTGCTGGGTCAGCTAGTAGGTAAGCTATAAAATTCGAAAAGTTTTTATTAATCCGACTGAAACTTATACAGATTAGCGCCTCCAGCTGTGATGTTTCAGGAATAAAGAGTTAATTTTTAATTCGATATTCTTTCAATCAAAAACACCCGTTTTTGCTTGTAATAACCCCTAGAGTGGCCGCTATTTCCAAGTTGATACATTGAAGTAAATGCCAGCAAAGCCTTTAAAAATTAAAGCTTCTGTGATCGTATTGCAGATTAGCGCGTTCAACCAAACAAACAAACTCTTCAGCTTTTTTCATATTAAGTTTAGATAGTATCTATGAAACGCTTTATGTTATTATTGCATGTGAACGTCTGCATGCAAATATGTTTATAATTACGACCTTAGGTTTAAGTTTAAAATGGCTTTTGTTCCAGTAGATGCACTGAATAATACTTCTTTAAATCCTAATCTTAGTGCTTAACTATCACTTGTAATTCGTCGAGGTAACGCGGGAGTTAAGTCACAGTGAAGAAATACTACATACATACATACATAACTTCACGCCTGTATCCCTTATGGGGTAGGCAGAACACCAGAGGTTATAAGACCATCTGTTGTCGCGTTTGACAAATTTGGAGGTATTATAAAGATGGAGAGAGGCTATTGTAGAGACAGGGTGTCAACCTATCGCCCACAAAAACGCCAAGTAAACCTCCGTGCCTTAACTGACTTTTACAGTATGCTCGGGAAGAGAAGCAGCTGGCACATTCTAAGTTTTTCCTTCGCTTCCAGTCCAGCATGGAAGCAATGAAGAGATACTCTACACTTTAAAACCTCATTTCACTTTTACCCAAAACAAGGAACCCCTAGATTATAAGGAACGTTTTAGACACTTTCTTATTGTATTTTCATTATAATATAGGTACAATCCGCTAAAAACTGCATAAAACGAGGTAAAAATTCTGAATGAACACAACTCGTGACTGGTACGGTCGTAAAGATTCCGAAACGTTGAGTTAAAATGTAAAAAAAAAAAATATTACACATAAAAAAATCAGGTTGAAAGAGTATTTTAGGAATTATAATATTTTACAAAGATACCCTGATTAAATGTCACTTTAAGAACTAGAACAATGGAAAGTTAAATGGGAAAATATCGTCAGGGTGGTTATTTCCTTTTTCTTTTAAAATACAACGACTTGACGTACATACATAACCTCACGCCTGTCTCCCTTTGGGGTAGGCAGACACAAGGGAACACCAATTGCTACGAAACAGACATCTTTCGCATCTTCCACGTTCATTAATCTTTTCATACATGCCCGCCGGTTACGACTTGACGTATTAAGATGAAATTCGCATTTGCAAACTGCTGGGACGTAGCCTGAAATAACATTTATACTTTTATCTTGATATTTCCAAGCGGATTTTACAATGGAAACAACCATACTAGTCCACGCTGTCTGGGTATCCAATTCAGGATACCTCATGTATCTGTTACGAATCAATTCTTGGAGGGATGTGCGAATTGACACCAATTTCTGAGTCATCCTTGTATTGGTTCGGAACCGGTGGGGCCTAATTAGGCACAATAAATCCGCATAAGTACTTACTTGTTTTGACCGGCAATAATTTTAAAGTGAGTCGTTATTTACCTCATTACTGATTGAAGATTTATTTTATTTGGAAATTTATTGTAATCAGCGAAAGCGCGTGTTTGTTTTTGTGGTTCTCTGAGTAACGTTACATGTAGAACTAAAGCAATGGTTTCTATTATACATACATACATACATAACCTCACGCCTGTCTCCCTTTGGGGTAGGCAGAGACAAGGGAACACCAATTGCTTCGATCCATACATACCTCTTTCGCTTCCTCCACGTTCATTAATCTTTTCATACATGATCGCCGGTTACGGGTACTTTTAACTAGGCCCTTTCTAAGAACGTCGCCAATTTGATCGGCGTACGTTCGCCTAGGGCGGCCCCTTCCGACAGCACCATCCATTCTTGCTCTGTACACCTCTTTCGTAAATCTACTTTCACTCATCCTTTCCAAATGTCCAAACCACCGTAGCATACCCTTTTCAATCTTAGTCACTACATCTTCTTTCAATCCGCATCTCTTTCTTATTTCACTATTGCGCACCCTATCACTCAATTTCACTCCACACATGCTTCTCAACGCTCTCATCTCCACAGCATTAATCTTGCTTTCATGTCTCTTCTGCCACACCCAAGATTCACTTCCATACATAAGCGTTGGCGCCAAAACTCCCTCAAGTACGGCAAGACGAGCCTTATTTGATATAGTTTTGCTTGCCATTATCGTTTCTATTAGTTTCTATTATACTTGTTATAATATTACAAACATGAACGATTGCGACGATGAAAGGATGGATTCCTATAAGAGCTTGAATCATGAAACAGAATAAACACCGTTAGGAATAGCCTGCAATAACACCGTACTTAATATCCTCTAATCTACTGGATATATCCCCTGGATCGGGATTTACGCATCCAGTGAATGAATTACAAAGATAGCTATTTAACTTGGGCTAGAATAAAACGAGTAAATAGTTAATTCTGACCAAAACCAATTTTTCACTTGTTAACGTCATATTATATTAGTTCGAGACAAATCAGCACTTGAAAGCAGCGGCCGGTGCGAATCAAAAGGTAAAAGTATATCAACTGAATTGTATATACTCATCTTACTACCCATTTTAAAAATTAAATTTATATTTTGTATACTTGATATTGTATTTTAACTTCAACCGAGATTTACTGCCCATTCATTCAACCTTCAAATTGTTTTGCGAAAACATCTTACTTAATCCGCCAATTCATCACACAATAGCACATTTATAAATTACTTAAAAATAACCTTTTCAAAGCAAAGTCCTCGGCACGACAAGAAATAAGGAAAAAATAAATAAGCTGCGCAGACGGTGCTAATCGAAGATTTTCCTGGCAGACTTGAATTGAAATGTCTCTAATAAATCAAGATAGATCAGGCGTTCAAATTTTTGCAATATGACGTCAGAAAGTGCGAGGGCTGTTCCAAATTTTTGCGAAACTAAAAATATTTCATTGGTAATATTTTTTTATATTTACTTCCATGCTGGACTGGGAGCAAAAGAAAAACATAGAATATGCCAGCTGCTTCTCTTCCCCGGCATAATGTAAAAGTCAGTTAAGGGACAGAGGTTTTAAAGGCGTTTTTGTGGGCGATAGGCTGACCCCCTGTCACTGCAATACTCTCTCTCCATCTTTATAATACCTCTAAATTTGTCAAACGTGACATCAGATGGTCTTAAGTCATAAGGGATACAGGCGTGACGTTATGTATGTATGTATTTTTTTACTCATTTTTACAATTTTATAACGGACTCAATTCACGTTTTGTCACGCCCGAACAACGTAGACCATGGAAAGAATGGGCACTTTAAAAATTGCCGGAGTTGTAATTTTTAGCGCTAGTCTTTTTGTAAAGGGCGGTCGATAGTCAGACCTTGGATCCAAAAGGGTCCTAAAACACCAAGCTATTGAATGATAACACAGACACTCAGTAGCCTAATATAAAAACTGTATTAAACTAACGTCACCATTTGGTTTTTGATTGAAGATTTCATAAGCCTCATCTAAAGTCTATATTTGAGATTCATGTTTCGATTTAAATGCTGTCCTTTGATATTTTCCGACACCAACCCCAAACAATCTAGTTGGGACTTGTAATCTTCTGAGAAAATGAGATATTCCCATCGTACGTCTACGTGAGAACCGATGTCTGTTTTAACCTTAAGTTGACGCTGAATCTCTCCACTACTCTCTTCTAAGAATTAATCTATACATACATAACTATTGTTGTAATTGTTTATTTATTTCAGTAAGAAGTGACACAACAGAATATACATACATAAGTTCACGCCTGTATCCCTTATGGGGTACGCAGAACACCAGAGGTTAATAAACCGTCACTTATAACAAATTGGAGGCATTATGGCATTATAATGGTGGAGAGAGTCTACTGCAGTGACAGCCTATCGCCCACAAAAAAAAATACCAATCAAACCTCTGTCCCTTAACTTACTTTTACAGTAGGTATGCCGGGAAGAGCAGCTGGCCCATTCTATGTTTTTCCTTTGCTCCCAGTCCCGCAATATTCATATTGTATTCGATTATATTCTATTCCACGTATGATAAATAGCCTATCCAATCTGAAGACGTTATTGTTAGTAACCTCTTTGGCGATGGGGTAAACCTGTCTGCCTCAGATGCCAGTGGTTGCGGGTTCGATTCCCGCACGGAACAAGAAAAAAAAATTGTTCCGTGTCTGGGTGTTTATCTATTTATGTATTTATAATCTAGGTTCCCCCCTAGTTCGCTACATGGTATCCCATAACACAAGCTATGCTTACTTTGGGGCCATGTAGTTGGTGTGATTGTCTGGGGATTTTATTTATTTATTTAATCGTAAATAATTGCCAGTTTTCCTGACTTTTTATCCCAAAAGAGTTGCTAAGGAAAAATTCACAAATAGCAGGAAGAAATTCAAAATTATACCCGTGGCTGAGACATGCTCAATGATGAAATCAAATTACGGCTGCCAGCTCTGATAAAAAAGGCAAATTTGAAACGCGCTTCGCAGGGCCCTTAAAGCAGTCGATCCCGAATGTTACACAGTTACACGTGGTTAACCATTCGATAGATTTAAGGATAAGTGTTATATAAAAAGTTTTACTATAAGATATCCGTATGCAAGAAGATGGGCTTCCCTGGTTGTTAATTGTTATTGTGTATTTTTAAAAGATGATTGCTGTTGAGTATCTAGCCACTTCTTCTCAGCAGATCGACTTTCCGAAGTGGTATTAGATTCAGTTCAATTTGTAAATTGTTCGACTTATTTCAAATGTATTTAAATACTTACGAAATAAAGATTCTTTTGACTTTGACAGTGGTCGTCGGGGTTTGTTAGAAGCCATTTCAACGCCCTGAGAATTCTGACATCCACTCACCAGCACTGGGCTGGATTATGCCCCAAACCTCCTCGTCACCCAGTGGAGAGACTCACAGCCCTGCAGTGGGCTCTTTACAACGAGTTGTGATTATGATGGTATATCAGTTTGGTTTAATTACTTCTTCTTTAATGCCTACTTATTAAATAAAATTCGCTTAACTTAAAAAAAATATCAAAGAATCTTCAGCTTAAAACTTTCGGCACAGCCCTCAAATAGTTTTCCGTGTCGTGTCACAATGAGTCGATTCCGTATGCCGCTCGGCGCTGGAGTACCAAGCGTTGCATATTGATGATGTACAATAACGTAAGCTTGCTCGGAATATACGCATTTATGAGCGTATTTAGTATAATACGAAACTATGAAGCTTACGGTGGAAAAGCTTTAATTTTTATTATAAACATAGTTATTTTTAAATTAGGTACTAAGCCCGCGTTTAGCCCCAATCTCACTTGATGGAAAGTAAAGAAGAGGCCGAAGATGACAGCACGAGAGCTTAAAAAAGACCAGGCTCAAAATATTGCCGGAACACATCGCCGCCGTGGTGGTATTTGGCGGCAGTATTTTATATGAAGGGTGGTCGCTAGTCCAACTATCAAGCGGGAGTCACTCAGATTAGACGCCTTTTACGACACGCTTATCCAGGGAGGGTAAGGCTACTCTAAACTGACCTTACACGGCAAGAGTGACTATATTTTTTTAAACTTTCGCGATTACGTATATACAGGGTCCATTTATAACAGTCAATTATATTTTAATAGCAGATTAAGAATGATGAGTGGGTATGAAATTCGATAACAAAAAATTTTTTTTTAAATATTTTTCATAAATGAATATTTAAAAATTCTTCTTATTGAGTAAAATTTAAGTTTAATCAGCATTTTATGACTACATATCTACAATTATATGGATACGTTTTATTACTTGCTGTGTAGTCATAAACAAAAGATTGAACTTAAATTTTGATCACTTCAAAAAATTTTGTAATTTTAATTAATGAAAAATATTTGTTAAAATTTTTTTTCTTCCGTAATTTAAACCCACTCATCATTCTTAATCTGCTATTAAAATTAAATTGACTATTATAGAGGGACCCTATATTAGATGTAAGTCATTTTCGCAACTCAGTAGAAAACAAAACTAACATTTGGAAAATTACTGCAACATCGGTTTTCCTAGCTCTTGAAAAGCACATTCTTGTGTCAATCAAAACAGTATTCTTCCTACCAGGACGTAATAAAAACGTAGTGTCAAAATATTGCCTGTCACTTAGGTATCGCTTAAAAAATCGACCGTGAACTAATAATGTGTCAAGAAAGTGCCAAGTTCCAAGATGCCCGAGGCATCTTTGCAACCGGTTCTTGAGGGACATGTTAAAAAATATTTAAAAACCACATTCCTCAACTATTTTTTGATTTACACAAGACACCTGTGTTTAAAGGGTTTTTATTATCATCTATTTAACTTTACCTCAAGGATAATGTCAAAGTGTCAGATTTCACTATTTTCGATCTAAGATAAATAACATTAAAATGTATGAAGCGTTGCCATGACAACCTATCCAGATTTAAGTATGAAAAAATCTTGGATTGAAAGTTGAGATTAAGTGTTGAAATCCATTATAGAACAGCTACGACAAGCTCTGGCATTTTTTTTTGTTTTAAACCTCTAATCTCTTTCCAATCGACTTTGAAAAGACGCATCGTGGGTTGGCTCCCCGCGAGATGGACGGACGATAAACGATGGATGAGGGTAGCGACTGTAGATGCGAAGCAGGGTATTAACAATTTTAACCACGCGGTTAAATATGCATTTTTCGTTATTGACGGTTAATTAACCACATTATATGCTTGTTATGGATACATACCACCGCGAGATGTCGCTAACGGATTGAAATGTGTCTCGCAAGTTGCGCGATGATGATAGCTTCGACTGGCAAAAAATAGTCCCTTGAAATTCCCTATCTCAAAAACTACTGAACCGATTTTGATGAAACTTATAGTATACCCTAAGTTGAACAAGATTAACTTAAATCAAACGTATAGTTCCGGAGATATACGAACACAAAAAAACATATACAATATTGAAACTTATATTACATTTGTTCAGACGTTGATTTAGACTAACATATACGAAAACTGTGCAATTCTGGAAATATTAAGTACATACATACGGATGGAAGTGATAACCTCCTTTTTTGAAGTCGGTTAAAAGGAAAAGAAAGAAAAACTTATTCTTTTTCGTTGCCGCTGTCAGATATTTATCTAACCGTTGATAACTGCATTTTATCGGTAGCTAACCATAAATTTAGTTAATTAACGGTAGCTAACGGGTTTTTTACAACTATAGTAGCGACGGACCGATCAGTGTGGAGAACCTTAGGGCGGCCCTTGTTCAGCAGTGGTCGTCATGATGATGATTTGAAGAGATATTAGAGAAAGACTTTATGTTATCAAGAAATTCCTACCTAATCATACTTAATACCGAACATATAATTTCGAAGACTGTCTTCCATTATGACGCCGTTACCTTAAGATTCAATATCATAAGGGGCCTTATTAAAAAGTCCTACAGAGCTCTGGTAAAATCGAACCCGGCACTTTATTTCACAAGTTGACAACTCGAATTGAAGACGGTCCTTTCGAAAAAGTTCCTAGATACCTAATAGTTCTATTGATATTTGAAATTTTCTATCTACTCACTCAACCGAAAGTCAGTGAAAAGGTAATGCTAGAACGCTAACCGCATTTTATCAACAAGAAAGACAAATTAAGTGCTAGATGTGCTGGACTGGGAGCGAAAGAAAAACGTAGAATGTACCAGCTGCTTCTCATCCCGGGCATACTGTAAAAGTCAGTTAAGGGACAGAGGTTTTAATGGCGTTTTTGTGGGCGATAGGCTGACCCCTTGTCACTGCAATAGCCTCTCTCCATCATTATAATACCTCCTTTGTCAAACGTGACATCAGATGGTCCTATAACCTCTGGTGTTCTGCCTACCCATAAGGGATACAGGCGTGAAGTTATGTATGTATGTATGTTTTGCAGCTTTAAGTATAAAATAAGATAAGACAGTTTTCATACAAATAAACGCCGTTTGAAACCGTCGTTTTTGAATTCTGGTTATAAAACATTTATTCAAAGTGTCGTCGTGAAAACTTATGATAATAATATTGTTTTGATTTCTTAGTTCATAGAAAGACCGCTTTATTATAGTGCTTCTAGAAGTACGCATTGGTAAATAGTTTTAATTTTTTTGTTCGTTTATAATAATGGACTTAGAAGGTCCAACGGAAAGCCTTCCAAAGCAGGATTAGCGTACACTTTATGTTGGTCAAAGTAGTCTGATATACCTAGATATTTTTATTTAATAGGCTAATTCAACCAGATGACTGCGACATATCTACATTCTACACCTTAGCTACGAAATATTGCTTTGCGAAGAATATTTTTAATGTTGATGACTAAAGTAATAAAATAAGAATAAAAAACAATAACAGACAATTGAATTGAAGCGTAATGTATTTTTATGTTTTGATATTGAAAAAGCTTTATTTTATTGGGACCTTGTAGTCACATTAATTCTGTCGATATCATATCGTACCTTAATCTAAATTACCAACATTATAGAACGGGCACAATGCCTTGTATAGAGAGCTTTATTTATAGCTAAGTTCAGTTTTGAAACATAACAAAGACTACGCTCTGTACACCTCTTTCGTAAATCTAGATATTCGTAAATTACGAAAGAGGTGTACAGAGCAAGAATGGATGGTGCTGTCGGAAGGGGCCGCCCTAGGCGAACGTACGCCGATCAAATTGGCGACGTTCTTAAAAAGGGCCTAGTTAAAAGTACCCGTAACCGGCGATCATGTATGAAAAGATTAATGAACGTGGAGGAAGCGAAAGTGGTATGTATGGATCGAAGCAATTGGTGTTCCCTTGTCTCTGCCTACCCCAAAGGGAGACAGGCGTGAGGTTATGTATGTATGTACAAAGACTATGTTTCGACCTCTTTTATAAAACCTTCAATTAAAACGTAACATTAATCCTCAATATTATTGCACAAAACTTTTATTTTATTTAGTTAATCTTTTGTAGACTTGGTATCTCTCTACTAATAGTAGGGGAGCCCAAGCGGGGATTTTGCGAGTTACTCGAGCGTGTCAGAATATCATATGGGAGAAACCTTGCACTCTGTAATGTACCACTACCAAATATGAAACCTTAATATCGTGGGGTGCATTGAGGACAGGCCGTCAGTTTAGTCCTCGGCCTCAATCGATCCTCAAAAGAACTCGAGCGCGTCATTTATTTATTTATTTATTTACCCTTTATTATACACAATAAAAAATACAGAACAAAGAACAAATAAAAAGAAAACAATGTATAAAGGGCGGCCTTATCGCCAGGAAGCGATTTGTACCAGGCAACCCCAATTAATCATATTAAGAACAGGTAAGTTAAGAACATCCAGAAAAGTGAATATTTCAATAATCTGACAATTTGAGCGTGGCATAAGGAGCGTGGCGTGGCACAAAGTTAAAAAGTTGCACAAAAAACTTCACTTCGAAATATTCGAGCGCGATTTTTTTTTTAGTTTTAATGGGATTTCGATCAGTATTACGAAAAACATATAATCTGACGATTTTCATGGGGCAATGTAGCTATCCATCTTTAACATTTTATGATAGCTTTTCGCTCTTCCCCCCACTAAATTGGAAAACTTCACAAAACCTTTTTTTCGTTTTAGAACCTTATCTTCATAATCTAATAGGTCCCCATGACGCTGTAGTAACTGCAACTTTAGCACCCCGGGTAGAGTTGCCAGCCATACTGAATTTAACAGTATTATACTGTTTTTTAATATTACTAGCTGCTGCCCGCGACGTCGTCTGCGTGAACGCTATGCAGCACCAAACGCACCTACGATTATAACACTGCTAGCGTGATAATATGTAGCCTATATGTTGACCCGACTTCTTAACTATCTTCATGCCAAATTTGAAGTAAATCCATGCAGTACTTTTTGAGTTTATCCCGGAAAGACAAACAGACAAAAATTCTAAAAACTATATTTTTTGTTTCTGTTTCGATTGTAGATCATACCCCAAGTATTCTTTTAAAAAAATATTCAATGTACAGTTTTGACTTTCCTACCATTTTATTATATGTATAGATACTGTTTACTGCTGAACAAAAATAAAGTATACAAAATACTGTTACTGTATGCTACACTGTAATTAATCACTTGCGCAAGAAGCTATAAAAATATGTGTTTAAAACAAGGACTGTATACCGGTATGAATTTCTGTACAATTTTGAGTAAGTGCTGATGAGGTTCAATTCAGCGAGATTGAGGTGAAACACGGACTTGTCTATATTAAAAAAAAAACTTATCTCTAAAACATTAAAAAAGTATCTATATATTCTACTCGCCCCGCAGTATCACCATCCTTCAACTAATATGAAAAAAAATTGTTAAGTCTACAAGTTAACACCTTCCGCCTAAGGCGATACCCAGACAAATTCAAGCATTCGTTCTGTACCATCACGCACATGACACACGTGCATAGCCGGTGAAATCATGCGTCAAATTATGCAACTCCAGCGGTGAAAACTCGCGTCCGAGCATGCATGCGCACGGTGCGCGCGCGCCGCGCTGGTTGCGAGATCTACGCTTTTATTCCAAACGCATTTCACAGGGTGCGGTGAAAAATAATTAGGAATTTCTACTAGCGAACTGGCGCGGTGAATCCTGTGTATATCAATGATCGATATTGCAGGTTAAGCAACGTTCGGCCACCGCAGCCATGCCCGGGACGCTAAAAGGAAGGGTGACCGACGACCCTGCATTTCTCATGGCGACTTCCGTGTTTCCGGGTTCGTTTAGCAGTCGGTCCCGGGGGCTGTATACTTGTATGCAGTATTCAAGAAAGCTGAAATTCCTGACATCTGCAGACCAGCATTAGGTCAACTTGGTGGTTTACGGGCCAAAAAACCTCCTCGTCACCCAGGAAAGAGACTCATGCCCAACATTGGGCTGTTACAAAAAAAGCTTTTTAACAAAAAAAAAACCGACTTCAAAACTCTTTTAGCACTAAAAAGATTAAAATAATACTAAATCTAATCAATCAAAACTGTAGCCTATATAACCTAACCTATAACAATTTTTTTCAACTTTTGGAGTCGGTGCCAAGTATTCAACTTTCTAAGTAAGCCTTGGGCTCCATGGATCATAATCGTCCTTACGTCGTGTGATATCTAAAATTCTCTTACTTTAGTTTCACCTTCCGACACTAGATGGTGTTAGTTGTATATTACATCGCGCAAGCACTGTTTTTAATTAGTTGTATAAGTGATTAATGAAGAATTTGGTCGTTCAATGGTGTCTATGGTTCGTAAGGTTTCGTAATTGGTAAATGGTCGAAGTTCGTAATTGGTCGTTGTTGTTCTGAATTTTTTTTATTCTCTTTACATTATAATCGAAATTAATACCTTATAATAAATAATCGTTAGCTTGATTGACGCAGTTAGTTAGATTTATGTAATATATTGTTTGTGTGTGTTAATTTATAGTAGTTAAGTCGTTCAAATTCGATTGTTATTGGGCAAAGTTAGCTGATAACTCCATTTGGTTCTTTATTATTTATATTTTTTCTCTTACTTAATTTTTTACCTAGTACCTTATAATCATTATATTTCATTTTGATTGCATTAAGTTTCATGTTATATTTTGTGTATGTATAGTAGTTCGTATTAGTAATATTGTGATCTATTGCGTAGGGCTTGGCAGTTGGCACCGACTCCAAAAATTGAAAAAAATTGTTATAGGTTAGGTTATATAGGCTACAGTTTTGATTGATTAGATTTAGTATTATTTTAATCTTTTTAGTGCTAAAAGAGTTTTGAAGTCGGTTTTTTTTTTGTTAAAAAGCTTTTTATTTTTAAATTTTTAGTGCTTTAATTTTTATACGTAGGTATTACAAAATATGGGTAGACCTAGTAAAGATGCTGCTCGTATGAGAAAACTGCGTCAAACTGAAACCGGAACCGCAAAAGGAAAACGGTTAAAAGCTAATAGGGAAAGAAAATCTCTAAGCATTTCAAAAGAGAGGCCTGACCAGCGCGAAATTAGATTGTCAAAAATGAGATCTTATATGTTACGTAGATTAATGAGGTGTACGATGCATGTGATATCAGTATCAGGATACCTCTTAGATATGAGGACGTTGAATAGCAGATGCTGCCGCTGACGCTAACAACAAGGTTACACAAAGCCAAGATGCAAAAAAAATATCCTAACATATTTCCGATACGGGTCAACTGCCATAGGATCATGTGGATATCAGTTATAAACTACAATGAAAGGTCAAAACATGCCGAAAAAGTATCCATAACTTCTTACCGTTGTGGAGACGTAGTTACCCTCCATCATCAGCTGAGCAACGTGAGCTGATGTCTCTGATATTTTTTTTAAGAACTACATACAATCTAATAATACCACAAATATAAATTCATCAATATAAGTATAGAAAAAACAACTAATGTTGTTTACTAATAATTGAATATATTTTTTTGGTTTTTGTCGTTTTTTTCAAAAAGTTGTGAACCGAATGCCATAAAAATTATATGGGACCATTTCGGAATAATTCCCTTTCGAACAAAAAAATAATTTTGCAAATCTGTCTATATTTGACAGAGTTATGAACGAACATACATAAAAAAAAAAAATATAAACATCCGAATTGAGAACCTCCTCCTTTTTTTTGAAGTCGGTTAAAAAGGAGTTGTTATGATGATTTTTAGGGACAATGCTGCGTTACGCAGCTCCGTACCAAATCCCGAACATGTATGTAGTAAAACATACTATAAAATCAAAAATTTAGAATAAAATCACACCAACTACATCGCCCCAAATTGTGATATGGGATAGCATGTAGCATACTAGGGGGGAATCTAGAATATAAATACATACATATATAGATAAACGCCCAGACTCGGACGGAACATTTTCTTTTCTTGTTCCGTGCGGGAATCGAACCGCAACAACTGTCGTCTGAGGCAGACAGTGTCACCCCATTAACAAAGTGGTCGTCAATTATTGAACACCTAAAGAAAGAATATTTATATAATATTTGAATATCTAATGAAAGAGCGCGTGATTGATGCCTCCACAGATGATTTTTTATAAATGAATTGAAACCACCGTGTGGGTGACTTTGCTTGTGTTTTTTCCTGCCACTTGAATAATGAGCACTTTGCCAAAAGAATAATGATTTTCTTTCCAATGGTCTACATTTAATAATATATTTCTTTTTTAAAGCTTGTTAGTAAAATATTCTGATGTTCATTATGTGTATGTCATATAATGTATATATATATGTCATGAACATCAGAATGTCACCTTCAGTAAATCTTTTTGGTGTTGCAGTCAAATGAATTAACCCAATATTAGATCACATAACATTTGTTCGAAAAATTATAGAGAAATATTTGGCAATTACTCAGTATGGTCTTATAAAAAAGTTGAAAACCCAAGTGCAAGTTCATTAAGCTAATAATAGTATGTTCCGTCATAGTCACAAACTATTTGTTATTTCAATATGAGCAACTGTTCTTTTTATGAAGATAAATGATAAACCAAGAGGACAGTGTAAATAGAAAAAAAATTACAAGTAATATTTATCTTATTTATTAGACTTTTTAAACCTTATTTAGGAAAACTTTACCATATCATTAAAACATTGAATAATCTTTAAAATGCAATTTACATAATATTATTATATTTAAAATTAGTTCATATTTATAAGGGAATGTTAAAACTGTACTTTTATAGGTATCTTAATTCAATAAAATAATAATTGTAGTACCAGATTGTATAAAAGATAATCACAGTGAAAAATTTGATATTCTTTGTTCACTTAATCTTTAACTTTTTATTTGATTCCATATAAGTCGATGGCAAAGTAAATTGTTTAAAATTAAAATACACAAAAAAGAAAACAAAGTGTACACATGAGAACACCGATATGAGAAGTTGAAAAAGATCTGGGTATTTTGGTGGTGGCTTCAAGACAACAGTTGCAGCAGTCAACACACACATACAGAGGAAAGACAAGAAAAATTTTACACTAAGTGTCCTTAAAAACATCACATTCTTTTTCAAATTTGGCTGTACAATATTATACATACATTCTGCATTGAATATTGAAAATAGGTTCAAATCCTGGTTGTAAATTTTCAGAGCTATACTAAAAGCAAGAATGTAAATTATATTTGTAACAATAAATGGAAGCAAAAGACCGTCCTTAAGCAACAATGGAAACATACTAAAGTTTGATACCAGCAAAAACCAAAAACAAATGAATGGGTCTTCAGGCAGATGTATTGCTACAGGAATTGCAACTAATAAAATAGTCTTTTCATGTACTTGAAATGAGAACAAGAAGAATGCTAAAGAAACATTTATCAATGACAAAACAAATTTCTTACGGTTGATTCTAAAGAATAAATCTAAACATGATGGTAGGGCCATCATTGCCGTCATAACTAAACACACTTTGGCCATTTCTTCATTCGTGAAAACGGACTTTAATTTAACAAAAACATTAATAAGACACCATACATTTGAAACTTTATCTTCAAATACTCCTCTTTTAATTGGAAATAACCTGTAAACTACTTGTATCAAATCATTTAAAGATCCATAAAATGGATACCAGATAATACCAAAACAGGATGTCACAGCAACTACCAATTTGTTCAACTGGTGGACAAAGTTTTTCAGTTTTCGCTTGTGTGACAACTCATTTTTATAGCATTTTCTTAACAAATAAAAGAAAAAAGGCAGTGAGTGATACAATTCCATTTGCTTATAATTTAACGCAAGAATAAAAAATATGGTAGCTAATATATCATTTTCAATTGCTATAATAAAGAAAGTTGACCAGACAAACAGACCTAAGGACACACAGTTGTATTGAAAATGCCCATGGTCTATTAAAATTATACCAGGATACAAAAGGAAAAGTATAGTCGCTATGTCTGTTCTCTTGAATACATTTTTATCTTCTTTGTTTTTAATTCGTTCTACATCAATACATAAGCAGAGAACAGCTGATACATAGAAGTACACATCACAAAGAAATACAGTCCATCTCATAAATGTCTTATGTGAGTCTTTTTCATAGCCTCTGGACGCAAATAGACGCACTGATTCCGGATCAAGCCAATCTGCCACTAATCCCATGAGGTAACTATGATATGCTGTAAGAGGCGGGTAATCTAACCCCCAATATTCTAGATCGTTTTGAGTCGTGTTATGATACCATTTATTAATCGGCGTATGGACAGTAATTTCTTGCCAATGGCGTTGTGCTTCGTAATCACCGAACATAGGAGGTTTTTTGAACCCTGAGTAAGGGTAAGCCGCCACACACCATCGCACAAATAAGGAAAATAATATTCCAGGCAGCAACGCCTCTTTAGTGACACTAAACCTAAAAGGATTCTTTCTCGTCATTGCGTAATTTTTTTAATGAATTTCACATATGAAAACCGGATTTTACTCAAAAAAACAATAAAATAACGTGGGCAACTACTTGACAAGAGTTAATCAATGGTAAATTTGACAGATTGTACTCACAACATGAACGGCATCCAATTCCTTGCTCAGTTTTCCTTTTAGGTATTCTTCCGTATACACCATATTAGTAAAATAAAGTCATATAATTTAATCACTGTAAGTTATAAAACACATACACTTTTCACTGAAGTTCTCTCACGAAACGGGAAAAAAGTTGGTTGTTGCGGATACGAGTCTCAAGACTCGATCGACATTGACATTAATCGGAAAGATTTCTTCGAAAGTGAAAGATGAGAAAGTGGCACAAACGAGAAAGTGAAGTAATTGTCAAAGTCAATAAAGGGTTAACAATATCAAAAACCGGAATGTTCTTGATAGATTTTAGTGAATAGTAAAGGAAATGGTAAAGCAAGCATATCAGATATTTTTTGACCAGCTAAGTGCTGACCTTGACCCAGCTGTTGCAGAGTACCTAAATAATCGTTTACTCTTTGCTTGATTGTTGTAGGAAAATCTATGATTTGACACTTTCGTCGGTAACCCTACGAAACAGCTGCGAACGATGACAAATTAAATGACAGTCAACCAGTCACAGAATTCGGTAGACTAATGCAAAAATGTTTTTAAAGTTTAAAAGGTAGGCGCGAATTTCTATGAAAGGTTCATGGAGATAGGTCTTTTGTGTGTTTAGTATTCTATACGAGATGTAAATCGTCAATCCTTTAAACTTCAAATTGACAGGTTATCGCGCAAAATAGATAGTCTTGTAAAATTCTCAATATATTTAAATCTAAATTTAATCCATTACAATTGGTATCTAAAATGAAAATGGAAGGTGAGGCTTTAGAATTAAAAAGAAATTTAACCGAATGGCGTTTTAGTCAATATCCGAAGTATATTTTACTACCTATAGACGAAAACAATGATCAGGTTAGATCAAATACAAGGAATGTCGTTTATTCAGAGGTAAGTGAAAAGAATCAAATCATCATAGTTTAAGGATATTAATAAACCAGCAAAATCGTCATTTTCATCTGGATAAACCAGCAAAATCATCATTTTTATCTGGTGACTAAACTCCTATTCGTCCTCAAACTAGACAATACCTAGATGATGAAGCTGCAAATAGAGTATCAAGTGCTTTCGATGTACCTTGCGAACTATCTATAACTAGGTATGTCATTGTTGGAACACATCATGCAGAAGCAAACATATTTATTTGGCTACACACTTTATTCAAAGGGTGACTAGATAGGCGAACCCTGAGAGAGCCAGATCACAAAGCTTTGATCTCTAGCAGTTAAAAAGTACACCGTGACCATGAAAACCCGATTCCACCAATTTCCTTCTGAGCCTAGATTAAGAAAAATTGAATGCGGAACTCGTTTTAACGCGTAAGCCGAATTCAACTCGAATAGATCGCTTTTTATTACACGGTGAAATTGGAGTTTAATCTCCTGTATTAGATAGTAACGATAGGTGAAATATAAAAGGATATAAGCTCGGTTTACACAATAATTAGAAACATTGGTACTAGCGTTTCATTTAAAACACCATTAGGTGTAGGTACATAAAAACCAATTGTGAGACAGTGGTTCGCGTGGTAATAGGCCTAAAGTAAGCAGTGACAAGCAATATAAGTAGTTACCTATTATTATGGATTAATAATAGGTAACTACTTATATGTTTATTATAGTTCTGAATTTTATTTATTCACAATTCCAAAAATAATCATCAATAAATTTAGGCAGCGCCACGACCTCTAGAGCGTAATCCTCGGCTTGTAGTTGTGTCGATCGATGCAATGACTGGCATTTTGGATATGGATGGAGAAATTGCTAATCGCGAAGAGTTTATTGAAATGATATCTGGTAGAAAATTTCCTTATGGTGCTCTTCCCGTCGCCCATAGGTAAGTTGAGTTTAGGAAAATATACAATTACGTAGATACCAACCATGTATACTAACTCATACAGCTTTTCTTTCAGATATGGTGGTCATCAATATGGTATGTGGGTTGGCCAATTAGGAGATGGAAGAGCTCATATCCTCGGCGAATATATAAATAGGTTGGTAACAACTTTGGAACTAATACAAACGTACTTTAAAAACGGCAACAACTGCTCCTATTATTTTCATGCCAATCAACCTAATTTTGCAGTTCAGATGTTCGTTGGCAAATTCAGCTAAAGGGTTCAGGCCAGACTCCTTACTCTAGAGTTTACGATGGAAGAGCTGTTTTACGATCTTGTATCAGAGAAATGATAGCTTCTGAAACTTGTTATTTTCTTGGTATTCCAACTACTAGATCTATTGGTGTTGTCGGTGAGTACATAATTACTTGATTGATTGACACTAAATGTTTTTTAAATATCTTATTAATTTAACCTAAGTATTTGTTTCAGTAAGTGATGACGTTGTTATACGTGACATTTGTTACAACGGAATTCCCAAACGAGAAAAAACTGCAGTACTTCTTCGACTGGCGCCTTGTTGGTTTCGATTTGGATCTTTAGAGATATTGTCACGCTCAGGGGAATTAGCTGTATTGAAACAGCTTACTGATTTTATAATAAAGGTGCCTACCTGTAATAATAGTATTATCTTACCTAGCTTCTCTTATATTAGCCATTTCTGTCCCATTGCTGAGCAGCAAGCTCTCTCTATTCTCGCTTTGATCTCCTTCCCGAATAATTTCAGTGGAACTTGGGTACTACATAATAACTTTATTTTTGCAGGAGCACTTTCCTGATATCCATCTGTCAGATGAAAATCGATTCATTAGATTGTTTTCGGAGGTTGCCCATAAGACTTTGGATTTAGTAGCAAAATGGCAAGGTATGTTTTACTTTTGCATTTCCAGAGCCTGAATGGCCCTTTGGGTATATTTGCCTATGAGTTGATGTTTTTAATTTCATTCTTCCACAGGTTTTGGATTCTGCCACGGCCTTTTGAACACAGATAACATGTCTCTTATTGGACTGACTCTAAATTACGGGCCCTTTGGTTTCGTAGATTCTTATGATGGTGAATTTGTATCGAATTCTTCAGACGGAGAAGGCCGTTATGCTCTTTCAAAGCAACCAGACGTAAGAATAATATTTAAAAATAACCAGATAGGTCCTGATGACATTGAGTGAGATTATGAAAGGGATGTTTCTTACAGGTCGTCGTTTGGAACATTGGACAGTTAGCGAATGCATTGAAGCCTTTATTAACTTCCCCTCAGCAGGTTCATATGGGCCATATATTGAAGACACTAGATACGTATTGCAAAAACAAAATATTGTGAGTACATGGGCACTTCAATGAAAAAATATATATAGAACGGATTTTATTTGGCATATTATTTCTGTTATTTAAAAATCATAGAATTATGTGACTTTACTTTTACCTTTGCGAGCTTAATCCCTTTGTTAACCACGGAAGAGAGTTAGTGATCTGTAATAGGTTTATTAAAGAAGCATTGTAATGTTTATGATTATTCTTGATTTTTGGTCTACTATACTAATATACAATAATCTACTGTCAATAAGCCCCAGCAGCGTATTAAGAAAAACTTTTACTTATCATAATGGTTAATAAAATACTTTCTAATACTTTACTTTACTTTACATTTTAACTCGAAGGCCCTGTTGTCACGCGAAGAGTCTGTTAAGTAAAGCGGCCTACTCAAAGCACTACCTGCACTGCGAATCGTATTGTGTGTATGCATGCAGGGCCGATATTATAATTGTTTACCCTGCCGCAGATCGGCCCTGCATGCATACACACAATACGATTAGCAGTGCCACTGCAAGCAGGGCCCAGTAGGCAGTGCTTTGAGTAGGGCGCCTTAGACACGGAAACGTCTTCGAATTTAAATATAACTGTCCGTTCACACATAGTATCCACATTTACGGTATCCGTTTTAACGGAAACGACAGATAAAATGTGCTTTATTCACACATAGGCAACGTATAACGTTCAGCGTATCCGTCATTAGTGAATACGATGTTCACACACAAATTCGCAATACAGTGGAGGAGGAGCAATCGACGTTATTAGCATCCATTCTTGGTGCAAAGTCCTTACATTTTACTAATGAGTCATTTGCGAGAAGTTTTTTTATTACTTTTTCCACACACCGCACCAACACACAGTTTATATTTACCTAGTAAAGTTATACGGAAAAATGACGGACACGTATTCCGTTCATCCAGTATTCGAAGGCGAAACGGAATGTCATAATTTACCATTCCGTTTTTTTACTGCATACTGTACACATCTCCGTGTGCCAGCGATGAAAAAAAACGTATCCGATAAAACTGAAACCATGTGTGAACGGGCAGTAACATACCATATTGTTTTAGGGAAATATTTTTGATGAAAATTGGATTGAAAGAAGAGCGCTGGGGAGATGAACAGTTAATAGAAAAACTGCTCGACATGATGCAACAAACTGGGGCAGATTTCACAATGACGTTTAGACAACTTGCCGAGGTAAGATAAATTATACATTTCAATGTTAAAGAAATAGATATTGCACTTTTAAAGCGGCTAGGTACAAAGTAGGGAAGGTTGATTTAAAAGAGATGCCCCTGTCATTTAGAAGACTTGCTGGTATAGATAGATGGGATTGGCTTAGTTTATCTATGCTGCAACCAGACCAGCGCAGCGTCGCGAATACCTCCGGCACCTTCTCTTAGACTCCTTCAGAGACTAGCTGGTTAGCTACCATCCTCTATTTTAATCCAAGTATCACCACTTTATTAAGGGTGTATCATAGCCATCCTTTTGACAGGCCTTGATCTCTGTTATCGGGTTTATTACAGAACCTTGGGAGAGGCCTTTGTCCAGCAGTGGACGTCTACAGGCTGTTAATGATAATGATGATGATTATAAATTCATGCAAGATTTTATTCTTAAAAGAATATTTGTTCATTTTTAATTGATATATGTAACCATTTTTAATAGTTAGGTAGGTACTTAGAACTGTTCACAATACTTTTAAAGGCATCTTTATAAGTTTTGGTTTATTTTAGTTATTTGGTATGAATAAACAACCCTCTTAGTAATTCTCATTATCGTACAATTCACAGCTAGAGCCAAGCGAAATGGTCAGTGAAGTAAAGCTTGCCGAAAATTGGTCTTTAAAAAGACTTTCTTCCCACTCTTCTTGGGGATGTTGGTTAGATCAATACAGAGAGCGACTTGAAAAAGAAGCGGGTAAATAAACCATATATTTAACCGTTGGAAAAATCAATAGAGTTAAAGATAGGAGCCCTCCTTATCTTGTGAAATCTAATGATATTTCCATACTACACAGGTAAATCTTTAAGATTTATGGCGGGTTTCAATATTCAACTGACTGGTATGAGTAACCGATACAGGTACAAAACTGGTAGAAAAAAATAGCGTTTCACAATATCTATTAGCTACGAGCTGTAAGTTCTCAAATTTGGCAAGACCCTTGTATAGATTACGTTCTGCCAAGAAACGAGGCGATATGTGATTTATAGAATATCACGCATTCGCAATTTATTTGTATGATATTTGAACTAAATAAATGTATAAACTTATTCAATTTATTCTTGATATGATTTGGTATTCGACAAATGTATCATAGTATGTAAGAGCTTTTTGTTAATAATTGCGTTTAATATCTTACGTAAAACGAAATGCCAATCCTTTGACTTATTTTGCCATTGGTTAAATCACATTTTTATGACGTCAAAGTAAATATTTAAAAGATAAATTGTGTCATTCAGTAATACTCGTCCTTTTTTTCAAAAACTGTTATAGATAAGTTAGAAAGAGAAAACTGGATTATTGATATGTTGACAGATATTTGATATGATACCTAGTTAAATTAATAAATTGTCTCGTCGTTGGCTAAATAAAATTACTTGTTTTGTAATTGGTCACATGTAATGAAAACTTAATTGTCTAATGGCCGCAGCAGACCGCCATGTCACCTTTACCTCATTTGCTTAAATTAATAACGTGTTACGTCGTCGTTGGCTAGATAAAATGACTTATTTTGTAATGGCGGGTTTCAATATTCAACTGACTGCTATGCGTAACCGGTACAGGTACAAAACTGGTAGGAAAAAAGTAGCGTTTCACAATATCTACTAGCTACGGGCTGTAAGTTCTCAAATTTGGCATGGGCCCTCCTTGCGTGACGTTCTTCCAAGAAAATAGGTGATATGTGATTTATAGAATATCACGCATTAGCAAATTATTTGTATGATATTTGAACTAAAGAAATATATAAACTTATTCAATTTATGTTTGCTATGTTTTAGTATTCGATAAATATATTATAGTATGTTTTTAGAGCTTTTTATTAATAATTTCGTTTAACTGCTTACGTAAAACGAAACGCAAATCCTTCGACTAATTTTGCCATTGGTTGAATCACATTTTTATGACGTCAAAGTAAATATTTAAAAGAAAAATGATGTAATTCAATAATATTCGTCCTTTTTTTCAAAAACAGTTATAGATAAGTTAGAAAGAGAAAACTGGATTATTGATATGTTGACAGATATTTGATAGGACATTTCGTTAAATGAATAAATTGTTACGTCGTTGGCTAGATAAAATGACCTATTCTTTAATTGGTCGTACGTAATGAAAACATAACTCCTTATTGGCCGCAGCAGACTGCCATGCTACCTTTACCTCATTGGTTTAAATTAATAACTTGCTACGTCGTCGTTGGCTAGATAAAATGACTTATTTTGTAAATGGTCAAATGTAACCTAGCAACCCATTACAGTCAAACAGTTCGTAAGCAGTGGTTTAGATGTCAAGATTTTGAATATAGAAAGGCATTTTGGTAGTGAATTCTATTGTTCGTAGGCAAAACGAACAGTTTTCATAATATTGAAACCCGCCATTAATGGTCAAATGTAACCTAGCAACCCATTACAGGCAAACAGTTAGTTAGCAGTGGTTTAGATGTCAAGATTTTGAATATAGAAAGGCATTTTGGTAGTGAATTCTATTGTTCGTAGGCAAAACGAACAGTTTTCATGATATTGAAACCCGCCATTAATGTTGAATCCCCTGTGCCTACTTTGCAAATATGCAAATAGATTTTACTGTGATTACAACATACTTTTGGTTAGAAATATTATTTGTCATAAATTCACACAGTGGCAATAAACTTAGTTCAGCATCAAAAGTTGATGACCACATTAAAATTTTCGAAATCGCCTGCCTTAATTACGACTAATATTGACTAACTTCTATGTATAGTTGTAATAATAAAACATAGAAGTTAGTCAATATTAGTTGTTATTTGGGATTCATAATAGCAATTTTTAAAATTTTAATATGGTCATCATCTTTTGATGCTAGCTGTACCTACCTACACCTGTAGCTTGCAGCTTATTTTTCTATAAAATGATTAATTGAAACGTTGTTTATAATTCAGTTGATGCAAGTTCAGCTGGTTTATTTGAAGATGAGCGACGTAAACGCATGCTCAGTGTCAATCCAATTTATATTCCTCGGAACTGGCTACTGCATGAAGCTATTTTAGATGCAGAAAAGGATGATTTTACAAAAGTGAGTATCTATTATACTTTTAAAACATTATCTCTTCTTAATTCAATAATATCAATTCTTATAAGAAATGCGTTTTGCAGGTACGATTTTTGATGGAAGTTATGCGCAATCCTTACGATGTGCAACCTGAAGCAGAAAAACGAGGGTTTTCAGCACAGCCTCCGCAGTGGGCGTATGCATTGAAAATTAGTTGTTCGACATAAATGTTAAGAAAATATGAGAAAATGTTATATTTCCTAAATTGATTCAATTTAACTTTCATTCATTTAATCGCCACTTTTTCTATAAGTCTGGTAATAAAATATAGCCTTTCTCTATTATTCGGCTTTTAATTATATGACTTATAAATAAGTAATACAAACCAGAAGTTAACAGATGGAACGAATCTAATCTAAACAAACAGATTTTTGTACTTATCTGCTTTACTTGTCGTTATAAAAAACGACGTGGGCTTTTGCTTGGTATTGGGAGCACTTATTGCTTGCTTATAAAAATGCTAACATCCAGGACTAAATATGCACACAAAATAGGTACATATTAAAAAAAACACACAGCACACAAAAAAAGCATAGCTCAATTTGCATCTCTGATAAAATTTTATTGTAATCGGTACAGTTCCATCGAAATTCGTAGGATTAAGGATAGGATATACAGAAGGCAGCAGATCAAGCGTTACAAATCTGCCAAAAATTGTCATTGAATCAGAACTCTTTGCCTTCGACATTAAGTTAAAAATTGGTTGGATTTGACAGATTGTAACGCTTGATGTGCTGCCTCTGTACCATGCTGTGTGTTTCTGAACGGAGACTGCTTCGTCACATTCCTTCACTCAATGTCAATTTTCATGAACTTGCAACTTGTTTTATTTATTTGTGTGTGTAATACGACGTTCGTTCGTAGCAAGTTCGTAGTATCCCTTGATCCCTGCTTAGTCTGTGTTTGTTTTTAATGTATCGTATGTACTTCGTAGTGTTAATAAAAATAAATAGGTATTTGTAAAAATAATTAAATTTAATTTATAATACATTAATTGCGTACTGGCAAACGTAAATAATGGCGCTGTACTTATTTTAATACAATACCTCCAAATTAGTTAAATAAACAATAAATGCGTCGTGTATTTTGTATGTCTAAGACACTGTTGACTCCAGCAAATTGGATTACTACTGGAACAATGACTCTCATAAAAGATTTTAACTCATGGAAACTACGAGACCCGCCTAGTTATACAAAGCTCCCCATAAATGAAAACCCAGAATATAACATCCCAGTTGCGGTCAATAATGCAATATTTTCAAAGGTAAAACTTTATTGTACTTATCCGTAACCTATATGAGCTTAGACTTAAGTGAGAGCTTAAGTAGTAAATATTTTTCTTAGCAGCATTTTAGTAATCCATTCATACATTAGAGAATAATGAATTCATTATTACAATTAGAATCATTAAATACTGTTATTGTGTAGTAGTAACTACACTTGTTTTTATCAGGATCATGATGTGCTGTACCAGAGTTTTAAAATTGCATGGAAGACCTGATGCTTAGAGACTCCTTTGTTATTTCAATATGATAAGATCAGAGCTCAAGTACGGTGATTATTTTTGAAACTTAAATTATCATGACCATTTATTTTACATAAACTAAATCTATACAGCACTTCGTAATTTTTTTGGGGCTTTCATTATTTATTTGTATTTATTTATAATAATATAACATTTTTCTTATAGCTTGTATAAAAAAAATATGAATCTGTAGAAATTACTGAATTATGCAAATAGCCGTCCATACTAGGTGACAGCAGGCTATACTGACAGTTTGATTTGGACTATCAAACTATCAGTTTAGCCTGCTGTCGCCTAGTATGGACGGCTATTTGCCATATAGCCCGAAGAACTGAATTGTATTGGACTTTCAAATATAAACAATTCTTTATTACATTTACTTCATATTAGTATAATAAACTTGTGCCAGTTTTAAAAAGATGTTTTCCCAACATGGTCTGGCTGAGAATTGAACGCTGTGGCAAACTGTTTTACTGACAAGTAAAGTACACATATTTTTAAATATCAAGTGAATAGGTTTCTCATGGGTGGATATGTACTAACCTAGTCCTAATATTAACTTGCCAACAGAGGTGTGTAGGACAAACATCCCAACTTTCTTATACATATAAAAAAAAACTACACAAACAAACAAGAGCTTTTTTTTCTATTTCAGGTTCCAGTAGAACCTCTTGAGGGAAATGTGCATCTAGTATGTGTATCTGAAGATGCACTAAGGGATTTATTTGATTTAGATCCTCAGGTAGCCGAAAGTAGTCAATTTGTAGACTTTGTTAACGGGAAGTACCTGCCAGAGGGAGGATATACTGTGTGTCATAGGTATGTTTGTCTGTTTGAGATATTTTGTCAAATACATACTCATAATAATCATGAAACTGTTTCTGCTTTAAATTTTACATTTCCATTCTGTAGGTGGAAATAAAAATGTTCTGCACATCTTATAAAAACAATGTACGTCTTCTATAGAATAATTTTTGCAACCGCTGAACTAATTTTTATCTGGATTGCACCAATCTACAAGTAGTTCTCTCTAACATTACCTACATGCTATCACGCAAAACTTTTTTTGTAGGGCAGCTAGCTTCATACTACCAATCTGGTTGCATCATATAGGATAATTTATACACACAGAAAATCATAAATTCTCATGCATAGTATTGAAATATAGTGTGTGGTGTTTGAAAACGTTTTTGTTCTAGGTATGGTGGCTATCAATTTGGTTATTGGGCTGATCAGCTTGGAGATGGCAGAGCGCATATCTTAGGAGAGTATATCAATAGGTAAGGATAATACCCGGCTCGAAGGACCATTTAAATTATATGAGAATAAGTGCTTTATATCAATATAATATATTATTCTAATTTTGATTGTTGTGCGAATAAGAACAAGCTTCAATTTTGAATTTCACAATTTTCCCATGACGCGACGGAAGTGTCAAATATTTTTGTGTGCCAAAAAGTCGCCTCGTTTGTAAAAGTCACCGAAACTCGAAGTTTACGTCAATATTAAACGCGATAAAAATAATAGTCTCGTGTTATTTACTTTTATGGATTAACACAGCAGTTTTTAAGGCGCCCTTATAGTTACGGTTAATTACATAAACACAACACAAGCATTAATGACGATCGGTTGTTGCAGTGGTAACATAATATGCCAGAAGTCTTGGGTTTCAATCCTGGTTGCAGGATTTTGTGTGATGATCATACAACAATTATTAGTCATGGCGATGTTTAGTTAAGATTATTTTCAAATAAACAATATGTATTGCATATTGTTCTTTAAGAAATTTAATTTGGGCTACAGATTTTTTTTATGACTATGACTTCAGAAAAGGAGAATGCTACCAGCCCCAACTGAAGGGTTCGGGTGAGACTCCGTTCTCTCGCTTCGGAGACGGTCGCGCGGTGCTGAGATCGTCCATCAGGGAGATGCTGGCCTCGGAAGCATGTTACTACCTTGGAATACCGACCACAAGAGCCGCAGCGCTGGTGGGTAAGATCTAAATAATAATAAAAACATAGTTTATTCTATTGCCATATTTAAAAATCTAAAATTAACTATACAACTTCGGTTAAAAACACGAATAGGAAAAGAACTTTTTTGCTTTTAAAGGTCTACTTTTTAGACCGCAAGGAAAACAAGCCGGCGGAAGAAATCTCTCGGTAATTTGCCATACGTGCTCTTTATTCATACATTTCTGCTAAGACATGAAAAAGCAAACCGAAGACAAATATTCGTGCTTGCTAATGTCAAGCTGCTTACACGTTGATTTGATCTTAATAATTTGACATATCGTACCTTCAGAATTGTATAGACTCAATTCAAATATCCTAGAAATTGAGTTACCACCATAGAAGTAATTTTATTTTCTGTTATTTCACGAAAGATAAACTTAACTTTATATAGAAACCAAATAACGAACATGATTCATATACTATTAATAAATAAAATCAGTTCAAAGTTGAAAGTTTTCAGTTTTAAAACTTCAAACTTGATTTGCCAAAAACACGTATTTATAAATAAAAAAAAAATTAAAAAAATATATATACATGTATATATATATATATATATATATTTGTTTTTTTTTTAGATTTCATAAATTTATTAAAAGGTAGGGATTGAACTGACTTCAAATTCAAATATCACCGCCCCGCTGTGTTTTGGCAGGGTATTATGAAGAGTCAGTTTCTTATTGCATCCTGATGTTATCTTGGATCTCTTCTTCACTTACCATCGAGTGAGAGTGAGGTTAAAGGCGGCTTTTTTTCAACATTTTCTTTTACAGGGATATAATTTATCGCTTGAAATACGTCCTCTATTCACCATCATTCCAGTACGCGTTTTTTGTAATAACGTATAAATAAATAAATAATCTTGCAAAATTCCATTGAAATACTACCAATTGTCACCGACTCAGACAATACACTAAAAATGTTGATTTGAAATATTTATTTATTTACACTTCATGGTATGCCATTAATTAGCACAAAAAAAAGGAAATACATAATAACAATTTTGAAATACAATTGGCGGTCTTATCGCTGGAAAGCGATCTCTACCAGACAACCATAGATATAGAACATTAGTATATGTAGCTTATATTAGTATATAATACCTTATTTTATTTTTTGTTATGTGTTCTGAGATTGTTTTATAAAATGCTGCTTTCATCGTCCTTAACTTACCAACAAGATATAGAGGTCCAATGCGGTTTTAGTCACCGACAAATAAATTTAAAAAGGATATAATTTATCGCATTTGATACGTCCTCCATTACCCCTTATTCCAGTAAGCGACGATCACAAAGTATGGCGCGACAAAGCCTACTCTGGGCGAGCTATGCAGGAGCGCGCGGCCATCTTGCTACGAGTGGCTACGTGCTGGTTTCGGATTGGCTCGCTAGAAATTCTTCATAAGAGAAAGGAGCCTGAGTTACTAAAGACGCTCATCGATTTTATTATTGAGGTAATTTTTTAGTTTCTATTTATAAATTTAGTGACATCTAAGAAATAATAGACCATTTCTCGAAACGACATTCTTCGAATGATCGAATTTATTGCGCGATTTAAAAGAAAAACTGCGCCATCTAGTGTCAAAGTGCGAAATCAAAAGTTTTCTTAAAATATTCCTGTCTTATTCGTTCAAATATTCTTTTTCAGCGTCATTTTCCGACTATAGATGTCAAAAGTGGGAACAGATTTTCCGAGTGGTACTCTGAAGTGGCACACAGAAACATGGACTTGGTAGCAACGTGGCAAGGTATGCCCAAAATGCTGGGTGAATCCTAAGTCGTCAAAAAAATCTGTTTACATTTTATTTATTTATTCATTCACAAAATCCACAGCTCTTAATATTAACTAATAAATAAAACATAGAAAATAATTCGTACAGCCAACTACGGATTTTCTTCTAGACGAGTAACAAATCATTATATTCAAAACATTGATAAAATAATGACAGAATATTATTAATATAGTATATAAGTAGAAAAAAAATGAATTGAAAATTACAAAAAGAATTGTTGGCAGTTGCGCTAATAAAAATTAAGAAGTTGGGTGAAAGCCAATTATGTAAAAAAGAAAAAATAAAATGGACTAATTTTCAATTAATACCTAGTCATTATTTACGAAGTGTTGAGTGTATTGTGTCTTTTGCAATATTTTAACGTAGGTACCAAAAACATACAACGTTAGGATCGCCCTAAAGTTGAACTATTAAACTTAGCACAAATGCTTTGAAATTGTTTACGACTGTTAAACATAGAAATTAAGGTGACTTTAAAACATTTTTTGACAAACATGCTTGGAAATTTAAGCATTATTTTGAAAACCTTCTTCGAGATAAATCGAACTTGCTGTACTGGTCGAGCAGCGGCCGGCAATAGTTGTATGAAAATTCATAGGATTCGCCTCGGCCCATATTCACACGTTCGTCCATCAAAGTAAAAGTAATGTACTATTTGATTAATGAATTATCAAACTTTTACATAGTTATGTCTGTTGTGAGATCTACATATTATTACTAAAGTTAAACAGTAAGAAACAGATTTTTGTCTACGATACATACATACATAACTTCTCGCCTGTATCCCTAATAGGGTAGGCAGAACACCAGAGGCTATAAAAACCATCTGATGTCACGTTTGACAAATTTGGAGGTATTATTATGATGGAGAGAGACTATAGCAGTGACAGGGGGTCAGCCTGTAGCCCGCAAAATCGCCAATAAATCCACCGTCCCTTAACTCACTTTTACAGTTTGCCCGGGAAGAGAAGCAGCTGGCACATTCTATGTTCTTCTTTCGTTCCCAGTCCACGTTTCAATCTGTAAATTGAATCTGAAGTTTTCTTTTCTTCTAGATTTGGTAATGGATGGCAAATGAATCATGCGGACCACTTAGGGCCGTATTTATAAATCGTCCTCAACTGCTATACCTATAGATTTAAAGGGAGTGAATATCATACTTTTGAAAACTTAAGATCCGTTGCAGAGTTGAGAGAATTATATTGACTCATTCTCTTATTATTTTAGTAGGAATTTTGTTGAATAGATACTTTGTAACCGGATTATATCATTAGTAGTATTTTAATATTAAGTAAATATTTTAATAAGGTATATTTTACATTTTCAACCGACTTCAAAAAACGGAGGAGGTTCTCAATTCGTCTGTATGTTTTTTTTTGGTTTGTTGCCTCATAACTTTTGACTGGGTGAACCGATTCTGATGATTTCCCATGTGGTTCCCATTTCTAATTAGTCTAGTTCAGATAAAAAAAAAATTGAAAAAAATATATATGAGTACGGAGAATAGTCCATATTTACATTTACTTAAGCCAAAGTTTCGGCTGTGAAATCGGTTTTATTAATGCTCTGCATTAGTTAATTATTACTCGACGCTTCGCTCGCAGTTTGTACAGACACCATGGTCAGTAAATAATAATTTATATAATTTATTTAATTATTTTTTACTGACCATGACCGACCTACCTACGACCGGCTGGTGTAGGGGTAACGTACATTGCCTTCTATGCCAGAGGTCCTGAATTCGAATCCCGGCGGCGACGGATATTTGTGTGATGAACACAGATATTAGTCGTCAAGTCATAGATGTTTAAATATTTATTTAAGTTTATTTTCTAATAAAAAATATGTATTTATTCAATATGTATGTCTATATAATTCCTAAGTATATCAGTTATCTAGTATCCATAACACAAGTTCTTTAAGGAACTTAATTTGGGCTAGATAATGTTGTGTGGGTTTCAGAAATATTTATTTTATTTATTTATTTAATGTTCGTGAAAAGATCCGGCTATATAGAGTTTCTTTTTACTTAATACTATTATTACATTGTAGGTTTCGGCTTCACTCACGGAGTTCTAAACACGGATAACGTGAGTCTTCAAGGGGTCACCATAGACTTCGGTCCGTACGGCTTTATGGACCACTACTACGAGTTCTTTGTCCCGAACAGTTCGGACGACGCCGGACGGTACTCGTATCAGAAGCAACCAGAGGTAGGGGTTTTGAGGTAGTATTTTAAGGCGAAATTAGAAACATTTTTGATCAATAAACATGTATTTCTTTTTTATATTTCTATTAATTATACTTAAAGGGTTGATTTGTAGACACCGGCCAAATTTTTTTTGCATAATAAGTGTCATTTATTTATAGAAACGATTTTTGCAAAAAAAAATCATTTTTTTCTATACAAGGAAATTAATTTATCCGCTAACATATTAACCAAGGCATGGTAACTCTATGGTGTGTTAGGGGCCAAAGGGGTGTAAGGGGCCAAACCACCACCTTCTTGGCCCAAGCCAACCTCACCTGCCCGCGGTGCACCCTGCCAAACAGCAAACGAGGCTCTGGCGATCGCCAACACGCATTTGCCCAGCGCGGCGATTAAGGGCAAATCCTCCCAAAATGGAAAGTCCCGTCCCCGATCGGCCCCCAGTTCCCGGTAGTTCCATTATTCCTAGCCAAGGTAGCGGCTTAGGTAACGGTGGAACAGGGGGTGCTAAGAATCCCCGGGCTACGGCAGGCTACCAAAAACAACTGACCCTGGCGACGTACAACGGACGAACATTGAGGCTCGACGCTAGTGTAACGGAACTCGAAGTAGAACTGGAAAAGATTCGGTGGCACATACTTGGGTTATGTGAAGTCCGAAGAGAGGGCGAGGATACCATAACTCTGCCATCGGGTCATGTTCTCTACTTTCGAGAGGGCGACCAACTCTCCCAAGGCGGTGTCGGTTTCCTCATCAACAAATCTCTCGCTGACAACATCGTAGAAATCTCGAGCGTGTCGAACAGGGTCGCGTATCTTGTACTTAAGCTCACCAAAAGGTACAACCTTAAGGTTGTACAAGTATATGCACCGACCTCGACATCCTCAGATGATGACGTAGAATTGCTCCACGAAGATATCGTTAAGGCACTGCACAACACCACAAGGGCTCACTACAGTGTTGTCATGGGAGATTTCAATGCCAAAGTAGGAGTACACAGTCACACCGAATCTAGTATGGGATCCTTCGGATATGGAAGCAGAAACCAGAGGGGGCAGATGCTAGTAAACTTTCTGGAGAGCGAAGGATTGTATTTGATGAATTCCTTCTTCAAAAAGAAGCCTCACAGAAAGTGGACTTGGCAGAGCCCGGACGGTGTAACACGGAACGAGATCGACTTCATTCTTACGGACAAAAAGCATATATTCAGGGATGTCACCGTGGTTAACAGGTTTAATACCGGAAGTGACCACCGCCTCGTCCGCGGCACCCTGAATATCGATTTTAAGCTTGAACGTGCCAAACTAATGAAGCCGATACTCCGCCCGTCTGCTTTCCAAAGTTCCTTGGGATCCGAAAGATTCCAACTGGAACTACGTAATAGATTCGGTGCATTGGAAACTACTGGCAACATCGATGAGGATTACCAAAATGTAGTTAACACCATACGGGAAGTGGGTATGAAAATCTGCCAGGGACGGCAAACGGGCCGTAAGGGCAAACTCTCGGATGAGACCTTGGAGGCCATGAGGGTTAGACGGGAAACACACTCTGCCACGTTGTTGGAGCGCCGAGTGCTGAACAAACAGATCAGGAAACTGATCCGACGCGACCTTCGGAGGTTCAATACGACTCTCATCGAGGAGACTATTGAGAAGAACCGAGGGTCGAAAGTGTTTGCTCAGCAGCTCGGCAAAAGCGCTCTGACAACTCTCAAAACATCACAAGGCACGACCGTCACCTCTAGACCTGAAGTCCTCTCCGAGATAGAGCAGTTCTACGGCAAACTGTATGCTTCCCAGCAATCACGGCAGGTGCCCACAATCACAGACCCCCGTGCTACATTGACCCGCCACTACACCGACGAACTCCCCGTCGTCAGTTTAGACGAGATGCGTTTGGCTCTCAAACAGCTTAAGAATGGAAAAGCCCCAGGGGATGACGGAATCACAGCAGAACTTCTCAAAGCCGGTAATACACCGATACTGATCGAGCTACAAAAGCTCTTCGATTCCGCCATTCACAACGGGAGAACTCCAATGGCGTGGAGTCAGAGCGACGTCGTCCTATTCTTCAAGAAAGGTGACAAAACCCTATTGAAGAATTATCGACCAATTTCGCTCCTAAGCCACGTATACAAGCTGTTCTCGAGAGTCATCACAAATCGTCTAGCGAGAAGACTCGATGACTTCCAACCTCCAGAGCAGGCCGGGTTTCGGTCGGGTTACAGCACCATGGACCACATCCACACGCTGAGGCAGATTATCCAAAAAACCAACGAGTATAATCTGCCTATGTGCGTAGGACTATGAGAAGGCTTTTGACACGATCGAGACCTGGGCTGTGCTGGAGTCCTTACAGCGATGTCAAGTTGACTGGCGATACATAGATGTTTTGAGATGCCTGTACGAGAACGCCACAATGTCCGTCCAAGTACAGAATCAGCGATCGTGTCCTATCCAATTGCGAAGAGGAGTGAGGCAGGGTGATATTATTTCACCGAAGCTGTTCACTAACGCATTGGAGGACGCATTTAAGACGCTCAGCTGGAACGGACGTGGCATCAACATCAACGGCGAACGCATCTCACATCTCCGCTTCGCGGATGATATTGTCGTTTTGGCAGAATCGCTGGAGGATCTCCAAGAAATGCTGCACGATTTAGCTGTGTCTTCTCGGCGGATTGGCTTGGGAATGAACTTAGATAAAACAAAAATCATGTTTAACAAACATATTACCCCAATGCCGATAACCGTCGCAGATACGCCTCTCGAAGTTGTTACCGAATACACCTATTTAGGGCAGATTATACATCTGGGTAAAAACAGCTTCGAGAGGGAAATCGACAGGAGGATACAGTTGGGGTGGGCAGCATTTCGGAAGTTACGTCACGTCTTCTCGTCGCCTATTCCGCAAAACCTGAAGACCAAAGTCTTCAATCAGTGCGTCCTGCCTGTGCTCACGTATGGAGCCGAGACGTGGACCCTAACAGTAGGGCTAGTTCACCGACTTAAAGTCACACAGCGCGCTATGGAAAGAGCTATGTTAGGTGTTTCTCTGAGAGACCGGATCAGAAACGAGGTTATCCGACAGAAAACAAAAATAACCGACATAGCTCACCGGATCAGCACGCTAAAGTGGCAGTGGGCTGGTCATATATGTCGAAGAACTGACAATCGTTGGGGTCCAAAGGTTCTCGAATGGAGGCCACGTCAAGGCAAGCGTAGTGTGGGACGCCCCCCGGCACGTTGGGAAGACGATTTGCGGAAGACGGCTGGCAGGGACTGGATGCGCAGCGCCAGAGACCGAATTCGGTGGCGCGCGTTGGGAGAGGCCTACGTCCAGCAGTGGACTAGCGCGGGCTGAGATGATGATGATGATGATGGTAACTCTAAATTACCATTAAAATAAAGATGACTACGCGCTACTACACACATTTTGTAGTACTACTTCGTAGTATTATCAAGGAAATGCCGCGTCGTAGTAGCTATGTTCATCAACAGCGACTATTTTTTAAAAAGTTTGTGGTTACATATTTTTACTTTTTTTGTACTGAGCGACGCTAAAATAAATATGCAGTCACGTTTATATCGTATCAAAGAAACTAACGTTTAATTTGGCTGGTGACGAAAAATCAACCCTGTACAAGAAAGCTACTTCATATCATTAGACTTTATTAAGGTACGCGCACACTATGGCCGGTATAAGGTGTAAGGGCCGTACTTAAGGTACACTAAGGGCCGCAGCACCGCAAAGCGCGCCTCTTCTTATCGCAAAATGTTAGCATAGCACATTGTGAAGACCTTGGTCGCAGCGCATCGACCGGATTTTGAGTACAATCTACGTCTAGACGTTGCGATTACTGTAGTGTAAAAAAATACGAATTAAAGCTTTAAGTCTTTGAACATAAGGTCGAGTTTCTCTTGACATTCTATGGGTAATTTTTCGTTTTAGTACAGTCTACGTTAGACGTGCTTGTCTATCGACTTGTCTTGACTGGTACACTTGCTGGTATCTGATCTCTGTCCAGCCGTGGAAGGTCTATAGCTGATTTGATGAAGTAATTTGCGGTTTTCAGGCAATGTTATGGAATTTAGATAAATTATACGAAGCTATTGAGCCGGTACTGAATGAAGAGCAGAAAGCTAAAATTGAAGGCATTAAGGAAACGCACAAGAATTATATGGCAGAGGGAATTTTGTGAGTATTCTACTACAAACGGGATAGTATTGTTTTAATTATTCACGCATCATTTGGTGTAATAAATGAAACGCCATTTAAATTACAATTTTATTTTACATTTTGCCGCAAGGGGTATACATATGCTAATTAAAATTGACCCTGTATATTCTACATTTGTGAACCCGACTGGTAGTTTTGCATATTACGTATGATACTGATATACTAGTATATTGTATAACTAGTTGAGGCTCACGATTATCATGTATCTTATATCTTTATAAATTATAGCCTTTATGTTATTCTGATGTATAAGCGTTATTATTGTAAAGTTTCATAAAACTCCTTTCAATAGCTGTGCTTAAAAGAGAAACATTCATCCATGCATACAAACTTTCGTATTTATAATATTTGTAAGATGGTACGCAATGTAGATTACCACTACACTAACTCTTCAGCTTTATTATACAAACAGCATAGATTTACTATTCTCATTATTGAGATAAGATCGATTTTTTATTAATTTACAGAAAAACCTTCCTACTAAAACTTGGTTTATCTTTACGTGAAGACGGCGACGAGCGATTAGTCAAAGATCTCTTAGAAATGATGCAGTCCAAGCAAGCCGACTTTACTGCTTCTTTTAGACAACTTACTGAGGTGAGTACTTATTACCAAAATCCAATATATACCACTATATACCAAAAATTAGCCATATCAGTAACCGCCAGACCCGCACTTCACGCCGCTGCATAAATAATAAATAAATAAAATCCCCAGACAATCACACCAACTAAATGGCCCCAAAGTAAGCATAGCTTGTGTTATGGGATACCATGTAGCTAACGCCCCCTAGTTACTAGAATCTAACTAGAATATAAATACATAAATAGATTAACACCCAGACATGGAACATTTTTTTTTCTTGTTCCGGGCGGGAATCGAACCCGCAACCACTGGCGTCTGAGACCGACAGGTTTATCCCATCGCCAAAGTGGTCGTCAGTGACTGCAAACTCGAGATTTGTGTTTATTTATTTATTTCAAGGCATAATAATAAATTGCAAACACAATAAGATTGAACTAAAGTTACAAAATTACATTTCTGGTTTACAATTCAATTATAATCATGCACAAATAATATAGAAGACATTTAAATTTAAGCTAGTAAACAATATTTAAGTAGAAAAAAAAAACAACTAGTTACTTATTATTTATTTTTCAATATTTTGTTTTGAAAAGAGGGTAGTGAATCATTAAACAAATCAATATCATTACTTAAACTATTGTATAATCGACACATTCTGTGAAGGTGTTTATTTATACAACTGTTTGTTTATTTATATATACAGGATTTATTTGTAGTCACCGGTGTTACGGACCCTAAAGGCCCTTCAGCTTGTCAACCTCAGTGACTCATCCTTCGGTATTTCAGTTCCCGTGAGAATATTAATTATTGATTCATCGATTGATTTGCTGAATTAACTTTTTCATTGGAAGTGTCGCAACCATGTTACCGCGAGTGAAATATAATTTGTAATTTAAAATCATTAATTAATAAGACAGCTCTGCGTGAGGTCAATCGTGGACCCAGAGCTTTAGGTTTAATTAGGCTAAGTTTTATTTTGTAGAATCAGAAATATACCTAGTAATAACTTAACTTACTTGTCTTTTTTTAAAACTCTCTACACCGGCTGACACACATAACTGGCGCAGTCGGAAGTAGTCGAAATTAGTAGATCGCGCGTTTCGTGACTGATCGTGAGTCAATGAGTTGACTCCTTCGGCTACAAAAGAACCTGTCGCCCGGTGAAGAGGACACATCGCAGCCCCAGAACCCAGGAGATCCGAAAATCGATCATAAATCTTGGTATCGGAAAAGGCAAAGATGAGGTGTACCAGACTGTAAGTACAGTTTTATTACGTAAATTCGAGGTTTTGGTTGTTTCCATGAATAGGAAATCCTCCTCCATTCCCTGAACTCGATCCTGTAGTTCTCGGTTAGATTAGTTAGTTTAGATAAGTAAATAATTAAAGATTTATAAGTTTTATGTGAACTTAATTGATTATTAGTTGAAGTTTATTAAAGTACTTACTTACATGAAAATTAATGAATTAAGATTTTAGAAAGGATTTTATTCTCGTTAACATTTTTATTTTTAATAAACGAATTTAAGTATTTTCTTTTAAAATAAACTAATTAGGTAAGTGAGTAAGATAAAAAATTCAATTTAACTTTATTTAAAATATATTTTTAGGATATACATTTTAAAAAAACTTTTATAATATACTTGAGTAGTTTACTTAATTATTTTTTATCAGACTTTCATTTTATCTCGTTAGGTTGCAAGCGGAATAAACCTTTTATATTTGAATAGTACGTTTTACCTTGAGAATGAATAAAATTTAAGAATTGAATTTACTTTTAAATATTTTTACAGTTATTGAACATTTTTATATTAAAATTTTATTTTATTTTATAGTGAAATAATAATTAGTTAAAATTTTTCACCCAAAGGCTAACCGTACTAATCGAGAAGATAAAAAAGGTAGATTTCACCAAAAGTTAGTAGATAATTTAATAAAAATGGAACAAACCCAACCACAACCTATTAATTTGGATGATACTGATAAAATTTGGAAAGCTTTACGATTAGTTCCAGATTTTAATGGTAATTCCAATGTTCTCGTTAGATTTTTAGACATTTGTGATCAAATTGTATTAACTTTCGTGAACCCTGCCCCTGGCAATGAATTAAATAACGCAGCCGTATTAAACGGAATTTTAAATAAAATTACCGGTCCCGCAGCACGGACCTTAGCAAATAATGGTATTCCCAGAGACTGGAACGGTATCAGAAATGCTTTTATAAATTCATTTCATAGAGATGAATCCGCCCTATATACAGACTTATCAATGCTAACACAAGGCGCGGACACAATTCAATTATTTTATGAAAAAGTGCAAAATCTTTTATCTGTTATTATGACTCATGTACAATTACACGAACAGGTACAGACAACTATTGACTCTAAAAGAAAGTTATATAGGAAGTTAGCTCTGCAGTCATTTTTGCGAGGTATACATGAACCACTTGGGTCTCGCCTCAGATGCATGAAACCGGTATCATTAGAACAAGCATTAGAATTTGCGCAAGATGAACTAAACGTTTTATACTTACAAAAGAAAACCAACATGATAAATTTTAGTGCACAAAAACCGATAAGTTTCAATAGAAATAATTTAAGACATAATTTTATCCCAAATAATTTTGGCAGAAATAATTTTAACCGAAATAATTTTAACCCGAATAGTTTTAACCCGAATAACTTTAACTCGAATAGTTTGAACCCAAATAATTGTAACCCAAATAATTTTAACCCAAATAATTTTTACCCAAATAATTTTTACCCAAATAATTTTAATTCAAATAATTTTAAAGGATATCAACGGCAACCAAATCAACAAATTAAACACGATCCTTTTCAAAATGTTTCTCGTACCCAGCAGATGATGAAGGCTTTGCCTCGCTCTGATATGAGTACAGGATTCAAAATACCACCTAGATATCAGCCTCAGGCTAAAGCACAACCCATGAGCGGAGTGAGTAATTTTAGTACCCATCAATTACCTTTTTCTAATAATACACACCAACAAGTTAACTTTAACTAGACATTTGATGACACCTATGACTATGAAAAATATAACGAAACTAATCAACCTTACGATCCTTATCCCTTGAATCACAATAATCAATTTGAAAACTTCAATCAATCAAATTTATCAAAAATTGAATCGCAATATAGTGCCGATACGGATTTTCAAGAAACTCGCTTTGCGAAATTCCCAGAATAGAACTTAACATACAAACTAAAAGACAACTTCCTTACATACAGATAAAGAGCCCTTCAATAAAATTACTGATAGATACAGGCGCTAACCAATCATTCATTAGTCCTAAAATAGTAGACACATTATTTCAAAACTTACCATTGAATTGTGACCCATTCATTGTTACAAATATTCATGCAACTACGAAAAATTATTATTCGATAACCATTCCTAACTTTAGTGAATTTAACGACAGAAGAAATATTAAATTATATGTCTATCAATTTCATAATTATTTCGATGGATTAATTGGCTTAGATTTACTTCAAAAATGGCAAGCAAAAATTGACTTTGCCACGAAAACTTTACATACAACATCAGCTCATAACCCTATTCATTTATATGATTCATCTTCAATTAATTTAGAAGAAACTATTTTACCTGCGCAATCAACTCAGCTTGTTAAGGCCTCAACAAATATTTCAGACGAAAATATAACAATCGAAAATCAATGCATTAGCGACTGTTATATCGCAGATTGTCTATCTACGGCAGAGAATAATCAAACACTTATTCCGGTTAATCACCCTAATAATCATGATGTAAAAGGTAAATTAAACAGCAACGTCGATGCTCTATCTCGCATTGAATTACACAATGAGGAAATAGACTCGGTAATTGTTAATTTAAGCTCTAGTAGTTCATCAGGTAGTTCTCGAACTATTACAGCGCCCGACAGTCGACCAATTATTAGTATCTCTTCTACAGATACCGCACCTTCTGACAGACCTTTGTTTAGTAGCTCTGACACTGATACAGTACCTAATGATGACTCTTGCACTATACATACAAGCCTTGAAAACCCAATATTTGAAATACCTATCTCAGACGAACCACTTAATAAATTTAAAAGACAATTAATAATTAAATTGACTGACTTGCCAACAAACTGTAAACCAAAAATAACTTACCCTTTTGAAACATTCCGAAGAACTTATATTAGTATAGCTGAACCTAATTTAGAACAAGAAATAATTAATGACATAAAAAAACATATCGATCCCAAATTGAAAACAGCCATATTAGTTGAACCACTTATTAAAATGTACTCATTAGCACCAATTCTTCAAAAAACATTTGAAAGTTCTTACATAAACCTAGTTTTTGTTAAGTCTGAAATACAAAATATTTCAGATTTCTTAGATCAACAAGACATACTCAATAAATATCACGAAGGAAAAACAAATCATAGAGGAATTAACGAAACTTATCTCTCCTTATCTAAAAGATATTTTTGGCCAAAACAAAAAGAGTCTAAATTCATTAACGAATGCCCAACCTGTAACCAAGCAAAGTATGATAGATCGCCATTACGACCTGAATACCAAATAGTTCCTCCACCTTCTCAACCATTTGAAATAGCACATGCAGATGTTTTGACTATTGAGCAAGAAAAATACCTAACTATAATTGATTCATTCACTAAATATGCACAAATATATCGCTTACCTACTTGCACTGCCCCAAACATAGTTAAATCCTTATTAACGTTTTGCACTCATCACGGTTTCCCATTAGTTCTTACAACAGACCAAGGCACAGAGTTCAAAAATCAAGTTGTCTCTGAATTCTTACGACTACATAAAGTTCAGCATCGCTTAACTGCAGCACACTCACCCAATGAAAATGGTTTAATAGAACGTTTCCATAGCACTCTCTTAGAACACTTACGACTTTTAAAGTTACAACGAAAAAACGAATTAATAAGTAATTTGATACCGTACGCACTTATAGCTTATAACAGCTCAATACATAGTTTAACTAAATGTAGACCATACGACTTATTGACTGGACACTTTGACCCAAGAGACCCAACAGACTTAGATTTGACACATAGACTATTACAAAATTACATTCAGGAGCACCGTAAATCAATGGAGACAGTTTATAATATAATTCACGAATCAGCACTTTTAGAACGAAATGCAATAATGACTCGACGTAACCTTGATCGCGAGCCTCAATTAGATTATACGGAAGGACAGGAAGTATTTATAAAAAATCCTTTGGCATCTAGGCAGAAAATTGCACCCCGATACACACGAGATAAAGTTACCACTAATTTTCCCATTCACATATACACTTCTCGAAAACGTGGCCCAATAGCTAAACATCGTATTAAACGAACTAAAACTAAATTAAATAAATCACTATTGTTACAGGACCGTCCTCATAACGACCCTGGCCCAAGTACTAGCAGACATGACAATAAAACTTGACGATTTGACTGATGGACCTGGAATCCTACCCTTTAACCTAGGCCCAACAAAAATGACCTCCCATGAACACATATTTTTACAAGAAATTGATATTAACAAAATTCAAACTCAAATAGGTTTAACAAAAACTCAGCTCGGTAATATTTCAAATAAGATAAATATTACGGATTTCTCATTATTAAAAACTATTTTAATGCACTTATTTCATAAAATTGACGAATTATCTATACAATTTAATACTTTCGAGCCAAAACGCACAAAACGTGGCATTTTCAATCCACTTGGAACCTTCATCAAAAGCATTTCTGGTAACCTAGACAGCAACGATGCTATTAATTTTCAAAACGCCATTAAGATTTTACATCAAAATGATAAAGAAATGAATATTAACTTTAACAAACATATTAGTTTATACAAAGAAATCGTAAATCAGCAAAATCATATTTTAGATAATTTAAATATTAATCAAATTAAGTTAAATAAAGTAGTTCAACAAATAATTAGAAGTAACGATAATCAATCTGAAATTTTTTATAAGAAATTGCAATTTATGCAAATATTAAGTATTATTTCAGAAAATGTTAATGATTTAAGTTTAGAAGTAAGGAAAATTTAAAACTTATTAGCTTTTAGCCACACTAATTCAATGCACCGTTCATTATTAACTATAAAAGATTTAAGTAATATGTTAGAAGAACTAAAATCCTTATATGGATATGATAAAGTTTTAGATATAGATATTAGATACTACTATGATTTAATTAGCTTAGGATATTATTATATAGATGAAAAAATTATTTTAGTTATGAAGTTCCCTATAGTTACATCCTCAACTTATAATTTGTATAGGCTTAGTCCCATTCCTAATAAAAATTCCTTAGTAATTATTCCCACATATCCTTTCATTGCAACCAATTCTTTTGAATACGCGTACATAGAGGCAGAATGTCCGAAGGTCAGCAGCTGGTTCATCTGCCATCAGAAGATAAACCACCAAACTAGAAAAGGTGAAGATTGCATCTACAAATTAATTAAAAATCAAGACATTACCAAGACATGTATCAGTACATCTGTAATCCTGGAAAAAGAAGCCCTAATAGAACTAGATAGCCGACACTATATACTATCATTCCCGAAACCTACGAAGATAGAGTTATCCTGCAACGACGTAGAACATAAGATTATTCAAGGATCATTTGTAGCAACAGTTCCACATAATTGCAAGATCAAAACGCCTGAATTCAGCATTATCAACCTTGATGACAAAGTTCACGGTCATGCCATTGAAATAATGTCGTTCCCAGCATCGAAACCACCCACATCACAGAAATTCAATTATAATTTAACAACAATTGATTTGAATAAATTGCATACTATTCAAAATCAAGTAACAATGAGCGTTCCTGAAACTGATGGAACATACGAATTCTCAAGCATTTATCATACAACGATACCTACCTTTTTGATACTGATGATTATTGCCGCAATCATTGCCTTTACCTACTTCAAACGGCGGGCATCAAACGCAGCATCAGCGACCATTTCTACTGCAGCTCCAGCTTCAACGATAGAAGACCGAAGAGCCGCAACATTTTCTCTCAATGTTCGAAAATAGTTGCTCATCTAGGAGGGGAGGTGTTACGGACCCTAAAGGCCCTTCAGCTTGTCAACCTCAGTGACTCATCCTTCGGTATTTCAGTTCCCGTGAGAATATTAATTATTGATTCATCGATTGATTTGCTGAATTAACTTTTTCATTGGAAGTGTCGCAACCATGTTACCGCGAGTGAAATATAATTTGTAATTTAAAATCATTAATTAATAAGACAGCTCTGCGTGAGGTCAATCGTGGACCCAGAGCTTTAGGTTTAATTAGGCTAAGTTTTATTTTGTAGAATCAGAAATATACCTAGTAATAACTTACTTGTCTTTTTTTAAAACTCTCTACACCGGCTGACACACATAACTCCGGCCAAATTTTTTTTACACAATAAGTATCGTTTATAGAAACGATTTTTGAAAACAAAAAGTATTTATTTTTTTTACAAAGAATTTAATATATTCGCTTACATATTACGCAAACCATGGTCACTCTAAATTACCATTAAAATAAAGGCAACTACTCGCTACTACAAAACATCTTGTAGTACTACGTCGTAGTATTATCAATGTAATGCCGCTTCGTAGTAGGTATGTTCATCATCAGCGACTATTTTTTTAAAAGTTTGTGGTTCCATATTTCTCCTTTTTTTGTACTGAGCGACGATAAAATAAATATGAAGGTACGTTTATATCGTATCAAAGAAACTAACGATTAAATTTGGCTGGTGACTACAAATCAACCCTGTATGTTAGTTTTTAAGGTATTTATTTTACTATGGGCCTCTGTAATCAATTATCATTGTGGTTTTGTGTATATTGCCTGAAATAAATGATTATTATTATTATTATTCGCGTAGGGTCGGTATAGAATTGCCCTACCCCGTGGATAAAAGGCGACTAATCAGTGTGGCCTCCGCTTAGTGGTAGGACTGGCTAGCGACCAAACTTCGTATAAAATCCGCTGCCAAATATTACCGTTGGAGCGGTGATGTGTTCCGTATACAGGGTCCGCCTATAATAGTCAATAATATTTAAATAGCAGATTAAGAATGATGAGTGGGTGTGAATTACGTAAAAAAAAATTAATTTTAGTCTTCATTTTATGACTACATACAATAAGAACGAAACGTTTTTATTACTTGCTGTGCAGTCATAAGCTACAGATTAAACTTAAATTTTGATCACTTAGAAGAATTTCGAAATTTAAATTTATGAAAAATGTCCAAAGGAAATTTTTTTTTTCGAAACTCAGACCCCCTCATTATTCTTAATCTGCTATTAAAATATTAGTGACTATTATGTGGCGACCCTATATATATTTTATTTGGAACCAGTTCTATCCTAAATGGGTGTTTCTCTGCTATTTGGAAAATGGCCCATACAAGACTGTCTCTAAGCAAATTTTATTAAATTATGAGAGTTTTTGTTCATAAAATGAAGGACAATATTAAATAAATTATATATCTTTGAAAAGCCAATTGATTTTCGTCCTGGTTTTGGAGTTATAGACGATTTTATTAAAAATCGTGACAGAGACTATTATATAAAAGCATCTATTTTAGTATAAAACTACTACTATTTTACAATAAAAATAACTTATCATACTAACGAAACAAAAGTTAACGAATGTAAACGAAAAAAACAACTATATTTACTAATCAAATTATTTGAACAAATATTAGGAGTTAAAACTCAAGAGAAATTACTCATTACCAGGGGACTGTTTTACCTAACGTGGTTCACCAGCAGCAGATGCAGCAGTAGCACTGACATAATGGCGGTTGCCTGCTGAACGATTCACCTGAACGAACTTACCTCTGACTGCTTTCCGTTTCACGATTTTAAAGTTTCGTGCCAATACAAAATTTGACTTAAACGCAGGATTCAAATTTTATCAGGGGACTGTTTAAAAAAATTGAGGACAGCTTTCACAAATACATTTTTTGTTTAATATTTACAATAAAAATATAATTAAGATTAGTAATGATAGTTAATGCTTTTTTAAAGTATTTTAATATTTTTTATATAGCTTTCACCGGAAAAAAAGGTAATATTTCTCACAATGCTTGTAATTTGGGAAGTGGGACATACCAGGGAACTGTTTTTGAGTTGTTTGATGTGGATTTAATTAAACATCAAATTTTTTAATTACTAAATAAGCTGAAGTGGATCTAGAACACCTAATACTATATCATTACACATACAAAAAACTGAGAATTATTGCAATTTATTGGATGAAATTTGCTTGGGACACCGATTTTCCATTTAGTAGAGAAATGCCCAAATACGTGTGCTTTCATGTTCGACCTCATCTCAACTTGCCATCAGGTGAGATTGAGATCAGACGCGGGCTTAGTCGCCAATAAAAAACATCGCAAATAATGTCCACTAAACTTACCTCATCTGTTATGGTATGGCAAAATATTTTATTGATTTCATTATGTTCATCAACTTTAAGAAAATTATTTATACTTTAATACTTTATCCATTTTTATTTTCATTTGAAAAAGCGAACTAATAGTAGATTATTGCATCGAGCACAAAGTAATTTATTATTGCACCGAGTGCCTGATTTAGGTCTAATCTAACAGGCACGAGGGCAAAATGAATTACTTAAGGCGAGGTGCATAATCTGCTTTTCTTTCAACTATGCTTTAATTTCATCACAATCACACTAAAAACTCGTACTGAGTTAGCTCTAAAGCAATAAAAATATATGAAATTTCATTATTGCACAGTTTTATTGTTCTAGAGCATTAAAGACTTGCTTTGTACTGAGTTTTTAGTGTGATTGTGATGAAATTAAAGCAGAGTTGGAAGAAATAAATATTTATTAATATTATGAAGACATATTTTTCATCAGTTTAATAATTAACTTTTTTTAATAACTACATTTATTTATGTTTCTTTAGCTAGATGCAAAGGACCTATTACACGAAACGGCTCTCGAACAAAAATGGTCACTTAAGAAAGTACGCCAAGACAAAGATTGGGAGCCGTGGGTTAGAAGATATAGAGACAGACTACAGATGGAAAATAGTAAGTTTATTTTAAATTCAAATGAAGTTCAAAACATTTACATATTGGCTTTGACGCCATGAATTTAAATAATAAATTATTGATTGCTTATTGAAAAAACTTTATTCTTACTTTGGTGACTGGAGTGTGCAGTATTGACATGTATTTTATTTATTATTAGTAAGTAGTAGTGACATTTAGGTATATATAGTACATTACTGCAGCGGCTGGCAAGAGAGGCATTGATGGACGAACGTGTGAATGTGGGCCGAGGCTAAGCCAAGACACACATACTTAAGTCCATCAATGCCTAGTTGCGGCCAAAGCTTGTATAGTACTTTTCTCAAATAATGCGCGGAAATTAAACTAAGTAGGTAGTACTATTCAAAACTTTTTTTTCTATGTGCAAGCCAGTTCGAGATTTAAATTAAACCTTTGATAATTTACCTCTTTGGTCACCATGTTGCGGAGTAGAAGATCGTTCGAATTTTAAATTAGACGACAAATATGATTTTACGTAGTAATTTATTTGGTCGCTAAACACGACAGATATGGATTTTCATACAACTATTGCCGGCCGCTGCTCGACCAGTACAGCAAATTCTATTTATTTCGAAGATGGTTGTCAAAATAACGCTCAAATTTCCAAGCATAAATAAATATTTATGACACTCACACGACATTATCTAGCCCAAATTAAGTTTCTTAAAGAACTTGTGTTATGGATACTAGATAACTGATATACTTAAGAAATATTAACATCCATGACTTGACGACTAATATCTGTGTTCATCACACAAAATCCGCCGCCGCCACCGGGATTGGAACCCAGGACCTCTGGCATAGAAGGCAATGTATGTTGCCACTACACCCGCCGGTAGTCAAAATGCATGTTTGAGAAAAAAATATTATCCGATATCTAGTGTCCATAACACAAGTTCCTTAAACTTTTGAACGTTGAAGTGTCTTTGAAAAAGAAACAGTGTACCTTTTGAAAAATATAAGATTGCTTTCGTAAATATTTATTGCTCTTCCTGCTTTATAAGTCACATACAAAACCATACGTATTTTCATACTTTATTTAACATTATTTTATTTGTTAGTAAGTGAAGAAATACGCAAAGAGAAAATGTCTGCAGTCAACCCAGTGTACGTACCGCGCAATTGGATCATGCAGGAGGCAATCAAGAAAGCGGAAAAGAATGATTTTGATGACGTAAGTAATCTAATATATAAAATTCTCGTGTCACAGTTTTCGTTGCCATACTCCTCCGAAACGGCTTGACCGATTTTGATGAAATTTTTTGTGCTTATCCGGTAACTATGAGAATCGGCCAACATCATTTTTTTTTTTTATTTATATGGCAAAACAATGTTTGCCGGGTCAGCTAGTATGTTATAAGAAATTGTTATTTCATGTAGTTTTAATAATTGAGTAAGGCTCATATAAATTGTTATTACTTTGTTAAAGTTTGATCATAACTTAAGCACTGTCGTTCAGTTGGAAAGTGGCACTTCCTATATGGATTCGTTTTATGAAAATTCTAATAAATAATGAAATAATTCTCAGTTAATAACTGGAAAAATCTCCTTTAGGGCTCGGGTAAGCGTTCTTTGACGAGCCTTAATCTAAAAATCATAATAGTATTAAATATTCATATTGTATAATATAAAAATTGATATTTCCACGCCCTGTATCTGCTACATGTAACGGGAATGAAATTTCATGCCATATTAACATTATACATATTCTGATATCGCTTTTTAACGATTTTTTTTAATGCCGACAATGAGCCTTGTGGCTCCATATTTCCAGTTCAGTTTAACATTACTTATAATAAATGATAGGACTAATTATGACAAGGCTTATGCTATAAAAGCCTATTGTTTGGTGATCTAAGTAAAAATAATAAAATCGTTTATTCGACGAAAACAGACTTATAATATAGAGGTTACACAAAAGAAACAAACAATAACAAAGAATAATAAATTACAGTACATATTTACGCCGAAAAGGCTCATGATTCAATTGGTTCGATAGTGCATGGTCAAAATAGATCTCATGTAAATATATAGGGCTCATGGTAAATAAAAAAGTATCCTCTATGATTTTTTGGTGATAAAATCAGTTGAGTACCTTGAAAGTAACAAATAACCATCCATATCTTGGTGGTCCCATCCCTTCACATAAAATTTGCCACATAATATCGCTGCTCCCGCAGTGATGTGTTCCGGCAATATTTTATGATGAGACAGTTATTTCCTCATTTCCTCAACCTGTGTGTCATCTTCGACCTCATCTTCACTTACGATCAGATGAGAATGAGGTGACACGCGGGCTTAGTCACCGTTAAAAACCTCACTAATTTCCATACCTATTTAAAATGGATAAATGTAAATTATTGTAATTTTTCAGGTAAGATTCCTGATTGAGCTGTTCAAAAATCCTTTCGAAGTGAATGAAGAGGCCGAAAAGCGTGGCTACTCGTCTGAGCCTCCTAGTTGGGCGTATGGATTGAAGCTCAGTTGTTCAAGTTGAAGAGATCATACTTACTTAGAACTGTATTTAGAAAAAGCTACTAAATCTTAGAGCGTTCTTAAATTTCGTATTAAGAAAGTCTACTTAATATCGTTCTGAGTTATACGCGTTATTAAATTATGTACATAGATTATCTACTCATGTATATAAAATAAAATGTTCATGTTTTTTTTGTTGATTTATTAATTTTATATTTTATTTTGTTGATAAGTTGTAATGTTTTTTGTTTAATTTTTATGAAAAATATACTTCAAACTGTCTGTTAATATTGTGGTTTTATTTTGAAATACTTTTAGCTTCAGCAAAATTTCGCTTGTTACCTTAAGTTACCCCATTTTGTGACACACTGTTACCAACTGGAAAATATCGCAGCTGATTTTGATAAGACTGAAGAATAACTTTATTAGACGCTGTCGATTGTGTATAAGATTTGGAGAGAGTTAATTTGCCAATATGTAAGTAACTCTATTACATAGTGTGAATTGGTGGGGGGAAAATGCGGCATAGAATTACATTACATGCCGCATACAAAGTTTCCCGCATGGACGACCGGCTGGTGTAGGGGTAACGTACATTGCCTTCTATGCCAGAGGTCCTGGGTTCGAATCCCGGCGGCGACGGATATTTGTGTGATGAACACAGATATTATTCGTCAAGTCATGGACGTTTGTATTTGAGTTTATTTTCTTATAAAAAATATGTATGTTTATATATTTCTTAAGTTCATCAGTTAACTAGTATCCATAACACAAGTTCTTTAAGTAACTTAATTTGGGCTAGATAATGTTGTGTGAGTGTCAGAAATATTTATTATTTATTTATTACAGTGTTACTTTTAAGTATTATACCAATGGGTAACTCACAGAAACAAACGAAATTCTTTTATGGGTTCAATTTCAGATACAAAAAGGCTATCGGAACCTTCTATTGGTATTAATTTTATTTTGCATGATTTAGTATACCAACCTACCTATTACATTTGGTATTAGGTATTTAGTAAATAGTTGTTGGATATTATTCTCACACATAGCGTAAGTACGCCCTAAAGTTAGCGCTTATGCTTGTGTTATAGGTACTAGACAATGGATTTAAGTACATACTTATACTAGTTTTCTTCTTAATAATATTTAATGAAAGTTTGGATGGATGTTTGTTTCTCAATCACGGCGGAACGGCTCTATGGATTTGGATACCGTCTGGAAAAGCATATGGCTGCTTTTTATCTCGATATTCCCTAGGGATTCGAAATTGTGAGGGTAAAACTTCGCGAAACAGCTAGTAGCAGGCCTGGCTCACTCCGCGCGGTACATTCGCTATTTACCTACAGCGAAGCGCTCCGCCGGCGGATTTCGAATGGGTCGTGTGTCACGCGCGCGCCCGTCGTCGGGACGTTGTAGATACCTACCTACCTAATAGCACTCACAGTACCTAATTCTATGATCGAGGTCGCAAATAGTATTTAAAAATGGACATAAAAAGAAACAAATTCAATTAGATTATGTTTAGATTTGATTATGTTAAATTTAGTAAACAAAACATATTAGTATTACTAATTATTCGTCGTAACTTTTTTTTTATTTTGTACTTTAGGTAAGTTGAAATAATATTTTTTACAAAGGTAGAATAACAGTAATACTTACATCGGTAGATACTTAGTTACAAATAAGGAGATTAATTATTCTTCACTAGGCAGCAACCCTAACAGCGTAAGAAAAGATAAGAGGCATGCGATAGAAAGAGACAAAACTTCTAGGTACCTATATAAATTTGCAGGTATGTAATGCTGTGCGAGCTGAATTCCACCGTATCGCGTCGTAGCAAGACTCGAATTTATTTAGATCTTCTTGCGGAGTAATTCTTCTGTACCGGTACTATTACTTATTCTGTGCTAGTAGTAAATACATAGGTACATACATCTCAAACCTACAATACACCCAGAGCAAGCAAAGTAAAACATGCTCTTTGCACATAAATAGTGCAGACAACTTTTACTCCATCTCCACACGGCCGTCAATTTGAAACTTGAAAAACATCATTGAAATTCATCTTGTTTTATATTCGAAGGAACCATGATTTATTCATCAATGAGCTCCATAGCTGGGCACCGTTAATCAAATAGTTAACTTCGTTAATCGTTAATCCGCTACAAAAAAAGTTAGCTTCGTTAAACTTTAAAGCGTTGCAATTCGGAAGAAGTTAACGCTAATCGTTAATATGTGTAAAATTGCATTTTTATATCGTTGCGTGAACTTATAAAACCTGTTGGTTTAGGTTCTGGAAGTTGTCAGGTTAGAAGGACTAATCTGCCTAATTCAGCATGAATGCTATCTGCTACTACCGTACTAAGTGATTGCTGAATCCAGATTGCTGTGAGTACCTACGTGCCTTGGCTGAGGGAGTCTTGAAAATAGTTTTTATGATTTAGTGTTTAAGTGTGTTATGACATACCATATAGAGGACTAGGGGGAAGCTAAAATATAAATACATATTAACACCCAGACCTGGAACATTTTTTTTCTTGTTACGTGCGGGAATCGAACCCTTTTCGAATCGCGATTGGCGTAGTAACGTCTAGAGACTGCACCACGAAAATAGTCTAAAAAAAATTTGCCGTACATCTCATGATTTCATTGCACTGGAAACGATAAGGAGCGTTCAGTATGTTTTGTACTGAAATAAATTATAAGTCATCATCTTCTTCTAAGCTTGGATTTAAAAGGTTGGCAATATCAGGATCGGACTCAGACTCTAAATCACATGATGGTTACTCTGGAAGTATGTCGATATTCGAACCGAATTACTCAAATGCCTTTACAAAGTTACTGCTCACTTGTCACTCTGAGCACCGACGCTAGGTAATGAAATGATCAAACGAGATAAATATCTTCGCAGTTTTCAGACAAGTATGGCACTTTACGTTTCATACTAGTCTGAAACGGTTTTCCGCGGTGCCGTGCGGTAAAAAATAGGTACCTAATGGATTAACGATTAAAGGACTTCTTTATATTAAGGAAGTTAATGAGTCCGATAACATTTTTAAAAGCTAACTTACAAGTTAATCCGCTAATCAAAATGTTAACTTCGTTAATTAACGAGTTAATGCGCAAAAATTCGCTGGCGCCACTCGTTTACATTTTATATTACACATCTACATCATTAATTATATTTACACTCTACGTCTCGGGGCCCAGCGGGGCCTGTGGTACTCGATATAGTGTGCGCGTACCTTAAGACAGAAAAGTATCAAAGTACAGGTATATTTATAACAACACTGAAGTATTATTAAAATAAATAGTCTTAAATGTGGGCCAAAATATATTTTGTGAAATAAACTTCTTTCATGATACTTAAATGGTACAAAGGTATTTACAGTAAAAACAATTAACTTATTTTTTTCTGATGCTCATTCTTACAAACATAATTTAAATTAAAGAAAAACTTATTCATAATCCTCATCGGAACTATCATCATATGTATAATCTGTAAAATCGCCATCTTCCTCCTCTAATTTGCGCCTTTTGCGTATTTGTAAGATCTCTCTTTCGTCCACATCTCCAACAATCTCCTTAGCCTCAGTTTTAGCAGAGCGTTGGTGAAACACAAATGAAATATTTTTTACCAATTCCCAACATTGTTTCAGGACTACATCGGACAAATTCTTTTTATCTGCACAATGGTACCAGTTGGAAAGATCAGAAGTGCAATCAGCATTCTCTGGGGGCAATGTAACTTGGATGTTGTTAATACACCTGCGGCACTTAAACTTGCTGTGTGTATCAGATAAAGTGTTCTCTTCCAAACGAAACAAGTCTTTAAGATCTTCAGATGTAAAATGCCGCAAAGAGTCTTCATTTTGATCAACAACCGTATCACTCAGTGCTTTTTTATGTGCTTGGCGTTGAAATATCTTTTCCTCTATTGTGCCGGTAGTTAATAACCTATAAATGAAACATGGTTTCTTTTGTCCATCTCTCCAAACTCTTGCCATTGCTTGATCATCATTTGCTGGGTTCCAGTCTGGATCAAACATGATTAAGCGGTTAGCTCCAATGAGATTCAATCCACATCCACCAGCTTTAGAACTAAGCATGAAAATCCATTCTTTTGATTCCACATTATTAAAGCTCTCAACAACTTTTGCTCTCTTTTTAATTGACATAGTTCCATCAAGTCGGACATATTGATAACCTCTCTTATGACAAAGTTTTTCAAATAAGTCCAAAGTCTGAGTATAATTGGAGACTAGAACAATTTTATCTTTTGTGTTTGTTTTAAGATTTGCTAATATACAGTCTAAAATCATAAATTTACCAGACAGTTCTGGTTTAATGTCTTTTGTATTATAATTACTTGGCAAAAATTTTAATGCCTTCTCGAAACCTTCTAACCCTTCCATAATTCTATCATATATTAAATCAGGATGATTGCAGAGCTTTTTCAAAGTTGTAATACTGCTCAAAGCTGTTAGGGTATTTCCCTTGAATCCTCCACCAATAAATTTATTTTTGATGGCATCAGAATTAATAAAAGATTTGTAAAGCTCCATTTGAAGTGGAGTTAATTTCACGCAAATTACTTGTTCAAACTTGACTGGCAAGTACTTGGTTAGTAAGGAACTTGTTCGGCGAATCATACACTTATTGACAATAGATGTCAAAGTTTGGAGACACTCAAGTGCCCTTTCCCTTTCCTTTTCTGAGGCTAAGGCATCTTGTCCTTTAAGAATAGGATTTTCATATTTCTTTTTAAATTCATGAGCTGTTCCTAAAATACCCTCATTAACAAAGTGGACCAGGCTGAAGTATTCAGTCAGGTCATTTTGTATTGGTGTGCCAGAGATTAAAATTCTTCGTTTTGCTTTGAGACCCATTAAAGCTTGATAGGTCTGATTCTCACTATTTTTTAACCTATGGCCCTCATCACATAGGACTAATCCAACCTCAGAAGTGTGCAAAATGTTAGAGTATATTCTAAAAGTCTCATAAGAGATTATTAATACTGGTGTCACAACTCGTTTTACTGAAAATGTGTTCATAAATTGCTTAAGCTTTTGAGTTATTTCAGCTTTTGTACCACCATCCATTGAGAGGGCGCTGATTCTCTGACCTAGCCACTTTGTAATTTCATTATACCAGTTTTTTACCAGGCTACTTGGACACACTATTATTGCTTTGTTTATAGTAGGCAAACAGTCAGGTCCTTGACGTAGTAGTGTCCATAGTAAAGTTATGCACTGCAATGTTTTTCCGAGCCCCATTTCATCTGCCATAATACATCCATAAGCATTTTCCAACTGTTTCCCAGTAACACAATCATACATAAACTGAACTCCTTCTCTTTGATGTGGCCTCAGTATGTTACCAAGAATTGGATCAACAACTACAGCAACCTGAATGTCTTTGGGGTTCATTCTCATCTTTTCATGCTCTGGTATATGTGGCGGTCTATATAAAACAAGAGCGTTTGGCTCATCAGGGTCATGTAAGGCCCGCCTTACTTGAGTTCTCTTTAACCCTAAACTTTTGCTGCAAAATGACGAAACATAATTTTGTATTGGTACCTTAAATGGTTTACTTAAAATCTGTTTGATAAGTAATTCATAATCTGATGAATTTGGCGATGGGCAAACACTTTTCTGTGATACCCGAATTTTGGTGCATTCCCGTCTTTTAGGTTTTGATGAACTTTGAAGTGGACTTTTAAAAACATTGTCGCCAGAACCAGTTTGGCTAGGAGCTAAACTTCGCCGCATGATTATTTGTCTTATTTAATAGAATAGATAAGTAAAAAACGCAAATATTTTTGTTTTGTCCATTTCAACTTTTGAAAATTTAGATAGTTACTGTTTTTGTTCGCTTTATTTTTTATTGAATATTTAGAACAGGCATGGCAATAAGCTACACAGCCTATTTTTGGTTGAGTGCACGGAGGAAATATATAGAGGAGCTGCCCTATCCAGGTTTTTCTAGGGACTCAAGTGAAGCTTACGCGCGGGGTGCGGGAGGGGTAAGCGGTGGGTTATGGCCAATCATAGCCAAACAGGCGATGGCATTAGTCACCTAGTAGTGAGTAGTAAAAACCGGTTGAAACATAAGGTTAAAATATTCACATGATCATCAAAAAAGTTCAGCTATACTTTACTAGGTGGCTCTAGTTTTTTAACGAAATTTCATACGTTCCAAATCTGTCAGAAAGAACCGCGAAATAAAAGTATTTCTACTTGATGCTAGATAGTGCAACCTTTATTCGCGGCATAAAAATCACCTAGGCAACAAATAACAATCTGGAATTTTTGACACAAATAATTGGAAAACAATACAATTTGTAAAAAATAATTATGAATGAAATTATCATCGTGGTAAGTTAATTTTATTTGGATTTTCAATGTGATTCCTTTATAAAAGTATAGAAAACTAAATTTTACATCGAGAAACAATGGAGGATTTAATTTTTTTTAAATATCTACGCGTGTACATACTTCACAGAAGTCAGCGACGAACTGACGCCAGTGCCTCTAGCGAGGAATAGCTTGAACTAAAGGCTGTGACGTCAGGACAACCCAAATTGAAGCTGTGCAACTTTGCTTACAGCAGCTCTACTATGTATCTGCTTTGTGGTTGAGTGTTGGCCGGCACAATTCCTCCGTGGCCGGCACAATGGCAGGTCATGACATGTCTATATTTTTTTTGTAAAAGTATTTCTTCGTGGCACAAATTTCCTTGTTTCACGTACTTTTTAGCATATCGCACGGAAAAAATATTTCTCAAAAATATCTCCTCACGCGCCGCCTCCACTCCGAATTCTTCCGAAGCGCCTTACGTGTGTCCTTATTATGGAACTGATACTATAATGTAATTATATTTCGTGATAACTGTATTAATTAATAATTACATCATAATCATATAAACTTATAACAATAGACGATTTACATACATACATATATAACCTCACGCCTGTCTCCCCTTCGGGTAGGCAGAGACAAGGGCCCGTGTGGAGTTGCTGGTCTCCCATCGGGCGCGTCCCTAGGTGGCGGATAGGGGAATACCCCCCAAAAATGGGGGGTACCGTTTTGACGGCGCTGACCAAAACCGGCGTGGGTGGGCCCTCTCTGTACTTCTCTGATTAGCAGAGTGGACAGAGGAGGGCACAGGGGCGGCAAGCTCTGGTTTGAGCCACCAGATGCTCTGAGGGTCGGCGGACTTGGATCGCTTCGGCGTCCGAGTCCTCGGTCAACCCGCAAGGCTTTTCGTTCATAGTGACAGGAACGGGGGCCTAACGGCTGCGAGGAAGAAAACCTCTATAAAAAATTACCCCAATCCCCGGGTGCCCCATTGCCCACTTGCGGGATGAGTGGCTGTGGGTGTCAGTCGTCTGCGAGAGGAGGTGGAAGACTTTCGTTTCGAAAGTACGTAACACCTTTCGCAACCTCTTGCGGACAAAGCCTACGGGGATCTAACGCTTGCGATTTCCCCGGATGATGGCAGGCTGAATCCGAAGGCTGGTGGTCTAACGCCACGGCGATTTCACCAGATGGCGGCGTGGCTGGGGGGCTGGGTTAAGATTCTGGTGATCTAGCGATTTCACCGGTCCCTAACCCTTTCCGGCCATGGTGAAGTCCCTGGGCGGTAGATACGGGTGATCTGCCGCTCCTGCTCAAGGGAGTTCGCTGAGGTGTGGCGTGTCTGGTGTTCTCGACACGCTGCATTTGGGGCGGGTTCGCGCAAGCGGATAGCACCGGCGGGTTCGTGGAAGAATGCGTAAGCGTACCCGTGCTCCCGCCATATGGTGCGTGGTGGAACACATTGGGGTTTTAGCCGGTTAATGTCCAGGCATAACTTTGACGCTCCCCCAACCGTCATCGTATCCATGGAAGATTTCCCCAATTAAAAAAAAAGGCAGAGACAAGGGAACACCTTGCTGCTGCGATCCAGACATGCCTCTTTTGCTTCTTCTACGTTTATCAATCTTTTCATACATGATCGCCGGTTACGGGTACTTTACGGGTACTATTGTATTAGGATGAGTCGAATTTGATTGTTGAATGTTTAAAATAGGAAGTTTTCAGATTGAGCCGTATATATGTATGTTTGTCCGGAATCATATCACGTTTAACTCAATAGATTTTGATACCTATAAAATATACCTATTTGTACAGTTTTTTCATCAATTCATTTCATTTATTTAAATCTAATGCAAAAGCACATTTCTCATTCCACTCATTTCGAATGAGGCTCTGACATCGTGAGGATGGTTTTGTCATTTTGATAAAAGTGGCGAATAACACTTATTTTAAAATTTTTGTTGGTCGGTTTTTTTAATGTGGTTCATTTTTTGAAAGGACCATACATATATGGATCAAACTGAGAACCTACCTTTCTTGAAATCGGTTTAAGAAGAACCATAAAAGCTTTTTCTATTATTTATTTTTGTACTCGGTAAGTCAAAATAAGAACCATCGAAGCCATCCATAACTGGCGCAGTAATCACGTTAGAAACATACACATGAATTGAGAAACTTCTTTTTTTGAAGTTGGTTAATATACCAAAGAAATACTATTCTGAAAACCGCAACACCATAATATACACATACATACAAACTTACAAGTCAAACTGAGAACCTTCTTTTTTGAAGTCGGTTAAAGAGTGATATACCATCAAAGCCAATATTGGTGCAAAAAATAAGTGAAAATATTAAAAATCGTAGAAAAATAATTCAAACTGTTTCGTTTTTATGAAATCTAAGGACTTCAAAACTACCCAGACAAAATCTGCCACTATTTTTTCATAATATAGGGGCAAAATCAATCGTCAAAACATTCCCTAAGTGGGCTCTCTTTTACCTATATGTATACAGTGAGCTAGGGATCGGATTTCCGCAACTTCACTTACGTAAAGTAGGTACATTGAATTTTATCCACAAAACACTATACAAAGGGGGGTCTTCTCGATTTCATGAGGGCAAAAAAATAAAAAATAAATAATAAGAAATAGGTTTTGCCAGAAGGTTACTTTGTAATTTTTTAGGTACTAAATTTTTTAACTGCATTGGTTACTTTTAGGCTACACCAATAAAAATGTTACTTGTAGGTGATTAATTCAGTACTTGTAGAATGAACTTTCAATTTGTTACATAAAAGCAACTTAAAAAGGAAGCTCGTTTTAGAATTTTTCATGTTGGTAAGCCTTGTTAGCAGTAGAACTAAAACCACTGACTGACTTTTATTAATAACTAGCCACCGCGCTCGGTTTTACCCGCGTCACTTTTGATCCCGTGGGAATTTCAGGATAAAACATAGCCTATAACCTTCCTCAAGAGGTGGGCTATCAAATGCAAAAATAATTTTTCAAATCCCACTTGTAGTTTTTGAGATTAGCGCGTTCAAAAAAACAAACAAACTCTTCAACTTTATATATTAGTATAGATCATAGCCGTCGTGGACCAACACACTGTATACTGTTTCTCACTTACACCACTTGTATCTTTTCACTCGCTAGAAATCAAGAAACACATCATCGATGTTGATGTAAGTCGATACAACTAATATTCTATTAATTATCTTCTTTTAATACCTTTCTAGTAAAACAAAAAAATATGGAAGGTTAAAATCTAAAAGGTTATTAAAGGGAGAAATTTATTTAAAAACGGTTTTTGTACGATATTTCGAAAACCGTGAAACTTTTACTAAGTAGGCATCGGTCAAGCTAGCCGCCTTTAAAAGGTTATCCATTAATGCCTGGCCACCCTGTATATTTCAGGTAATTTCTGACAAGACCCGACTGGGAACACTACAGACCGCTGTTAATGTCATGTCGTACATAAATTAAAAAAAATGTCAAATGTCAATGTAAGTCGAAACTCAAGTTCAATCAAAGAAATTATCAAGAAAGAAGGAAAGCGAATGCAAGCCTATTCTCGTCTTAATTTCTTACAATAAAAATAAAGTTTGGAGTCCGTAAATACGTAAAATCTACCTTAAGATGTTACAACTTGTTACAAACATAAATCTTTATAAAAACCAATACAGCTTATGTTTTGTTTCTGAAAAAGGTTTTTCTCTTTTGGACGATGATTTTTACAAACACTGTGGAATAAAACACGACAAAAACTATAAATTGGCTTTGAATGGTGATCTCTTAGATGAAACGAAAGGACTGAAAATATACGCCGATGCGCTCTTTTTACGCCCATTTCTAATAGAGTTAATGGTATTTCCAGTATACAGGAATTTTGTTCTGGATCATATGTATGAAGCATGTGGTAGGCCCTATAATGGAACAATGTTTATACAATTGATTTTAAAGCCTCCAGATAAAGAAGTTATCGATTATGCTTGGTAAGCTAGTTTGACAGGTATTGATTATGAGTACAAAGACTGAACAAATCTTTAAATATTACAAGTGTCAATACTTGTTATATTTCAAAATAATTCAAACAAGTTTTTGATAGTTTGATTCTTTAAATATTCTTTCTGAAGGTACTGCATATTAATTAAAATAATTATTATTATCATTAGGAATGAACGTATGCTGAAGATTGTCTGGACTCGAGTTGAAATAGAAAATGCATTTTCTTGGCTTTCCACTCTTGGTGGAGCTTATTCTGCATTGGGAGATCACTTTGAGCACTGTGTAAGTGAAATCCTAGAAATTGTTTTATGTAAAAATCACCTTAAATTATTAATACCATATTTTATTTGTAGGCTGAAGAAGCTGGACGAATATCACTGCGACAATACAAATTATCAAAAATGCTTGCAGACGAAGGCTTAATGGCTCGAAGTAGACTTTATGCTGCTATAGCTTTTGCACAACAAGGACGACTCAAGTTGAGTAAATTAATTGTCATTAGTGTTGCCAAATATGCCAAGTCAACAGGAGATAAACGCCTGTTTCGTATGTGCCAAGGTGTTTGGGCAAAGTTAGTTTATCTGAAACAACTGAAGAAACAAAACAAGATTAAAATAGCAAGCACTAATATGATTACCAATGAAGTACCACCTAATGAGTTAGCACCTAAGTAAATTTGTTTTTGAACTAATTAAAGTATAATTTAGGTTGTTGAATCTAACTTTAACTATTTATTTGTTACATACATGAAGTACTTTTTAGTTAAGAGAAATTGTTTTTTTTTTTTTCGCTAGCTTTAGATAGTAAAGAAATACTATAAGTAAAAATTTGTGTCCAAAACTCTAATTGAAAATACCACTCTGAATTTTAAATATTCCTTGATTTAATTTGATTAAATTTATTTTTTTCATTAAAAGAACAAAATACTACAAAGATTTAAATACAGTTTTGTACAAATATTATATGTGTTTGGTTTATATGTTTTGTGAGAAATTCTACTAAGTCTTTTGATACCATTGTGCACATTTTTATAGATAATCTTGAAACAAACTGATTGAAATATTTATCTTTAAGCATAGAGGTTTACAGAGTTTAAGTTAAATTGAATTTGTAACCCCATTATTCCTCATGCCCTTATAAAATCTGGTAATATACCTATCATTTGCCATATAAAATATGCTAAGGGTTTAGAAGTTACAAATAATTTCATAGTAGTGTACCTCAACATATTCCACCTATTTTTCTATTCATGAACTTATTTGAATGTGATATTTATCATTAATATCTCAATGTGATATTTATTGGTGTTAATAAAAATTTAAGTTTCAATGTTTTAAATGTTTATTATTTCTTATATTGCAGTTTTCCTATAAGTAGTTTTAAAGTAAAATAATGTCCATGGTTGACCATAGTTGTTACATGGAATCTTTAGCAATACCAAAAAATTAAGTTTAAAATGTAAATGAAAAACATATCATCTATGTTATTGATTACTTTTTAATAACGAAAATTAAAATGGGTGCGTATTTCGTATGTTCTGCATAATACGAAATTGGTATCAATCAATTATGAAACTACTAAAAATAAACTAGGAGCCTGTTTAATAGGTAGTTCGTGTGCAGAATAAATTTCTTCTGTTGTATGTGCCTGCAGGAAGAGCTGAGGTCGAAGCGAGTCATGTTCCGCAAGTTGAGATCATACATGAAGAGAAAAAATAAATAAAAAATAATCATTTACTGAGCGAACTTAACCAAAAGTAACAGTTAAAGAATTCATATTAATAGGGAATTCTGCTGAAAAATGAAGTAGGTACCTACTTTTATTGCACAATTATGATCAGAATCGAGTACCTACAGAGTGCTCTCCTTTAGTACCTATCTAAAATTTGTCACTAGTCACCCTTTATATGGATACGTAAAACCGTATGGACGTAAAATAAAACAATGCGAAAGTTTTTGCAAAATAAAATTTATTTTCGTTTTTGCATCATTCAGCAATTTCTTCGCCTTTCGTTTGCCACGTTGATTATCCTGAAATAAAGAATTATGACATTATTATATTATATAAACCGGAAAATATGATGTCCATGGGCCTAGATGCTTCTAACCCACTGACCTCTATATTTACCACTGGACTGGCTGTTCCGTAAGTTTGACAGCTATTTTTTTGTGCCTATTTGAAGCGCCACTAGCGAGTAGCGAGTGTCCGCAGAACAAATTTTGACGTATATTGCAAGTGGCCGCCAGAGAAGTGCTAGCTTATTGTTAAGTGATTTTATATTTTTTAAATATTAATTCGAATTTTATGTTGTTATTGTTATAAGCATTATATAAAAGTTATCAAGAATGAGGACATGTGACATATGTGTAAGCGACTAGTTTTAGTACCACGGACACTCGCTACTGCTCGCTACGTCCGACAGCGCCAAAATGGCGATTATCAAACGGGCACAAAAGCACTTTGACAGCCGCCAGTCCAGTGGTAAATATAGAGGTCAGTGTTCTAACCACAATTTGGATCCAGTGCTTGATTGCTGGATATCATTTTGTAAAGTATAGATACTCTATGATCTACCACTGACATTATACTCTATGTTAAGTAATAAAACACGCCGCTTACTATTTTAATTATAACAATGTTTCATTAAAAACCCAACGTCACATGGTGTCAGAAGTGGTGTTAATTTGTGTTAATTACAAGAAAAATAGTGAGAAAGTAGCAGTATGAGTACGAATGACGCGGTTTCTGGTATAAAGCCGCCAGGCAACCTTCAAATAGACACAGACAAATCTTCGTGTTGGAAAAATTGGCTACAACAATTCGAATGGTATGCTACAGCTATACAACTTGATAAAAAGCCATCCGAGGTGCAGGCAGCAACATTTATGGCAATAATAGGTCCAGATGCGATTGAAATCTACAACAGTTTCGATCTCAGTACCGCCGAAAAAAATAACCTACAAGTTATAAAAGATAGGTTTAAAGAATATTTTGCGCCAAAAACAAATATATCCTTTGAAAGATACATATTCTTTAAAATTGAGCAAAATGAACAAGAATTATTCAATGAGTTTCTGACCAGAATCAAAACTCAGGCAAGTAAATGTGAGTTTGAAAATTTACTAGACGAAATGTTAAAAGACAAAATAGTATTTGGCATTAAATCTAATCAAGTCAGAGAAAAATTACTGACAGAGGATAAATTAAACTTGACCAAAGCTATAACTATTTGTAAAACTAGTGAACAAGCTTCTAAACAACTCAATGAGTTCGAAGGCCAAAATAAAATAGATAAAGTGTTGATGATTAAAAATAAGAAAATAAAGAGTAAACCTAATCAGAATTTTGACTGCAAAAGATGTGGAACAAACCATAAAAGCAGAGAATGCCCAGCTTATGACAAGACATGTACGGCTTGCAACAAAAATGGACATTTTGCTAAAATGTGCCGCACTAATAAGAAATATCCTAAACAGAAAAAAAGAGTACATGCATTAGAAGAAGGCTCAAATTCTGAAGACGAAGTTTATATATCTACAATAAGTACCGGAGAAATAAAAAATTGGACAGAAATGATAAAAATCGGTAAAGTTAAATTTACAGCCAAGCTTGACACAGGGGCTGAGTGCAATGTTTTACCAAAATATTTGGTAGACAAAATCAATGCACATATGGTACCAAGCCGAACAAAAAACTTAATAAGTTATACTGAAAATAAAATGTCAGTACTAGGAGAAACAGAGTTACCATGTAAACTAAAAAATGAAACTACAAATATTATATTTAAAGTTGTAGAAGAAAGAGTTACTCCAATACTAGGACTGAACACTTGTGAAAAATTAGGCCTTATAGCTAGAATAAAAACATTAAAAGAATGTGAAAATGAGATATTTGAAGGACTAGGTTGCTATAAAGGATATGAATACGACATTGACTTAATTGAGAATCCTAAACTGGAAATTAAGCCAGCTAGAAGAATTCCACATGCTATACGAGATGAAGTAAAGCAGGAGCTAGACAGAATGGTCCAGTTGGATGTCATCAAACCTGAAACAAAACCCACTCCAGCTGTAAGTCCGATGGTGGTTGTTAAACAAAAAGGAAAAATAAGAATTTGTATAGACCCATCAGATGTTAATAAAAATATACTAAGACGTCATTTTCCACTTACTACTATAGAAGAGATTTCAGCTGATATTAAAGGTTCAAAATTTTTCGCATTATTAGATTGCACAAAAGGATTTTGGCAAATTAAACTTACAGAAAGAACACAAAAAATATTAACATTTGCTACACCTTGGGGAAGATATTCATTTAAGAGACTTCCTTTTGGCGTATCATCTGCACCTGAAATATTTCAAGAAATCTTAACAAATCTGCTCAGTAAATATAAAAATGTTCGAGTTTCAATTGATGATATTTTTATACATGCAAAAACTAGAGAAGAACTTCGTAAATATGTAAATGAAGTCATAGAAGAGTTAAAGAAATCTGGATTTAAACTCAATAAAAATAAATGCATTTTTGAATCTGAGAGAATAAAATTTCTAGGTCATATTGTTTCAGCCAAAGGATTAGAAGCAGATCCAGAAAAAGTGAAAGCCATTCAAGCAATGAAAACTCCCACAAGCAAAACAGAGTTACAGAGATTGCTAGGGATGATTACATACCTAAATAAATTCATTCCTAACATGTCAGACCTTACAAATCCACTAAGAGATTTGCTACATAAAAATACAAACTTTACTTGGGAAATACATCATGAAGAAACTTTTAATAAGATAAAACATGTACTACAAAACCCTCCAGTATTAGGACTATATGATGTAAACAAACCTGTAACTTTAACGGTTGATGCAAGTTCAAAAAATCTTGGAGCTGCACTACTTCAAGAAGGACAACCAATAGCATATGGAGCAAGGGCTTTAACCAAATCAGAGCAGAATTATCCACAAATTGAAAAGGAAGCGCTAGCTATACTGTTTGGATGTAAAAAGTTCCATGAATATGTTTATGGTAAAGAACTAACAGTGGAATCAGACCATAAACCACTCGAGACAATTTTCAAGAAAAATATACAATCTGCTCCAGCAAGGTTGCAACGCATAATGTTTAATCTTTCACCATACTCACCAAAAGTCATATTTAAGAAAGGCACAGAAATACCCTTAGCTGACTTTCTTAGTAGAGACTGTGATGCATCAAACTTGAAATATGAACCAGAAGAAAATTTAAAAGTTTCAGTTTTACTACCTATGTCATTAGATGCTAAAGAAGAATTAATCAAAGCTACAAAGGAAGATCCAGATCTACAACTACTTCTATCAACAATTATGCAAGGATTTCCAAAAAAAGCGAATGACCTTCCTGTAGAAATACAACATTATTTTAATTTTAGAGAAGAATTAACCTATTTTAAAGGAATAATTTTTAAAGGTGATAAAGTTTTAGTTCCTAAATCACAAATTCCCAGAATGTTAAAGAGTATTCACCAAGGTCATCTAGGCATACAGAGCTGCTTAAGAAGAGCTCGACAATTTTTGTATTGGAAGGGACAATATAACGACATCTTAAATTTAGTCAAAAACTGTGCAATCTGTGAGCAAACACAAAGAAGTAATATTAAAGATACAGTGCTAGTTAAAAAGATTCCTACACTTCCATGGCAAATAGTTGCATCAGATTTATTTGAATTGAATGGGAAATCTTACCTTGTAATCTGTGACAGTTACTCTGGATACATTGACTTTCATCAACTAAAAGGTCAGTCATCATACGAAGTTATAGAACAACTCAAGAAATGGTTCGCAGTACATGGAATACCTGAAGAACTACAGACTGATAATGGAACTCAATATATGTCTAGAGAATTCAAATTATTTCAAAAAGAGTGGATATTCAACCATACCACATCTAGTCCACATCACCATCAAGGCAATGGTCTTGCTGAAAAAGCAGTCCAAACAGCAAAGAACATGCTAAAAAAATGCAACATTGACAAGTCAGATATTCAACTTGCTTTATTAAATTGGAGAAATACACCAAGAAATGATTGCCTAGGTTCACCTAACCAACGTCTTTTCAGCAGAGTCACCAGATCTACAATACCTACAAGTGACAAAAATTTAAAACCAAAAATAATACAAGGAGTATCTGCTGAATTACACCGATTGAGACAAAAACAAGCTAATTACAGCAATAAACATACTTCAAGACCAGATAAATATGAAATCAATGATAAAGTCAGACACAAAGTTGCTCATCGTCATTGGGAAACAGCAAAAGTGGTAGAAAAGTCCGAAGGTCTACCAAGATCTGTAATCATCCAGACAGATCAAGGACAAATCCTAAGAAGAAACTTCTGTCATCTGCACAAGACACAAGCAGACATAAACCCCAACAGAGTTGTGGTACCTGATATTAAATACACAGATGATCCAGCAGAACAAGTTCCAGCTGAAGTTCCTGTTGACAAGTCACCCCCAGCATCAAGTACAAGTACTTCCAATGATGTCCAGAAATCAAACCTAACTTCATCAGTAACAGCACCACGATCTACAAGGTTTGGTAGAATTATTAAGCCCGTTGATAGACTCAATTTGTAACATTAAGATTATTATTGTATAACTTGATTTGTGAGTATAAATTTAATAACTTTATAAGTTCTAACTTGAAAATATGTATGTCAATTCTTTGTTACACCTATATAAAAAGAGGTATAAAGGAAACTATACTTATAATGTAAACTTCATTATAGAATTGTAATCCTTTGCTAATTGATATGTATAATTAGACCTGTGAATTGAACCACCTATATGTTAATGTAAACTCAAAATAGAAATATAATTTAAAACCTTTGTTCATGATTATTACAAAAAGCAATGTTAATGTTGAGAATCTTAAATGATAGTTATTATAGGTAGGTCATGTTAAAAGATGTCTTTGATTAAAAAGTGTTACATTAAGTGTAATGTAAAAGTTGTGTCTTAAATAAGTATAAATGTTAAAATTACTATGTTTGTTGTAATTCATTAACAAAGAAGGGGAGATGTAAAGTATAGATACTCTATGATCTACCACTGACATTATACTCTATGTTAAGTAATAAAACACGCCGCTTACTATTTTAATTATAACAATGTTTCATTAAAAACCCAACGTCACACATTTAATATAAAAGACGACGAGCGCAGTGAGAAGGAACAGCTTAGGTTGCATATAATTATACACGTGCGAGCCGAGCGATCAAAGCGAGCGGTCCCGCGGCAGCGGCCGGCGAAATGCCATATACCCCTTATTTAAATAACCCCGACGTGGTTTGTGGCACGGATTGTGGATGACATAGTAATTTAGAAGGCAACTTAGATTTTTAGAGGGAAATAATGCTATTTAAAAGAAGTCTGTTTAATTAGCACCTTTTAATAATGTTTTTAAGTCGCTGTTTCATTGATTCTTCGTCACCCGCAGTCAGTCGCTCACTTAACCCTTAAAAAGGCAATAGGAACATTATTCCCACATTGAATATCACAGTTTAAACGGTCAATGGGGTGCATTTTCCCATGAGCTGTCACTGTCATTTCGTAGTTGAATATGTCATTTATGGTCTACAGGCCTGTGATCGCGTTTCCGAACGAAAGAAAAAATAAAAAAGAGATGTCATTGTCACAATAATTAGGTACTCAACGGTTATTGTATTTTTATGCAGTTTTGTTATTGAAATAGATATTATGTCGAGAAAAAATCCGGTAAGTGTTCATTTTTGGTTATTTTGCATAGATGTAATGTTAATTCAGTTGTTGATGTGTTTTATTTTTCCAAATAACAAAAAATTACTTGGTTTGATGGATTCAAAGTATGTGGGAAATATTTGCTTGTTACCCGTTTAGGTTTCCTATGTACCGATTTATGTGGGAAAACTGTTTCCATAGGAAGCATGCTGAATTTATATTTATCTCATAAGCACTGTTTTACGTTTCAGAAACAACTTTGCGGATCTGAAATTGAGTTCCACCTGTCACAGCTACTTTGTTCATCGGAAGAAGAAGACCTTGATGGTGAAACAGTTGACTCTTTTGCCACCAGTAGTTACAATGTCAATTTAGACAAGCGTTTGGATGAGATTCAAGGTATTTCCGTCGAAGAATTACATTCTTTATTGGTGGGAGAATCAGATTGGTCTCTTATCCAAGATGAAACTTTTTTAAATTCACCAATTCAACAGATTTCTAAGCCAATTCTTCCTCAAGTACCTTCAACTTCACAAGATGCAATTGCTGAAGTCCATGCAGGCCCTTCTCATGTGATTTCGGATGTTCCTATGCTACTTGATCAAAACCCTGGTCAAACAACCTCACTTGTTGCTGTAGCTGATGTCCAGGCAGACTACTCTTCCCCAGTACCAGTATTGGCAGAGCCTGATGAAAGCTCTAATGCGCAACCAACATCTTCTTTCTCTAGGGATAAATTCATTCAATTGTGGTGTTGATCATTTCGATCACTTTAGAGCATCATACCCGCTAGGACGAAAGTCGCGGAAGAATTGGCACAGACTTTTTTGGTTCTTGTTGGAGGCAGCCATCATCAATTCTTATATTGTTTATATGACGTCACATTCAGAAAGGAGAAACACCCATAAAGAGTTTCGGTTGCGATTGGGCAGAGGACTCATCAACAATTTTTCGTCAAGAAAAATCCTCGCGGCCGTGTTCAAAAACAAAAAAGGAGGTACCATTTCAGTACCGGAAGAGATTCGAAAATCGGACGTAGGATCCCACATGCCCGAATTGACCAAATTTCGAAGATGCAGAATGTGTAGTACACGTAAAAAGGAGCAACGCAGCAAATATATGTGTAAAGTTTGCAAGGTATCTTTATGTGCTGCCCCTTGTTTTGAAATGTTTCACAAATAAAATAAATTAGATATTATTTCAATTTAGTGTTTTTATTTACTTCAATTATTATCATAGTCTGACTAACTGTTCCTAATATGTAATGTAAGTATGAAATATATTTCCCACTAGTTGGGAAATAATTTCCCAGGAATCACGAAAGGTTACAATGTAATTGGTCAACAGGAATTATCTTCCCACATAGTTTCCTGAAAAACTGAAAACACGTAAAAAAATACTGATATGAAATCCTAAATCTGTATGTACCACTAATTACATACTAGCTTTGAAACTTTTGCAAACATCCACAGTTTAACCATGCCCTATTAAGGGTTAATTAAAACAGTAAGCCAAATTCATTATTTTTGTCACCTAAAATTTGTATTTACAGTTATACTACCCAATTTTAATGTTGACCTAATTAATTACTAGCCAAATTAAAATATACTTGGTAAGTAATTAAGAATAAGGCTACAATATGGTAGGTACCTATCCATTATATTTTTTTAAGAATAATGTCAAAATCATTTTTATTATTATTGTTTGTTTAGAAATACGACTTTTTGATTAAACACTTAAGTTATGTGATATGTCTAAAACCCTTTGTAAATTTGTCAGTCAGTATAATATTTCTGTGTAAACATGTGTTAATCTATGATACTAACACAAGTTGGTTAATCCTTGTTTGTTTTTTGTCAGTGATGGTTCTAAACGTGTGGTCTTATTGTTTTAGGTAACTCAACGCCCGGTCTACGTCGCGCACCACTTGTAGTGTTAATTCATTTGGTCCTTTACTCTTAATACCGTGTCTATCCCATCACATGATACTGGCAGTAATAGCTTGTCGCCTCATATCGACGGGTGGTTGCCCAATTGTCAAGAATTGAATGTGATATGTCAATAAATTTGGCGGAAACTATCACTTTTTCAAGATGGAGGTCGAAGCTGCAGCGGTGTTGTGTTTTATGAGTGCCATTTATTTTTACATGAATCTTTTAAATTTCAACAAAGCTAAAAGAAGAAAAAAAGGGTATCCCAAAGAGACGGTTCGGATTGGAATAATTCTAAAAACTCGAGCGCTTTTTCATTTGACCACTCCATGTCGGTCGATACGTGATTCGCCGGTGAGCTCATATTGCACACTGGACAAACGGTAGTGTGGCCACAAACGCTATAATTACTGCGGTAATCTTCTTTGATGTGCGAAAAAAGACCGCCGCCGGAGCTATTGCCTACCGCCATTTGCCATATTGATTGGCATTGTAAAATTATGGCCGTAAATCGTGGTTACCTAGGTGTTGTTTATGTTATGGCAATAATTATTGGCATATCACGGTAGTGTAGCCTAAGCATAAGACTTAATTTGTAGAAAGATTATACGAGTGTTTGTTTAATACATTATTTAGTGTTTTGGCCGTCATAAACAAAAAAGATAAGCCTCAGTTATTGAATATTATGAATATTTTTCTGATAAATTAGAAAGACGTGAGAAATCAGTTGTTTTTGGGGGGAATGAGGACGTTTCAGGTATGAATCACAACGAAAGCGGGGTTAAATGGGACGAGACTGAGATGAATAAGAACGACTTATGTATGAATAGAAACAGCTTTATAGGGTTATCACTCAGCAATTAAATTATATTTTTAATTAGGTATGTATTCTACATAGGTAAACATAATATTTTCAGCTTTCGCAAATTAGAAATTAGTAAGGATAATAATAAAATGCAAGAGTGTTTAAAAAATTAAATATTAAAAACTTGATTCGATAAAACAAAAACAATAGGTATACATGATTATTTATTAAGTGCCAGCCCTGGTGAATTACTCTATTGGCCCTATTTTCGTCCCCAGTCACCCCATTTTCCGGGTGAATAGAGATAGCATATATTTCCTTCCTAAACCTGTGTGCTTTCATCTTCGACCTCATTGTCACTTACCATCAGGTGAGATTGAGGTCAAACGCGGGTTTAGTCACTTATAAAAAATATATATACAGGGTGTCAGTATGAAAGCGCGCCATATTGTACAGGGTGTTACAGTATCGATATGGGAACACAAAAAAAATGATTTTAATTTTTTTTTATTATTTTTTAATTTTTTTTTAAATTATGCGAGCCCGTAATTTGTGCTGTATTTCATTACTAAACCATAACTTGTTACGTTTTGAATTAAATCTGATTAAAAAAATGCAATATCAACGCTTCTGTAATAATAAGAAAGTATTGAACAGCTGACGCACGGCGGGGTGAGTGACCGGCGCGCTATCACCGCGGCTGCGCGCGGCCGCTCCGCGCTCCCCGCACAGCCTCCGCTCGGCGCGCGAGTTTACTTCTAGTACCTACCTAGATGTCCATGGGCCAGGATGCCTGTCAGGTGAATCCAGTATTACAAGTAAAAGAATACGTGTGTCATACCTAGGTTGAAATAATTAGGATATCTACCAACATCAACAAGTAATGAAATACAGCTTTGGAGGTGTTTCATTGTCGACTATCATGACCTTTAATAATCGTGTACCTACGCGTCGTGAAATCGCGTACTTTATTAGATAAATTAATTCTAACATGCAGGAACAAAAAAGGCCATTCAATTTCAAATCGATATTAACCGATCTTTAGCTTCAATAAGTAATAGGTTGATATACCATACATAAATTACATGGCAATAGTTTTACTTTAATATTAAAAAAAAATACTTACTTGTTTCTATTTTGTATCACTTTCTAACTACATCAACAAGTAATGAAATACGGATTTGGAGGTATTTCATTGTCGACTGTCCATACAGAAGACATCCCTGAGAATATTTTTTCATTTCCCGACGACCCATTAGCGCCGGTTGAGACGCAAGGGTCGCGAGTTCGATTCCCACACCAACACAAATGTAGATAGGGCATTCATTTTATTTGTCGACGACCAGTGTGCATTATTTTTCTCAAATTTCACCACTTTATCGAGTTGTCAAATGACCACCCATGAGGATTTCTTAAAACCCATGATGATATACTTACCTTATTACCTATAAGACTTAATAATTTAACCGCAAAAACGATGCTATGTTGCATAGGTAATAATCAGAATAATCTTACATAAGTTGCATTTTGTATTCAACTTGAGTAAAAGTTTTCATAATCAGAAAGATATGACATAATTCGGTACCTACCTAACCTACAAGAATTTCTTAAAACCCATGATAGTATACTTACCTATTAAATAAAATAAGTAAATAAAATCCCCAGACAATCACACCAAGCTAAGCCAAGGCTTGTGTTATGGATTACCATGTAGTGAACTAGGGGGAACCTAGAATACCTATACATAAATAAATAAACACCCAGACCCAGAACACATTTTCTTTTTAAATGGTCTGCACTGGAATCGAACCCTCACGAACTGCTCGAGGTTTGACGCCTTAGCTCATGCGCCACGGAGGCGGTCAAAAGACTTAATAAGACTTAATAATTAAACCACAAAAAAGATATTATGTTGCATTGGTAATAAACAGAACAATCTTACTTATTTTTTAACGTTTTGTATTCAACTTGAGTTAGTTTCCATAATCTGAAAGATATGAGATACGTAAGGAGGAGTTAGGTACCTATACTTAGCAGACTCGCGACAACGCCGACAGAACCAACAGCTATCTCTTTTTATTGTTGGATGGCCTACATAGCGCCATCCTTGTTCACCCACCGGCGGCGGCGCGCGAGTGACGAAAAGAAAGTAATTGAAGGACGACTTTGCGATTTTTGCTATTAGTAATTAGTCGAAATTAGGTCACGGTCAATGTCACATCTCACAATTGTTTCTTAATTCTCGGCTTTATCGGTTCTAGTGCGTTTTTAGTGATATCGATTTGTGCAGTTTAAGTGAAAATGTCTCGTCGTTTCAGTGAAATTGAGTACCATGAGATGAGAAATAATAAAACGTGTAAATGCGTGCATCGTGCAATATCACAAAAATGTTTCAATTTTTATAAATTTTGTTTCCGTGATTGTGTTGTGGTGAGAAAACCAAATGTACAGAAAGCAGTCATAGTTCCACAAACGGGTGAGTATTTTTTTTACTTTTCAATTAAGGATTTGATAATTATTTTTGATAATTAAATGTTGAAATATCGATGAGTAGGTACCTACAAAACAAAACTCGCGCGTCGAACACCTCCGTATCTGTGATAATTACCTAACCTAATTAATTCAAGTTTAATACAAAACACATTTTATTTGATGCAACATAGCGTATTGTTTATGGTTTAATTATTAAGTGTAATCTAGGTACACGTTTATTTATCGCGGACGCAATTGGACGGCGGCGCCGACTTGTTCATTCATTTACTACTGTGAAAAAATATTTATTTATTTATTTAAAACTTTATTGCACTAAAACTATGTAAAAAGGGCGGACTTAATGCCTTGACGAATTTTCTACCAGTCAACCTGAAGATACTGTATACGGAGAAGTGCAACTCGTGGGGGTTTGAATATTTACATATTAACGTAACTTAAAAATTATTTAGGATTAGGTTTATCTGTGCCATGGTTCTTTGTCTCCCGATACTAGCCATACGTTATCAAACGTAGGTATACGTAACTGTGTTACTCTATTTTAAAGCTGCCTTTCCACCATAAGCAATGAATTGACTTACTGTGGCCATTACGGCTTAAAGTGTAAGACTTTAGTCATTGCGGATCATGCATGAGGTCGCGGGTTCGAATCCCTAACGGAGCATAAAAAAATCCGGTTCTGGGCATGTATTTATCAATGCATGTTTATTCTACGTTCACAACTAGTTCGTTTAATAACACAATCATAACTTACTTACCATACCATGGGGGGCATGTTGTAGTTTGTTTCATTTGTGTGAGTGTATGGGGATTTTATAATTATTATTATTTGTTCTCGCAACAAATGCGTGCCTGTGTTTCTTGCCTCATAAAAATTCATGTATCGTTTTTCTTTTTTTGACAGTCGAATACAAAATAGAAACAAGTGTTTTTTTTAAATATTAAAGTAAAACTGATGCCATGTAATTCATGTTTGGTATATCAACCTATTACTTATTGAAGCTAAGGATCGGTTAATATCGATTTGAAATTGAATAGCCTTTTTTGTTGCTGCATGTTAGAATGAATTTATCTAATAAAGTCTAAAAGGTCATGATAGTCGACAATGAAACACCTCCAAAGCTGTATTTCATTACTTGTTGATGTTGGTAGATATCCTAATTATTTCAACCTAGGTATGACACACGTATTCTTTTACTTGTAATACTGGATTCACCTGACAGGCATCCTGGCCCATGGACATCTAGGTAGGTACTAGAAGTAAACTCGCGCGCCGAGCGGAGGCTGTGTGGGGAGCGCGGAGCGGCCGCGCGCAGCCGCGGTGATAGCGCGCCGGTCACTCACCCCGCCGTGCGTCAGCTGTTCAATACTTTCTTATTATTACAGAAGCGTTGATATTGCATTTTTTTAATCAGATTTAATCCAAAACGTAACAAGTTATGGTTTAGTAATGAAATACAGCACAAATTACGGGCTCACATAATTAAAAAAAAAATTAAAAAATAATCAAAAAAAATTAAAAACTTTTTTTTTGTGTTCCCATATCGATACTGTGACACCCTGTACAATATGGCGCGCTTTCATACTGACACCCTGTATATTTATTTTTCTTGCATAAACCAAAAAGCTAATTGCGTAGTTTTATATTTGATGACAAAGATACCATAAGGACTCAATTAATTTGATCCCCATACAGCAATATATACATGAAGAAATGCCTTTAAATTCTGTATGAAGTTGTCCCTATTCACCCCAATTTACGGTACCTAAGGACAGTTTTTTTATGTTTAATAGCTTTAGGGCCGTATTTTAAAACGATACTTAAAACTAAAACTAGTTTTAAACAAAGTTTAAATCATTGAGCTTATTATCAAACGTAACTTAAAACTGCGAATACCAAACGAATATCAGTAGAACAAATGTTAGTATAATCACAGTTTAGCTTTATTTTAAAACTTAACTTAAAACTATATTTGCGTTTGCTTATTATTGAAAGAATATTAACTGCCAAACTATACTTAATCATAATTTTGAACACAGTTTTATACGCGTTTTGGTAGGTTTGGTCATACCCACACTTAAGTAGCGAAATTTACATACTTTTTGGCTCCTTGTAATATAATAATATTCTATTCTGTGAATTGAATTTAAGCGATTGCTCCGCTCACTATTTAGACTAGATAAAAAAGACACAAGTTGCAAAAAGGTTAAAAGAAATTGACCCCCCTTTGAATCTGTTTTTTTATTTTCTACCACATGTTTAAACTTCTACATTTAGAATAATGTTTAATTTAATGTATATTATAGTTAGGACATTTATTTTCTTTACATTAATTTTAATTTATATGACGACTGAATATTTTCCTGTTATTTCAGTTTTATTTTAATTTTTTTATGACGTTTAATGTGATTTTAATTTTAATTCTGATATTTTAATTTTTTATTCTTAGTATCTATGTAAATTATTATTTTGATGTATTTTTATTTACTTGTATGAGTCTATGCAACTCGAAAATAAATTATTTTAATTAATTTAATATTTCTTTCAGAAGATTGCGCTCTTGCATCGTAAAATTATTTTTACGAGGCATTTTGCTTTCTCTAGCTTAAGTAATTACTTAATTGTATTATAGTAAGTAAGTATTAACATATGAAAGGCAAGGCCGAACGAAAAAAATTCGAATATAACCCAATCAAACAATTAATAAAAAACGACAACGAACGAAGGTTCACGTCACGTCCGTCCGTAACGGCAAACTATTTAAACGTTCCGTTCGCGGTAACATGCATTGACTCTAATAGTTTTTATTAATTCTTATTTTAGGTAAGTAAGGTAACTTCAAGCCATTTGCTTTGCTTTGCTTTGAAATTCTTACAAAATACTTTACAGTTAATACTCTTCTTAGGTGAAAAAACGATTTCAAATCTAGCATACAAAAAGAAAGTATGCGTAAAACGAATCCGATTATAATTTTTATTAAAATGTAAACGAGAACAAATATTATCCATTGTAAAAACTGTTATAAGCCAAGTACGGATAAATAAGTAAGATTTAGTTAAACAGAACTTAATATTCATTCAGTAATGCGACGCGTACTTAAAACCGGAATCGTTATTTAAACTCACATCATCTAATAACATATTAAACTGCTTTTAAGTTTTTTTCTTTAATACGACCCTTAGTCACTCATGCTCGTATTACAGAACGAGACTTAATACTCGTTTCACGTAAGCGTTGTTCAACAGCTGATTCTTGACTTGAGCTTTAGTCTTATTACAAAACAATTATCAAAACCAGATTACCTGAAACTAGTTTCAAATATCTGACTCAGTTGATACTAGGTTTTCTTTGAAAAAAATTTGTTTCCCATTACATTTAAAAACAAAAACTAATGGTCTGTTACGTTATACGCAACGTTTAGATTATAATGTCTTATAAATTGCGTTAAATTCTATATGATATATGACAAAATTGCCAATGTTTTGAATTATTTATCTGTTTTTCGATAGAAGCAGTACCTACCGTTAAATTATAACTGTCGCTTCTTTTTACTATGAAAATATATTTATATTTATCACTCAAAAATAATACCTACGAAACGTAAAAGCTAAATGTAATGTTGCCAACTACTAAGTAAAGTCACTTAAAATTATAAATTCCAATATAGTTTTTATTTACGAAAAGCAAGTTCAAACTTGTTTTAAAAAGTTCAAAAAATATTATCGTATTGGTCAATATCACTGAAAGGATCTATTGTAGTTAATACAGATCACTATTAAAGAAGGCACGAATCGCGTACCTATCTAGTTTTTCTCTAAGCCACAGTTCACAACATCAAAAACTTATTTTGAAGTACGCTCAAGTATGGTAGACAGCACACTCAAGTGAATACAGTTGTGAAACTAGTTTCAATCATTGGCATATGCATAAGTAAAGTTCTATAATAAGCGTGAACACAGTTCAAATCATTTAGTACTCAAGTGATATCTGATCATTGAATCTAGTATTAGGCAACGTTTTGTAATAAAGAAAGTCGTTGATACTAGTTTCAAAACTAGTATCAATACATGAGTACTGTTCTGTAATACGACCATTTGACTGACAGACCGGATGTTTATATGGTCCAACTTGTATTTTAAAACACTTTGGCATAAAGGTCATGTAACCAAGCCATTTTTAATCTTTATTAAAATAAAAAAGGTGGTTCTGCTTAAAGGTCTAGTAACCAAGCCAAGAAATGTGAATAAAAAAATATATGTTTTTGTGGTTTGTTTGTTTGTTCGTGCATCCAATTTATTATCTAAGTTCAATCACATCATAATTTATTTGCTGTGTAATACGGAGTGGGAAGATATTGCCTGCCGTTATGGATTTAAGTGCACCGAGAATAGGTGAAGAATCCCCTCAACGGCCGTCTACATCGACAACTGATGAAGTAGATGGCCGATCCGGCAAACGGGATTTTTCACGAAAACCTGTTAACGGAGGAGCTACAAAAGATGATGATAATCCTACGAAACTGCTTTTAAATATGGAAGCCCTTATAACCAAATTCTTAACTACGTCGCAACCCACTGTAGGAAACATAAACAACATACAATTTATTCAATTTAACCCAGATGACAATGATGCTGATATAGAAAACTGGTGTAAGTTGACTGAAATGATCGTTCATAACAAAAAACTCGAAGGTGTTGAGTTACTTGTACCTCTTACCAACGCATTAAAGGGTCGTGCTGCCACTTGCCTAACCAAATTAAATGTCTCCCAAATATCTTGGGAACGTGTGAAAGAGGTGCTCCTAGCCAAATTTTCGAAGCCTAAATTGATTCAAGATTATTTTGATGATGTCTTGAACTTTACTATTGGTGATGAAGAAACAGCATGTCAAGCAGGTCTCAGACTATGGGATCTTATAGAAGCAATTCCAACCATTCAAATGACTGAAGAAGCTATTACAGGATTTGCAGTATCTGTACTTTGTAAAGACAGAAAATTTATGCAGCACTCTCTGCGGTCCACAGCGATTACCTCTCGAGCTCAATTGTTAAATGTGCTAAGGGGTATTTCTATGAAACATATGCCAAATCAGGAATATCAGCCCCCTCTAAAAAAGCGTGTGGTGGTTAAAAAAGTTCTTGGCAAATGTGCAAGTTGTCATGTTGAGGAATACCGCAATGTACAGCATAAAAAACAGAAATTGCCTAGCAATCAACAATCCGTCATTAAGTTTGAAGGATCTCATGGTGACTCCAGTATGAATAAACGCAACGAAAAGGTAGAGGTGAAAGGAAAACCTGTTATGTGATATAAGCGTTTGGTGTTTTAACTTAATATTCCTTTTTCTTTGAGAGCGCTTTCTCAATTGTTTCCTTAAGACATTAGCATATATTGGATTGAAATAATCTTGTTTGTACTATGTCTAGGAGTCCGCACTTTCATGTTATTAGCTATCACTAAAATGTACCCATAATTATGCCTTTTGCATGTGTCACTTGTGCTGGCATTTTGAAAGGAAGGTATGCTCTTAAATTTATTTAGATTTTTACCTTATGTATTAACAATATGAGATACATATTTAATTTATGAATTTTATATTAAGAGCATAAGAATATTTTCATATGTATTTAAATAGTTTTAATGAATAGCGTAATTCAACTTTAGGGCTTGTTAACAATTTGAGTCATCCATACAAATATTTGTAAAAAAGTATTTTTATATTGATGCAGACTTTAAGCATATATTTTTAAGCCTCCATTTATTAAAACAGTTATATATCATTGATATATTGTAATTTAGTCCATCTCAAGAACAATTCTTGAGTATTATTGAAAATACTATTATGATTAAAGGTTATTTTGAAATAACCGCATAACCTTTTAAGCTTTATCTGAGTAATACTATTACATCAGTAAAATAATTCACTTATTAAATACCTACTGTTAGAATAAAAAAACAGCACCATTTAACCAAAAATAATGTAATTTTGAGATACTTAGTCCAACATGCTCAATTTTTAACAAACTTTTCTGTCTAGATTCATAAAATAAAGGGGACTTTTTCCAAACAGCTTTTTGTTAAATTATCTATTTAACCTTTATGTTGCAAATGTTATGATAATGGTTTTATTTTTTAAATATTTTAATCAGTAAGTTTAGAATTAGGTGCAATCAATATTTCATTACATGGACAGTTGACATTATTATTTTAAACTAGAACTAATAATGATATATGTAGTATGTTGACATTATATTTTTAAAATTTTCTCTTTATGTTGCATATTGTATATTGACCAATGTTTTTTTTGTTGTATATTCAATGAAATGTATCTTTTTTCTTTTTTGATCAGTTCTAGCCAAATTGTTGTAGAGTTCAATCTCAGCGTCTATTAATGTAATCTTCATATGAAATAAATTAACAATAACCAAAAAACTCACAATATCACAGAATGAGTCATTACTCAAAGTATGCCATGAAGAAAAACAAATCATATAGAGATAAATAATGAACCAACTCATTGGTATGTTCGTCTAATTGGGAAAAAATACCACTTATCCATTCATTTCATCCAAAATTTTTGTAAAGTGAAATGATACAGAAACAAATCTAATGATCTTACCTAAAAGTTTAGTGATAACATTGTTTCAAATATTATATTAACTCTACTTATTGTGAATAAATGGGTCTTGCTTTTTTCTTATAAGAAAATTATAAAATGTTGTTACAAATTTACTGCAAATCTTAGTAAATTGTTTCTGACTAATATAAAATATAAGATACCTTTAAACAATGAATGCTCAATAATGGTCACTTTATTGTCATACTTAAACTCTTCTTTGGATATTGTGTGTTTCTTGTTAATAATAGATCATGTTAAACACATTATGGTTAAGAAGACTGATTTTTGTAAATTTTAATAAAATTTGTCTAGAATATTCAGTGTTTTTAATTTTTTAGCATTTGTTAAACTTAAAATTTAAACCACAGTAGGTACAAATAGATTATCTTGTTACTTTATTAGCCACATTTATAAAATAATACCATTATTTCTAAAACTAGTCTGTGATACATCTTGTCGGATGCTTTGACAAGATTACCTTTAGTTTTGATCTCCTTCAGTTCATCCTTTTCCTGGTGCCCAAAATTGTATTTTTTATGCAAGCTTAGTAGCCCAACAGCTTCGCTATTTGGTGTCAAATACAAAGAATAAGTACATAGGTATGGTACAGTATTCAAGGTTATTGGTTGGTAGCACACATAATCTAACAGAAATTGTAAAATTATGATGCTTTAAAAATCCATATAAAAAAAAAAAGTTTTATTCATCTTAGGAATTTCACAAAACACTTGATAAAGTCAGTCATCACATACTTCGGCTTCAACTACATAGTTGTTGAATTAGGCGCTTTACACACGTAGCAACTTAAGTTTACAAAACTGACAACTTAGTTGAGGCAACCATCAACTTTTTTAGAAATTGCCACTTGCTACAACTAGAGAATCTGCAATTGATGCAACTGGTAACCTTGTTGAAGCAACTATCAATTTTTGTAAATGTTCTAAAGGTTTCCAGTTGCAGCAACCACAAATTGGCCTTTACGGTTGTCGCAATTTTATGTGAACCTGGTTTGTTAGGTGAGTCCACTCAGTATTACGATGGACACCGGAGAGACAGCACTCGTTTAAATTATATTACGTCGGCGTCGCCGACACGGTGGCAACTACAACAAATTATTCGCAGCAATCGTCGGTTTTGGATTCATCCCTTCTTGCAAGATAGGACTAGATTTATTAACATAAATGAGCTTCAGAAACATAATGACAACTTTAAACAATATTTTAAAATGTCTGTTTACATATTTAATAAGTTGCTGGAAAGTGATTTAAAACGACAGAATACAGTGATGAGGGAAAGTAAATACCCTAAAGAACGACTTGCTATTGCTGATTTTAGAAACTTTTGTTAGCTGCGATTGTCAATTGCAAAAACCAGCAACTTAATCAAAGTTGCTAATTGCGAGTTGCTGCAATCAGAAACTAACTCCTAACTAGAATTGCTGTGTACGCAATTCCATTGGAATAATATATGAACAGGGAGTTGTCAGTTGTCGGTTGTCGCAACAAGGCGCATGAAGTTTATCGTCTGCTAAGCGCCTAAGATATTACAGTAGACCAAGAGACAAAAAAAGCCGGCGGAAAAAAACTCTTGGCACTCTTTGTCAGTCAGAATTATACGAATTAATACAAATAGGTACAGTACAATCTTAACCCAAAACGACGCAAATTGCAGGGTAGGTAAATAATAAGACAATTCTACGCGGGGACAAATCGTGAGGTTGCGGGTTCGATTCCTGTACGGAACAAGAGAAAAATAAATAAACGGCACCGCCAATCTCTACTGGGATCGGCCCAGTATCACGGACGATCGTGTTAATGGACCCATCGTCTTCCAGGGTGTATTTTCCGCATGACTACAACCTCGTGAAGGCCGGTACCGAAAAGCAACGCAAGTCTTGTACTTCGACCGGCGACCGAAACGCCACATTACGGTGACTGAAATGTGGAAAGTTATGTCCACCGACATCCTTCCACTTAATACCTTTTGTCTTAAGTTTTCGCGATTCATACTATTATAAACAGTGAACGAAATTATTGTGTTAACATTTCAAATTTTAACTCGACGTTTCATCCACTTGTATTTTTGTTTGATACTGTCCGATTTGTTTTGTAGATTTCTGTGTCTCTTGCCCAGGCGAATCTATTTTTCCATCATTTGCGTATAAAAATGTGTTTCATTTGAATTATAAGTCTACAAAGAAATACTTCCATAGTAACATCTTAGTCCGCGGCCACGAGTTAGTTTTAAATCACTGTTTTTGTTTGAATTATTGGATATCAGAAATATTTAATGCTACCGTCGACAAATTACTTGACTACACCTAGGATCGGTTTTAGCCATAAGTCGTGGAGTTTGGAAATAATCAACAAAAAAAACCGGAAGTGGAGCATTCTCATAACTTTGCGCGGCCATATTTTTTAAAATAATGATAATTTTTGAAGTTTTGTTTTTTCGTCAATTCTCGACTAATTCACTCTTCCTTTAACATAAAAGACTAAATCTCTAGTTATCGAGATCTCCATGGCCGCGCTATTCTTCGCGTTTCGATTGCGCGGCCATGATTAAACTTTAATAACTTTACTTACTATTTTTGCATTGGCAAATTTTTTATTTGCACTCTTCAATTTGGACTAATTTCGCCGAAAATTTGGTGCAAGTCATTTCTGGAATTTTTAACTTGTCCGAGCAATCGAAACGGTCATCCTTACTACCCGTAGGCGTGTAATTTTACATATGTAGGTACTAACATCTAATATAAAGTACACAACGCACAACTTCGAATATTCAGTCCGCATAACTTGCAACTCTGCGATGTAGGTATTATTTATTATTTAAAACACTTCCTATTCATATAGGTAACTAGACAATGCGATCGTCGCGAGATCACACGATTTTCAGTCGTACGAATCCGTAATCAAACAGGTACCTACTACTGGCAGGTGTCCTAATCGGTCCTATTATGCAATGCCTAAGTCACCAACCCAATAGAACGCGTGTAAGTCTAATTTAGTTTCGTGAACAGTCGATTAAACGATCAAAGGAAACTGAGTAAGCCTGGGCCACAGGGTTAACAGGTTGACTTTGGTCTAAAAAAATAGCTTATTTTATCCTTATTCAAAATATATAAAACCCCTAAAAATCTAGTGAGGGGGAAACAAGTTAATTAGATATGGAAATCGCCGTTCAGGGGTTTTTAGTATGGATGAATAACTCGTAATATAATTGAAAATACGCTAAGTAAAATTGAAGAAATATTAAATGAGAATCATTATAAGGTTAAATGAATGTAAACTAACTGCGTTAGTTTTATTTTAAATAATTATTTTGTAATTAAAATAGGCGAAATTCTTTATTAGGTTTGGCAATACTGAGTGAGTGAACAACGAAACTATGGTAATTGACTCGTTCAGTAAGTCAATAGATCTATTTGTTCACTCGTTTGTTTGTTTTCTTTCCTTGCGCTTGGGTATTTTCATGGTTTTTTCTATTTTTAACGACTTCATACAATTACTACAACTTGGTTGACATGTGAGAGATTTTAATAAAATAAGTAGATAGCCCTAAGAAAAGTGAAAGTTGTTAGTATCAATTTATTAGTTTGAATAGTTGTTTAAAACTATAACTAATATCTAAGTAAGTATAGGTAACATCTTATAATGTCCTATTTTATCTGGTATGCTATCTAAGTAAGATGTGCTACTATTTATTTTTAATTATAAACTCTCTTAATAATTCAAAATACAATAATTCATTTATAGATAACTGAATCAATAAGAAAAAGAATAGCTTTCGGAAGTGATTCTACGCTCACTTGACTTCTGTGTATACCTATAGACTAAATTATGGATATCTCAATTCCTCAACACTGGTTTATCTTGAAAATTTCGGTGATGAAACATGATTATATTTTAAATAAAAAAAAGCAAATGTCATGTTGTTAACACCGTGGCCCAGAAATGTATGGAGCAGGTTCTGTCTCCTTTACCAATCAGTACGTACCATTGTTTGATCGTAGATTCGTACGACTGAAAAACGCGCGAGCTTGCGTAATTAGCACGGTGTCTATGGCTGCATCCACAGTAGGCCAACAGTTAGCCGCCGACTGAGTGAGCCGCAAAGTGGCGAACTGTTATTTGACGTAGCAAACTTTGATGTTGCAAACTCTCTTATCAATTTTCGTATGTCGCATGGGAGTCGCCCGCTCACTGAGATAGTCGGCGCGCGTAACGCTGCATACCGCGGTGGGCAAAACTATCAAACTGGACACTCCATAAATAAATGAAAAATGTGATAAATAAAAATGACCAGACCAGGATTCGAACCTGGGACCTGTCGTTTGCCGGACGAGTGCTCTTCCACTGAGCTACCGGGGCCTGGCGGTACGCCTCGAAATTACTTACCACATTTTTTTTGTTTTTGCGTTATATTGCTAACGTAGCTCCATCTTATGGTATAGCTTTGCAGCTAATGGTGCGTACAGATTGCGTGTAATGCAAATAGTAATGTAACATTCTGCGCACTACACGTCCAAATACGGAACGTGCGCAGAATGTTACATTACAAGTTGCATTACTAGCAATCTGTACGCACCATAAGACCACCCGAGACCAATTTCTTTACAGAAATTGTGAATCGCAGTTAAAGTGAAGCATTGCAATGTTTTAATAGTGTTTTTAAGTTTTTGCATTTAAAATGCTCAATTATTCTTAAATAAATGAAAAATACACTCTATTTCAAATATATGGAAGGGCGTATTAAATCGATACGCCCCAAACTCATTTGGCCGCAGGTTGCTTACTGGGGACGCAGTTTGTCCATATGACGCGTGATACGCGACTACATGTGGACAGGACAGAACGTATGAAACGCTAGTATCTCCCGATCGCGCGATTGAAAACACGCGAGTCAAATCGTGCGTGTAACGCGTCATCTGGACAGGATGTTACACAGGATTTCGGAACGGCACGACGCTTTCTACCAGAATTATTGATATGCGGATTCGGATATTTTGTGGGCCATTCTTTTTACGCATCGTATGATTTACTGCGTAAATTATAGGTACCTACAGGGTTAATTTAAATTAGCGCATTACCTCTGCAGGCAGTCGCAACAACAATAGTTCTACGACTTTTTAAAGTATAAGTTTCATACAAAACTTGTATTTCTTGACAAAATATCTCCACGTGCAGCGGGCAGACATTTTTTGTTTTTCTTTTTTTGTGTTATTTATTTAAAAGTCGTAGAACAAATGTTAGGATTGATGTAGAGAGTCTGCCCGCATTGTATAAGTTGTATTACCACCGACTAGAACACGCGTCACGGATAGACTGTCGACTGCGCTGACTATAATCTTGGGTAAAGCCAAAAGACCAAAATAAAAAACAAATTAAAACCTTTAAAAATATTTCTTTATTGGCTTAATAATTATTCTCGCACAATCTTTTACGTAACTGTGGACATTTAAGATTTACCAAACATGATTCGAATAACAAACAAAACGTATATTTCATAAAAAAAAGACACCTTATACTATAAATTCAGACAGCTTTAGCTAAACCCCTTACGAAGTATAAATACATGTTATGGTAACTTGGTTATATTGTTCTGAGAGGAAAGTTAACAAAAGTATATATTTTCAGCTAATATCCTAGGTGTTAATTCATTTCTAAGCTATTATTTGTATTATAATGGATACCAAATTGACGAAAATCAAAACATTACTTATAATTGATTTTGCAATAGATTGCTAATCAGAGATATAACTGGTTAAATATTCAATCAAAGACAATAAAAATTATAACTATAGTTTGAGCCCAGTAACCCTAGCATAACGTTCATTGACCTCTCTACCCGCGTTCAATATTTTGCAAATGATGGTGATAATAGTTATTTTATTTTTAATTGGTTATTTATTTGAGTTTGAACTCCATATTCCTGATGCTAAATGCAAATGACAGAACTTAGGAAGGACTACACAGCTCATACTATAGTGCCAATGAAACATACTTCCATAAATATTAAAAAAAACTTAAAACAATATTTCGTAGGCATTTTATTAAGACTTTCGTCATGTTGATAGTGGAGGGTAGTTTATAAAAAGCAAGTGTTATTCCTTCATGCAAACTGGGCAGGCGAGTGTGCCCATAGGGTCCCAGGCGGGGAGAACTTTCGGTGTCTGGTTGAACACGTCTAGAACTTTGCTTGACAGGTATTTTTTGTCTACTACGATCTGAAATTAAAAAAGAAAACGAATTAGCCTTTTCACGAGAAACTATGTGCGTTTGTGATAGGTATGTTTGAATGAATAGTTTACTGGTTTATTATGTATTGTTTAAGTTTTCACGGATTTTATAAAACGAGTCACTCAACCCTTACTATCCAAATATTAGCAAACATAAGAATGGATAAAGTTCTGTGATCGCACTGCTGTATAGATACCTAATGAGTTTAAAAATCGTTATTACATACATACATAACTTCACGCCTGTATCCCTTATGGGGTAGGCAGAACACCAGAGGCCATCAAACTATCTGATTTCACGTTTGACAAATTTCGAGGTATTATAATGATGGAGAGAGACTATTGCAGTGACAGGGAGTCAGTCTATCGCTCGCAAAAAAGGCGAAGAAACCTCTGCCCCTTAACTGACTTTTACAGTATGCCCAGGAAGAGAAGCAGCTGGCACATTCTATGCTTTCTTTCGCTCCCAGTCCAGCATGGAAGCATCTTATATGTATAAATCGTTATTTATTAAAATAAATTCAAAATCTTGTCCAGCAGTGGACGTCAACAGCCTGTAGACGTCCACTGCTGGGCACAGGCCTCCCCCAAGGTTCAGAATCAATTAAGACAGTTAATTGATTCAAAATGAATTAAAAAGCATTTTTAAAAACTACTTTCACGTAACACTAAACGGTCCTGATTAGGCGGAGCTAGGCTGATGCAACTTGCTTGTAAAAAGTCGTTTCATTCACAGATTATAAGCATTTTCTTTTTTTAATTTTCAGATAAAATTTCTGACAAACAGCCAAACCCTCCGAAACATTGTATTGGTACATATGTTGTTGGTAGGATATGACAAATAATTGAAATAAAATAGAGAAATGCAAAGTTACCTCAAAAACGAATTCCCTGAACCAGGGCTCGGTAAGCAGTAGATATCCCTTGTCGAACTCCTTGTCACTGGCAGAGTTTTCAACGCGGAATTTCTTCGGGTTGCCTTGCTCCTGCCGAAATATAACGTTCATTATATTATTCAATCTTATAAATTAGGTTCACTGAATAGAAATAAATCAAAATTACATTTAAGTGCCTAAAAACAATAAAGGCTAATAATTTATACGTTTACACCAATTTTTAACAGAACAACTACTTTACAAAATCAAAATAAAAATAGCAGTTTAATAAGATTTTTTATCTACTCTCATATCATAATATTCAAAATATAAAACTCAGAACGAATTTATATTGACATACTTTTTAAAATAGTATAACGAAATGAAATTAAAAAATTAAATTATAACACACTAACTCGAACAATACAATGTTATAATAAAAATTTTTTTCATTTCGATACAGATAACAGACCATAGATTTCATTTTTTTATCTGTGTCCTGCGAGCGCCGCGCTACGTTACATTCTGCGGCCGCGCGGCGCGTTTTGGCGCATGCGCGATAATGGCGGGAATAAATATCTTCAGTGTATGAGATTAGATAAAGTAGTGTATGAAACTGCACATAACTAGGTATTAGTAATATCCCCAATTATGTGACAGTTTCATAAAATACTATTAAAGGCAATTTCAGTATTATTTTTACATCGGTTTTTTCCGACAACTGTTGATGTGCCACATTATTATGTATCAACTTCCTGGAAAATAAAGATATTTAATTTAATATTAAATAATATCTCGACTTACATCGGTCCCAACAGCTGTAAACACCATAGCGTGCGTCATACAGGAGTCTCCGTACAGAAGACGATCGGCCTTGTTCAGGCCAATCTGTACTTCCGTGTTAAACACTAGTTGGTAGTCTTGTCTGAAACATAAGTATAGCTAATTTAAATATAGTCATCATCACAACTCCGTATAATGAGCCCACTGCAGGGCTATGAGTCTCTCCTCTGGGTGACGAGGAGGTTCAGGCCGTAATCCACCAAGCTGGCCCGGTGGCGTATTTACAAAGGCTATACCATTAGAGTGAAAGTGCAAACTGAACTGGCTTAGCTTTTGTATGACAAAAACTTGCCGAAACCCTAATTTGTTCTAGTACAGAAATTGACCGAAGTCGCGTAGATTTTGTGAGATAACTTCAATGTAACATTGCAGCAATAAAAGCTATCCCATTAGATATCGATATTTACCGATCGTTAGCTTCAATTTGATACTTAAATGGCAATTGTTCTGATTTTCAAAGATAGGAATAATATGTGCATCCATTATGACCATCGTTATTTTGATGACTTAACGTTTGACTTTCGACCATGTCGGGATTGTCCAGGGTTGACTATAATAGCTCGCTCGGCTCGCGCACGTGTATAACTATATGCAACCTAACATGCTCCTCCTCGCTGCGCTCGTCGTCGCACCTAACCGTACCGACTCCGCCTTCCGATGCGGGAGCTCTCTCGTAGCTTATCTCTTTCATCGCAATGTATATCAAACAAAGATATACCTACTTTTCAACTTGACAAAAGCTTATCTATTTGAGTGAATATGTATTATACAGTACTAGGTTTTGTCTTTGCATTTCTTTGAAAATTACAAGCGCAAAAGCTAATCCATTTCAGTCAATTTTTTTACTGAGTTAGATTAGGTATTGTCGAGTAATATGCATAAACAAAAGCTCCTCTATTAGAGTCTGACTCGTGACTCAAATAGTATAGCCTTTGTATATTCGCGGCCCGGTGCTTGTTGGTGGATGTCAGATATTTCAGGTGCCGAATGGCAACAAACGCTAACGACTACTGAATACGAGTATACAGCACCCGGGACCGACTGCTTAACGTGCCCTCCGAAGCACGGAAGTCAACGTGAGAAATGAAAGATCGGCGGTCACCCATCCTAATACCGGCCGCACCGGGCGCGCTTAACCTGCGATATCGTTTAATATGCACAGTAACCACGGTGCCACGACTATTTCGTATATAGTGAATATTCAAAATTTTATTTTTCGTTTTATACAAGGTTCTTTTTGATATCCCATAACTTTGAGGTTTTCTTCCTTACAAAAAATAATACTTTTTGCCACAGAACATGTCGCTCCTTGAATGCAAAAGAGCCACATATCGCAAATAGCTTTTTTTACAGGAGAGCTGAAACAAAATTTCTTTAACGATTTTTTGCAAAAAGCATTTGGTTTTCGTAAATAATTGTATACTATTGTATACCATTCTAAGCGTGATTTGTTGCTGTATCTTTGTGAATTATTAATTATATTGAAATCTATTACACACGCTCTAAAAATGCAGATAAGTCCCTTTTGTTTTCCAAATCCAAACTCTTATTAGAAGAAATATTCCAAAAATGAAAAGAATATTCAAAAAAATCTAATTGCTTTATTAATATTAATGTATAAAAATACAATAAATAGTTAAAAAAAAGTTTAACTATGTAATTTGACAATTATACATATCAAATATGGTATTAAAATGTTTATTTTTAACAAGAAAATATAGCGCAAGCTTTTTGTAGGAACTAATGACCGGTCCAAAAATGGTCCAATTTCTTTCAAATTACTTTTGTAGTATCATAATTTCTTAGAAAAAGGAAAAAATGCTAAACATCTAAAAAACAAGGTACCTATCTATTCTAACAATCGTTAAATTCTTTTGAAATATACAAGAATAGAGAAATTATCAAAATAAGTTCTAAAAATATTAAAGTATTTCGCTGTTCCTTTAGATTTAATTTATTTGTGTTTATTTTATCTTAATAATATTTGAAATTCTTACAAATTAAATTAAATATCTTTTCACATAAATTGTAACATTAACAAGCGAAAAAAGATAGGATTTAGGCGTTAGCTTTTAGGAACTCCCTAATTTCAGCAGACCAACTTTACAATCAACGAATACGAACATAATTTATTTTTCAACGCACTTGCTCGTAAAGTGAGCGTTATTCTATTGAATTTAGAACTATAAACTGGGCTATAAGTCACGCGTGCATAATATATTATACCCTAGTGCATAATATAACGAATCCTACATAGTTGAATTGTACCTTTGTGCAAATTACATGCGAGTAAACAGAGCATATTTTATTGGTCCGGGTTATACATTAAATATTTTCAGAAACAACAAAGAGGTTTTATACCACTTCAAATCCATATACATTTTTAAATGTTTGCGCCTTATATTAGTAAAACAAATTTGTATATCAAACAAATTATTCACAATTTACAATAATTTGTTATAAAATATCAAAATATTTGCATTTACCACTCCAAATTAAACATTTTCACTTAAAATATATGCAAAACAGACATTGACACATTTGGCGGAAAAAAAAAACCTACGCGCATGCGCGAGGTTCGGCGCCATTTTTCAATCACAATTCACAGCTTTGTTATCAAATGTGTTTGTTATTTTATGACCACGTATGTCTGTCTTTTACTCACAAGTGTGTTGAAAAACGTCGTCTCGGCTCATTATTAAGCCCTCGCCTGCGGCTCGGGCTCAAATCACAGCCTCGACTGTAATTAGCAACTTCGCTCACTTGTTACATAATATACTATTATAGTACATTATCAAGTAAACTAAAAGTAACCTTTTAAAAAAATAAAACTTGACACACATTAGTATTATAAACTCACATAATAAAATCTCTATTCAGTCTTCAATTTAAGGCAACAAGCATTTTTTCAACTTGGAATGTATCCTTAAAATATATCTATTGTAGGTATCTATATTTTGTTTCAATAACCACAAAGTAAAATTTTAGTTACTTATATTTATCATAAGAGATATTAAAATTATAATATTAGTCAACAGTCGTATCTAACAGATTTCTCAGTCTTTGAGCGTAGCTTTTAGGGTTAACACAAAATAACCTTATTTTGTGTTAAACCTTATTAAATAATAACCTGACGGTGTCTTGAGTTTGAGGTGAATCCTGTTGTTCTTATCCTACGCATACTTCTGAATCTGGCACGAAGTAAGGGTCTCTGACACTGTCATCTGAACTAAAATCTTCGCTGGTTGAAGAAGAATCGCTTTAAGAATCACTGCTTGAATCAGAAGGTCCAACACCGTAGTATTGACTGTGTAGTTTTTTGTCTTATTTCATCAAGCAATGGTATTGCTGGATCAGGCTGACTATCAATGATGGAATTTATTCCAGAAGAAAAGTTTTGTGTGTCTTGTTGATCATTTGCTACAAACTGCTGAGTATTGATGTTCTTAGGTGTTGAAATAGAGTCAAAGTTGAAATGTTCAATTTTGACAATCCTTTCCTTTCTTGCGTTTCAAATAGTCATGTTTAAAATAGGTCTCGATCTACTGGACATCCTGTTATAACATGAACACAAATAATATAGTTTCCATACAATATTTTACTATATTGCATCACAGCTATAATAGTTTAATAACACAGTATTCTAGTTAATCGCAAATAACACAATAATTTATAAAAGAAAGAAATATCTACTGAAAAAGTTATTATTCTTAAGACGTATTTAATATACTACCTACTTACGTGACGTAAGTTACGTCTACTTTGATGGAAAATGACGTGTTTTATTTAACGAAATTGTATTCTAAACAAAAAGAACACAATATTTAAAATACTATTGTTTATCATTAAATATTATGTTAAAAAACTTGAGATAAATTTGAATACACAACTGACACATTCTTTACACTATAAACAATATTAAAAATATATTCCAACTTTGTTGAATAAAAAACGGGCACATGTTAAAATATGGTGCTTTTGTAATTTAATTTTGCTTGGTGGTAGGATCCCTTCTGGGTCCGCCTGGCTAGCGACCACCCTTTATATAAAGTCTGCCGCCAAATGTTACCGCTCCGGCGGTAATGTGTTCCGGCAATATTGTATAAAGAGCCAGTTCCTTCCTAAACCCGTGTGCTTTCATCTTCGACCTCATCGTCACTTACCATCAGGTGAAATTGAGGTCAAACGCGGGTTTAGTCACTAATAAAAAAAAAAAAAAATTAATACCTAGTCTTAAATCATTTAGAATGCAATATGGACTCTTGTTAAAATATGGCCCTTTTGTATTCTTTATAATAAGTAAGCTTAAATATACTAGAATGCAAAACGGACACATGTTAAAGTATTGCACTTTTGTATTATCAATAATAAAAAGTCTTACATAAATTGGAATGTAAAAGAAACACATTTTAAAATATGGCACCTTTGTATTTTAAATTAAAAATAAACTTACCTGAAATTGGAATGGTAAAAGGGCGTAATTCAAAATGTGGCACTATTGCAGGGAAAACTATGGTAAAAATCAGATCACTTTTTGGATTATGGCTATTTTGCAGTAAAAACACGTGCGTTTTCTTTGAGGTGTGGGTCACAATTGAGAATATGGCAGTCTTGCACTGAAGTCAGTGCGCAAAGTGGCTAAATGCAAAACAGACGCTTAAACAGTTTGGTGTCAAAATGAGCGAAAACTATGGGTGTCTTAAATAGACTCTAAAGTATCATCGATTTAGAGCTCAATTTTCGAATAAAACCATTTTTGCTCTTTTTTGATTTCTGGCCCTTTTGCATTCAAGGAGCGATGTGGTTCAAAACTGCATATTTTCCAAGATATCATCAATCTTAATATAATGAGTTCATAATTTATCACCGTTGTAAAATTTCTTTAACATTAATTCAATAGACGCGTGTCTCTGAAGCCATACAATAAACAACATACTTTGCATAAAGGTGTTTTACATAAGATGTTTTGACTTAATTGAATTATTTTGTACTAGCTGTTGCGCGCGGTTTTACCCGCGCAATTTCGATTCCCGCGGGATTTTCGGAAAAAAAAGTAGCCTATACGGATTCGGAAGAATACCTCTAAGTAATGGTAAAAGAAATTTTGAAATCGGTCCAGTAGTTTTTGAGCCTATTCAATACAAACATACAAAAATACAAAGGTTTCCTCTTTATAATATTAGTATAGATGAAAAAAAAACGAAAAAAAAAAATGGAAAATTATTCACATGTTATTTGATTCTATTACAAGGTCCCACCAATACCCTAGAGTTATAAGAAATCAAGCGGAACACCTTGTATAAAAATCTTTAAAGAAAAATAGAAACTCCGTCATGGTTTCTGTAAACGGGTTATTAAAATAAAGACGCGGTTTGTTCAAATAAAAGGGTGCGTCTCAATTCGGTCATGATTTTTATGTTTTTTTGTAATTGTATTTACACGATACCTCTGGATAATCTTTGTTTAGTTTGATAGGTAACATTTCTGAAGTGGTCCCATATAGATTTAATCGAAAACGATTAACTGCCTTTCGAAAAAAAAAACGAAAACCAAAATAATACTAGGTATGCATAAGTCATAAAGAGAATTTTTTGTTCCTATAGCAGTACTTTAAGGCAAATTTCTTGCACTTTAGAAGCAAACAATTAAACTTTATTGCAAATTTTTTTTAATATAAAAAAAAATATTCTTATAAATAAATAAATATTTCTGATACTCACACAGCATTATCTAGCCCAAATTAAGTTTCTTAAAGAACTTGTGTTATGGATACTAGATAACTGATATACTTAAGAAATATATACACATACATATTGAATAAATACATATTTTTATTAGAATAAACTTAAATAAACATATGAACATCCATGATTTGACGACTAATATCTGTGTTCATCACACAAATATCCGCCGCCGCCGGGATTCGAACCCAGGACCTCTGGCATAGAAGGCAATGTATGTTACCGCTACACCAGCCGGTCGTCTTATGGTCATCCTAAGATAATTGATTAATCTTATATTTATTTCATATGCATTTTATATGTACTATCGCACACTATTCCGGGGCGCCGCGGGCCGCAGGTCATATAAAATGTATATACTCTTCTGGAACATAATGTTGGATTCACAAATGGTTGAATCTCATAATGTTAAATTCTCAAAATGTTGAATTACGCCCTTCGGAGTAAAAATAAAATAAATAAAAATCCCCAGACAATCACATCAACTACATGGCCCCAAAGTAAGCATAGCTTGTGTTATGGGATACCATGTAGCTAACTAGGGGGGAACCTAGAATATAAATACATAAATAGATAAACACCCAGACACGGAACATTTTTTTTTTCTTGTTCCGTGCGGGAATCGAACCCGCAACCACTGGCGTCTGAGGCAGATAGGTTTACATCGCCAAAGTGGTCGGAGTAAAATTTACAATACGAGTGGCACCAGTAGATTTTGTGCTGTGATGCAGCACGACAGCGTGTGCGTACCATTAAAGGGCCATCAACATTTAAACCTCATAAATTTTCATTTATAATTTGTGTAGTACTTACGCGTCTAAGTCCTCTAGTCCGTTTTTCCTTTCAAAGCGCTTGGATACTTCGCATCCGAACCACACCGCCTCCCCGCCTGCTAAGCTATCTTTGACGGCTCTGGAAAAAAGTACACATAGGTACTTAAATAACAAGAATAATATAAAAAGTACCCTATGTTCCTTTTTTATATGTTATGAAGACCGGCTAATTTGAAAATGATTACGATTACAAGATGGCCGCTCATAGTCGTCGATTCAGTAGTGTCAATCCCTAACGACTGAACGTTCCGTTTTTTTAACATACACTTAATTTATTTACAATTAATAATAATAATTACAGTTGATTAATAGCTCAATTTTTTTAATAAACAATTTATTTACATAGTGTTCATATTTTATCTTGTCAATTTATATTTTATTAGTATAAGTTCCTTACAATCTCTTAAAACATTATCCATCAACTTTTCAGCTGACTTCAACAATTTGGACTCCTTTGGCGGTAGTGTTCCCTTTTTATGCCATTGCTTTAAACTCAGTCTCAAGGTGATAAACCTATACCCTGGTAAATAATTCAATGCAGAAAAATGACAGTTTCAGTGTGCCCTGATACTTTAGGAAAGAAAAAAAATAATGATGCGGTTTAAGTGAAGGAATGTAATAATTTTTTAAATAATAATATTGTAATGTATGGAAAAAATATATATTGGCTCACAAGATATTTCTTTTTTTTATTGTGCTGTTAGCAAAGGGCAAATATTCTTGAAATTTCATTTTTAACAACAAAACGAATTTAAAAATAAATAAGTTATTAAGTCGATTTTACTTCCACTGTAACCGTTTTAACCATGGGTTTTAACGCACTTAGTATGTTTGGTAATTAACTATGTTCATTAATGTTACTTTACAGATATAGTACACGTCTCAGATTCAATTATTTATACATTTCTTTAAAATGTTATGCAAAACTAATGCCAAAGCCTCGTTCGTTTTCAATCATTCTCATTCAGTACTTATTCTACGAAGATTTTAACTGGTATCATTATTTCTCTATTTGAAATTTCGAACTGTCAGTTTACTGCATTGAATTATACTCGTGAAGCGGAAGATAAGAAAACATCTTTGTGATAAAATTAGTAATCCATTTGGCATACTGACGACTGTTCCACTCACTTATTTTCATGTCAAGACAACAGCAAGCACGTCATGCTCCCTCAGGCGGCATGGCTAGTGGTAGCGTCGGGTATCGGGTCACCCTCTTCCCTAAAATATGGTTGATAAGGGTGATGGCTGGTGGTTGCGTTATACTCGTGAACGGATGCTGCTAGCGGTGCCAAGTCGTTTTGCTGATGATACTATGACTAGTTTATTCCATTCTTATTCAAATACTCTGGTCTCAGTTTCTCATGTTCGTGTTGTGTATCCATAGCTCATTGCACCTACTATGTAAGCAATTTGGTTGTAGCATGACATTGGCTCTCACAATTAGCTGTCTTGTGTTTGTTTTTTTTTTCATACTGTACCTACAAATTGACCGTGACACGAAAAAAAAACTTTTGATAATTCTGACTGAAAAAGAGTGCAAAGAGTTTTTTTCCGCCGGCTTTTTTTGTCTCTTGGTCTACTGTAATATCTTATTTAACAACTAGTTAAAGCCGAAGTATGTGATGACTGACTTCATCAAGTGTTTTGTGAAATTCCTAAGATGAATAAAACTTTTTGAATTTTGAATTTCAAAACGAACAAGGTAGATCTATCGGAACCGCGAAATTGACCTATTGAAATTACTGTACCTATTTGTATTCGTATAATCCGGACTGAAAAATCTTATTCAATAACTATCAACACCTTGTTAAAGCCGAAGTACAAAATTGTGACGTCATTAAGCGGCCATTCGATGGTCTTATGATGAACAAAATTTTCATTTCTAGAATGGGAAAATGTAAGTATAAAATATTTTGTAAGTTAAAATATTTTTTTTCCTTGACGATCCCTAAACCGCATCCCTATATTATTTTCTCTTTAAAGTAGACACACTGGAACTGTAATTTTACTGCATTGAATTATTTGCAATAGTAACATATAGTAATGGTAATAAAGTAGCTCACCTCATCAAAACCTCAATAGGCTGGTTGTTGTAGGCGGTCGGCTTGCCGCTGATGACGTTGCCCAAACACTGCAGCGTGTACAGGTTCCCGAACGGGTTCGATTCCCGGGGATCGCTCACTAGGCACACCTGCGAATAACATTCTTTATCAAAATAAATAAAAAAAAAACACTACGTGAATATAGGTAGGTAAATAAATATTAAGTATCTGTATGAAATTGAGTTATGGATATTATACAAGGTGTTCCTTTTGATTTCCCATAACTCTAGGGTATTAATGGGACCATTTATAATAGAATCAAATAATATGTGAATAATTTTAAAATTTTCATGGTTGTCTGTTAGAAATCGCTGCCCAGCGATAAGACCGCCCATTGTATAATCTAAGTCACTTTGTTTGTATTTTAAATTGTTATAATATAAGGTTAACAATAAAGTGTAAATAAATAAATAAATTTTTCAATTTTTTTTTGTCTTTATTTTTCATATAAAATAATTCAATTAAGTCAAAACATCTTATGTAAAACACCTTTATGCGAAGTATAACAACGTGGATTTTTTTTTATATTGTAAGGATAGGAACTTTGTCTTCCATGCCACATGATGGAAAGTGCGCAGGAAGACTATGGTGTTACACGTCCATCCACGAGAAACCTATTCACTCAACACTTAAAAGTTCCAGGACTGTAGTGGTCAGGAAAAACAGACGCAGGCAGATTGTTCCACACCTTGGCAATCCGTACCAAAAAGGAACTATCGAAGCGTTTTGTTCGACTTCTTGGTAAATCCACTATATAGGGATGGAAGTTCTGTCTGCGTCTGGTAGTCCGGTGGTAAAAAGGAGTGGGTTCGATTTGGTCAAAAAGAGCACTCGCACACTCACCAAAATGTAGCCGATAAAATACTGTCAAACAAGCAACCTTATGCTCCAGCGTCTGCAATTTTTTATTTGTAAGGTTGTTGTTATATTCTATCCCTTTTTTACCACTATGCGTATACAGGGTGTTTGGTCCAACAAACTAAGTGAGCGTGCTCGGGAACACATTTGAGAATACAAGTCCTCTATTTTTTTTAATGATGTTTTTTTGTTAATTTTTCGGTTTTCACCAAAATTGTACACATTTACCTCCATAACTTTTTTCATAACTATTTAAGACTGGATGTTTTTACTTTATTTTGGTCTCTGATACATCCTTAAGCTAAAATTAGATAGAATCAGATCAAACTAATTGATGTAGAACTCTTCGAGTGAAATAATCAAAATACATTTTACATCAAAGTTCAACTTTGACAATGATTTAAAAAAAAAACACTGGCAGTACTGGAGGTAATATATGTTTAAAAACTTTTCTATTTATCACTTATAACAATGACATTCTACATTGCTAAAATACTTACCAGCCTGTTAAATAAATGAGGTATAAAGGAAAATTCAAATACACAGAAATGCTAGAACACAGCTCCTCTGTTATGAATTCACGCCTCGCACTACGAAGTATTTCTCTTGTAGCAGTGTCTAGTCACCAATAAAAAAAGTATAAAAAGCTACCAAAGAAACAGAATATTGTGACTTTGAACAAGAATAAATTGGATACATTGATAAACATGGGAGGTCCATCGTCCCCTATACTATTGCAAATAATTCAATGCAGTAAACTGACAGCTCGAAATGTGTACTGAATGAGAATGATTGATATTTAAGGACGCGTTTCCGCAAATCTTCAAAATAGGGTATTTTCTGGTACATATTGTGATAAAATGGCGCAAAGTTTAGTATAATTACAAGTACTAATAGATAGATAAGACTTTCATCTCCATTTATGATATAAAAATAATATAAATAAATTTGTTTTTGTGGCTTAAAAACTAATTTTGCGATGCCTCGTCGCACGAAAATGACGATTTTAAGCCAATTTACGGTACCACTTTTGGTATGAAAACACAAGTATTTATGAATAAAAAAAATACTATTCGATGGTTGACATGTTCATTTTTGATAATACGCATTTTTTTCTTTGAAATTACTACTAAAACCCCTTTAAAAAAAAATAAAACCAAACACGTAATTTTCTTCATGTTTGTATAAATGCGTAAATCTTAACACACTGTGGCAAGGGTTATTATACTTTAGCAAATAATGTCAATATCATTCCAAACAAAAACTAGATATCTTCAGTCTGCGCTCAGCCGCTGTCGAGAGTGGACCTGTATCGCTTTTGAGTTATTTTTCGTGCTAAGAAACATCGCTGTACATACACAATTTATTACATCAAACAAGTCTCGATACTTGACGCTCTCTGAACTGAGTTGAAAAGGTAATAATATAATTTTATTGAAAAAAAAAATTACAAAACCTTTTATGATTAGGATTGAATTTGGAAACTTGGAATCATTATGTTTGTTAGGACTAAACCTTATCTCCAGTTCTGGTAGTGGGGTCTGAAGGTATACCTCGAGGTGCTACTGGTACTCCTAGACGGGTAAAGCTCGGTATATCGAGTTTGGGCTCATTTTGATTCGAAGGAAGAGACCTTACCACCAGTTTTGGTAGTAGGAGCTGAAGGTATACCTCGAGGTGCTACTGGTACTCCTAGACGGGTAAAGCTAGATATATCGAGTTTGGGTTCATTTTGATTCGTAGGACGAGACCTTACCACCAGTTCTGGTAGTGGGAGCTGAAGGTATACCTCGAGGTGCCATTGGTACTCCTAGACGGGTAAAGCTAGTTATATCGAGTTTGGGTTCATTTTGATGCGTAGGACGAGACCTTACCACCAGTTCTGGTAGTGGGAGCTGAAGGTATACCTCGAGGTGCCATTGGTACTCCTAGATGGGTAAAGCTAGTTATATCGAGTTTGGGTTTATTTTGATGCGTAGGACGAGACCTTACTACCAGTTTTGGTAGTGAGAGCTGAAGGTACCATATTTTAAAAGAACTGAACAGGACACAAGGAACTGAAATCTATAGGCGGTCAGATTTGGTGGAATCGGGTTTTCATATTTTAAAAGAAATAATAAAATTTATGGACAAAGGATAATGCAAGTGATTGGGCTCCAAAAAAAAAGTCATTGTGCAGGGATGAGATGAAAGTCAGATTATAGATTAGACACATGTCATTCATATTTGTTAGGACGCTAAAAAAATTAGCCCTGGGAAAAAAAAGATATGACCAAAAATACATTTTGCATTTAATAGAATAAAAATAGTTTTCTTTTATGATACAGAAACTGAACGCCCGTAGATTTCTACGAGTGTATTCGTATAACCTTTACAGCCATTGACTACGAAACGAGTGAATATTGTAAATAAATACGATTATTGGTAAAAAAAAGTGCTTGTGTGATCCTTATAAGTACCTAATGGGTTGGCTACACAGTAGTAAACCGCGATTAGTTCGTCTCTTTTCTTAGTATAGCGACTTCCCTTCTTATTATCGTCGAGCGAGACAGCAGTGCGCTGTCACAAAAGAGATGTTATTAATCTGTCTCTTTTCTTACTATAGCGAACTTTTTGCGGCACTGGTTCGGCGACATTGGAAGCACGGTTTACAACTGTGTAGCCACCCCTTTTGATTTGATTTGTCTTTTTTCTTACTTTAGCGATGTCTCTTATACGGCACTGGTTCGGCGACATTGGAAAAGCAGTTTACAAATGTGTAACCACCCCTTATGAAATAATGGTATGTATGGTTTATCTAATACTGCCATTTAGAATAAGCTAATGTGTTGGTATAAGTGGTTATCGTTAAACACACGATTTATTATTTCATTCATTACCATTGGTAAGAGTTCTTAAACATAAAATAAGTACTATTTTTGAAGACGTTATTCATTATTTCAGTACAATTAAACAAACATCATAAATTATAAAAGGAATAGTACTTTTAAACACTTGATTCATATTAACAATACAATTAAATATCATAATCATAAAAGAAGTTCGACTTTCGACTCGAACCCCGAAATGTTTCAAATAAAATGGACAATGCGCGCTAATAATGTGCTCCGAGAAAGAGATAGAGAGCGTTACTGAAATCTAGTTGTAATAATTATATAACCACTATTAGACTTTATTAACCACTTATAGCAACATACTAGCTTATTCTAAACGGCAGTATTAGATGAACCATACATACCATTATTTCATAAGGGGTGGTTACACATTTGTAAACTGCTTTTCCAATGTCGCCGAACCAGTGCCGTATAAGAGACATCGCTAAAGTAAGAAAAAAGACAAATCAAATCAAAAGGGGTGGCTACACAGTTGTAAACCGTGCTTCTAATGTCACCGAACCAGTGCCGCAAAAAGTTCGCTATAGTAAGAAAAGAGACAGATTAATAATAACATCTCTTTTGTGTGTCGACGATAATAGGAAGGGAAGTCACTATACTAAGAAAAGAGACGAACTAATCGCGGTTTACAACTGTGTAGCCAACCCATTAGGTACTTATAAGGATCACACAAGCACTTTTTTTACCAATAATCGTATTTATTTACAATATTCACTAGTTTCGTAGTCAATGGCTGTAAAGGTTATACGAATACACTCGTAGAAATCTACGGGCGTTCAGTTTCTGTATCATAAAAGAAAACTATTTTTATTCTATTAAATGCAAAATGTATTTTTGGTCATATCTTTTTTTTCCCAGGGCTAATTTTTTTAGCGTCCTAACAAATATGAATGACATGTGTCTAATCTATAATCTGACTTTCATCTCATCCCTGCACAATGACTTTTTTTTTGGAGCCCAATCACTTGCATTATCCTTTGTTCATAAATTTTATTATTTCTTTTAAAATATGAAAACCCGATTCCACCAAATCTGACCGCCTATAGATTTCAGTTCCTACCAAAACTGGTAGTAAGGTCTCGTCCTACGCATCAAAATAAACCCAAACTCGATATACCTAGCTTTACCCATCTAGGAGTACCAGTGGCACCTCGAGGTATACCTTCAGCTCCCACTACCAGAACTGGTGGTAAGGTCTCGTCCTACGAATCAAAATGAACCCAAACTCGATATACCTAACTTTACCCGTCTAGGAGTACCAGTAGCACCTCGAGGTATACCTTCAGCTCCCACTACCAGAACTGGTGGTAAGGTCTTGTCCTAATAATCAAAATGAACCCAAACTCGACATGCCTAGCTCTATCCGTCTAGGTGTATGTACCAGTAGCACCTCGAGGTATACCTTCAGCTTCCACTACCAGAACGGGTGGTAAGGTCTCGTCCTAAGAATCAAAATGAACCCGAACTCGACATGCCTAGCTCTACTCGTCTAGGAGTTCCAGTAGTACCTCAAGGCATACCTTCAGCTCCCACTACCAGGACTGATGGTAATGTCTCGTCTTATGAACTCGAACTTGACATGCCTAGGAATAGGAATTCCAGTAGAAGCCCTCGAGTGTACCACCAGCTCATCAGGTTCGATGGTGAGGTTTTATCGTTACGAATAAAACGAGCTCAAACTTTCCGAGCACTTTAATTAATCTTACCCAATTTAATCGTTTTAATAAAAGAATTTGCAAATATTTAAAACTTAAGTATCAAAACTGTTCAAAACCTTTCGTCTTCTTCACGGCACGCTTGTGTGCGTGAATCTTATACATGTAGTAGTAGAATTCGATACCTAGCCTTTTCGGAAACGCATCCTTAATGGTGCTTTTTTATTCGTTAAACATTACATTTTAAAGCAATGTTAAGTTGAGGTCTATAAATCTATACTAATATATAAAGCTGAAGAGTTTGTTTGAACGCGCTAATCTCAGAAACTACAAGTGGGATTTAAAAAAATATTTTTGCATTTGATAGCCCAACTCTTGAGGAAGGTTATAGGCTATATTTTATCCCGAAATTCCCACGGGATCAAAAGTTACGCGGGTAAAACCGCGCGCAGTGGCTAGTAAAGTATACAACTTTACAGTAACTTTAAGGCGCTGCGCAGACGACAGACTATCCGTGACGCACTTTTTAGTCTGTGAAAATAGAACCTATGCAAATATATGCAGTAACGCACACGACGCGCAAAAAGTCCGGCGCACAATAATTTGACAAACTTTTGTATAAAAGGCTTACAAACTAAATAATTAGCACTAGTTTCCGGCTCCTTTCGGTTGCAAATTGACATCCAGTTACAAAATTGGAGAATAAAAAGAAAAATAGTTAACCACCGATTTTTACTAATAACTAAAATCTTTTTGTGCGATCGAGTCTGCGGTCCGGCGCCGCAGACTCGATCGCACAAAAAGTGTGCCGTCTGTGCTGCACCTAAGGAAAATATTTAATGACCATACATCCAAAGTGCTTTAAAACGGTTACTGTAGAAGTTTTTTTTAACACGATTTAAAGTCAACAAAAAGCTATATGTCGTAAAGCATCCCCACTCTAATTATGAGAAAATGAAAGTATTATTAAAATATTTTATGAGCCAAAACATATTTTTTCGTAACGAAGGCGCACTGAAACTGTAATTTTACTGCATTAAATTATCTACTAGGGTATAGTTTTCGCGCCAGTTACCATAGGTGGCGCTAGTCTGTGGTTTGTTTCAATGAACGAAGACGAATTGTTTTTTGACAGACGTCAAAACGTCAAAGTTATATGGTGGATTGATACTCTTGTGACTTGGCGCCTCGGATGTAAAGATATTGTTTTGATATGTTGTCCGGTTTTTCTGTGAAGTTTTTGTGCATCAATGTTTTAGTAGTCAAAAGGAAAGTGAAATCGGTGAAATTAATAATATACTTCCTTCCCTAATCCTATATATAAAATTCCCCTCCTCATTATTATATGTATCCATGGATATACTTAAGACACGTGTTTGGTGAGTAGAATTATACCTTTTACTTATTCGTGTCTCTATTAAAGCAGTAACAATTTGCTGCGTACGGGCATAAGATTATTTATTGCCCGTACATCTTGAATTACCTTATCATCAACATTGAATAGCGGCCTGACGTGTTTGTTGTAAAACTCGAGCGGAGTCAGCCAACCAAAGTTGTTGTATGTCTTGTCTTTGCTGTAGAACTCGTACTGGAACTTTTCTGGTGGGGTGCCTGTTAACAAGGAATTAAATTATCTACAAATCATGAGGAATGTTAAGCTATTGCATAGCTTCTATCGCGGGCCTTGAGCGTGGGGACCGAATCCAGAAATTCCGTAACGAAAAATACCTAACACCTGGCACTCCGACCGGCACAGCGGTGATACTTTGATTTCATAACTTTACATTCGGGCTTTAATAAACAATCAGCGCCATCTACTAGGAAATTGTGGAACTTTTAATAAAATAAATAAATAATTATAATTGCATATGTTGATAATAAATGCTATGCAATAGCTTAACCGCGGCAGTCTCCGAGTGCCACACGTCTTTTTTAAACTTTTTTGACGATGGACCAAACACCCTGTATAATAATAAATAAATAGACTCTTATCTTCGAATTCATCTTCACTAACCATCATATGAGAATGAATTCAAATGCGGGTATTTTTTTTTAAATCACTAATAAGAAATAAAGTGAAGAAAAAAGCTGATCTTTTTCATATTCCGTAGGCAGGTACAGGGATGTGTATAAGCAATCAATCCATACGAAATCCCTGCATGAAGTTAATTACCCTCCCCAAAGACCAATAGCTTTACCATTTATTAGTAAAAAAAAAATCTTCTATGCTGCACTGGGAGCGAAAGAAAAACATACTGTAAAAGTCAGCCAAGGGACCGAGGTGTTATGGGAGGCTTTTTAGTGGGCGATAGGCTGACCCCCTGTCACTGCAATAGTCTCTCTCCACTATTATAATGCCTCCAAATTTGTCAAACGTGACTTCAGATGGTTTTATTACCTCTGGTGTTCTGCCTACCCCATACGGGATACAGGCGTGAAGTTATGTATGTTATTAGTAAAAAATCGCAGTGCACGCTATGATGGGCTCGTGAATACATAAATTGGTCTAAATTCGAATCTCACTTTGGTTTCAATAAGAATATACTAATTTAATTGTCTTACAAACTATACAGAACGCAGCAAATCAAGCGTTACAAATCTGTCAAAAAATTGTAATTGAATGTGAACTCTATCCTCTCGACATTAAGTAAAAAATTGGTTGGGGAAATATGACTTCAAATAAAATCAGAATGAGCAGATAAAAATTACATACCTAAGCAAGTAGCGACGATGTTGTAAATAATAGCGATTTGCCTGTCGATGGTGGCCTGTATTTCCTCATCAGATTCTTTTGCGGCCACTTTCTCCCGTAGCTCTTTGGCAAATTCGCGCAACTGCAATGTTTATATTTAATTAGGCATAGTTCTTGAAGTTTTTCAGTACAAATTGGACAGTAATTCATTTCTGAATATTTTTATTTTACGTTCTTTAAATATCTCAAAGTCTTTAAGGGGTTTAATTATTTGTCTATTACAGTGGAATCCGTTTATAATGACATCTAAGGGAAATAAGAAACAAGGTACTGCAAGAATAAGTAAACTGTTTAAGCTAGTATGTGATTTATTTTAATAGAGAGGAATAAAATAGAGATAAATCAAAGTAGATATTAATAAGTAGACTCAATAAGTAAATCTACGCTCTGAGACTCAAATCAAAAAAGCCTTTCACGCGCCGAAAGTTTTTGGGTATAACGTCACTCTCCCGAACACTGCCAAAGGTTTTAGAAATCATACGGTCGGTAATTATAAGCGGACAAAATTTGATAAAAAAGGGTCACAATAAGCGATATGTCACTATAGGCGAAGTCATTATATGCGACATAGTTATATAATTTATATAAAAACCAAACTTCACTGTGTAAACACGTCATAATGAGCGGTTGGTCAATATAAGCGGAGTCATAATAAACGGATTCTACTGTATATTTAATTATTATATCACCCTACAGTAAATATATATATATATAAATATGATATCACAAAGTCGTACAAGTGTACATTTCACCACTTACCATCACGAAATATTAGTAGAAATATTTTAGTTCATCACAACCTTTTATAATGGGCCCACTGCAATGCCATGAGCCTCTCCCCTGGGTGACGAGGAGCTTTACCTAGACAGTAAACCACCAAGTTGGCTGACCACCATGTTTCAGGTAACTTTCAGATTAATTAACGATTGTGAAATGGACATACCTAATGCAGTTTTTTTGTTTAATTTTTGTTTTTGTTATTATGGAATTTGCTGTTCCATAATGTAAATAAACTTTTTTGATTCATGTAAACGTGCCTACAACCCTATACCAATCAATTTTCAAATAAGGAAAACCTGTTATTAACCATGCTCAAAGTAAATACAAATGTAGGTACTGTAATTGCAATTATATCGCTGTCGGTTTTCTAATAAATAAATAAATAATTAATTACCTTGGTTTTAATAAGGGCATTCATATGCAAACTCTTTCTGGAGCTGAACGATTCAGGGAAGCACTTCTTGGGGATGATTCCGTATTTGTTGACTAGATTCACTATCATGTCCCATTGTCCGCCGTCATTGATTGGATCCTGAAATTAGTAAAAAAAAAGGTTATGTTTTTTATTACAGAACTAGCCACCGCGCGCGGTTTTACCCGCGTAACTTTTGATCCCGTGGGAATTTCGGGATAAAATATAGCCTATAACCTTCCTCAAGAGTTGAGCTATCAAATGCAAAAAGAATTTTTCAAATCCCACCTGCAGTTTCTGAGATTAGCGCGTTCAAACAAACAAAAAAAAAACTCTTCAGCTTTATATATTAGTATAGAAGTATAAATAAGCCCGCGTTTAACCTCAATCTCACCTGTTGGTAAGTGAAGATGAGGTCGAAGATGACAGCACACGGGCTAAGGAAAGAAGTGACTCTTCATAAAATGTTGCCGGAACATATCACCGCCGGAGCGGTAATACTTGGCAGCGGATTTTATATGAAGAGTGGTAGATAGCCAGTCGGACCTGACGGGATCCTACCACCAAGTGGAGTAACGCGGATTAGTCGCCTTTTACGAAACGCTTATCCAGGGGCGGCCATTTTAAGCAAACTCTACAGGGGTCCATTTCTATATTATATCCACGCTGGACTGGGAGCGAAAGAAAAACATAGAATGTACCAGCTGCTTCTCTTCCCGGGCATACTGTAAAAGTCAGTTAAGGAACAGAGGTTTTATTGACGTGTTTTGTGGGCGTTAGCTGACCCCCTGTCACTGCAATAGTTTCTATCCATCATTATAATACCTCCCTAAGTCAAACGTGACATCAGATGGTCGTATGAGCTCTGGTGTTCTGCCTACCCCATAAGGGATACAGGCGTGAAGTTATGTATGTATGTCTATACGGGCTTTTAAATTAACTTTAGAAACGGGATATTTACCATGTTTTTCATGGTACACGGTAGTGTACCGTCGTGATCATGGCGCTTGTAACAGTGCCGAAATATCGAGAACTCAAAATAAATGAAAAACATGGTAAATATCCCGTTTCTAAAGTTAATTTAAATGTTAATGACCATGCCAGTTTAAAAACGTATATTATACGGGCTTATTAATTAACTGTATGTTAAAGACAACTGTTGAACATTTGTTACTTATTCAGTTATTTTAAATTTTCGTTGATAAACCATTCAATGTAGATAGCGATCGAATAAGAAAAAAAAACAAATGGGCTCCAGAACTATTAGTAGGTACGGAAGGCAGCATTTCAAGCGTTACAAATTTCTCAAAAAAATTACTTGAATCTGAACTCTATGCCCTCGACATTAAGTTAAAATTGGTTGGGGAAATTTGACAGGTAATGTAACGCTTGATCTGCTGGCTTCTGTACCACAAAGGTTTCAAATTCCAGTATCTTAAGATTTTGGAATCTATGTACCGACATAAGTTAAGGAACTTATTAATTTATCATGAAAAATATTGTATTTCAGTCTGTTGAGGTGCAATGCATCAAAACTATACTTGGTTATATTGGAGCGGAGCCGGGATCTCAAATGTTGTTGAGGTTTATTAAATCTATAAGAGCTTTTTTAATAATTGTCGAGTCTAACAATAATTTTCGTTTCATTATATGTATATGATAAACATTTCAAAAATCTTAAATATCCAATTTACCAGACTTTCTCTAAAGTCGCCACAATGAAAATTTTTGACTTGAAATGTTAGCACACTGGCGTAAGGTCGCGTATTGCATAGAAAAATATGTAAATGTAAATTTTGATCCACTAAATTTCGAGCAATAATGTGCAGATTGTATTAAAGTTTTTTCTAGACATCTAATGGATTTCGTAACTACGTGGTAATTTAAGAAAAAGTATTCTTTTTGTGAGCAATCGATCAAAATTTTGGATCCGTTCGTCTTGTCATATTTTCATAGTAGGTATGCGATAAAAGTCAATGCATTTTTTCAATGTTTAATGAAAGGGTTGTTTAAAAAGGTCAGTTAACATCACATAATAGCACTCTATTATTCTTTACGTGTCCTATCCCATTATGGGACAGCTCGCTCGCACGTTTGATGGAAGCGGAACCATCTTTGTGATAAAATTAGTAATCCATGGGGCATACTGATGACTGTTCCACTAACTTATTTTCTTGTCAAGACAACAGCAAGAACGTTATGCTCCCTCAGGCGGCATGGCTAGTGGTAGCGTCGGGTGTTGAGTCACCCTCATCCCTAAAATATGGTTGAGGAGGGTGATGGCTGATGACACTATAACTATAAAATAAAGAATAAAATCCACAGACATTTTATTTTTCAGATTATTTTATTCCATTCTTGCTTAAATACTCTGGTCTCATTCGGAGTCATGTTCGTGTTGTGCATCCCTAGCTCAATGCACCTACTATTTACGCAATTTGGTTCTGGCATGACATTGGCTCTCACAATTAGCTGTCTTATGTTTGTTTTTTTCAGGTCATGGTCAATTTGTATTGTACCTATTTGTATTAATTCGTATAATTCTGACTGACAAAGAGTGCCAAGAGTTTTTTCCGCCCGCTTCTTTTGTCTCTTGGTCTACTGTAATATCTTATTCAATAACTATCAACACCTTGTTAAAGCCGAAGTACAACATTTTGACGTCATTAAGCGGCCATTCGATGGCCTTATGATGAAAAAATTTTGATAATTAAATTGCTTATTTTTATTCTTTTAGTAAAATTCGTTCTGAAAAGGATTTTTTAATACAGTTGCTCAAAAAGTGGCGTATTGCAGGGACGTATAGCGTTCGGAAAGTGGGCTTTTACGCACTCGTGCTTTTTCTTTCCCAAGTGTCAAAATAATGTCTATTAAAAAGAAAAAAACCAACCACGAAGTTTTTACTAAAAAAAATTCATAGAAGTTTTAAAGATTCATGCAAATATTTCTGAAAAGAAGCTACTAATTTGTTTCAATATCAGATTTAATGATTTGATTCAATGTGTTAGGTTAGGTTTCATCTCATTACATTTAATTTTCATTACATAGTAATAAAAAAAATCTACTAAATACTTGGCTGTATGGGCATAGTTCCCTTGCCTACCCAGACAGGATGTGTGAAGAAAACAAAAAAAATCTTTGCTTCTTTTACGGTTGGCGCCATTTTGTTTATTGTTGAGTTTGTTGTGTTTTTTTTATTTTATTAAATTGCTTCATTTTTTCGCAACTGTATTAAAAATAGTCGTTCAGTACACGTGCGGAACCGTCATTGCAACTTTTTCCGACTGTCAACCCTCGCCTTCGACTGCGCCTCGGCTCGTGTAGACATTTGTCGGAACTCTTTGCAATGACAGGCTTTCCGCACTCGTAATGAAATATACTATTTTAATACAGTTGCTCAAAAAGTGGCGTATTGCAGGGACGTTTAGCGTTCGGGATGTGGGCTATTACACACTTGTGCTTTTTCTTTACCTTTTCCGCACTCGTGCGTTCTCTTTCCCAAATGTCAAAATAATGCCTATTAAAAAGAAAAATTCAACCACGAAGTTTTTACTAAAAAAAATTCATAGAAGTTTTTACGATTCATGCAAATATTTCTGAAAAGAAGCTACTAATTTGTTTCAATATCAGATAATTATAATGATTTCATGCAATGAGTTAGGTTAGGTTTCATTTAATTTTATCTCATTAAATTCATTTTCATTTCATGTCAATACAAAAAAATCTACTTATGACTTGGCTGTATGGGCATAGCTCCCTTTGCCTACCCAGAATCTGGGTAAACAAAAAAAAATCTCTGTTTATAATCTTTCACGGCTGGCGCCATTTTGTATATTTTATAAAATTGCTTAATTTTTTCGCAACTGTATTAAAAATAGTCGTTCAGTACACGTGCGGAACCGTCATTGCAACTCGTTCCGACTGTCAACCCTCGCCTTCGGCTGCGCCTCGGCTCGTGTAGACATTTGTCGGAACTCTTTGCAATGACAGGCTTTCCGCACTCGTAATGAAATATACTATTAACTCGCTTGTTATTCATTTCAAGTCAATGTTTCAGCGCATATTAACATACACCGATATTTAAATAAAATGACACTATTGTCTCATGAGATTATTTACTAATTACAATAAGAAATTAACTATAGGTGACGTATTGACGCCAAATTAAAACAATTCCGTAAGATAGTTTACGTACGTAAGATACAACGCTTTGTTTAAATTCATTAGAACTGATTGTTCATATTATTGTTATAGTTTTAAAAATAATATTAGCAAAACAAAATTATTAATGAAAGAGTTTGTATACTTGGGGTCCTAGATTACAAGAGATGGGAAATGGGAAGTGTGAAGGTGATATTGAAAGGATAGTAAAAGCAGGAAATTGTGATAATGGCGCCGTATACTCGGTTATGGCAAGCAAAATTATACCGAATAAGGCTCGTCTGGCCATACTTCAAGGAGTTATGGTGACAACACTTATGTTTGGTAGTGAGTCTTGGGTGTGGCAGAAGAGACATGAAAGCAGAATTAATGCTGTGGAGATGAGAGCGTTGAGAAGCATGTGTGGAGTGAAATTGAGTGATAGGGTGCGCAACAGTGAAATAAGAAAGAGATGCGCATTGAAAGAAGATGTAGTGACTAAGATTGAAGGGTATGCTACGGTGGTTTGGGCATTTGGAAAGGATGAGTGAAAGTAGATTTACGAAAGAGGTGTACATAACAAGAATGGATTGTGTTGATGGAAGGGGCCGGCCTAGGCAAACGTAAGCCGATCAAATTGGCGACATTTTGAAAAAGGGCCTAGTCAAAAGTACCCGTAACCGGCGATCATGTATGAAAAGATTGATGAACGTGGAAGAAGCAAAAGAGGTATGTCTGGATCGTAGCAATTGGTGTTCCCTTGTCTCTGCCTACCCCAAGGGGAGACAGGCGTGAGGTTATGTATGTATGTATGCAAAACAAAATTATTAAAGTTATATATTTTTTAATTGTCAAATTTAATTGGGAATAAGTTGAGTGACGTTTGCTACGTGAGCTGAATGTTACCCAACAATATTAAATATTATACTTATGTAAAAGCCAAAAAAATATTAATGGTCCTTTCTTTTTAATATTTAGTACCTATACATTATTGAACGACAAGAATAAGTTCTAGCATTTCGTAAAATATACTTGAGTTTTGCAAAACAAATATTTGAAAGACACTTAAGAATTATATAGGTGTATGTTTAGTGTGTTTGTTTGCATTAATTTCTCTGCAACTCTGATTAGATTATGAGGAGCAATGTTTGTTTTGTATATTCCTTCATACTCTAGTGTGAAATACGCAGTTTTAGCAATACTATAAATATTATGGAGAAGTAGTTTTAAAGTTCTTCTAAGCTTCTATGCTGGACTGGGAGCGAAAGAAAAACATAGAATGTGCCAGCTGCTTCTCTTCCCGGGCATACTGTAAAAGTCAATTAAGGGACCGAGGTGTTATGGGAGGCTTTTTGTGGGCGATAGGCTAACCCCCTATCACTGCAATAGTCTCTCTCCACTATTATAATGCCTCCAAATTTGTGAAACGTGACATCAGATGGTTTTATTACCTCTGGTGTTCTGCCTACCCCATACGGGATACAGGCGTGAAGTTATGTATGTATGAAGTTTTAAAGTTTCAAGAGCTTTAACAAGTTCACAAAAAGTTTTGCCTGTGTTGGGTCGACTTAGAATAGCCCTAAGGTCCCTAAGGATAAGCGTATTGTAAAAAGCGAGTAATCCGAGTGGCCCCCCTTCAGGATCCACCTAGCTAGCGGCCACCCTTTATATAGAATCTGCCGCAAAATGTCACTGCTCTAGCGGTGTTGTGTTTCTGAAATATTTAATGAAAAGTCAGTTTCATCCTAAGCCCGTCACATCTTCACTTACCATCAGGTGAGAATGAGGTCAGTCGCGGGTAAAAAAACACTCATTAAAAAAAGAATCAACTAAAATCTATGTTTGATTCTTATTAAAAAATTAATCAGAAGAACTCATTAAATGTAAACAAACAAATCTGTATGTACTTATAAATAACTAGCCACCGCGCGCGGTTTTACCCGTGTAACTTTTGATCCCGTGGGAATTTCGGGATAAAATATAGCCTTCCTCAAGAGTTGGGCTATCAAATGCAAAAAGAATTTTTCAAATCCCACTTGTAGTTTCTGAGATTAGCGCGTTCAAACAAACAAACAAAAAAAAAACAAATTCTTCAGCTTTATATATTAGTATAGATTACCTTTAAAAGAAAATGCACCAATCTTCCGTCAAGTTCTTCGCCAAGTTTGGCAGTTTCGACAATGTTGTTCAACCAGTAGTGGGACCGCTCAATCTTGTCCCAGAAGAACAGGTAACTGCAATTGTTTATACGCGGTATGAATGATTGATGGGATGAATGCGGTAATTTGTTTAATTAACGATGGCTATGACAAAAAAAAACAACGGTGAATACAAGTGGTAATCGGACTCGTGCAGCAGGTTTCTATACGTATATTACCTACTTTCGGATCATTTCGTTAATTTACACTATAAGTTCCAATTTTCCAAATGATTTTGATTATGATTGACTAAAAAGTTTGATGTTTCTCTGCTTCAAATGAATGCAACCTTGGGTGGTAGTATTTTAGTCATTTTAGGTTGAAACCAAAGTCGCCGTGGCGCCGCCGTGGTTACTGTGGGCATCATACGAAATCACAGGTTAGGCAATGTTCGGCGCGGTCGGTACTTGGATGGGTGACCGCCGACCATTCATTTCTCACGGCGACTTCCATGCTTCGGAGGGCACGTTAAACAGTCGGTCCCGGGTGCTGTATACTTGTATACAGTAGTCGTTAGGGTTTGTCAGAAGCCGTATCGGCACCCCGAAAATTCTGACATCCACCATCCAGCACTGGGCCAGCTTGGTGGATTATGGCTTAAACCTCCTCATCACCCAGGGGAGAGACTCATAATCTGCAGTGGGCTCATTACAAAGAGTTGTGATGATGATGATGATGAGGTTGAAACCTTCACGCGTTTCCGAGAAAACGTCTTGATAGACGTATACACAGACGGACATCAAAGTGATCCTTTTTGTTATTTTTTCCATTACTGTACGGAAGCCTTAAGATACATACTGGCTTCCATACTTAAAATACGTTGTAGTTTCAATACCTATTAATAATCTGATATGTGTGCTGTAAGTAATACGCCTTTAACTTATTTTATAAACAATAAATTTACTTTATATGCATCATCATCATACATAAAAAGCATAATGGAACAACACATTGGGTCCCGTTCCTTTATACTATAATTCATACTGCCATGACAGGAATTTAGCTTCCGCAGTTCTCTACAACCCAAAATGCCTAAAATACTATTAAGTTTAGAGATATGTGTGACGACTCACTGACATCATTTAAATAAAGCAATTAAATGTAGTACCTACCTACATCTTTTTAAATAGCTTTTCACCAGTTTCTTGTTTGCGTAACACAAACTATTAAATACCCTTTCAATGAAACACACTCAAAGTAATTTCTGTTATCATTTTTTTTGCTACCAATAAGCCAATTATATATTTTATATATAATTGGCTTGCAATGCAAACTTTTGAGATTGAGGTAAAGGCTTCATACACTTTACTTACTGCATCTAAATATGATTGCAATATCAGATGTTTTGAATCAAGTGTTATCGTTTTAATTATATAAAACTCGTTGTACTTATAAAGTTGCGTGAATCATCAATCAGTTTTACTCGGGTACCTTCCGTCGTTTTTACGGAAGTGCCAACGTCATAAAGCCGTAAAAATAAATTATTTTTCAGGAACTAGTTAATTTCAAGTACACAGGGTGAATGGTGACAAATTTGAGATACTGACCACTCTGTACTCGATTCCGATCATACTTATGTAAGTAATAAAAGTAGGTACTGAATTTTTCACTAGAATTACCTATAAATAAATAATACTATGTTACTATTGACTTTACATACAACTGAATCAATCGCGGCACGTGACCTGGCACGCGGATCGTTGCCAACGCTAACGTAACCATGCGTTGCGTAATCAATTCTTTAACTTTCGATTAAGTTTACTCAGTAAATAATTAATATTTATTTTCTGTTATATTTTTTCTCTTCACGTATGATCTCAAACTATCACGTCCTTGACTTTCAAGTGACCCACCACCCACCAGTCACCCTGTATAAAAAGCCAAAGTCTCAAATTTAAGCAATTTATTTCTGCAAGATGGCTTGCCTGGAAGAAATCACTTGGAGCAATGTCGCCACCGAAAGTGTTCATATTTTGGTGATGTAGGTAATCATATAATATTCGTGATTTCTGATTAACAACATCTAATTATATTGTTTGAATAAACTTTTCAAGAGCATCATGAAGAGTTGGTTAAAATTTAAAAATAACAAATTCGACATATCAGACTTTTCAGATACCATCTCACTTGTGATAGCTATACTCATCTTTCATATCAATCAATATATATAAAACTTTTCCGTTACTGACTGAGTGACTGAGGTACTGAGTGACTGACAGACAACGTACAGCCGTAACTACTGGGCGTAGAAAGCTGAAATTTGGAACGTACATTCTTTAGGGGATGTAGGGGTGCACTAAGGAAGGAATTCCAGAAATTTCCACGGGAACGGGAAATATAGGCATTTTAAATTTGTAGGAAAAATCTTATTCCTTGAGTGCACCGATGTGAAACTTGGTGTAAAGGTTTTTCAATGTGTGTCTGGTTGTGTTATGAAAGGAATTCTCGAAATTCCCACGGGAATGAGAAATATATGATGTTTTAGTTTGTATGAAAAAATCCCATCCCTTGAGTGCACGGATGTGATACTTGATATAAAGGTTCCTCAATAAGTGTCTGTTTGTATTATGGAGGAATTCCCGAAATTTCCACGGCAAGGGGTTGGACTTTTTAGTTTGTATGAAAAATCTTATTCCTTGAGTGTACGGATGTGATACTTGGCATGAAGGTTCTTCAAAGAGTGACTGGTTGTACTACGAAAACTATTCCCGAAATTCCCACGGGAACGGGAAATATAGGACTTTTTAAGTTGTATTAAAAATCTTATTCCTTGAGTGCACCGATGTGAAACTTGGTGTGAAGGTTTCTCAATGTGTGTATGGTTGAGTTATGAAAGGAATTCCCGAAATTCCCACGGCAACGGGAAATATATGATGTTTTAGTTTGTATGAAAAAATCCCATCCCTTGAGTGCACGGATGTGATACTTGATATAAAGGTTCCTCAATAAGTCTGTTTATATTATGGAAGGGATTCCCGAAATTCCCACGGGAAGGGGTTGGACTTTTTAGTTTGTATGAAAAATCTTATTCCTTGAGTGTACGGATGTGATACTTGGCATGAAGGTTCTTCAAAGAGTGACTGGTTGTACTACGAAAAAAAATCCCAAAATTATCTCGGGCACGGGAAATATATGATTTTTAGTTTGTATGAAAAAAACTTATTCCTTGAGTGCATGGGTGTGATACTTGGTATAAAGGTTCTTTCAGTGGGTGTCTGATTGTATAGTTTCTGAAATTTCCACGAGAAGGGTAGTTAAGCGCATACGAAGTTGCGGGATAAAGCTAGTAATATAATAAAATCTCAAAAGCCAGTATGTTATTAGATTACTAAGCTATTATTTTTCTTGAACATCAAAAATGTTGACAGTGCTATTTTATAATTAAATCGCATGAATAACTTATTCTGGTTCCATGCCAAATGCACGAAACATCTATTTATAAGAGTTTACGCGAGAAAATACAATAAAATGCGAAAGAGATAATCTTGAGTTTTTAAAAATTGTGATTGCTTTAAAAACTTATTTTTTTTTATCCAACATCCTGTTACCATTTATAATAATTGACATATAACATTGAAACAACGAAAATGGTTTTTATAGAATCTATATTTATGAAGAGTAATGTAACTCTTTATAAAAAAAAAATGGTTGCTAGCTAGGAATACTTTCAAGGGGTCTTACCAATGTGACGGGGGGTTTCTCATGTTAGGCTGTTATCCTGAATCAACTCCTTAAAGCATACTATAACAATACATAATTGGTGTTTGAGTTTAGGCAATTTATGACGATTTATTTTTAAACTAACCTTTGAGAAAACTCAAGCTCGTCAATGTTGTACTTCTTCATGAATGGCAGCCTCATCACATTAAGGGCTGCAAAAAGCCAGCATCGTCCCGAATTCTCCTGGTTTGTTACTGGCTTACCTTCGGACTCTACCTGTCAGACAAGAAGAAATCACTTTAATTAAGCATTCATTTTATTACACCCTCCCATGCTCGGCTGCTTCTCTTCCCAGGTATATAGTAAAAGTCAGTTAAGGGACAGAGGTTATATTGGCGATAGGCTGACCCCCTGTCACCGCAATAGTCTTTCTCCATTGTTATAATACCTCCAAATTTGTCAAACGTGACTTCAGATGCTTTTATAGCCTCTGTTTCTGAAGTTACATAGGTACAACCTATTTAATGAACATTGTAGGGTCAGGACTCTTTCTCTTGGGTGAGGAGGAAGTTTAGGCCTTGAACCATTGAGCTTGCCAAGCGCTAGTTGGTGGTTTTAAGAATAAATAAGGCCTGCTAACAAATCTTAATAACAAATGTATACAAGTATATGACACCCGGGACTGTAAACTTACAAAGCACATAAGAGGTCAAAATTAATTAATGGTTGGTAGTCTGTAGCCCTGCTAACATTAGCCTGCCGGGATAGCATGCAACCATCAATAAATACTCAAATCAACAAGATAAATATTACCCATTGATTTTATCCTATCATGTTACCTAATATGCGCACTTTAATAGATAGGATTACTTGTTTCTAAGAAAATATTGATAAAAGGCCCGTTTAATCATTGTCGATGGTGGCATGCTAGCCCTGCTGCTATATTGAAAAAGACGCAGGTTCCGCAAAGAAATGACAGTTTGGAATGAAATAAAATGTTAATAATTATAAAATTAGCTTTTATTTATTTATTCAATAATGAGTCTGTCCCCTGGGTGACGAGGATGTATTATGGAAGATATTATAACGGACCAAAATCTCAAAATAAAATAATGAGGCAATATGTTGATTCATGTTAGGTGATATGTTTTTACATACAATATCCACAACAATCACTAGGCCTTGATGGATTTGGTGCTATTTGTTATAATATCAATAATGTTACCTTAATATTGTAAACATGTAAGGTCGAGTCAGCTTTTCTTCGGCTAATAGCCACTTCAAAGGGATCAAATCTTGTGCATACATTCTGTGCTAATTCATTCTTAGGGTCAGAGTAGAAATCAGTTCTCAGCTTTGATATTTTCTCTGCTGTGAGGGGTTCTGTAAGCAAATAAGATTTATTAAATATAACATGATCAGAATTTTATAATAAAAAAATAATTTAAGAGCAACTAACAAATTTTCATTCTTCCTTCAATCAAATGAATTAAATCAGACCTATTAAAACTACTATACTAACAGTCATGTTCTTATAATGATAGAATTTAGATCATATGAACATACATTTTCAAGATAAAACATGCATATTTATGATCATATTATTCAGTTTTATCTCAATGTTGGATAATGAACTTAAGGTAAACTTATGACAGAAACTATGGTCCAGAAGTGGCTGGAGTTATTGTCTCTAATGCAAGGGGCATACAATAATATTCAGAAGTATAAATTTAAAATAATTCAATGAAATATATACTTACATAAGTACTATAATAAATGTCAAGTTTAGAATCAGATACTTTTAATTATAAGTGAAAGTCTTACTTGCTTTTATTAATGAAATTGTATCACAGTATCCTTTGCAAGTAATGGATAAATTTGATGTAACTTTTATTATTTTATTCATTTCATAACAAATATAAATAAGTATCCTATGTATCAGCGGGATATATGAAGAATTTTCATAAAACAATCTATAAAACAAAAATTGATAGTGCTTAATTATTACTTCAGTTTTCGTAAGTATATCAAAACATGAAATCAACACCAATTTTTGATGGAAAGAAACTGACAAATAGGGCTGTGCTTTTAATAAATCCAAACGAGAGCGTTCGAAGGTACAAAGCTCAATTAACGTTTTTACCTACTATTTAAATAAAAGTGATTTTATATTCGTTTATTTCTGTTATTAGTTCATCTGTAAGTAATCCCTTACGATCAAAAAGTTGTAGGTACAACTTTTTAAATAAGAAGGTACTTATAAACTTTTAAAATTCTTAATATCTCAATGTAAGTATTTAAAATACCGCCAGATAAGGAAATAAATAAAATATATTAAAACTTACTTCGAGACATATTTGCTTGGTGGTAATTAAATGCACCACAACTTTTAATAAAATCAAACTTTCGTAATGCTTGCCGTAGCATCAAAAATGCATCACTCACAGAAAAAAAAACCGCAAGTGTTTTTGTAGACTACCTATAGTCACACACTACAGGGTCGGTCGCTCGCTGACAGCTGTTGTTGGGAGAAAAAATATCAACCGACTCATAAAATGTGAATGACTGACTGGTTTATTTTTTTATGAAACGTGACCTTTTATTCCTAGCTCTTTCTAACGTAATCAACAATGTATAGCGTTCTCTCCTACGTAATCGCAGGGTGTTGAACCTTTAGTTGCACTTTCATGTGTTAATGACATCTGCTTGCGGCCTGCCCCGTACTACCTATAATTACATTACAATAGGGTTTTATTTATGCACAAAAAATATTCTAGCAAGTTCAATGTTATATAATTAAAAATAAAAACAATAATTTAAATAAAATTCACAAAATTATTGTGATTTTTTCTAGTGGCAGCACAGCAGCTCAATCAAAGCAAACTCCAGGTGGCGGGAAATTCAAAACGATTTTGTTTTGTTTCATGCAAGTGTGGTGTATCTACACAGACATAATAAAATGAACTAAAGTGACTGCTTAAAATTGTACATGTAATTAAATCGTTTGTCTTTTGCGTAATAAATCAAAATAAAGTCCAATACATAATTATTTTTTAGCGTAAGGTAAGGAAATATGCATAAATCAGTAATATTGTTAGATATCTATCAGAGATCATGTTGAAACACCAAAAATAAAATGGTCAAAAATATTTTTTTGTAGCCTGGATGGAATGAATTTTCCACAAAGTTTTCATCCATCAACATACAACGTGGGCGTGGCTTAATGCGCAACGCTTCCTAAAACGAGACAAAAGAAAATCAATATTTACAAACACTAGCGTCCAACTTCCTAGGATACCTACATTTGAGGTAGGTTTGTAAGACTCAGTACAGTTTTAATTACTGAAACCGATAAAGTCAGTTAAGAAAATGTCTCTGAAAGCGTATGAAGACGCTTGTTTGCGTGCAGAATTGTTTGGACAGCCAGTACCGGATAAAGATGATTATTTAGCAAAACATAAACATTTGGATGTGGTTGAATTTGAGGAAGTGGATATAAGAACGGCTGCTGAGGTATGTTTAGGATTATGGTTATTTTTTAATATCTTTGTTTTGGGATTGTATATTGACCAATCGTTTCTTGCCACACGACACCTCTTTGTTGATCTCTTTGAATGATCTTCGTTCGCAGATTAAAGTATATCTTATGTTTTAATATCTAATTTTAATGTTTAACTGTGGAGAACGTCTTTAAGGAGTGAAACTGGACTTTCAGACAAAAAGCGATTAAATGGTCGTAAATGAACTCCTAATTACTAATTACCAATAACCTGTATATGATATTATTTTTTTATAACTCAAGATGAGTGATTTGAGTTATAAAGTATCTGAGAAACACCGAATTCATTTTTGGATTATTTTGAGTAGGAGACTGTGAGTTTAAATATGCAATTATGTATTATTGATTTAAAATACTTTTATTCAATTAATGTTTTGCCTCTGTCTCTTGGAAAATAATTCAATGCAGTAAATTGACAGTTCGAAATGTCAAAAATAAAAAAAATGATACCAGTTAAAAACTTCGTAAGTACTGAATGAGAATGATTGAAAATTAATGAGACTTTGTCATTCGTTTTGCATAAAATTTAAATCAGTGCATAACTAATTGAAGTTTGGTGTGTACCTACTTTATCTTCAAAGTAACTTTAATGAACATAATTAATTACCAAACATTTTTTTCTTTTTATTTTTTTTAGGAACTTTCTTGAACATGATAGTTCCATCGAACCATAGTGACTAATTACAAAATTAATTTACAAATTTAAAATAATTATTCTAAAACATTCATGTTTATACTTATCTGCTATGAAGATTCCTGGCGGAATCGGAAGTCGGTTTCGCCAGGATGCTCTGTATCACACCAACGTCCAGCAAATTAATGTGGAGTTCTTTGACCACGACGTCTCTTTCGAGGCTGTCCTTTTTGCACTCTATATTATTATGCTGAACGTCTTCTATTGTATTGCATACATTATAATTTGGGGATTGTAATTTCTTAACTAAATATCGGAACTTTTTGGAAGGGAAGTGACCAGAACGTAACCTAAAACGGTATAATTTCTATTTAGGTTTGAATTTGAAAACCAGTCTTCTTGAATCTTGAAGTCGTCGTGGCGCCGTGGTTACTGTGTGTATCTTACGATATCACAGGTTAAGCAACGTTCGGCGCGGTCGGTACTTGGATGGGTGACCGCCGACCATTCGTTTCTCACGGCGACTTCCGTGCTTCGGAGGGCACGTTAAGCTGTCGGTCCCGGGTGCTGTATACTTGTATACAGTAGTCATTAGGGTTTGTCAGAAGCCATATCGGCACCCTGAAAATTCTGACATCCACCACCCAGCACTGGGCCAGCTCGGTGGATTATGGCCTAAACCTCCTCGTCACCCAGAGGAGAGACTCATGCCCTGCAGTGGGCCCATTACACGGAGTTGTGATGATGATGATTGAAAACCAGGGTATTTGTAATTATCAAACTTACCTAGTGCTTTAAACCGGTCACAATAGAAGTAAAAGCGACTTGATGAATGCTTTATTTTTTACCCGACTGCGGAACGCAAAGGATGGATGGTTATTAAATTCCTTAGTTACACTTTGCCAATGGAATCATTAAAAAAAAAAAAATTGGACACAAACATATTAAAGTTTGTTTCGCTTTATTATCTACCTATATATTTTTTTGGCATTATGTAATTACTAGCTGCTGCCCGCGACTTCGCCCGCGTGAATATCGGTAATTGCGATTGGATGTATCTTAAAATCTTAATATATGTTTTAAATAACTATCTTTTCTTCGATTGAAAACAGTGACACCTATACGATTATGGACGAAACTAATGGTCTATTCATCCACCGCAGACTTGAAATATCGTTATTTTTAATTCACTCATATCTTCATAAATTATAAAATCATATGTTAGTGTGATGTATAAGTTATATTATTGTAAAGTTTCATAAATATCTATTCGGTGGTTTTTGCGAAGAAGAGGACAACAGTATGCATGTTTGTATGTAATTATCTTCGATAATTCCTAACGCTCAAACGGCTTAGCCGATTTTAATGTAATTTGCTATGGTAGTTTATAGTGATAAGACATCGACGATTAAAAGTCAGAAACGATATTTGGTTCCAGAATTTTAGTTTGCATTTTATTTGATAGATATCGTTGTACGTCGATTAAAGCGCGCAAGAAGAGTTTTAAATGATTTAGATTTAGCCATATGTACTTTTAGACTTCCATTAGTACGCAGCCTCTGACTCCAATTGGCTGTCGTTCAGATGATGGGAAAAGCCCAACTCGGGATTTCCCAGCAAAGGGGGTGTTTAGCGGGTAGCGCTGGGTTCGGTGAGCCCCGCACTGTTAGGGATTGGCTGGTGGGGTAGTCCCCCAAAGGTCCCCTCTCGTGCATCAAGCATTCACCTCCTCTCCTTCTGAGACTTCCTTAGGGGGGTCTAGTAGGTAGTCCAACGTTTCTTTGGCGGAAAAAAAGACTTCCATTATTCTATCATCACTTTCATAATTATAATATTAGTAGGATTATACAGGATGAATGGTGGGTGACATAGTTTTGATAATGAAGGAGAGCACTCTGTACTCGATTCTGATCAAAATTATGAAATAAAAGTAGGTAGGTACTTAATTTTTCAGCAGAATTCCCTCTCAATACGACCACTTTGGCGATGGGGTAAACCTGTCTGCCTCAGACGCCAGTGGTTGCGGGTTCGATTCCCGCACGGAATAAGAAAAAAAATGTTCCGTGTCTGGGTGTTTATCTATTTATATTCTAGGTTCCCCCTAGTTCGCTACATGGTATCCAATAACACAATCTATGCTCACTTTGGGGCCATGTAGTTGGTGCGATTGTCTGGAGATTTTTTTTCTTAGTTTTTTTAATAAATAAAGAGTTTTACTTGATCGTCGACCGTTCGTGAAGCCGTATATACCTACCTATTCTCAATGCTGTGTTGATAGCACCGTGCGTACGCCCGTGCCAGTTTAACCATGCGTTGCGTAATGAATTCTTTAAGTTTACTTAGTAAAAAATAATGTTTATTTTTTCTCTTCATTTATGATCTCAAACTATCACGTCATCGAATTTCGAAAGTGTCCCACCAGTCCACCTGTATAAATTGATGATTAAAATGTTTTCAGAATACTGCAATGCTGGATGAGAATCTTAGGGAAGCAACTGGAGGACTGCATGAATTAAATACTATACTTTCATCGACTCAAACCAAAATAAATAAACTAAAGGTAAAATGATAAAGTTATCGTAGTTCTACGATTGAGCGTAAAGCTTTCCCTTTCTTTTGTGAGAGTGTAAGAAAGCTATACTTCTTACATAATTTATTATTATAAACATTTTTAATAAGTAAAATCCATATTTTTCTGCTAAACTCTTATAAAACAAATACCTATTACCAAGTACCTAATAAATCTTAAATGCATTTTCCTTACACTTTTGTCTTTTCTTTTTCAGGGCGTCTGTGGCAGCCTAACAAACTTTTTTAGGGTAAAAATCTCATCCAAGGACGGTCTATCGTATTCAAGTGACCCCAGTTATATAGGCCAGCCAAACTACGATGCTGGAACCACAGACGTAGGCTCTATTAATGAAGGCCTCGGCCCGAACGATAGGGAAATGATGCCAAGCGCGGGAAGCACAAAACAAAATGGCGGCGGTATAAATTCCGCTATAGACGATTTGAAAACCATGAAGAAAAATGAGAAAACGGCTGTGGTAAACAAAGCTTCTGCGCTTGATATTAAATCACAGGTTACTTCGCAAATAAGTAAACTTGATCATATGATTGGTCAGGCTGACAAGGCAGAGACTGCTTTGCAAAGCCAAAATAAAGATATGCGTAAATTTCTGCGATAATATGTATAGCATTAAGGTTTCAGTGAAAATGTTTCACATAGGTAGTTGACAAAATCAAGCGTCGCTTTGCGGAAATCCATTAAAACTACTATAACTAAGTTACAGTTCTAATTCCGGTGTTGCCAAATAACGTGATACTTAGCTTTAAATAAAATAAATATTGAGGTTTTCCGCTCATTGGATACCTTTGGTTGGCGTCTTGCATATTTCCGATGAAATAAAGGTGTTTTAGAAGGAGGCAGAAATAAGGCTTGTCAAGTAAGTGGCCAGCGTAAGTTCGATTAAGAATAGTTCTTACGGCCCATAAATAAGTGCGTCGTAAATGACTTATACGAGTGACTAGGTACCTCTTGGTGGTATTCACCCCTTCAGTAATTAAAGTTCTTTACTTATGAACATCACTCCATTTGTGATATTTTGAGCAATATTTTATGCCAGTTTTATTTTCTAGCACACGTTCTGCTTCGAACTCATCTGAAGATGAGATTGAGGCAAATCGTGGGCTTAATAAAAAAAAATACTTTTATCAAGGTAACTTAGTTATAGTAGACGATATATTCTTAATTTACAAAAGACATTAATTACTAAGTATACCTACCATTACAAATAGGTAATATCTATATGAAGGTATTTAAAAAATGCAACTTATTAATACATTGTTGTGTTATTTGAGTTTATATTGCGCCGTGTGTATCGTAAAGTGGAGGTTTTTTTCAAGATAAGTTAATCGCTCAATATTATTACCTACTAAAAATAATATATAATATTTTCTTAAATAATTAATATTTTTAAACTAAAATTATATATTTTTTACCTAGGTTTCAATATTTGATTCCACGCATAATTTGATTGAATGAGTTTTAATAAGATCAAAACAAATGAAATAGCGGAAAGCAAAATAGTTCTAAATGGGTATCTACATACTTATACGTATAGAGTTATTTCTTGTGTGATCTAAGTTATGATGAAAATATTTGTAACTCACAGAAATAAAAAGCATTTGACTGACAATATGTAGGTACCTATGTCATGTAAAAGATATAAACCTTTAAAGTATTTTGCTGAGTAGGTATATACAAAAGATTTCTTTTATTCTTGGGTATGATTTGTTTGTGATGTATTGCTTATTTCATAAAAAGGCCTGTAATGGAAATTTCATAAAATGAATGGAACTGAATGTGAGGGATTTTAAACAAATCCATCTGTTACTCTACAATAACAATAAAATATTTAAAATTCCACCATATTCCACATTGGGTTCTTTAATAACACACACTTCTTGTTAAAAACGACTTTAAAGTTTAAACCGTTTGTGACAGTAAGTAGGTATTTAATAATTTAAAAGTAAACTTAACATATTTTTTCAACAATTTGGTGCATAGGTATCATATATGAAAATAAGTACTAAAGTGTAGATGGCCGTCTCGCCGTTTTTAGCACTGGGGCGCCAACTAGGCCCCGGGACCGGAACTAAAAAGCGGGGAAAGTCTTAGTACTACTTGCAGAAATTCAGGCTAAATGGAAATAATTAAGTTCTGCAAGTACACTTATACATACTATAGGTATGTAAATCGCGGTAGGTATGAGTAGAAATAATCCCATCCAAACTAAGGGTAACAAATAGAGGGACTAAAATAAAATGAAATAGAGAATGCAATGTTGAATTTGGATTTCAATTTTTTTAACATACTTATAAGGCAAAAAACTATTCTAAATTTAATATTATCGTGATACCTACGGCTTTTGATTTTTTTTTGTAATAAGAACCTATACGAAAGCGATGTGTAGGTAATATATTGTATTTATGTGTAGTATACTGAGCTTTGATTTATTGAAGTATTGAAAAATGATTGAAAATTAGAGATATTGGATGAACAATTTTAGATTCAGGAGAGTTGTGGCTGTGAAATTATGAAAGATGGTGCTTCTATCGGAATGTTTTATGTTGTTATTTAGTTGTATGTGTTATATAATTGTATTTATGATAAAGCTGTGAATGTATTGTCGCGGACTTTAACTTGAGACCCACATAAGGTAAAATAAACATATACATTATATATTATGAGATACAATCTATCTCACAAGCGTGCCTACTGCTTTGTCGCATGTCGTAGATCAATTGTAAATTTGGCCTCATACTAAAATGCCTGAATAAAATACTGGCCATATCTTCGTATTTGTCAATTTTCAACCGAATTCCAAAAAAGGAGGAGGTTTTCAATTCGTCTGTATGTTTTTTTTTGGTGTGTCTTTGTTAAACGATATTTCGGACAATTATGAATCGATTTTAAAAATTCTTGTTACCAATGATAGAGGATACTTCATAGTTGGTCCTATATAAATTCCATCGAAATCGGTTGAGTACTTCATTGAGAATTTCAAATTATTGTAACAATATGTATGATTTCGGAGAATGTTTACGTGGATTACATTATAAGTCGGCCAAAACTTTGACGTGAAGTCGGTTTTTTTAATGCTCTGCATTCGTTGATTATTTATCAATGATCGGTTGGTATAGATTAATGTTAAGTTGTAAACTTTGATGCATAGGTAAATAATAACACTAATCTTTGAAGATTTGCCCAATTTCACCATTTGGCCAAGAAATTGACAACGTCATGGGTATCTTATTCATGTAAGGTTAAGGTTATTCATGTAAGGACTTTCAACTTACTTTTTGAGAGGTCAAAAAACATTTTAAAGCTCGTGGCTCTATATATATTTGATAAATATTAATCTAATAAAAGCCAAAAGACAATACTCTTTATAATATTTATAAATCTTATGATTATAACATAAGATATTAGCAATGCTAGCAGTAGCTAGGTATATTATTATATTAATTAATATTTGATCCATCTATTACCGGTATTAGTATATATTAGTATTACCTTCTATTTTTTTTTAAATAGAACGTGTGTCCTCCATGCCACCTGGTAGAAAACCTATTCACTTAACACTTTAAAGTAACAGAATTGTAGTGTTCAGCAAGTTCTGGAAAAACAGACGCAGTTAGTTCGTTACACACCTTTAGCACGGTACAAATATCTACAGTAATTCAACTCGGCCGTATCTTTGAAATACTTAAATGCCTGCAGCGCGCCACGGTCCCTTCACATGTGATAAGGCTGCCCGCCTTCAGCATTTACATTACATTTGCCTACTTTGTGTTTACTTCCATTTAGTTTTGTGGCTGCAAATATACTTTTTTATATCGACGAATAAAATACTTCGTAAATTTAATAGGAAGTGTTCAACAGAAATAAGTTTTGTGTCAAAAAACCAAGTTTACCTTTGAATAACAAATCAGTCATATAAATTAGCGACCGCAAAATACTTGCGCCTCGACTGAGGCGTACGAAAAGATGTATTATTAAATTTTAAACTATAAACAATCCGCATATTAACGTAAAGCTCAATCAACAATTGTTTCGGCATGCAGACACTAGCGACTGGCCGCATGCCGAGCGCTTGCCGAGATCGAGTCGCGTAGGTATAGCTCGCCTTTCGTCCGTTTGTATGAAGTTGAATTACTGTAGATATCTGTACCGTGCCTTTGGCAATCCGCGCCACAAAGGAACTATCGAAGCGCTTATTTCGACAATTTATGTATGTACAACTTCTTTAGGCACAGTAAAATGTAAGGTAGGCTCTTTGAACTGAATATTCGGAAGCGAATCACTAACACGTCTCTATAAAATTATTAATGGTGTATTGTGATCCGGGCCGAAGGACATGGGAGAAATGGCATACTCACTGTAAAAGTAAGAAATTATCAGTGTTTTTATTTGACATAAAATGTAACATTAACTTAAAGATTAAGTGTACCTATACAAATAAAAAAAAACATTAAAACAAGTAGTATCCATGAACTTTTTTTTTGTATTTTTTAGTAGTTCATGAGTTTATTTGTATTATTTGCTTTTTATAAAACTACTTGCTAAGCTTTGAAGCTTATGGATTATACAAAGACTTAGTAGTACTTATAATCATACCAACAGTTTTTAATATTATGGTATTCAGAAGATTATAGATATGAATCAACTATTTTTTGTCTGAGCTGCAAATTTATTTTAATATTTAATACCTGCTTCCACAAAATATAAAGTGATAAGTACTTTCTTAATTATAAATGTATCTCTGTTTTATGTTTGGCGCAAATTATATCCTATACGATACTTATACAGAGTGACTGGTGGGTCACTTTCGGAATTCAAGGACGTGATATTTTGAGATCATGAAGAGAAAAAAATATATATATTTACTGAGTAAGCTTAACACATGGTTACATAAGCGTAATAGATACTTAGCGGGTTGTGGTGTGCGTGTGGTGGGAACACTACTGTGTGCGTGTTGATTGAAAGTGTAGCAATGTCTCTTTATTTATTTATAGGGAATTCTGGTGAAAAATTAAGTACCTACTTTTATTACATAATTGTGATCAGAATCGGGTACAAAGTGCTCTCCTTCAATATCTAAAAGTTTTTACCAGTCACCCTGTACTTTTGACTTTATTTTAGCTATAGATCGCACCAAGCATCTATAATAGTACCCTCTGAAGTTGTTTTGAAGTTGTTCTTTAGTATCTATCTATATTACTACAGGGTGGCTCTGAAATACGTTGACAAATTATTTTATGATTTATTTTATTTTTCTTTTCAACAGTATAACGGTGACTAGTAAATAATAAAAATACAGTATTATTTTAACGTAAATATCTATTTATTTTCAAAATAACAACCTTTAGCTTTAATACAAAGGCTTAAACGTTTTCTGAAGTTTTCGACGATTTTCCGTACCTCCTCTTCAGATATTTTGTCCCACTCACGAGTAAGTGTTGCCTTCAACGCGTCTACACTTCTGTGTGAAGTTACACAGGCCCTCGCCTCTAGAATTGACCATACGCTGTAATCCATTGGATTAAGGTCTGGTGAATATGGAGGCCATTCCTTGGAACTTATGAACTCTGGGAAATGGTCCATACACCACTGCTGCACATTTGAGGCCCTGTGAGATGGAGCAGAGTCCTGTTGAAAAGTCCACGGTTGGTCGCCGAAGTGCTGCTGGCTCCAAGGAAGAACTACAATCTCCAAAATATCGCGTCGGTATATTTCTTGATTCATTTTCACACCTTTTTCTACGAAAACGAGAGGAGTTTTGCCTGTTGAGCAAATGCCACCCCAAACCATGACTTAATCCGGTTTTTGCCGATGGGGGATAATTGATGTGGCTCCACGGTGACTAGAAGAGTAAATTCTATCATTTTGGCGGTTATAAAACTGTTCAATCGTAAAAATTTTTTCATCTGTGAAAACAATATTTTTCCACGCTTCGCCAGCGGAGCGCGCTTTCAGTAAGCGACATCTTTCAAGACGTATTTTTTTATCTTCATCATCCAACCACTGCGCTTTTCGCAGCTTGTATGCTGTTAACTTGAGCTCATTTTTAACAACTCGTTGTAACGTTGAATGACTTACACCTAAATCTCGAGCCATTTTTCTTACCTTGGCTTGTGGATTGCGAGTCAATCTTTGTTTGACGATATGTCGAAGCCTAGGCGTCCTCACAGTTCTTTTTCTGCCTCTTCCCGGACGATCACCAAGACGGCCAAGCTCACCGTAACGTTTAATAGCAGAAGAAACTAACTGCCGACTGATACCGAGAAGTCGCACTATCTCGCACTGCCGCTTACCAGCCTCATACAAAGATATTATTGCACCTCGTTGAGCAGACATAGTAAAAAATAACTAATTTTTTATTTATTATCTTCACAAATAACGTTAAGGTGGCGCCAAAACATGTGAAAATAATAATTAAAAACAAAAAGAAACGCAGCATGTTCCATTTTTGAAATTTATTATTTTTAAATTTGTCAACGTAATTTAGAACCACAGTGTAATATTTGTTTTTTTGTTTGTTTGTTTGAACGCGCTAATCTCAAAAACTACAAGTGGCATTTGATAGCCCAACTCTTGAGGAAGGTTATATTTTATCCCGAAATTCTCACGGGATCAAAAGTTACGCGGGTAAAACGGCACGCGGTGGCTAGTGTAATATACCTGCGCGGAATATCTTGCAAGAACTTCAGATCAGAGGGGTTTGGCGCCATCTATACTTAGTATTATTTTCCGACGCAACGAGAGCCAAGAATTAAGAAAGTACCTATTGTTTTTAAAATAGAAAGTTAATTAAGAATTGTTAGTGTCAAAACGTGAAAAAATATATATTTAAGTTGTCGCAATGAAATATGTGTAAGTTAATTAAAAATAAAGCTGTGATTATTTTTGTGTTGTTTTATTTAAACTTTTTTTATTAAGACTATTTATTCTTTGACGTTATTTTAGGGTTTTTTGCTTCATATCATGAACTCATTAATCATTTATATGATAACGTAAGAAAAGCAGTTTGAAAGCGAAGATTTTTTTCTTCTCACAAAAACTAGTACCTGGGATGGGTTCCATAGTGATAATGCTTCGTATTGATTTATTCTAAAGATGTGGATCCAATAAAAAATAACCTTGTGCTAATTCAAAAATTCAAAAAGTTTTATTCATCTTAGGAATTACAAGAAACACTTGATGAAGTCATCATATACTTCGGCTTTAACTAGTTGTTGAATAAGATATTACAGTAGACCAAGAGACAAAAAAAGCCGGCGGAAAAATACTCTTCGCACTCTTTTTCAGTCAGAATTATACGAATTAATACAATAAGGTACAGTACAAAATGACCATCGCATGAAAAATTAACAAACACAAGACAGGTAATTGTGAGAGTCAATGTCATACCACAACCAAATTGCTTATGCTTACGCTTCGGCTACCTACCGTGATATGCCAGTAATTATTGCCATAACTTAAACAACACCTAGGTGTAACCACGATTTACGGCCATAATTTTACAATGCCAATCAATATGGCAAATGGCGGTAGGCAATAGCTCCGGCGGCGGTCTTTTTTCGCACATCAAAGAAGATTACCGCAGTAATTATTGCGTTTGTGGCTACACTACCGTTTGTCCAGTGTGCAATATGAGCTCACCGGCGACGCACGTATCGACCGACATGGAGTGGGCAAATGAAAAAGCGCTCGAATTTTTAGAATTATTCCAATCCGAACCGTCCCTTTGGGATACCCTTTTTGGTCTTCTTTTAGCTTTGTTGAAATTTAAAAGATTCATGTAAAAATAATTGGCACTCATAAAACACAACACCGCTGCAGCTTCGACCTCCATCTTGAAAAAGTTACCTATATTTTCCGCCAAATTTAATGCCATAATTATTGCCGGTAGACGGTAAGGAAGTGTGGCCGTAGTATAACCACACCAGTTCATGCAGTAATTTAAACGGTAATTTTATGCCATAATTATTGCGGTAACAGCCCGGTAGACGGTAAGGTAGTGTGGCCGTAGTATTACAGACGACCGGCTGGTGTAGTGGTAACATACATTGCCTTCTATGCCAGAGGTCCTGGGTTCGAATCCCGGCGGCGACAGATATTTGTGTGATGAACACAGATATTAGTCGTCAAGTCATGGATGTTTATATGTTTATTTAAGTTTATTTTCTAATAAAAAAATATGTATTTATTCAATATGTATGTTTATATATTTCTTAAGTATCTCAGTTAACTAAGTAGTATCCATAACACAAGTTCTTTAAGAAACTTAATTTTGGCTAGATAATGTTGTGTCAGTGTCAGAAATATTTATTTATTTATAGTAGGTGCATTGAGCAAGGGTGCAAAACACGAACATGACAAACTGGGACTTGACATATTGCTAGATGCATCTGTTATCTTATTTACTAATTTAAAGAGTCTGGAGTACCCAAACTTGTATACTCCAAACTCAATACCAAATATATGTGTTCATCACACATATAGCCACCGCCACCGAGATTCGAATCCAGGAACTCTGGCATAGAAGGCAATGTATGTGACCACTACACCAGCTGGTCGTCGAAATAACAGAAAATAGTAGAACAACTTTAATCCGAATGGTATACTTTATTCGTCAAATAGCTTTTAACTGACTTTGGAAAAATTAGGCCTTAATTAGGCCATATTTGAGAAGCCTATTCTAGAAGAAAACAATTGAGTAATTGAATGTATTGTGACATAATGAGAAGATCGGTCAGTGTCCCGTATACAAGGTGTTCTATTTGATACCTATCCCATAACTTTGAGGTTTTGTTCCTTACTAAAAAATAATACTTTTTGTCAAAGAATTTGTGGTTCAAAAGTACCTGTGCATAGCGATAAAAAAGGGATAGAAAATGCCACATTGTCATACTTCGCGTAAAGGTGTTTTAGATAAGATGTTTTGACTTAATATTGTCTTAAGTTTTCGCGATTCATACTATTAAATAAAACACTTTTTTAACCGGATTTATCGCGTATATTTACATTTAAAATTTTGACTCGACGTTTCGGTGTCTTTGCAGACCCCGTGGTCACGAGCGACTGAGGTGTCAGGCGTCGGATTGATAGATTGAAAAAGTTATACAGAAACAGATGGAGATGATGATGTATAACTTTTTTCAATCTATCAATCCGACGCCTGACACCTCAGTCGCTCGTGACCACGGGGTCTGCAAAGACACCGAAACGTCGAGTCAAAATTTTTAAATGTAAATATACGCGATAAATCTGGTTAAAAAAGTGTTTTATTTAATGTTTTTTTGTATGAAAAATAAAAACAAAAGTCATACTGTAAAAGTCAGTTAAGGGACCGAGGTATTATGGGAGGCTTTTTTGTGGGCGATAAGCTGACCCCCTGTCACTGCAATAGTTTCTCTCCACTATTATAATGCCTCCAAATTTGTCAAACGTGACATCCGATGGTTTTATTACCTCTGGTGTTCTGCCTACCCCATACGGGATACAGGCGTGAAGTTGTATGTAATAAAAACAAAACAAAAATCTGAAAAATTATTCACGTCCGTCAGCGGTCAAGTCAAGCGGAACATCTTGTATAAAAAAATATATTAGTAAATCTATTTTTCAATTAGCTTCCAGCTCTACATCTGAGTTACTTTACAGAACTGACATGGTTCGTGATGTTCATTGAACTGATTTGGTGACGCTTAGTAATAAAATAATCTTTTGATCTAAACTTATACTTTAAAACTACAGAAAAGTAATTAAGATTTGTCACAGAAAAATAAGGTTTGTTAAGTTATTACACAAGTATAGGTAGTAAGGCTAATAAGGTAGCTGATGCTGGGCGAGACTAAGTAAAGCATTAGTCAGTAATCTGGCTGTCACTTTGTTGTTTAAGTAAAGTGAATAAATTGTAGCGACGAGAAGACCTTCGAGTTAAAATACGCTATTGATCCGGTTAAAAAGTGTTTTGTTTTTGATTGTAAATCATGAAAAATTGTTTTCCTGGTAAAAAATATAGTTTGAACGTTTTCGATTTAGGTACAGTCAGCATCAAAAGCTGATTCTATTCTATTTAACTTTTCAAAGTCACTTTTCGCCATATTGTACCTAAATAACGACTAATATTGACTAACTTCTATGTATAGTCGTAATAATGAAACACAGAAATAAGTCAACATTAGTCTTTGTTTTGGCACAATTTGGTGAAAAGCGACTTTGAAAAGTTAAATAGAATAGTATAGAAAAACATTTATTCACATGAAAAAACAATACAATCACTCATAACGCAATTTTATACAATTTGTAGATACATAATCATATGAAAAGGACTAACTCAGCATATGCCAGGAGTCCGGTAGGGCTCGAGGCGCTGGTATTCTGTTAGTCCCGATAAATGTGTTTATCAACTTTTGATGGTGACTGTACCTACTTAAGAGGAGATCTTAAATAGGCTATCTAGTACCTATCTAACCTAGGGTTTAATAATATTATTTTGATGACCTTTAAAATACAACTATAGAGACCCCCAGTATCATTATTATTCACATAAGTAATTTTCAGGAGAGATTCAACATAATATATTTTATTATTATAGCTGTCTCATTTACATAATTTGCCGCGTTATTTATTATGTAGTTATTAAATCTGGGGTCAACGAACTCGAAATATAGCTAACAATATAATATAAAGACTAGTGATGCAGTCAATTGTGTAAAGGTCATGTCGAAATGATTCAGAGTTTTGCGTCCAATTGAGGAAATGAAGCATTTCACAAGAAGTAAAGAATCCATTTGACATTGGAGACTGATGCACATCACGGTCACATAAAAACTAAATCATTCGAACCGTAAACACAAACGACAATATAAAAATACGTAAAATGTACCATGAAATGTTAGTTTAAAGAAGTACTTCAATCATAATGTTACTACAACTTCTGTTTCTTCAATTCTTCAGTGTGTCATTCGCGAACCCATTTCACAAATATCCTTATGTGTTTTTACTTGATGCCGGGAATGAAGATATACAGAAAACAGCGGAAGAACAAATTCGGTTGACTAGTCCTGGAGGCTCCCTTGCTCTCAGGTATCCAGCGGTTGGCGATGGACAAACCATAGCTCATATAAGAGTAAGTGGAATAGACTTTGGCACGGACTTAAAATCTAACATTGTGGAAGGAGGTCCGGGCTACAAATATGTTGTGCTTGTGTTTATGGGAAATCCAGGAGTTCCTTTTGATGCCGTTGTAACAGTTCAAACAATAGCAAGTGATATGGACGAGAGTATTGCAGATAAAACTTCAGACGTGCAGACTGATGAAGTTGGAAATGGTTATCAAGTATCTGATCAAGAAAATCAAGTTAATGTTAACCAAGAACAAGCTCAAGAAAGCGTGGAGGTTCCCAAGTATGTCTCAAATCTTAAAATAGCAGACGATTATGAAGAAAATAATAGTGCAGAGGATAGTTCTGATTACATAAAAGATATTCATATCCCAGAAAGAACAGATTATATACAAGAAGCTGAGAATGAAAAGCAAAGTTATATTAAAAACTTGAAGTATGATAATGAAGAAAGAGGCCAAACTGAGGATGAGAATTTCAATATTAGTGATGATGTAGAGGATGAAAATTTAGGAGTGGGTGAAAAAGAACCTCAAAGATTCGAAGGAAGTAATTTAAGCAAAGAGCCCAAGATTGCTAAACTAAATTTACATAATTCGGAGGATAATAATCAAGGACTGATAGAGGAACAAAAATCACATCTGAGTTATTCTGAAGATCCTAATGAAATAGACGAAATGTTCAATGATGAAGAAGTGCATAACGATGGTGGAAGATATCAAGATGACAGTCAGAATAGCGAAGATGATGAAAATGATGAAGATGTCAACAATGACAGCATTGCAGCTGATTATAAAAGAAAATAATCACAAATCAATTGTGTAAATATTTAAGTGTAAAATAATTATTGTATGTCAAATAATTTATTAGTTACTGTAAATAGTTAGTGACGACCGGCTGGTGTAGTGGTAACATATATTACCTTCTATGCCAGAGGTCCTGGGTTCAAATCCCGGCGGCGCGGCGGCTGATATTTGTGTGATGAACACAGATATTAGTCGTCAAGTCATGGATGTTTATTTAAGTTTATTGTAATAAAAAATATGTATTTATTCAATATGTATGTTTATATATATTTCTTAAGTATATCAGTTATCTAGTATCCATAGCATAAGTTCTTTAAGAAACTTCATTTGGGCTAGATAATGTTGTGTGAGTGTCAGAAACATTTATATTTATCTATACTAATATTATAAAGAGGAGACCTTTGTATTTTTGTATTGAATAGGCTCAAAACCTACTGGACTGATTTCAAAATTTCTTTTACCATTACTTAGAGGAATTCTTCCGAATCCGTATAGGCTACTTTTTATCCCGAAAATCTCGCGGGAATCGAAATTGCGCGGGTAAAACCGCGCGCAACAGCTAGTATATATATAAATATACAATTAAACTACTTTTCTGGTGCTATATTCCTCCAACGCACCAATCACCAAACTGAAATTTCATTTTAGTAATGGATTGCTGTATGGGATCTTAATTTTGAATCTCAGATTCTTAAATACACAACAGAAACCTGGATGTCATGGCCGTGTATGGTCGGTTTAGAATAGCCCTACCACTATTGGATAAGCGTGTAAAGGCGACTAATCCAAGTGACTCCCACTTGATGGTAGTCACTCGGATTAGTCGCCTTAGTCGGATTAGTCGGAATAGTCGACACTCTAGTCACCTTCAAAGTCCGTCTGGTTGCCGAGCAACATTCATATCTCCACAACTCTTTGCAGCTCACCCACTGCAGGATATGAGTCTCTCCTCTGGGTGACGAAGAGGTATAGGCCATAATCCACCAACATGGCCCAGTGCTGGGTGGTGGATGTCAGAATTTTCAGTGCGCCGTAATGGCTTCTAACAAACCCTAACGACTACTGTATACAAGTATACAGCACCCGAGACCGACTGCTTAACGTGCCTTCCGAAGCATGGAAGTCGGCGTGGGAAATTAATGGTCGGCGGTCACCCATCCAAGTACCGACCGCGCCGAACGTTGCTTTACCTGTGATATCGTATGATACACACAGTGAACCACGGCGCCACGACGACCTTCATATACCGTCGCCAAAAATTATCGCTTAGGCGGTGATGTGTTCCGGAAATATCTTATGCAGAGCCTAAACCTGCTTGTTGTCATCTTTATCAGGTGAGATTGAGGTGAAACGCGGGTTTAGTCTCTGATAAAAAGATATCATTTTTTTATATCTTATTTTGCTTGGTGGTAGGATCCCTTCTGGGTCCGCCTAGCTAGCGACCACCCTTTATATAAAGTCTGCCGCCAAATGTTACCGCTCCGGCGGTAATGTGTTCCGGCAATATTGTATAAAGAGCCAGTTCCTTCCTAAACCCGTGTGCTTTCATCTTCGACCTCATCGTCACTTACCATCAGGTGAGATTGAGGTCAAACGCGGGTTTAGTCACTTATAAAAAAAAAAAATTATACAAAATGCACACACAAATTATAAATCTAGATTTTAGTTTCTCATGGCAACCAAAATCAAAGCTTTGAAGAGGTTAAAGCTAAGATATTTGGTAATGAAATAGGCAATTAGATAATAAGGCGGTTTATTTTACTATGAATAATGCAGGCTTATTCTAAAAATAAAAATAAAGTTTTATGCAATCTGCAGGCCTCTTTGCCGCCTAGGATAAGTACATTACAGGTAAAATGTATTTTTAAGGATTAAGGTACTTTTTATTGTTACAGGACTACACTTTTAAAACGATAATTTTATCTTTATACTTCGTACGAAAAGAGGAAATATCTTTACATAAAATATTTTGTTGTTGTTGTCAACTATTCCCTTAGTAAATGAACACCGAAGTCTGAGCTGGTATCCACGTTATTGTGGTCCCATTTTACTTGTCTAAATTTATCGTTCCAACAAATAAAAGCAATTTAGTTTTAATAACATTAAAACATCACGACTTTGAGTTTTTTAGGTCATATTTGAAAATTACATGTTAGAGCGATAACACAATGTTTATTTAAATACTTACCGAATATAGTTTAAATATTTTTTCTCAGTGGATGTTTCAGAATGAACAATCACTATTTTTATAATATTACAAATATAGGTACGAAACATTGCAGATTACGTTAACATGCGCCTGCACTTTATGAATAGCAATTTGTCTTATTTTGAACAAGATTTTAAAACCTTGACATAAACATGTAGGCGTACACGAGCCGAAAAAGAAAATTGCGAAAATTGAAGTCGCTCATTTTGATTGACTCTGAATTTATTAAGACGAAGAAGACATTTCTTAGTAAACCACAAAACTATAAACGTGAGGAAGATAATCACTTTTTTTGATGTTTTCTCTTCTATTGCGTACTATACAAAAATATGTGGGAAATCAAAAATAGAATTTATTTCAACACAAACAGTATTAATAATACCTTGAATCTAAAAAAACTACATAATGGATGATGGTTGCTTACTTAAAATACTCTCCCCAATAAGTAAGGGCACATAAGTAAGAGTTTGGTTTGAAAACAAAATACCTATATTTATTTTTTTGAAAACACTATTTAGGAAGCTTATTTCTCTAAGTAAAAAACTAATTTTTACTCTTAGCTTGAGCAATAGTTCATATGCATGAACTTATAGGAACAGTGTTATCTAAAATAGTAAACAAGTAGTACCTAAATGAGACTTGCATTTTAAAGATTCTACGTTTTTAAGATTCCGTTCTACAAAGCGTCAAGACAAATTATAACGTTAAATTTGAAACTAAATTAAAATAATTCCATTAAAGCTTATTTCTTAAAACACGGAGTACCTAATCCTCTGTTACTTGAGCCAACGGTAGGTATCGCAATTCGTGTTACCTATGAGCTCAGTCTCGGCTCAACTAGCTCTGCCTCAGCCAACTGATGCTCATGCATCAGGATAGTCGCGTAACTTTACCAAGCTATCATAGGGAGTCTATATCCCTACTACCCACAACGAAGATCTTTTCTCCAGCCCTCCTCCGTTTTCAGTGTATCCGTGCCGATGAGGTGTCATCATCAACCTCCCGGCTTCACTCCGCCGAGCCGACCACTGCTTAATAGCTGACTGTTGCTTAATCTGCTGCAGCCCGGCGGCACCACGCAATGACAAGATATGAGACAAATAAAATTTATTCATACATACGTCACGCCTGTATCCCTTATGGAGTAGGCAGAACACCAGAGGTTATAAGACCACCTGTAGTCGCATTTGACAAATTTGGAGGTATTATAAAGATGGAGAGAGACTATTGTAGTGACAGGGGGTCAGTCTATCGCCCACAAAAACGTCTTTAAAACCACTGTCCCTTAACTGATTTTCACAGTATGCCCGGGAAGAGAAGCAGCTGGCACATTCTACGTTTTTCTTTCACTCCCAGTCCAGCATTTATAATTAAAAAAAAAGTTATAATAACTATTATACTATATTAAAGGATATTAAATAAAATACTTCTTATAGGTACCGTAACATACTGCTTGAGCGCGCCTTATATTGATGAATAAAGAAGGCTATGGTGCGATCAAACAGTATGTCGTTATTTTGAAATTAGAATATTATCGTTTTGACAGAGACGCTTTGTTTTTTGTTAGAACATTCTCGTCCCATCTTTCAGAAAGGGATGATCATTGTTGTGCTCGAAGAAAATAAGTCTTCAATTTTATAAACGCGAAACGCCTCAGCCCACCATACTTAGCTAATAAGTGTTGCTAATAAGTATTTTGTTCCCAGTGATAATATTTGTATTGTGTATAAAAAGTGCTTATGATATATAAATAAAATACATACATAAATAATAATCTCAACCAATCTTTTAACTTCTTACGATCCCACGTTGTAGTACCGAGGCCACGAACGGACAAGGGTTGAAAAGGTCTTGTTTTTTGTTTGGTGACTTATCTCTCATTAGATCTCAATCACAGAATAATATATTATTCTAAAAGGTTTTGAAGATGACGTCGAGGCATCGGTTTTTCATAAAACACTGTCCAAACAGATCCCCTTGGTGGGTATCGTTCCCACATATTTGACGACAGAATTTATATGAAGCGTTGTCGTTAACTAATCCTAGGCAAATCCAGAAGGTGGTCTACCTTAGAACATGCTTATTCGGGGGCTAGTGTAATTAATAATAAAAATTAAAGACAAACATTATAATACTCAGAAATGACGAGCGTCTTCGCCTTAATCAAAATACAGTTACACGAGAATCTCCCGCTGAATTCCAAGGATGAGTGATTATATCCACAGGGGCACCATTTGTGCACATAAATAAATAAAGTGGTTTATTTAAAATGAGACGTCTGCTTGTTTATGCCATACACGTGCCGGGCTGGGCACGCGCGAGTATTTGGGTAACTAGGAAGCTTTCAATTTTCTTTTTGCGTTGATTAAATTGAAGAAAAGACGGTTCTCAAAGGATTTTATTGCTTTAGATTACACTTTACACGGGTGACAGTTTCAGTTAAGTATGTTTATTCTGAATGTAAGTATGTTGGTATTTCAGCTGCACCACATTCATAATACATTAAATAATTAATAACTGTGGTGATTTAAATTAAGCCCAACCAGATTGTTTTTAAGTTTTTTGTATTTAAAATGCTCAATTATTCTTATATAAATGAAAAATGTGATATATAAAAATTACCCGACCAGGATTCGAACCTGGGACCTCTCGTTTGCCGGGCGAGTGCTCTTCCAACTGAGCTACCGGGGCCTGGCGCTACGCCTCGAAATTACTTACCACATTTTTGTTTTTACGTTATATTGCTAACGTAGCTCCATCTCATGGTATAAGCTTTGCAGCTAAGACCACCCGAGATCAATTTCTTTACAGAAATTGTGAATCCCAGTTAAAGTGAAGCATTGGAATGTTTTAATAATGTTTTCAAGTTTTTTGCATTTAAAATGCTCAATTATTCTTAAATAAATGAAAAATATTTTTTTTTATTTATCACATTTTTCATTTACCCAACCAGATTGTTCTAGTCTACGAATAAAATCTAATTATACTGTAAAATCTAAGTGGTTTGACAGATTTAACATCATTCAGGCAACTGTCACCTGCACCATGCATTCTTTGCATAAACGTACCTGCATAATTATTTAGTAACGTTCATCATCATCATCCACAGCCTGTAGACGTCCAGTAGAAAAAAATAAAGATAGGGTACCTACCACAAACTGTTTTACAAATAGTCGCTGTTGATAAACACACACAAGACTACGACGCAGTACTACAAGATGTTTTGTAGTAGCGCGTAGTCGTCTTTATTTTAATGGTATTCATTCATAATTTAGAGGGACTATGCTTTGCTGTCGAAAATATGGTGTTACGGCTAAAGGTAGGTGTGAACATAGACTTAAGATTAGCCGGCTAAACTTAAGTGTAGCTGCAGGCCCTTGTCTAAAAATGTAAAAGAAAATGAAAAAGGAAATAAAATGTATGAAAACTTTTATTAAAAATAGTCACTCTCATTACACATAACTTTAATGTACTTATTCATATATTTTTAATACTATCAACGAAGCTCCTAACAGTTTGTGTCCATAATTTTTTATTTATACTGTTACTACCAAGAACCAGTTCAAATTCACAATTTTCTTTTTCAGACCATTTTTATTCATAACATTTAATTATCATATTGATTTAACTAATATTGTTGTTACTAAGAACATACGTTATCGCTTTACTATTGACCATAGTGACGGACCTCACTGTTTAGGTATTATGGCGCTTCGCCTGCCGCTGCCACAAAACCGCTCGCTTCGCTCGCTCTGTCGCACCTACCAGTACTGAGTACGTCTTCCGGTACGGGATCCCTTCTGGTCACACAATAAAGACAGAATGATTTTCAATAATACTGATAAAAATACATATGGATTCGAATGATAATAAGTTTCGATCATTAGTATAAACGAATATATTAATACAAATATTAGTAAAATAAAAATGTAAAAAAGTGATAAGTATTATGAATTTCTAAGATTATGTCTTTTAATGTTTAGTGTTTAAATGTTTTATGAAGAATGATCATTATGATTTTAAATGGTGTGAGAAAAAAAAATCGGAGTTCCGATTATAGGAGTTGAAAAGTTATGTGAAACAATACGCATCCTCCTCGAATACGTTTTTATCCGTTTATGTGCAAATTAGCCGGTTAAAGATGGAATATCACGAGTTCACGACACAAACTAATATGATGTCGAACTTTAGCTGCTTCTCGAAATTAAACCTAAGTTTAGCCGGCTAATCTTAAGTTTATGTTCACAACCACCTTTAGCCGTAACATATGTAAAAAATACACTTGACTTTTTTTGTAAAAATCGTTTCTATTAATGATACCTACTTATTATGTAAAAAAAAATTCGGCCGGTGACTAAAAAGCAAGCCTGTATAAATACCTACATGCATACATACATAGCTTCACGCCTATATCCCTTAAAGGGTAGTCAGAACACCAAAAGCTATAAAACAGATGGACAGAGACTATTACAGTGGCAGGGGGTCTGCTTATACTCCGCAAAACGCCAATAAAGTTCCTTAACTTTTACAGTATGCCCGAGAGGAGAAGCAGCTGGCACATTCTATGTTTTTCTTTTGCTCCCATGGAAGAATATAATTAGCATTAGCAGCGAATGTTTTTATTTCCAAGCCAAACATATTTTGATCGGTCAAAATAGAAACAAACTTTTCAGCTTTAAAGTAAAAGAAACTCTTTAAAGTAAAATATAACTCAAAGTTTTAAATGTCTTTACAGAACTAAGGGTGACGAGTTACGCAAGGTTAAGTAAAAAAATAGAGAAATTAATGCGTCAAAATAGTATTAGGTATTAAAATATATCCGAACAAAGGTTTCAGCTCGAAAACCTTTTAATCTAGTAGGTTCTTGGTTATCGTTCTCTGTATCCGGAACACAACTGCCCACGCTCATAAGTAGGTAGGTAATGGTGGTATCAAATTGGTACAAAACAAGGTAGTAAATATACGTAAATGTACTTGTTCATCCATACGCGTAGCTATATTTAGGTAACTAGGAAGTGATTTTTAATTTTCTTTGCTAATGATACTATGACTATTTTATTCTATTCTTGTTCAAATACTCTGGTGCCAGTTTGTCATGTTCGTATTGTGCATCCATAGCTCATTGCACCTACTATGTAAGCAATTTGGTTGTGGCATGACATTGTCTCTCACAATTAGCTGTCTTGTGTTTGTTTTTTTTCTTGTCACGGTCAATTTGTACTGTATCTATTTGTATTAATTTGATAATTCTGACTAAAAAAGAGTGCCAAGAGTTTTTTTCTGCCGGCTTTTTTTGTCTCTTGGTCTACTGTAATATCTTATTTAACAACTAACAACAACTACTTAGTTAAAGCCGAAGTATGTGATGACTGACTTCATCAAGTGTTTTGTGAAATTCCTGAGATGAATGAAATTTTTTTTGATTTTGATTTTTTGATTTCGTGCGTTGATTAAATTGAAGAAAATACATCTATTTGCCTTTTTTTAACTCGCCTTTTTGGTTATTTGAAAAGACAGCACGGATGACTGTAAAAATTGGAGGGTACCACATGCCTGATCTGTTTAATTATTGCATTAGTAGTGCCTTGTACCCTGTTCATCTTATTTTATTGAATGGTTGTTCGTCTTATCCTATGATTAAAAATAGCATATTAAAATAGTGAGGAGAATAGACCTTCTATTTAAGCCTTGTAGTGTCTGCTGAGAATAGTCCTATCGTTTCAGGATAAGTGTGTCATAAGAGCCGTCTAATCCAATGGTGCGTACAGATTGCTAGTAATGCAACTAGTAATGTAACATTCGGCGCACGTTGCGTATTTGGACGTGTAGTGCGCAGAATGTTACATTACAAGTTCCATTACAGCAATCTGTACGCACCACAAGGTGTCCCCGCTCGGTGGTATTACTCTTTCAGGGTTCGACTGCCTAGCGACCACATAAAAAATCTGCCAGCAAATTGCTTGAATATATTTTGCTTCAGCAATCCAGGTATTCCGGCAATATTTTAGAAAGAGCCAGTTCATTCCTAAAACCGTGTGCGTTTTAGGAATGTAATAGAAATCTTCACATGTGAAATTGAGGTCAAACGCGATTTAGCCACCGATGAAAAGAATAGATAAGGTGCGATTAGAAGAGGAGGTATGGCAATACCCACTGAACCGCCAGCTAAAAAGACGCCGTCGAAGCTTAAATTTGCGAGCTAAGGCATGAATTAGCTTCTTGATGGCTTCGTGGTGGTGCATCTTGAAGTAATCTTTTACAAACGAACTCGGAGCTTGTCGTTTTATTTACAGTCAAAAATAGCGTAAAGAGTTAAGATTATTGTACAATTAAAAAATACAATTTGACAATATATTCATAATCACAACTTTTTGTAACGAGCCCACTGCAGTCGATCAACTGGGCGATGAGAAGGTATTGGCCATGAACCACCAAGCTAGCCTTGTGCTGGTTGGTGAATGTCAAAATTTTCAGGACACTGAAAATGGCTTCTAGCAAACCCCTGACGAGTAGAGTACAAGTATAAAGGTAGCCTCCGAGATCAACTGCTTCACGTGCTCTCCTTACGTACGGAAGTCACAGTCAGAAATGGATGGTCGGTGGTCACCCAATCTTTTATCACGACGGAGCGTTGGTTAACCTGCAATATCAATTGATATACACAGAATACGACAACAAATTTTTGGTTAAATCGAATTCACTCCTTTCTACCATCGGACTCCCAGGCGCAGACAGAATTTCCATGGGCTGCATACATTGCAGAATATGAGGACAAGTTATCTTGTGGCATTATAACTACAAAGAAAGAGGTATAACGATTTAAAGGCATGAATTTGGGTATTGTATAAAAAAAACAACATAATATTTCAACTACACTTAGAGCCTTCGCTACGTTAAGCAGGCGCACAGAGAGGACGCGGGACCGGGGACGCGGTTGTCCGCGCCGTGAGTACGACTGCTCCGTCGCGGGCGGAGCCCTACAAACAGCGCCGCGTGCGCCCGCTTAACGCAGCGATGGCCCTCCTTAGGACATACTCGTAGAGTCTAACGGAGTAAACTAACGGATGACCCCCCCAACCCCCACAAAATCCTGTCGGTCCATGTGCCAAACACCCTGTATGTTAAACAAAGCGCTTTGGCAGTTCCTTTTTGGTACGGGATGCGAAGGTGTGGAACGTGCTGTCTGCGTTAGTTATTTCTGACAACTACAGTCCGGGTACTTAGAAATGTCAAGTGTATTTATGGTCACTTTCCACCAGGTGGCATGGACCGGTGTCCCATTCATATAATGTAAAATAATACCGAAAATAAAGGATGATATGGTTTTATGTTATAGCTAGTAGCTAGTCTGCATAATGTGAATAAGTAGGTATGTAGTCTGCATAAAGGAATCGGAAATTATGATAATTGAAAGTAATCTTACTTACTAGTAAGCGACGACCACTTTCATTTGGCGATGGGGTAAACCTATCTGCCTCAGACGCCAGTGGTTGCGGGTTAGATCCTCGCACGGAACGAGAAAAAAAATGTTCCGTGTCTGGGTGTTTATCTATTTATGTATTTATATTCTAGGTTCCCCCCTAGTTCGCTATATGGTATCCCATAACACAAGCTATGCTTACTTTAGGGCCATGTAGTTGGTGTGATTGTCTGGGGATTTTATTATTTATTATTATTATTATAATCTAATACGGTACTTGAAAAGAATCTCTACCCCCAAAGTATATCACTAATATTATATTTATTGTTTTAAACTATCGCGGTTATTTTCACTATGATTTAATGTATTTACGGGATTCTTACATTAAAATACATTAAATTATAATATTATATTGTATACTATATGTTAGATGTCTAGACAAATCTCAAATACTATCTGTACATTCCTATAAAATATATAATAAATAAAAATAAATATTATCCTTTTTCTTCAATGTACTACGTATGTTTAATAAAGAACACGTAGCTACTTGTGATTTTCATAACAAAGAAAAGAAACATCAAAAGTTTATTTTTATTATTACAAGGGGTTATTGCTCCATAGAAATACATTGGTTTCTTATTTTTTATTATACTTCCAGAAAAAGGGTTGATACTTAATGTTTTCCAACAGTGCGAACACTCAGAAATGCTTTACCGACAACTCAATACAATTGTGGAATTGTTCGCCAAAAGTCAAAGGCCAAGTCACAAGTATCCTTCAATCGCCTTTTATCATAATTCTACCAGTCTATATGACAAGTTGATTTGACATTATATTATTTAGGCATTTGTTTTTTAATTCCTTCCATGCTGGGAGCGAACAAAAAACATAGAATGTGCCAGCTGCTTCTCTTCCCGGGCATATGGTAAAAGTCAGTAAAGGGACGGGGGTTTTATTGGAGGCTTTTTTTTGTGGGCCATAGGCTGACCCCCTGTCACTGCAATAGTCTCTCTCCATCATTATAATGCCTCCAAATTTGTCAGATGTGACATCAGATGGTTTTATAACCTCTGGTGTTCTGCCTACCCCGTAAGGGATACAGGCGTGAAGTTATGATGATGATTGTTTTTTAATAATTGGTAACTTACCTACTAAAAAACAAGGCTGCCAGAATGAAATTATGTAGCTACTTTCTTTTTAAACTGTTTTTTAAGTTTTTACGGAGTTAAAAGTGAGCAACGGATATCAGAAAAAAGACCTATTTTTATTAGTTAGTTAATAATAAAGAATAGGTCTTTAGTTGCCTCTAGTTTAGCTGATCGTTATTAAGAAAGTGAATTCTCTAATATATTCTACGACTAGCCACCCCACGCGGTTTTACCCGCGCAACTTTTGATCCCGTGGGAATTTCGGGATAAAATATAGCCTATAACCTTCCTCAAGAGTTGGGCTATGAAATGCAAAAAGAATTTTGTAAATCCCACTTGTAGTTTCTGAGATAAGCGCGTTCAAACAAACAGACAAACAAACAAACAAAAAAACAAACTCTTCAGCTTTTTTTTTTCTTTTTTGTTTTTCCGCCAAGGAAAGTCGTTTGGCACCCACTAAAACCAGCTTTAACCAGTAAAGCTAGCTTTAGCGGGAGGAGGATGAATCCTATTACGGACGAATGGGCATTCTATAAGCTATTAACCCAGTGGCTAATGGCAAATAGAATGCCCAGACAGTGTGGAGACTCTCTCAGATAGGCTGAGCATACCCACTAAACATCCCCCTTTTGACTCACCTTGATTAAGGCCATTAGTCATCGTCGGAACGACAGCCAATTGGAGCGAGAGGCTGCGTAGAAACTCTTCAGCTTTATATTAGTATAGATACTACATTGGTTGAAAAGTTCGCGGCCTGGCCATTAAAAAAAAAACTTTTGTTATTTTTTCTGCCGTCATTTTGAACTGTCATTATTCAATTGTCAGCCCGCGAATTTTCAATTTGATATCTTTTTTAAATAAAATTTTACGAACAATATAAATACGTGTGTAGAACAAATTTTCACTAATGGAGAAATTTGAACAACGTGCTGTGATTAAATATTTGTTTAAAAAAAGATTAACACCAAAGGAGATCCATGATGACATGCAAACAACATTAGGGTAATCTGCCCCGTCTTATACCACTGTGAAAAAATGGGTTGCAGAATTTAAACGTGGACGAGAGAACATCGAAGATGACCCTCGCTCCGGCAGGCCAATGACGTCTACGACCGAAGAAAACATCAATAAAGTGTGTGATCTCATATTGAAAGACCGTAGATTGACTATCAGAGAAATTGCAGACACTATAGGCATCTCAAATGAACGAACGCAAAACATCATTGTCCATGAACTCGGCTTTTCTAAGGTTTCGGCTAGGTGGGTCCCCAGATTGCTTTCAGTAGAGCAAAAGCAAATTCGACTCACGATTTCTCGCGACTGTTTGGAGATGTTCGAGGCTGATCCACAAGGTTTTCTTGACAGATTTGTAACAATGGATGAAACCTGGGTTCACCACTATACCCCAGAATCAAAACAACAATCCAAACAATGGAAAAAATCAGGTGAACCAACTCCGAAAAAAGCAAAGGCAATTCTGTCGGCTGGCAAGGTGATGGCATCGGTTTTTTGGGATGCTAAGGGTGTCATTATGGTGGACTACCTTCCAAAAGGCGAAACAATAAACTCTGCGTACTATAGCACCCTTCTGCGCCGTTTACGTGAAAAAATAAACAGAAACGCCCAGGATTACTGAGAAAGAAAGTGTTGTTTCACCAGGACAACGCCCGAGTCCACACGTCTGTCGAGTCTATGGCTCAAATTCGTGATTGTGGTTTCGAATTGTTGCCACATCCAGCTTATTCTCCTGATTTGGCACCTTCGGACTTTCATCTGTTTCCAAACCTGAAAAAACACCTCGGTGGGCAGAAATTTTTAACGAATGAAGAGGTCGAAGCCGCTGTTAACCTGTATTTTGAAGACCTTGAGGAATCTTTTTTTAAAACAGGTATGGAAGCTCTGGAAAGCAGATGGAAGAAGTGCATAGAGCTAAATGGAGATTACGTCGAAAAATAAAAATATTTTTGTATGTACTTTATTCTGTTTTCTTGACTAGGCCGCGAACTTTTCAATCCACCCTCGTATATACATATGGCAAAGACGTTTGACCCAACTTCAGTGTTTCGGAGTGCACGTTAAGCAATCGGTCCCGCTAAATATACACGGTGACTGGTGGGTCACTTTTGAAATCCAAGGACGTGATAGTTTGAGAGCATACATAAAGAAAAAATATAATAAAAAAATATATTTACTGAGTAAACGTAACCGAAAGTTAAAAAATTGATTAAGTAACGCATATTTACACTAGCGTTGGCAGCGATCCGCGTACCAGGGGCCCGAGTCTGTAACTTTTAAAACAAGCCATCGGTTGCCGATGGTTCGATTTTGGCAGTCTGTAACGCACACACGTACGTCATACGCACCACTGGTGACCACTGGTCTTTTGCCTAAATTGCGTAGTCTGTAAGCGCGAACAATCGGCGTGCCATCGGTTCGGTGCTACATATTGGTAGTCTGTAAGGATTTCTGACACATGTTTGGTCACGTGATAGCAACCATCGGTGCGTTTTGCAACAGTTGATCTTGGGACGATTGCTTTAGCAACCATTGTGAAAAGTTTTATTATTTTTAACAGAAAAAAATAAGTTTATAGATAAGTTTTGTTGGTGCGTGACTTTTTATTTATTGTTTAATGGTTCATTGAGTGTTAAGTGATTTTGAAGATTATTGTTTTGTTTTAAGGTGAAGATGAATTCTCTTGGTTGGGCAATTTTCGAGCTGGCCACCTTGATGACACCTGGAGGACTTTGATGACACCTATATTACATAGTACTCCGGGGACTGCTGAGCATAATTATTATGTTAAGCATGTTGCTGCACGAAACACAGTAGAGCGTTGCATTGGAGTGTTAAAAGCACGCTTTCGGTTAGTATAGCCTGCATAAGCTGGTAATACATTAAGTTTTAACTATTAAGGTATGAACAGAGTTTTTTTTCAGGTGTTTACTTGCTGCACGTGCTTTACATTATGCTCTAGTAACATGTGGAAAGATCACCCAAGCTTGTTGTGTTCTACACAACATTGCTTTGAAAGTGAATGCACCTGCCAGCTACTTTACTGCTGAGGAGGCCGAAGAGGAAGCCCAGCTACTTCCACTGGTAGGAAAATATTGGTAGTCTTGGTAGCACGGCAGTATTTGAAAGACTTCAAGGTTCGATTTCCAGTTCAGGCTAACTTAGAAAGGTTTTCCACTAAACCAGTGTGGTGCACACTTAAAGCTTGAACTTAGTTTGGTGTCACACAATTGGTGTTGCTCTCTGCAGATTTAATCATCTGCTTCCTATCTGCAAAACTACACTTGGTGCAATACTATTTATACTGATTGTTATAATTATTATTTAGTTTGTGTCTTCTTAATAATTACTCAATTTAATTTGATTTAGGAGGTAAATGTCTTAATGGAAAAAGATAACTCCAGACGCCATAGCCGAAGCAACCCAGAGCTTTTGGAAGGCCGGGCTATGCAAAGAAGGATTACTGTGGAGACACACATGAAAATAAATCCTGACACTTAGGTACTTATAAAACTATTTATGTGTCTATCTAGATGGCATTCGGGGCTGGTCTAAGCCATTATGATCTTAAGTGTGGCAACTAAAAGACTTTCATAGTATAAAATATATTTATTTTATCTCTGCATTGCAGATGCATTTTCAATGGCAGCAGTCATCCTATCTGTAGCCCCTGCAAGCAGCTCAGAAGAACTTCTAATAGCATCTGCTAGCTGCTGATTTGAACGGCGGAGCTCCATCGTCGCTTCAGCTCCCAACCGCCCAACGTCGTTGAAAAGCTCAAGCACCGAAGCAAGAGCTGAAGGAGAACCTGATAAAAAAAAAAAAAAATTATTAAAAAATTAGTAAACTTTGATTATATTTTTAATGTGTTAATTTGTTTGGTATGATTTTCTTCTAGTGCTTTTTGTATCAAATTTTCTGGGTCCATATACAATAAAGTTGTCAGTTTTATACATAATACCTTTTATTTAGTTATCTAGTTTTTTGAAAATTATATCTTTAAATAGAACAAAAAAAAGGATATAGGTATATGAATGCAGTATTTTAGAGAAAAGAGGTATCTGCAACTTTGGCTGTACAAAAATAGATGGTAGACTGAGAAAAAATACAAGCAGAAAGACCTTATATTAGAACACGAGCGTAAATACGTAGCATAATGTTCAAAACTTACAGTTCTCCACATCGACCAAGATTTCTGTGCACCGTCGCTGGATACGGAGTTTAATAAGTTTGCACATTGCTGCCACAGCCTAGTGCTAAGGCTTCGTGCCTCCGCTGAGCGGTTCACGTGCCCTAGTGCCAGCTCTGGATGCTGCTCTAGGAAGTCCAGGAGGACGTCGATTTGTTGCGCCAAAATCATAGTTAAATACTTGAATTCAATTCAATGAAAATATCACAACAAAGCGGAGGGAATTTTTAAAGTTATCAGTCAGTCAAACGTCTTTGTCAATCTGACTGAAGTGTACTTGACATGTTATTTTTCAAACTTTTAGTAGACAAACACGAAAAATTATCGGTATAAAATAAATTATCATTGTTTTAATGGTAAAGCATTAAAAATATATTGCTTTACATATATTTATTTACATTTAAATAATTAACAAATAAATTTTGTGTCAATATTTATGAATGATTGACGAGTTTTTAAAAAGCCAGGCGAATGAAGTAATGAGTCACTGAATGAACCCACAATACCAATGGCTCGAAGCCCCATTGGCCCGAGTCTGTAACTTTCACGCACCACTGGTTTTACGCACCGATGGTAGACCATCGGGGCCATCGAGTGCATTTCGTTGGCAGTCTGTAACGCCACCGATGGTAAACCAGTGGTTCGAAGAACCAATGGGGCTTCGAGCCATTGGTATTGTGGGTTCATTCAGTGACTCATTACTTCATTCGCCTGTCTTTTTAAAAACTCGTCAATCATTCATAAATATTGACACAAAATTTATTTGTTAATTATTTAAATCTTGCTAAAGTATTGCAAAGCAATATATTTTTAATGCTTTACCATTAAAACAATGATAATTTATTTTATACCGATAATTTATCGTGTTTGTCTACTAAAAGTTTGAAAAATAACATGTCAAATACACTTCAGTCAGATTGACAAAGACGTTTGACTGACTGCTAACTTTAAAAATTCCCTCCACTTTGTTGTGACTTGTGATATTTTCATTGAATTGAATTCAAGTATTTAACTATGATTTTGGCGCAACAAATCGACGTCCTCCTGGACTTCCTAGAGCAGCATCCAGAGCTGGCACTAGGGCACGTGAACCGCTCAGCGGAGGCACGAAGCCTTAGCACTAGGCTGTGGCAGCAATGTGCAAACTTATTAAACTCCGTATCCAGCGACGGTGCACAGAAATCTTGGTCGATGTGGAGAACTGTAAGTTTTGAACATTATGCTACGTATTTACGCTCGTGTTCTAATATAAGGTCTTTCTGCTTGTATTTTTTCTCAGTCTACCATCTATTTTTGTACAGCCAAAGTTGCAGATACCTCTTTTCTCTAAAATACTGCATTCATATACCTATCCTTTTTTTTGTTCTATTTAAAGATATTATTTTCAAAAAACTAGATAACTAAATAAAAGGTATTATGTTTAAAACTGACAACTTTATTGTATATGGACCCAGAAAATTTGATACAAAAAGCACTAGAAGAAAATCATACCAAACAAATTAACACATTAAAAATATAATCAAAGTTTACTAATTTTTTAATAACTAATTTTTTTTATCAGGTTCTCCTTCAGCTCTTGCTTCGGCGCGTGAGCTTTTCAACGACGTTGGGCGGTTGGGAGCTGAAGCGACGATGGAGCTCCGCCGTTCAAATCAGCAGCTAGCAGATGCTATTAGAAGTTCTTCTGAGCTGCTTGCAGGGGCTACAGATAGGATGACTGTTGCCATTGAAAATGCATCTGCAATGCAGAGATAAAATAAATATATTTTATACTATGAAAGTCTTTTAGTTGCCACACTTAAGATCATAATGGCTTAGACCAGCCCTGAATGCCATCTAGATAGACACATAAATAGTTTTATAAGTACCTAAGTGTCAGGATTTATTTTCATGTGTGTCTCCATAGTAAGTCCACAATCCTTCTTTGCATAGCCCGGCCTTCCAAAAGCTCTGGGTTGCTTCGGCTATGGCGTCTGGAGTTATCTTCTTCCATTAAGACATTTTCCTCCTAAATCAAATTAAATTGAGTAATTATTAAGAAGACACAAACTAAATAATAATTATAACAATCAGTATAAATAGTATTGCACCAAGTGTAGTTTTGCAGATAGGAAGCAGATGATTAAATCTGCAGAGAGCAACACCAATTGTGTGACACCAAACTAAGTTCAAGCTTTAAGTGTGCACCACACTGGTTTAGTGGAAAACCTTTCTAAGTTAGCCTGAACTGGAAATCGAACCTTGAAGTCTTTCAAATACTGCCGTGCTACCAAGACTTTTCCTACCAGTGGAAGTAGCTGGGCTTCCTCTTCGGCCTCCTCAGCAGTAAAGTAGCTGGCAGGTGCATTCACTTTCAAAGCAATGTTGTGTAGAACACAACAAGCTTGGGTGATCTTTCCACATGTTACTAGAGCATAATGTAAAGCACGTGCAGCAAGTAAACACCTGAAAAAAAACTCTGTTCATACCTTAATAGTTAAAACTTAATGTATTACCAGCTTATGCAGGCTATACTAACCGAAAGCGTGCTTTTAACACTCCAATGCAACGCTCTACTGTGTTTCGTGCAGCAACCTGCTTAACATAATAATTATGCTCAGCAGTCCCCGGAGTACTATGTAATATAGGTGTCATCAAAGTCCTCCAGGTGTCATCAAGGTGGCCAGCTCGAAAATTGCCCAACCAAGATAATTCATCTTCACCTTATAAATTAAAACAAAACAATAATCTTCAAAATCACTTAACACTCAATGAACCATTAAACAATAAATAAAAAGTCACGCACCAACAAAACTTATCTATAAACTTATTTTTTTCTGTTAAAAATAATAAAACTTTTCACAATGGTTGCTAAAACAATCGTCCCAAGATCAACTGTTGCAAAACGCACCGATGGTTGCTATCACGTGACCAAACATGTGTCAGAAATCCTTACAGACTACCAATATTTAGCACCGAACCGATGGCACGCCGATTGTTCGCGCTTACAGACTACGCAATTTAGGCAAAAGACCAGTGGTCACCAGTGGTGCCTATGACGTACGTGTGTGCGTTACAGACTGCCAAAATCGAACCATCGGCAACCGATGGCTTGTTTTAAAAGTTACAGACTCGGGCCCCAGGTCACGTGCCACGATTGACTCAGTTGTATGTAAAGTAAATAGTAACATAGTAGTATTTATTTATGGGAAATTCTAGTGAAAAATTTAGTACCTACTTTTATTACATAATTATAATCAGAATTGAACACAGAGTGCTCTGTGTATTTAAAATTTGTCACCAGGATGTTTGTTCCTACTCCCAAGAAAAGGGATAGCAGGCCGCGGCCCACGTCCCGACGTTTGATGTCGGGATGTTGTATATATGCTAGTCGCTATAAGAACTTTGATAGCGCGATGCAGGAATTATGTCGTGTCGTCATCGTTCTATGGAGCGTCGCTAGATGTCGCTACATCACTCCCCTCCGAGACCGGAGGTCGATATGGTCGTGGTTCGTCGACGGTCTTGCGTCTTGAGATGCTTGCCAGCGTGCCAGTGGGGTTCCAGTGGGTCGGAACCGGGTGAGGATGCAGCATGGTTAGTTCGCGGTGAGTCGGAACTGCATGTGGTGCTGTCCTGGACAATGTCGGGGTAATGGTCCCAGTGAGTCGGGACAAGCTCCTGTGAGTCGGCGTGCCTCAGTGTACCCAGGATTGCTCTTCTCTGCAATGGCTCCAGTGAGTCGGGGTGGCTGGCGGCTGCTTCGGGCAGGAGAGTAGGTGCTCTGCTTGTGACCGGCCGAAGTGCAGGGTGCTGTGCCGAGTTGCAGGTGGAGGCTGGAGGTGGTAGACCAGGCTTGTAGCGCTACAAGCGTTGTGGTCCACCAAGGTAGCCTGGAGTGTGCTTGCGGCGGCTGGCGTGTTGTACTCACTGCTGGTGGGCGGAGAGTGGTGGAGACGATGACGACGACGAGATGTTGGTCCTCATCTTCGAAGGCTGCGAAGGTAGTTCAGCTAGGGGTCACCACTGTAGAATCGGATGTTTGTTCCTACTCCCAAGAAAAGGGATGGCAGGCCGCGGCCCACGGCCCCACGGTTGATGTCGGGATGTTGTATATCGTCATCGTTCTAAGGAGCGTCGCTAGATGTCACTACAACCCTGTAAAAATAAAAATCCTCAGATAATCATACCTACATACATGGCCCCAAAGTAAGCGTAGCTTGTGATATGAGATACCATACCACGAACTAGGGGGAACCTAGAATATAAATTCATAAATAGATAAAAACCACAGACACGGAATATTTTTGTCTTTGTTCCGTCCGCGACCTCACGATTGGCGCAGTAGCGTCTATTCCACTGCACCTCGGAGACCGTATGAATAATTGCAATATTATTCAGTACAAGTGGTCGATGTGGTTATCATAAGACATTTGCACCCTGCACCGGCACCCTGAAAATTCTATCATCCATCAAACAGCGCTGAAACGTCTTGGTGAATCACAGCCGAAACTACTCATCACCCAGGCAAGGGACTCATAACCTCACAGAAGGTTTATTAAAATGGTGATGAAATCTGTTGTGTATTTCCAAAGATTACCCCGAACACATATAATAATAAATAAATCCGCAGACAATCACACCAACTACATGGCCTCATAGTAAGCTGAACTTGTGTTATGGGTTACCATGTAGCGAACTAGGAGGGAACCTAGGATATAAACAAATATTGAGATAAACATCCAGACCCGGAACATTTTTTTTCTTGTTCCGGGCGGGAATCGTACCCGCAACCACTGGCGTCTGAGGCGGATAGGTTTACTGCATCGCCAAAGTGGTCGTCATACAGACAGACAGATGCTCGTTTTTTATTACATGTAGAGAAAAGAGTAGCGGTTTACAAGCGTGCTTTAACCGGTAGTTTTAAGATTAGCGGACATATCATACAAACAAACTTTATTACTTCGTCATATTTCGTTTAATTTCATATTAGTATAAATACTGAATGACAGGTTTATACTAATTAAAGACAATAATCAACGAAAGCAGAGCATTAAAAACCGACTTCACCAACATTTGGAAATTCTTGTCATTCAAAACTTTGGCTGAAATATAAGGTCGTCAAATTCGTCAATGTAAATATTTTAGAATAGAATAGAAAATTATTTAATTGCGTCCACAACATATTTACAGTTAATAAAATAAAACTTATTAAAAAAAAATAACATTAAAAAAAAAATCCGCATTCATACATTTTTTTGTTCTTTTTCTAAAAGTACCGAGTAAATCGATTTTAATGAAAATTATATGGGACCACGATTCATAACTGAACAAAAAATCGTGTAACAAAGATACAAAAAAACTACAGAACCTCCTCTTTTGGAAGTCGGTTGAAACGCAAACATTATAAACGGCAATCTGATGATTTGATTTTCTGATTGATGATAGGTATTCCATACTTGATATACTCTTTGTTTGGCCTCGATTACCCAATTAACTATGAAGATTAAAGTGATTTATTATAGTTATAACTAATTATTACAAGCAATAAGTTGTCAACTCGATATAAATTACATTAGAATCTATTCGTCATTATGCCACGCCTCCAGAGTCTCACTCAAACAATACTTGTTATAAAGTTAATATTGTCTTAAGTTTTCGTGATTCATACTATTAAATAAAACAATTTACAACCGGATTTATCGCGTATATTTATATTTTAAATTTTAACTCGACGTTTCGGTGTCTTTGCAGACCCCGTGGTCACGAGCGACTGAGGTGTCAAGCGTCGGATTGATAGATGGATAAAGTTATAAGTACATCATCATCTCCATCATCATTTTAATCCGGTTAAAAAGTGTTTTATTTAATTGTTATAAAGTTGTTAAGTAAAGCTGTTATAGACTTGATAATTCATTGGGACAATTACTTATATTGCCACGTGAAAGAATGAATCTGTTGATCCATGAAATGTTGATTTGTAATCTTTTTGAGGTTCTGTACCTTTTTTATAATAAAGATAAAACGTTTTTCTTCTATGTCACCTGCTGGAAAATGTTCATACTGAGAAAGTATGGGCAGCAAAATTAAGGCGGGGATGCAGTGATTTGACGCTGTGTCTGAAAAATATATTCAAAAAAATTAACCATATAACCAACCGCCGTGTATTTTCAGACGATTAATGAAAATTGGCTTGATAAAAAAAGTCACAAAAATAACACTAATTTACCATTTCAAACGGATATTGCTACGAAATGCCATCACGGATTGATATAAAAGTTACATAAAACGGATTTCTCTTAACCGATGTGTATTTTTTTTAAATATTTATAATTTTCGAAAATAAACCATTTAAACGTAATTTAGCTTGCTCATTTCGGCGAAATTATCTGATCGGGAAGTATGGAAGACGCACCGCACTACAAGAGGGCCTTTGAGGGCCAGGATCACTAATTACTAAGGAGCATCCAAAGTAGTCATAAACTTAAGCATAAAGCGCTCAGATTGTTTAGGCCATTCACCGTCCTCAAATAGGTATACTGGAGCACACACAACTGCAAATGTTTCGTTACGTTCAAGACACCGTTAATCCCAGAACAACCAAACCACCATTATTATTATAGCAACCAGAGCGTCTAGTATGGGCAAGCTATGAGAATGGACTTAATTAGATGTTCATTCTCTGAAATCAGACATATTTTTCCAAAAAATTAAAATTTATAAGGGACCAACTATGAAGTATCTTCTATCATATGAAACATACATACATACGTACATAACTTCACGCCTAGTGTATCCCTAATGGGGTAGGCAGAACACCGGAGGCTATAAAAACCATCTGATGTCACGTTTGACAAATTTGGAGGTATTATTATGATGGAGAGAGACTATAACAGTGACAGGGGGTCAGCCTGTCGTCCGCAAAATCGCCAATAAATCCTCCGTCCCTTAACTGACTTTTACAGTTTGCCCGGGAAGAGAAGCAGCTGGCACATTCTATGTTTTTCTTTCGCTTCCAGTCCAGCATGTTCCAGTTTCGTTACGTTCAAAGCACCGTTAATCCCAGAACAACCAAACCACCATTATTATTATAGCAACCAGAGCGTCTAGTATGGGCAAACTATGAGAATGGACTTTATTACATGTTAAACTTCATCCACAGCCCGTTTGCTATAAATTGAAGCCATATAATATGTATAGATAATATATATTTGAAGCCATCCTTACTACTGAAACTTGCGTAACCGTGTTTCAAGTATCCGTTAAATGAAACACCACGTCTAAATGCATAAGTCACAAAATATTATGCGTATGATCTGAATACGATACAGTTATGGGTTTCGTACCAGCCAGTTCCATAATGTTGACCTAAACTCAAGTTTGAGATGTAAAAAAGAATTAAAAAAGAAAAGAAAAAAACTAGTTTAGATGTCTCTCATGTATTTTGAATTTGAATGTTTTTCAAATGTGGAATAAACATGATTGCTCTGAATAGTGCGTCTGAGTGTGCAGTTTATTTAGTTGTTAAGCTACGGTTGTATTGGCGTTTTATATAGGTCAGGTGTTGTCTGTGGTTTTAAATAGAAATTTAGAAATAAACGTCTTATTTGTGTTTTTTGATTTATAATGACCTAATGAAAAACAACATCGGCATCTTCAACTTCGTCAAAACGTATTTTTCTTTTTAAAACTTAACATTTTATGTTAAAACCGGTCTACTACGTCAACTCTGTGGGAATATTAGGAAAAAGTACTTCTCCTTTTTGCAGAATTTTAGCTTAAGCCAAGCTTTTTCAGTAAAATATATCGATTATTATTTTAGTACAATATTGATAAACTGAGAAATATCATACAGTACCTACATAAAGTGGATTGCATTCAGTACCTATTGTTTATGAAGATACTTAAATACATACATAACTTCACGCCTGTATCCCTTATGGGGTAGACAGAACATCAGAGGTTATAAGACAACTGATGTCACGTTTGATTAATGAGGTATTATAATGATTGCGAGAGGCTATTGCAGTGACAGGGGGTCAGCCTATCGTCCACAAAAATGCCAATAAAACCTCTGTCCCTTAACCGACTTTTACAGTATGCCCGGGAAGAGACGCAGCTGGCACATTCTATGTTTTTCTTTCACTCCCAGTCCAGCATGGAAGTAAGATACTTAAATCAAAATTTAAAATAAACTCCTTGCTCAATCATGTCAAATCTTTCTGCGCATGTGGTATAAACGAATTTCATAGACTTTTAAATTTCGAATTCGAGGGAAAAATATCGACAAGGCGGGGTCTCTGCATTTGCATCGCCTGATTTCGTACAGTGAAATACGATTCAATTTTGATCTATTTACATAAAAAATGACTTGGAAATTTAAAATAGGACATACCAATCGGTTCGTCCGGCTTTGAACTTAGATAATGGTTATAGATTTTGTTAATAGTGATCGATGTCTGTGACAGTCCTTTGGCTCAAAATAGGGACATGTGCAAATGAAGCTCGTTTGCACATGTCTTAAATAAAAGACTTTGATTAATATTGTCTTAAGTTTTCGCGATTCATACTATTAAATAAAACACTTTTTATCCGGATTTACCGGACTCTGTAAAAAAATTATCTAGAGAGAAGCATTACATTCCTAGAATGATCAGAGAAGCGATTGAAATTGAAAAACACCCTAATTTCAATAGAGAAGATGGTTGGAAACTATCACCGACATGGGACCCTATCCTGAAAAACATTAAATTTAACATCCAGCAAGCTGCACGACCTGAAACTCAAGATACTGTCAGCTCGTTTTGTGTCAATCCAGAACGCTACGCTCGAAGACTGAGAAATAGATGGAGATGATGATGTAGGTATAACTTTTTCAATCTATCAATCCGACGCTTGACACCTCAGTCGCTCGTGACCACGGGGTCTGCAAAGACACCGAAACGTCGAGTCAAAATTTTAAATGTAAATATACGCGATAAATCCGGTTAAAAAGTGTTTTATTTAATAAGACTTTGATTAGATTGCACTTCGGTGTCTTTAAAGTCCTTGTAGTCATGAGTGCATTTGTGTATAAAAAGTATTTGCTTAATGTTAGGTACCCACCATCGACCGTGGATTCCTGCAACTCTACTACCGGTGTTAAGCCAACACTGCTATGGGTAGAAGCAATAATCAACGAATGCAGGGCATTAAAAAAACCGACTTTAGGTCAAAACTTTGGCTGAGTTATAATGTCATCAACGCAAACATTCTCCGAAATCAGACACATTTTTCCAAAAAGTTGAAATTTTCAATGAAGTACTCAACCGATTTGGATAAAATTTATATGGGACCAACTATGAAGTATCTTCTATAATATGAAACAAGAATTTTTACAAAATCGATTCATAATTGTGCGAAATATCGTGTAACAAAGACACAAAAAAAAACATACAGACGAATTGAGAACCTCCTCCTTTTTTGTAAGTCGCTTGAAAACAAAATGACTGTCAAAGTCAATTTATCACGGTCGCGTATGAGAAATGTTTTTGGTTCAATTCTCTGTGTGTAAACAACTATGCAATATAGTTTTAACTTTTATATAGCTCAGCTCGGTGATAACTTAATCTATAAAGATTCTGATTTTCATTAATCTAGCAGACCCATCAGCAACATAAATTCTAAGATCGAATTTTCTTTAATGAATAGGTAAAAATCAAAACAATTGAACAAAATGTTATTAAATTCAGAGTCAAACATTCTCTTACCAAGTTGTTTATTATTGAAAGATAACCAAACGTTCTTTGTACCCATCACCCTTGAATTTAAAACCAAACCACACTGTTTATGATATCAACCCTCTTTGAAATAATAAAGCATAACATTAAAGTTGGAATGACTCAGGCGCACGGTATTTTCGTTCGAGATAAATCGCTGGCAATGCATCCAGATGCGGACATCTTTATTTTGTTTTAGGGTTCATGATTTTGAAATTGGAACATCGTATCTTTTTTATTGAGTGTGCTGTTTTTTGGTGTAAAGATGTACATGAATGAACTTTGGAAAGATTCGATTTTTGAATTTTATTTATGGTTCGGATTCTATTGTGGTACTTACTTTAAATGACGTGCAGCTGTGGGCGCGTGATGTTCTTAAAATGTTCTTCTTTTGATATTTAAACTTCGAACTCTAGGTGGATTGAAATAGCTTGGCCATAAAGTTCGTCGGATAAATATGCTACAAAACCTTAGAGTAATATTAGTATATACGAGTATATTGGGTATAGAGCGCGCGTACTGCATTTTCCACCTATTGCGTAGCGTCGGCAGATGAATATTATGACAAATAGGGTTGTGAATCTTATGCAAAAATGTTAATCATTTTATCGATAATGCTGCGAATGCATGACCTTACTGTGTGTCATACAGAATAATTTAAAAAAGGGGATATTAGTTAGATACCAATTGCAAATAAAATATATATATCCTCATCAATTTACTTTTTTTTTTATATGAAGTAGATAGTTTGAAAATGTACGTTGATTTAATGATATCCTATAGTTATTTTATATTCATTACTAACTTAGCTGCACACGAAATTGCTCTTTATACATACCACTCTCCACTCGCAGGACTGGTGGAAGAGATTTCGCTAGGAATAACGTTATTTTCTATCCCTTTCTTATCGCTATGCACAGGTGCAGTACGCAACGTTTTGCGTTCTACATGCATGCAACATTTCTCAACGTTTAAAATGTTTATGTTGTTTATTGTATGGTGTTCAGTGACTCGCGTCTATTGAATGAATGTTAAAGAGATTTTACAAGGGTGATACTTAATGAACTCATTATCAGGCGCGGTTCCAGGGGGGGGTCACAGGGGACATGACCCCCCCCAAAATCATGAAAAGATGAACCCCTTAAAAGAGAAGGAGGAAGAAAAAGACATTTCTGTTACAAAAAAATTGTCGTAACCCCACCCAAAATTTCAATCTGGGACCGCGCCTGCTCATTATATTAAGACATATTCTTTGGAAAAAAGAATTATTTTTTAGTAAGGAACAAAACCTTACAGTTATGGGATATCAAAAAGAATACCTTGTGTAGGTCTTGTATAAATTTCTATATAAAGAAATTTTCTCAGAATAAGTCAGAGCCCAGTGAGATTTAGGTGTAATGGAAAGTAAATAAAATGGGTTTACGTTTAAACTTTCAATTTTACCTACTAAAGTGGTAAAAAATGTTCAAGCTAAGTAAGATCTTGCGAAGCTGGTTTACTTAGCTTGAGTAAAGCCGGCTATGTAACAAGCGACGCGATAAAAAAACCTAAGATAAAAAAAATTCGCGCCTAAGATAAAATAAATCTTTTCAAAATGGCTAGCATCAAAAAGTATACTCAATTTAATAAAGTTTAAAATATACAGAACCCTATGTAATAATCACGTTTCATATCAAATTTAAAAAAAAAAAACTTCAATTTGAGATTGGCCGTCGCTCTCAGGTGATTCACCGTTTCCACGCATCTTTGATCCAGATGCCTAATATTTTTTCAGGAGTTCCCAAATACTAAATTAACCCACCTTACGAATATTACGTCTTTGATGATATCAGTAACATGATGTTAACATGCTTCAATGTGGCATACGCTTAATCTCAACTGATGGGTGCTGACAATGATCAAGGATTACGTGTGCTTGCAAAATAATTTACATAAAACTTTATAATGGTAGAAAAGTGATACTAACAATATACACACATCAAAAATGTCTAAGCAACATGTACTTATGTGATTTTTTCAATAATATTTCATGTTACAAAGTTCCTATTTTTTATTTGAATATACTTCTAGGATCTTTTTGAAGTAAAAACAACATCTGGTTTTTTATATTATTTTTGTAATAACAAAAAATAAGAATATAATGTCTTCTGTATCATACGCAAAACGCAAAAAAATTTCGAAAAAAAAAATACATAATTTATAATCAAAATTAATTTATTGAAAAATAATTGACCAATTTAACACAAAGTTTGGCCTCCTCTGTTGTTTAAAAGATTCAACACCAAATTCAATTAAGAAAGAAAATGCATTGAAATTCTATTTAAATGCATTCGTTTTTGTTTTGTAAAAAAACAATAGAATGTCGTTTTTTTTTCTAACCAGCCAGTGAGTAAATTAAAACAAAAAAAGTTTGCATACTTACACCTACCTAACTTTTACTAAAAAAAAGAGATTAGTTAAGATTTTTTAAATTTTATGCTTGTTGCTTAGACTTTTTAGGTGTGTGTATTGTAACCGGCTGTTTCGAGCGGTTTTACCCGCGCAATTTTGAATCCTGCGGGAATATTGGCATATAAAGCCTATGTGCTATGCCAGACTGTACACTATCACTATGCTAAATTTTATCCAAATCTGTTGAGCCGTTCAGACGTGATTGAGGAACAAAAATCCATCCACATAGAAACTTACACATTTATTATATTAGTAAGATAAGCTGATGGCCTTCAAATATCAATTTGGTAGCAGATTTGGTATGATGGGTGGTCGCAAAGGTTTACCACCAAGCGGTGGCTGAGGCGGTGGTGGTCATTCGGTTAAATCGCCTTCTACGACACGATTATCTAGGGCGGAAGGGCTGAGTTAGCTTATATACGGCTTATAAATATAGACATAAATCTACATTCTAAACAACGCTACGATCACGATTTGTATTGAAACCAAGCGTACCGACTTTTAACACCTTTTGTGACGTCACAGGTGATATTTATTGCTTGGAAATACAAACCGATTCAAACACCGATGCCGTCGATGAAATCGATTATTAAGAACGATATCGATATTGTGATATCGATTTTCTAACAGACATATACATACGCGCGGACTGAATCTAGCGGCGACCAACCTTAACACTTGGTCGGGGTTAGATCACACAAAGTACATGCATTTGCGTTGTCTATGCAGATGTACCTCTGTGATATAAATAGTGTTTTCACTACTATTTTGGAAATTAACATAAAAAATACGCTGGAACCCACACAGGGGCGTATAGAATAATTACCGTCTTAATTTTAAGTAGTCACTTAGGAAAAGACAGATTATGCATAGTGTTTTTTTTTTTTTTTCCTGCCAAAGAATGACACCCTACTATGGCGCCCCAAAGGGCGACCACGGATAGGGAGGGGGTGAATACTCCTAGTACGCACTGGGCCCTGCACGGGGATAAATCCCCGCCGACAGTAGCAACCGCTCGCCGACGGAATGCCGTATACCTAGCCAGTGTGAGACTTACTAAACACCCCCTTCTCCGATCCCTAACTCAAGAGCTATTCATAGATCGTGTAATGAGCTACCACCCCGTGGGATCCAGGGCGGCGCATCAGGCATCCTGACGGATAACCCGTAGTAAGACACTGTAAAGCTTAACAGCAAGTGTAGAGAATGACTAGGGCTGGGAGCCCAAAAGGTTGACCAGATCCGCGGTGAACTGGTTTGGGGGGTCTGAGAGAACGTCTCTCGGTCTGCGGCAGGAGTGCGGCGTGACAGGGTTGACAGTATAGGAGACTGTCGCCCTAACAAGGTTGTTAGGGTGGGACTCAGCACGTTGGAAGTGACCTGTTGCCAGGACTTTCAAGTGCTGTTGAATAGAGGGGAGCTCCAGGTCCCTGTGCAGGTCCGTGTTACGCACGTACCAGGGCGCGTTAGCTGCCCTTCTGCAGAAAAGATTTTGGACCACCTGTAATTTGTGAAGGTGTTTGGGATTCGCGTGGGCAAAGACGGGAGCCGCGTAAGTCATGACTGGTCGTATGCAGACTTTATAAAGCGTACGCTTGTTACGGAGGGACATTTTACTATGACGTCCTAGCATGCTGGAGAGTCGGCCGAGATATTTCCTAGCCAGTTTGGACACCCTGGTGATGTGGGGTAAAAAGGAGAGAGTTTTGTCGAGAGTGACGCCTAAGTACTTAACCGTATTAGACCACGGTATGGGGACTCCCCGCATGCGGACCCGTGTGTCAAAGTGACCACGACGCCGTTTGTGAGAGAATTGGATGGCTGAACTTTTATCTGGATTGACCTCAATGCGCCACTTCGTGAACCAGTCACTGAGTTCGTCTACAGCCGATTGCAACTTTGCAACTATTGTGGACATTTGAATGCCAGTGCAATAGAGCGCGGTATCATCGGCAAAAAGGGCTAGTTCGACCCCTTTAGGTGGTTTGGGGATGTCGTTCGTGTAAATCGAGTATAGGGTAGGAGCGAGGACTGAGCCTTGAGGGACGCCAGCCCTGATTGGGTGGGGAGATGAGAGCGCACCATCGAATCTGAATCGGAAAGTGCGGTTCTTTAAGAATGAAGAAATTATACGGACTAGCCTATCAGGGAGTCCTATGCCGTATAATTTGTGGATGAGGCCGGCGTGCCAGACTTTGTCGAAAGCCTTGGCTACGTCAAAGAAGACTGCTGCTGTGGTTCTCCTCCTAGGGTAGAAGCCAGCAAGGGCGTACTCCACTATTCTGTGGACCTGCTGAGGGCAGGAGTGTTGGGGACGGAAGCCGAATTGTTCGGGTATGATGAGGGGATCCCCGTCTGAGGGGAAGAGATGGAATTTCATGCGCGCCAGAATGACGCGCTCGAAGTTTTTACTCAGGGCCTTGAGGAGGCTGATGGGTCTGTGATTTGACGGGATGTGGTGAGGTTTCCCGGGCTTGGGGATTCCTATAACGATCGCCTCTTTCCAGGCACTTGGAAAGTGACCGAGATTGAGACAAGCGTTGTATAGGATTGCCAGTATGGCAATAATCTGCTGGGGCAGGTGCTTAAGCGCCTGGTTGGGAATACCATCCGCCCCCGGCGCTTTTCTAGCGTGGAGGCGTTTGATATGGAGGCGAATCTCATCAGCGGAAACTGTGATGGGTTCGCTGGTCGGGGGGAGAGAGTCCTTGAGGAGGACTTCTTCTTCAATCGCCTTAAGGTGGGCGGGATCTACGCGTTGGGTGCTGGGGGAGCATTGTGAAGCAATGCTGTCAGCAAAGGTCTCAGCCTTTTCATCATCCTCGAAGGCTATGGTGCCATCGGGACGGGAGAGGGGAGGAATGTGGGAGATGGCGTCGAGTCTGCGCGCCATAGCATAGTAAGCCACGTGACCACGGACCTGCTTGGTTGTTTCCCACGGACCTGCTTGGTTGTCCAAGTGGAAGGGGAGGTGAACCCCTACGTGGCGCGTCTCCAGGTGGCGGATAGGAGATTGGAGCATAGCTCCCGCGGACCAAACACCAAGGGGGGGTGGGGAGGCCCAAAGTCGAAAGGCTTTGGTGCGGGTGCCTTTAAACCCCGCAGTCACACCGTAACCCTTTAGGAACGGGGGCCTTGCCTTAAACAGCTGGGCCACGAGGAGAAAACCTCTATAAAAAACCCTAACTTCCTCCGCTGGGGCGCCCATTAGGCCATGCGTGGCGGAGGAATGCTCGTTGTAAGTTGAAGGGTGGATTGTGGTTGTTTCGGTGAGTATGGGTTTGGAAGGGCTTTTGCGAGTGTCAACTTTTGTTTGGTGCTCCCAAAAGCGCTTTGAAACAATCATCTCACTTAGGGATCGTAATCCATCCATCAGCATTCACATGTCGAGCGGCTGGAGGGCACACCAGTCATGAACGGCCATCCCTGGGTACCTCCCGACCCCCAGGCGTATTAGGGTTCATCTTGGCATTCGAGTCACTGCCACGTATGAATACCACAAACTCGGTAATCGTGGGAATAATATGGAAAAATTTTTAAGCACAAATAATAATGTCGAAACTGAGGTGAAAAGCGTGTTTTTTACATGCTCGGAGAACGTGGAGAAAGCAGGAAATAACAATGAAAAACCAGAGGAAGTCAGCGTATTTTTTGCGCGCCCGGAGATTCCGGTCATCAGAGGCAATCAAGGTGGTGATAGTGACAGTTCCGCTCTGTCCGTATTGTCGCAAACATCATCAGCATCGGAATCCCAACGGGTTCGGGTGAAAAGGAGAGCTAACCGAAAGAGTAATGAACTGCCAAGTTCTAAAAAAGCGTTCCTCAAGGAAAAAAAGAAGGATGAAGAAGAATCTGTTCTGGATATATCGGGTTCTCCGACATCAACCCGCTCTAAAAAGTCTCTACCGAGAGTGGAAGACCTACAAAAAGAAATGGAGGTACAACCAACATCTGACATTGGGACTCGCATAAGTGAGTCTTTAGCAATGGTGGAAAAAATTGCGGATAGGTCTGGACAGCTCAAAGGCAACTTTGTGCGAGATCTGCGGGTGGCAGTGCGTACTGTGCAAGCGGCGTCAACAGAACTGGTCCAACGAACGTCTGCTGATGTAAACCTCCAACGTTTGGAGGATCAAAATAAACATTTACGTACACAATTGGCAAGTATAGAACAAATAGTTTTAGGAATGTCACAAGAATTAAATATTCTTCGTGAAAGTACAAGGGAAAAGGCAGTTTGTAAAGAACAAAGTCTCTCGTCCAAAGAGTTCTTAAAAGAAATTGAAAATATTGTTGATCGTAAATTAGAGAGTCGCATTAAAAATAGCAAGGCCTTCATATCTCCGACCAGCCAGACACTTGAAGAGTCGGGCACAAACTTACCTACACCATCAACATCTGAGGAACCAGAGCCTACTTCATCTAAAGGCAAACGTAAAATAACAAGGAAAAAGACCATGCATACACCATTACCGGCGGAACTACCAGAGCCCAACTTACCACCTGCTCTTCAAGATGTAGGGCCATCGGCACCAAAAGAATTGACTGCATGGACTAAAGTTTTAGGTCGCAAGGGTAGAAACAAGAATACAGTACAAACCACAACAACTTTAGATGCCCAAAAGAGAAAGCCAGCCATCGGACCCAGAACTATTCCAAAAATGGCCGCGATCTCTGTTACTATTCCAGAAGGGTCAAGCACATCATATGCTGACGTTATGGGTACTGCAAAAGGAAAGATCAAGCTGCCAGAACTTGGCATTGCAGGAATTCATCAGAAAAGGGCGTTGAATGGCGGCTTACTGCTTGAAGTTCCAGGGCCTGATAGCTCAGCAAAAGCAGATGCGCTGGCAAAGCGAATGACTGAAGCTCTTGTAGGTTTTGATGTTCGGATAAGCCGTCCAATAAAAACTAAAGAAATCATCATCAAGGATTTGGATGAATCGGTTACGAAAGAGGACGTAGCAATAGCAATTGCTGAGATGACTAATTGCTTGCAAGCAGATGTAAAAGTTGGTGAAATTCATATGAACCCTTCACGTCTTGGCACAGTTTGGGCAAAATGTCCTATTACCGCAGCTTACACCCTTGCAATAGCAAAACGACTGAAGGTAGGATGGGTATCCGCTAGGGTAGAAATACTGACGGCACGGCCAATGCAGTGTTACAGGTGCCTTGAAATTGGACACATACGCCGGCAATGTAGGAACTCAACAGATAGAAGTTTGCGCTGCTATGCATGTGGAGAAACTGGTCATAAGGCAAGTCAATGTGAAGCGGCAGAGCCAAATTGTCCAGTCTGTAGTGATCTGGGACGGCCATCAAATCATCGGATGGGGTCCAAAACATGCAAGCTTCCTACCGCACAGAAGAGAAAAGACGTGCATAATACCGATGATGCTCGTATTCGCAGATCTGAACAGCCTACTGATATGGCCACAGCTGAGGAAGTTCAAGAAAATATAAATGGCTAAAGTACTGCAGGCAAATCTTAATCACTGCAGTGCAGCGCAGGACCTGTTTCTGCAGTCTATCACGGAATGGTCAATATCGCTAGCTGTGGCCTCAGAGCCATACCGCGTACCAAACCACCCTAGATGGTTCGGCGATACCGACGCTTCAGTAGCCATTTATTGGGCTGGAGGAGACAAGGATCAACCATGCTCCCTTATTGAAAAAGGGCAAGGATATACAGCAGTAGAATGGGGTCCCATGGCTATTATTGGATGCTATATATCACCAAGTTGCAGTTTAGCCGTGTATGAAGAATACCTTGAAAGACTTGGAAACTGCCTCCGCCGAAGCCTCCCACGACCAGCTATAGTCTTAGGTGACTTTAATGCCCACTCCAGTTTATGGGGTGGTGACCATGTGGCAGATGATGCAAAAGGAAGAACCATTCAAGACTGGGCAGCGGAACTAGGTCTCTGTCTAGTAAACCAGGGATTCGTCAGCACATGCGTTCGGTGGCAGGGGGAGTCTGTTGTTGACCTAACGTGGGCAACGCCCGCTGCGGCCCAATTAGTGACCGAATGGGCGGTAGCCAAAGATGCAATTACTCTATCAGATCATAGATATATCCGATTCTGTGTTAACAATAGACCTCCTCTCCCAAGAATAAGTCTCCAACGCCGATGGTGCCAAAAACGCCTCGATAGAGATCACTTTATAGCAGCCGCGAATGTTGCTATTTGGCCGACTAGTACCGAAACAGACCACCCTGAAAACGAGGCAGCTTGGCTTCAGGATACTTTAACTTCTATCTGTGACGTTTCGATGCCTCGTGCAAAGTACAAACCGCGAAAGTCCATGTACTGGTGGACAGCTGATATAGCCCACTTGCGTGAAATGTGCCAACATTCACGACGCCAATACACGAGAGCCCGCAGACGGCGGCAAACAACAGCCACAGAAGTAAACAGTACCTACGCAGCATATCGCGAAGCAACCAAAGCACTGCAGGTAGCAATAAGAAATGCTAAGGCCAAAGGCTGGAAAGACCTGTTAGAAGGACTCAATGGAGACCCTTGGGGCCGGCCATACAAGATGGTTCTTGAAAAACTGCGTCCGTGGGTTCCTCCGTTGACGGAATCCATGCAACCATCCTTTGTGACGCGAGTAGTAGCCACTCTTTTTCCTCGTGTCCAAAGAAGTCTTGAAATACCGATGATTGCAGGTGAAGAAAACAGTTGGTCCCCTGAGCTAGAAGTGACAGAAACTGAGTTGAACCGCGCTGTAAAGCGCATGGGGGCACGCAATACAGCTCCAGGACCAGACGGAATACCGGGAAAAGTACTAGTCCTTGCAATACCTGTGCTAGGGGAAAGAATAAGACGTATTTTTGACAATTGTTTGAAAAATGGTGTGTTCCCAAAGTCATGGAAAGTAGCTAACCTTGTATTGCTTAGAAAAGAAGGAAGACCCGTAGATGATCCATCAGCCTGCCGGCCTCTTTGTCTTTTAAACGACACAGCCAAACTCTTTGAACAGGTTATTGCCTGGCGCCTTAATAGACATCTATCAAGCGATGGTCCAAATTTATCGGATAACCAGTACGGGTTTCGTCAGCGTAGATCAACAATTGACGCCATCCTGCGGTTACGCCAACTTACGGAGCTAGCTTTTAACCGAGGCTGTGTAGTACTAGCGGTTAGCTTAGATATAGTCAACGCTTTTAATTCTTTACCCTGGGATGCGATTAAAATTGCTCTTCAACATCACAACGTGCCCTGCTATTTGCAAAACATTATTAACGCCTACCTTAGCAATAGACAAATCAAATATATAGATCGCAACAAAATAGAACAAACAGAAGAAGTATGCTGTGGCGTTCCACAAGGGTCAGTCTTAGGCCCTCTTTTGTGGAATCTCGCTTATGATGCTGTCCTTAAAACTGAACTTCCCTTAGGTGTAAATATAATCTGTTATGCGGATGACACGTTAGTTATAGCGGAAGGAAATACTTTTGAGAGAGTCACGCAAAACGCAGAGATAGGACTAGCAAGTGTTACAACAAAAATTCATGACTTAGGTCTAAAAATAGCACCTCACAAAACAGAAGCTTTGTTTTTCCATAAACTGCCGCTTAAATCAGAACCACCGAGACTGACGCTTATGGTTGCAGGTGCTGAGGTTACTATAGGTCAACAAATGAAGTATCTTGGACTCATATTAGATGGAAGATGGAGGTTTAACAGTCACTTTACCACTGTTGCCTCACGAATTCAGAGAGTGGCGGGGGCGATGCATCGCATACTGCCCAATCTTGGAGGGCCACGAGAAGGCGTACGACGCCTCTACGCAGGAGTCTTAAGATCGGTCGCTCTTTACGGGGCACCGATATGGTCCAGGAGATTAGCGCTTGACCGACACGCCAGGACTAAACTCAGGAGCACACAACGACTGATGGCTATCAGAGTTGCTAGGGGGTACAGGACCATATCCTATGAAGCGGCAACGTTACTAGCTCGGTTTCCGCCTCTAGACATTCTGGCAGAAATGGACAGGAAAGTTTACGAGCAGTCTCGTATGATACTGCAAAGGAATGGCACAGATCAGAGCAGAGAAGTCTTGGTCCTAAAGGAACAAATGCGCAAACAAGCGATGAACATCTGGCGTCAACAATTAGCAGAGCCACGAAGCGTCAACCAGCGTGTAGTGAGGGCAATAACTCCAAACTTTGAATCCTGGCTACGCCGTGAGAAAGGCAGTCTAACTTTTAGAATGACTCAGATACTCACCGGGCACGGCTGCTTTGGAGAATATTTAAATAGAATAGGCCGCGAATCAACCGCGCAGTGTCATCATTGCGTATCGGAGCGAGATAGTGCACAGCATACGCTTGAAGTGTGCCCGGCGTGGATGTCTGAAAGAGGGGACTTAGTTGGCCAGATCGGAACGGACTTGAGCCTGCCTTCGGTCATAGCGAACATAGTGAGAGATCCTGAAAGCTGGAGGTCATTTCGAGACTTTTGTGAAAAAGTGATGACACTTAAAGAGTCCGCTGAGAGGGACCGTGAAAGAACCACCATAAACAGGGGTAGACAAACGAGCGAAAATATTCCAAATCATCACTAATTTTGGTAGTATAAGAGGTATGGTCGCTATATACAATAAAAATAAATAAGAGGGGACTGAAAATCACAACCCAAGTCCCGTGCCCTGTAGCCTCGAGCGTTAGAATTGAACTACGGTATATCCTGCCTGTCGTAAGAGCCAGACTAAAAGGATCGACTGCAGCATCTAAATAGGGGATTTAGATGTAAATGACGTACTAGCAGTCACAGAGATGGCAAACAACAAGAAAAGAAGGAAAGAAATAAGCGGCAGAGCCAAGAAGTGGTGAACATCGAAAGAGTTCCGGTGCGTTCCACAGGAGATCCCGGAGCTCTTTTCCAAGATGTAGAGGAAGGCCATCGGGGGGGTTTTAGTGGGTAAAAATCCCACATAACCCTGCATCCAACCCCAGGATGTCGGGTATCTTCGGAAGATTTCCCCCTCGTCAACAAAAAAAAAAAAAAAAAAGTAAGCCACGTGAGACGGAGTTATGTTCTCCATGAGCTCAGTGGCTTGAAGATGTCTATGCTCGAATAGGGCTTTCTTTACCCTGCTTTCAAGGACTTTCGCTGCATCCCTACACTCGATAGTTGGGACGTACTTGGCTCGACGAAGTGCTGCATTTTTCTGTTTAATTAAAAGAATAATATGACGGGGAAGTTTGGGCCGCGGAATTTTGACCGTTCGAGAGTTGGAACTGATGGCATTGAGGATGGCATCAGAGACTGAATCGACTGCACTGTCGATTCTCTCCGGGCTACTAAGGTAGTCAGGGGAGAATCCCAGCGGAGAGTCGGCGGGTCCGGCCAGAGTGGCGAGGGACTTTTGGAAACCTTGCCAGTTGGTAAAGGTTTTAGAAGTGGGGGTAGGAGCTGAAGGCTCGCCTAAAATAAGCCGTTCTGGACGGTGGTCTGAACCTAGGTCGTCTAGTGGGTCTATAGAGCGGAGTGCTAAAGATACGTTTTTAGTTCGTGCAAAGTCGAGAATATCGGGAGATTGGCTCGAGTTGGATGGGTAAAAGGTGGGTGCGTTAGGACAAATCAGATCGATGTGAATAGGAAGGGACTCAAGGATTTCATCGAGTTTGATGCCATTATTATTGGTTGAGTAACACGACCAGTCAGTATGTTTGCAGTTGAAATCTCCAAACATAATGACTGATTGGCCCAAGCCCATAATGGCCTCAAAGTCGCTGCGGATGGGAACCTTACCACTCGGGAGGTAGATGGAGGCTATAGTGACAGAAGGATGGCCCGACATGGCCAGCCTGCACACCGTCGCTTCCAAGTGGATAAGGGGCGGTGTAGGGATAGGGCAGCAGTGAAGGCTCCTTTTGTAATAGATGGCAGTATCACCGTGCGGATCGGTGGGTCTGTCAACTCTTACTAGGGAGTATTTGGGGATAGAGAGACCTTTTGTGTGGTGGGGAGCGAGCCAAGTCTCTTGGACTAGTAAAAGATCAAAATCATTCTGTGCGAGAAAGGATTTAATTTCTAGAAAGTTGGATCGTAGGGAACGCGAGTTGAACGAACAAAGGGTGAGGCCCTTGGGTTTAGTCTTACGACCAGTCATGACTGTAGTGTTGTTAATTATAGAGGACGGGTTGTTATTGTCCATTTAAAAGATTTTGAATTTTGGTGATTATGGCCTCATGCCTGCCCAGGATATCAAGGACGTCGGTGGGAGTACGAGCTGTTTGGAGCTCTCGGTTGATGGCCGTGTATTCGCTTATGTTAGCGAAGGCCAGAAGGGAACCCAGGTCTAAGGTTCTCTTAGACTGGGGCTGAGAGGGGCGGGGGGGCGCCTGTCTAGGTGGCAGGAGGGGCTTGACCCAGGTCGAGATTTTCGGCGTGGGGGGGGCGTTGGACCTTGACTTGGGGGCTAGCGGGAAGTCGCTAGCCACCAATTTAAGGGCAGGGGGGGAGGGGGCGGTCGTCTATTGGACGAGGCCGCGGTGTGAGATTTGGGGCGTGGGGCCCTGGGGCAGCCGCGGTAGTTTGCGGTGTGACCGGATTGGCCACACAGCACGCAGGCTGGGGGGGTGGGAGACTCGCGCGTGCGGGAGCACTCGCGAGTCGCGTGAGGCTCTAAGCACTTCACGCAAGGGGGGGGGGGGGCGGAGCAGTTGGCCGCCGCGTGTCCGTAAAGTTGGCAGCGGTGGCACTGCGCAGGGTATCCTGATTTGTGTGGGGACTCCACGCGGATATTTGAAAGGCCGCACACAGTGCTGACCTCAAAGACGGCCTTAGCGGCTGGGACGTTTTGGAGAATTACCAAAACTAGGTGAAACCGCTTGCCGCGGTTGTTGTGCATCTTGTGCACAGCCTCAACGGGTAGATTTTGTGACTTGAGGTCATTGAGGACCTCCTCGTTGGGAAGTTCATATGGAACTCCCCGAAGAATAACTCTTTTCTTACGCTCCTCGGGGAGGGCGTAGGTGTGGTAGGCTATTTGCCTGTTGCTAAGGAGCTTTGTAAGGCTCCTAAAGTCGTCAATTGAGGGGACTTCGATTTTGATGAAATCGCCCGTGTTGGACGCCTTTGTATATTGAATGCGCTATTATGCATAGCAAAGAACTGACCCTTTATACCTAGCACTAAGGTCCTGACTCTATCACTGAATCCAGTATATTATATGTAAATAGATTACCTTTACTACTTTAGTCAAACAAATTTCTGAAACAAAACACTTTAAAAGCTTCTGTAAACTTCTTTCATTATTATGAACAAGACAATACTTTCTTTCACTTTAAATTCCCAATATAAGGGCCCGTTCACACCAGATCCGTCAATGACGATTCGTCCAAAAACACGATACGTCATGACGGATACACGTTCACATAGCATACGGAATCGTGTTATTTCACGATTCGTCAAAATATCCGAATTGATGTTCAAATTCGTTTCGTGAATCATAGTTCAGTCTTAGCTGAACTACCTAAATCTCATTCGTCACAAAAAATCACGATTCGTGTTTTTTGACGAATGAGAGTTTTAAAAGACTATACGTGATTTAAGGCGTGTCCGTCATTTTACACGATTCGTGATGCGTGTGAACACGGGAATTTAAAAAGCATTGCCACCGTCAAAAAATAAAACGAATCATGAAAAAAGACGATTCCTCAAAAAACACGAATCGTCCTGGTGTGAATGGGCTCTGACATAACCATCTAGGACATTGTGAAACCTTTTAAGTCGTCTAAAATTGACGCACAAAACGCCTACAACAACGTACGTATCTGCTTTTCACAAACTTTCCATGCGATTCTTTTATAAAATAGAAAGAGTTAAAGAACTGGTTACGTTTTTAAAAGTTATAAGTTTTCCCTTAGCTTATATTTTACTACTAACTTTATTTTTTCGCAATCGTTAAGGCGCAGTTGGTAAGAAGGTTTAGGCCATTAACCACTAAGCAGGCGTAGTACTGGTTAGTGGACGTAAGAATCTTCAGGGCATGGAAATGCATTCCGTCGGACCCTGAGTTTGAGGACCATCTGACACCGACTAGACTGCTTAATGCGCCCTCTACAATGCAATCAAGAGGATTTAGGCAACTGGGCTCACTCCATAACTGGCCCCACGGGGTCGGTCGCCTGTTTATTTTTTATTAATTTGTTCAAGAAACAGGTCTAGTACAGTTAGCAGAAAAAGTGTCACAAATAAAACTATTTAAAGTTTTAGTCATTATTTAAAGTTTTTAATTTACGTTCTTATACTGATGAAAAAGTATAACACGCTTAATTATAATTATAATACGAGAATTTTAAATAATATTAATTATAAAAAGTGACTAGAAAATCACAGCATTAAACCAAAGATATAATTGTCTTATTGTGCAAAAAAATTATAAATATTATTGATTTCTAATACCACCTATTACTCGTTATAAGAATTTTAAAATCAGTCTTCACATCTATTAGGAAATCATTCGCTTGTAGTTTTTTTGTCATTCTTACACTTACTAAAAATAGTGTAATACTACATAAAATAACTCCTGAGTTAAATGACTTGATGTTTCTGTTAAGTGTACTTTTTTGTGGGCCACTCGACCGATTCAAAAATGTATTCGGCCCAGTCACCTGAATCCTCGCAAGCAATGCTTGCATGATTTAATAAAATACCTTTTAACCGGATTTATCGCGTTTATCAAACTCTTCCGCAGGGTCTCTTAAGACACGAGCTAAAATGTAAAATATAATACGCGACAAATTCGGTTAAAACTTGACTATGAATCGAACGATGAATTTTTTAATGAAAATAAGGTGACTTAAGTTATCATAAATACTAGGTGGTATACGTCCATCCACGAAAAACCTATTCATTCGAAGTTAAAATTACCAGCGGGGCTAGCATGCTACCGTCGACAACGATAAATCGGGCCTTTTATCGATATTTTCTTAGAATACGGTATTTAGTGTATGTAATTTATTAAGATTATGACATATTTGGTTCTGTGGTCTTAATCATGGTATCAAATCGAGTAATTCTATCTATTATGGTGCGCATATTAGCTTTCATAATAGGATAATAGTATATTATGTAACAAGTGAGCGAAGTTGCTAATTACAGTCGAGGCTGTGATTTGAGCTCGAGCCGCAGGCGAGGGCTTAATAATGAGCCGAGACTGTAATTAGCAACGCTCACGAGTTACATACGACGTTTTTCAACACACTTGTAAGTAAAAGACAGACATACGTGGTCATAAAATAACAAACACACTTGATAACAAAGCTGTGAATTGTGATTGAAAAATAGCGCAGAACCTCGCGCATGCGCGTAGGTTTTTTTTTCCGTCAAATGTGTCAATGTCTGTATAGCATATACAGCCTATTTTAAGTGAAAATTTTTTTGATGAAAACCACAAAAATTTGGAGTGGTAAATGCAAATATTTTAATATTTTATGACAAATGATTGTAAATTGTGAATAATTTGTTTAATATACAAATTTATTTTACTAATATAAGGCGCAAACATTACAAAATGTATATGGATTTGAAGTGGTATAAAACCTCTTTGTTGTTTCTGAAAATATTTAGTGTATAACCCGGACCAATAAAATATGCTCTGTTTTCTCGCATGTTATTTGCACAAAGGTACAATTAAACTTTGTAGGATTCATTATATTATGCACTAGGGTATAATATATTATGCACGCGTGACTTATAGCCCAGTTTATAGTTCTAAATTCAATAGAATAACGCTCACTTTACGAGCAAGTGTGTTGAAAAATAACAAAATAATATTTATCTTGTCGATTCGAGTATTTATCGATGTGAGCATGCTAGCCCTGCTGCACAGGACTATACTAGTGAGGGAAAATAGACGCAGTTCATTCCAAACCTTGGCGACCCGTATCAAAGAGGAAATGTCAAAGCACTTAGTTCGATTTTTTGGAATATCCACCTGCGGATGGAAATTCTATCAGCATTAAGTCCTCTGATGGTAAAAATACCTTTTTGTGATACAGAATATTATGCGTAGTAACCTCTTGCTATCGGTTGTTGCTACTGAAATCGGTTGCTATGCGGACAAAACCGCGTAAACTTTAGTTGTTCATACAATTACCGGATGTAGTGTGGTATTACCGAGTAAGCTTAATCAAGTGTATGTTTTGGGCTATTGTTAGGGCTATTGCGTTCCAAGTAAAAGCTCATTAAATCTTAAATATGGAACTCAATCACAATTTTAAATGTCAAGGGAATCGTAAAACTAAGGTACAGTCAGAACAAAGGTTATCTTGACTAAAAAGTTTAGTTATTTTATTTATTAAATTACTTCAAGGTGGATATTTATGATTTAGCTGTAAGTTTTCCGACTTTCCTACTTACCTATATTTTAAAGTTGAAAGTTTTTAATACGCTTGTTAATCTTTCATGCTAAAGCAGCTAGATGGATGTAGCCAAAATCAAACAATAATATATAGAGGCAATATAGACACGCTATAACGAATACCTGCTAAGCTGTATCATCAGTAGAATCACTTTTCATAAGGTGCCTTGGATAGAGCCAACGAATGTTATCAATAACATTATGTTTAATTTGCAATAAATGATGCACATTAACTATCTTATAATGTACAATCATTCATAATATTTGTACATACATACACATACATACATAACCTCACGCCTGTATCCCTTATGGGGTAGGCACAACACCAGAGGTTATAAGACCATCTGATGTCATGTTTGACAAAATTTAGAGGTATAATAAAGATGGAGAGAGACTATTGTAGTGACAGGGAGTCAGCCTATCGCCCACAAAAACGCCTTTAAAATTTGTAGTTCATAATATTCTCAACTTAATTAATAACTCTATTAGATAATTTGATTTATTGCCAGTTGCAGTTTTTTAGCGCACAAATTTTATATTTTAAAAATCTTTTCTCTGTAAAAATCTACTCCAGCCTCCAAACCGGCATAGCTGAAAATCAGCCCCACAGCCATCGGCTGTAGGCCTGTAGCATATGCTGAGCTGTTGCTGTTTTCGACAAATCTATACTAACTAACCACCGCGCGCGGTTTTACCCGCGTAACTTTTGATTCCGTAGAAATTTCGGGATAAAATATAGCCTATAACCTTCCTCAAGAGTTGGGCTATCAAATGCAAAAATAATTTTTCAAATCCCACTTGTAGTTTCTGAGATTAGCGCGTAATACCTTAAACCAATACCTTTATCTTACTTCTTACTATATTATATATAATGTTTGTTCCTCAATCACGGCAGAACGGCTTAACCGATTTAGATGAAATTAGGCATAGTGATAGTGTCTAGAGTGGAAAACCATAGTTTATCCCGATATTACAATATTGCGCGGGAATAACCTCGCGAAACAGCTAGTGTAACTATAGACTTTCCAAATTTGAATGAATTCTAATTGCAGATTACTGTTGCTAGTAGTACTACGTTTCATTAGTCATATCCTATCACGCCGGGTTCTGGAAAAATACTACTTTATGCAATAAGAACAAAGTTAGTAAACAAAGTTGCCCTACGTCGACGTTGCCTCATGTTCGATTCCTGTTATAGATTCAATTACAACGCAAAATGTTGACTAATGACTAATTGTTTGCTTTTTAGGTACGAAAGAGAGTTTATTCCTTTTAATTTTCATTCATAATTCGTGAGTTACTGTACTTATGTACTGAGCTTTTGTAGTGTATAGCTAAATAAGTATTAATATACCAAAGGTTATGGGTTCAAACGATGATAGCGGTGGAAATAAAATAAAAATTGTAAATAAAAAATAAAATAAAGTCCCCAGACAATTACACCAACTACATGACCCCAAACTAAGCAAAGCTTGTGATATAGCGAACTAGATAATGCCCAGACCTGGAACATTTTCTTGAACATTTCTATTTTTTACATTACATTTCTTGTGTCGTGTGGGAATCGAACCCGCGACCACTGGCGTCTAAGGCAGTCAGTGTTACCGCATCGCCAAAGTGGTCGTCAATTAATTTTGACTTTACCGCTGATTATGACTGACAGGGATTCGAATCCAGGCAATGTTTTTACCGCAACATCCGCCCACCGTAAAATTTATTTTACCTATAAGTTTTTTCGTTATACTTTAGTTTCTATAACACGAGTTATCATTGAAATTAAATTATATTAAGATAACAGTTATATTTATTTACTAGCTAACATAGATATATAGATATGATGATGTTTGTAAATTTTGCTGTTCATAGTTTTTTTATGCCCTATCTACAATTTTCATTTTCATGTAGTTGGGTTGTCTGGTAGAAATCGGTTTCAAGCGATAAGGCCGCCCTTTATACATAATGTGTTCTTTTATTTGTGTTTTTTTTAATTCTGGATTTGTTTATGTGTATTCTGTACATAAATGATTTACCCAAACACATAACTAATGAATGTTTTTTATTTGCTGATGACATAACAATTTTAATTAATACTGTTAATGCCTGTGACCTCAACAATGAAATTAAATTAGTTCTGACAAAAGTAATAGACTGGCTTAATGCAAATAATTTTAATATTAATTTATCAAAATCAAATATACTCTAATTTAATACAATAAATAGGAAAGTTCCCGAATTATGTGTAAACTACGATGGATTTAAAATTGACAGTGTAATTACTACAAAGCTTTTAGGATTTACTTTAGACAAATACTGTAATTGGAAAGCTCATGTAATGAATGTACTAAATAAAATTAACAAATATGTTTATGTATTAAGACGTATCAAAGATGTATCAGGGACAAAAGCAGCCCTTCTCGCCTATCATGGATACATATCATCGATTTTAAGGTAAGGAAACTGTGTCGATTTAAATAAAGTATTTCGTGCTCAAAAAAAATGTATTAGAATACTGTGTGGTGCTGGGTATATTGACCATTGTAAACCTCTTTTTAAAAAACTAAGGATATTACCTGTGCCCTGCTTATATATTTTTGAGATTTGCATGTTTGTACGTGCACACTCAGAACATTTTAAAAGAAATTTTGAAATGTTTAATTGTACAGGAAGACATAAACATAAACTGTATGTACCTGCTCAACGACTTGATATTTTTTCTAGAAATATGTATTGTATGGCTGTGCGTATCTATAATAAAATACCAGATAATATAAAAAATATGACATGTAGACAATTTAAAATAAACTTATTTAATTATTTATTAGATAAGTGCTACTACTCAATAAGTGAATATTTATTATAGATTTAAATGCTTTAATATATAATTTTTATATGTATTTGTAGTAAATGTTGACATTTTAAAAATTATAATTTGATAATTTAATTAGATTAAGATCGGATTTTATGACGCCGCAAAGATTTGCACACCGTTTGACACGGTTAAATATGATGTACTTAATAAATTATAACACCTATTGTATCGACCATATTTTGCAAATAAATTGATTTTGATTTTTTTTTTGATTTTGTGTATAATAAAGGGTAAAAAAATAAATAAATAACACGGGCGTCGTTTATATTATTGGAAAGGATTTATTTACTATAAAACTAGATCTTATTACCTACGGTTAATGAGCAATAATTTATCTGTAGCGTAACAAATGAAGCGCAGTGGACTGGCCATAAAGGCCGTGAACCGAGCTGCAATTTCACACACCACGGTCGTTGAAGCGCTGATTTTCTGACTCATAGTCCGGGCGGATTTTGCTGATCTGTTTTATTTTAATAGTAGTTAATGACAATTAAAACGAACACTAATTAAAGTGGTATTTTAGTTAGTTAAAATTAACAATCCTTTTGAAGAATCTTGTTGAAATATTATATAGCCTATGCTTTTTTGCACTGGATAAATGTCCTTTGCATTTGTTTTTAAAATAAACAAATCCAAATAAAAAAGTCTAAATCATTTAAACTTATAATAACCAGGATATCAAAAAAATGATGTAATTTAAACGCATACAAATATTTTCCAAAAGAAGAATGAAATTGGAGTTTGAAATCATTTCTATAAGGAATTTTAAAACTATGATATAAGAAAAAAAAATGGATTCATTATTCTAACGCTAAAGCTCATATTATTGTGTAGTATTTAAAATTGATCAATTCATAGGATAGGCATGGTCTTAAGCTATACAGCCCGAGATGCCCAATGGAAATTTAAATTACGAACTCACGTCACAGATAAATAAACACTGCAGTGCGGGCAATTTCAGAAACTTTCGTCTTGACGCAAATAAAATATGTCAATGTGTATGTTATACTCGTATGAATAAATCATTGTTCGTAAACGGTATGTTTGTGTGCATAATTAAGTAATACAGATGGAAGTTACTGTTTGATTTAACCGCACGCTTATTTATAGCACATTTATTTATAGTAGTCATTTTGTAAATAATTACGTGATTGTGCAGTTTCTGAATAGTTTTTTGTAGCTTATTTAACGATCAGTTTTACTGTTCCACAGATGATACGTTTTACCTTGTAAGATATATTAAATAAGGTAGAATAAATATAGAAGCTGACAGATAAATAAGGTAAGAATATGAAGACTTAGCGTCAGATTAATACGTTTATTTTTATCGCCAAAGAACCAAACGTCTGTTATTGACGTACTCAATATCTATTTTTCAATAATTATTTAAGATAGAAATTGTCAAAGACAAATACGAAAATCTTAAGCGGTGTCCACATGAGGTTATTTTACCGTCACATTACCCTGTAACTTTGACACAACCGTTTAGCAATACCGTATCAATATATGCATCACGCATTACATTACATTTACATTATATTTACATTTCCAAATATTTAAAGTAGTTTGATCATGTTCGGGTAAAATGGCTATCTGTCGCATATTCTACTAGTTTCTTAAAGATATAAACCTCTTAAAATATTTTTCCGTAACAAATAAGTATTTCTGCTGTCAAAAAAATTGCTTTGTCATAATTGCATCTTATTCTTTTCATATAAAGTACCTATAGCAAATTCAACTTAAAAATTATGCTGATTATTCTGCAGGCTACATGCGTGTACCTTAACCGACACAAATAATTTGGATGCTAATTAAGCAGACTTCTTTTAGAAAGCATTATTCACCTATAACAATCTAAGTTGCCTTCTAAATTACTATGTCAGCTACAATCCGTGCCACAAACCACGTCGGGGTTATTTGAAAAAGCTCTAGGGTTTATGGCACGGGTATAACTATATGCAACTTAACTGCTCCTCCTCGCTGCGCTCGTCGTCGCATCTAACCGTAGCGACTAAGTCTTCCAGAACGTAAGCTCTTATTGTCGCATAATATTTTTCATCGCAAGGTTAATGAATATACTTAGTATAAATTATTATGGTATAATTATAGTTTAAATTGCTTCAAGACACATATTTCGCAATCAGAAGTTATTCGTGGCAAAATTATGAAAATAGAAGCTTGATCACTTGGCCAAAAAATATATTCTGTAGCTGGACTTATTATTTCTCAAAAAATTATATTTCTTCCACATATTTTGCCATAGAGAGCGTAAAAATAGAAGAATACAGAGCATTAAAAAACCGACTTCACGTCAAAACTTTGGCTGAAGTATATGGTCGTCAAGGTAAATATTCTCCGTAGTCATCAAATTCAAATTCAAACATCTATTCAACATACAAACAAACAAACAAGACAACATATAAAAACCAACAAAATAAAGTACAAAAATGGAAATTTAAAAATGCTATATAAAATTAAATTGAAAAATTAAGAAAATAACAACACAAACAAACATAATTAAAAATAGCAACAGTCACAAAAATCAGTAAGTAAACAAAAAAAAATGAACATTAAAAACACAATGAGAAATAATAAAATGTTGCCCTGTACTGCAGTGAGTATGTTAAAAAGGACACATCTCAGCATAATTCTGCAGCGGAAGCCGCAGCGCTGGTTTTCAGATGTACTCACATATTTTTTCAAAAATTTTAAATTTTCGATGAAGCAGGTACTCAATCGATTTCGATAAAAGGGGGATGCACGACAGCGTCCCCCACCCCGCGTCCAGAACTGAAATTTATCTTAATCGATAGACCTTAGCCCTATGATTATTTTTTACTACGCGAGATTCTTCGCAGACATTGGGTTTCTTCTGTAGAGAAGGACCTTTAAGTGATTTTTGGTGAAAAAAATATCTTAGATAAAAATGATTTTGAACATGGAGTCGTAACATGTGCATTAAAAATATATAATGAATAGGTAGTTATTGTTCTCCTGCTACCCCCGACAGCTACCTGGCTTAACCCAATCAGACTGTGCAATAAAATGAAGTTTCTCGCATTTTTCTATGAAGTAATGTAAAAAAAATACCTAATGGATTTTGAAGCTGAAAAGTATTGTAGGCCTCTTCATAAGACTACTTCGACATATTAATGCTATTGCCATACCTGGCCGAGGGGGGTGACAGTGCCCATTCAAATATGTGCATCCCCCTTTGTATGGGACCAACTCTAAAGTATCTTTTATCACATGAAACAAGAATTTTAAAATTTCAAAATCGATTCATAATTGTCTGAAATATCGTGTAACAATGACACAAAAAAACGTACACACGAATTGAGAACCTCCTCCTTTTGGAAGTCGGTTGAAAAGTCCACTCTGTTACGCATTACGAACTGATGTAAGTAGCCAAGGTTTTTGAATATGGAATCCCTTCCGAAGTATGTACAAAATTACGTTTAAGTACATCATAAGAAAGAAATGTCAAACACCCAATTTTATTTTAAATTATGGATATTAATAGCAATCATGTTTTTATGTTGATGTCATTTTTAGGGTTTGAATTTAGGTACACACTTATAATTTAATGTTAGGTTCAAGTGTGAACGCACCTTTAGTAGATATTTATTCTAAAAATAAGTTAAAAGGTTTCACTGATACTTTTCTTAGCCACGTGGAACTTCTTATCTAACAAAGTTGATCAATTTATAAGAAAATTATATTAAAAGTGGATTCACCCTCTCAGCTTATGACCCCGGAGTTTAACTAATATAAACAATTAAATAAAAAATCAAATAATATGTCTTATGTATAAATATAAAAATAATAATTTATTTTTTATGTCTAAGCAAAATTTTATCAGAATTTGTCACATTATGCGATAAGATTTATTATTTGGTGTAAAAATAAGTATAAAATAATTAAATAAAGTTCCTTATCCTCTCAAAGTTTCAAATTTAAAATTATTTCCGTTCCCCACAGGATTCAATCACAAACTTGTAGCATATAACAATAGGGATTGTTTTTGTATGTCAGGAATAAACTAAAAGCTTTATGGTCTGGTTAATGAAAGTAGAGACTGAAAAACCCCGGCAATTATAAAAAATACCACCAAAATTACCACAAAATATAGTCTAGCTAATAAAAGTAGAGAATAATTATTTTTATGCATTGTAATCAAAATCTAAATCCAGCTATTCTATATGGTATGAATCGTCAGAGTCATCGGTATTTGCTGGTTCCTACATCGATCGATCAAAATCTATCGAATTTTTCATCTATTATTCATTTTTAAATACGAAAATTGCATAAAGTCAATTACCAAAACCACCAACAACTGTTCGATTCACAACAGTGACACCAGAAACTCGAATTTGATATTTATGCTAGTACTGCCATATAAAAAAATCGGAAAAAATCCAGTCTACTTTCGTTAGCCAGACTCTAAAATAAAGTTTTCTAGTAAGGAAAAGTTAAGATACAGGCGATAATTTAAAAATAATATATGTTTTATGCTAATTACACCCAGCTATCAGTTTTGTTTTGAGTATTCGCCGAAAACTGACAGTCTAAAAAACAATTATGAAGGGCATTCACCTACCCTTAATGCATTTACCATGTAAATCGAGTATAACAAAGGTGGGTACGGTAGATCAATTTGCTCATAATTCACAAACTTCCAGCAGTTTCACAACAAAACACGAGAATTTCCTCTTTACTATCAAACATAAATAAGTAAAATAAAATACCTGCCAATAGGGAAAATGTGTAGTTAGTACCGATAAATAAAACAATAAAATCCAGGAAAATATTATTATATTGCGGTTATTAATATTATTTGTATTAACGTAACTTTTAAAGACTATACCTACTTATACAGAGTCATCAAAGTTTTTACTAGGATGTTACTTAATAACATCTTAATACATGATGAACAAAAATGTATTATTATTATTTTCAACCGACTTCAAAAAAGAAGGAGGTACTCAATTCGTCTGTATGTTTTTTTTAAATGTTTGTTACCTCATAACTTTTGACTGGGTGAACCGATTTTGATAATTCTTGTTTCATATGATAGAGGATACTTCCTATTTGGTCCCATACTGAAATCGATTGAGAACTTCATGTCTGAATTCGGAGATCGGTAACCTTGACGACCTTATATTTCAGCCAAAGTTTTGACGTGAAGTGGGTTTTTTAATGCTCTGCATTCTTTGATTATGTTATCTGAAATCTATATGAAAAAGATGTAGAGTGAATTGAATGTAGAGTGGAAATGTATTCATGGTTAAATACAACAAATAAATTATGATTAAAGGTGCGCACACTACGTCGGGCCGCATCGCAGCGCAATAACCTGCCTGCATCACTTGCATACATTTTGTATGAAATGCGACCCGCCCGGCCCCGGCATAGTGGTCTTCATATAAAATGTATGAGAGGCTCGTACGTGCATTTTTGGGCTGCGATGCGGCCTGCATAGTGTGCTCGTACCTTAAGTGCTCAAGTCGTCGTGGCGCAGTGTCTCCTGTCACAGGACTCCTGTGTAGGTATATCAATCAATTACACAAGTTAAGCAAAGCTCGCGATCGGTAAGAGGATGGGTGACCGCCGACTATTTATATCTCGCGGCGACTTCCGTGCTTCGGAAAGCACGTTAAATAGTCGGTCCCGCGTGCTGTGTATTTGTATATCGTGGCCAAGTTTGACAGTGGCCTTTTCGGCCACCGTCCACCCACGATGATGAAGTGCTCCTGAACATCACCGATCGTGTTTGATGTGGCATTGATACTGTAGTAGGTGCGTATTTATAAAATTTAAGGGCGAACTTAAGTTCATGAATTTCATACGTTTAGCGGTTTTTAAGATATTCCTTGGAACTGAGAGCGATTTAATTAGGATCCTTAGGCTCGTATTATAAAAGCTTGCTCGGGCGTCGATCTTGACTCAAGTGTAGAATACGCTGTCAATTTCCTATCATAAGCATGGAACTGTCAATAAACCTTCGACGACCACTTTGGCGACGGGGTAAACCTGTCTGCCTCAGACGCCAGTGATTCCACTCCCGCACGGAACAAGAAAAAAAAATGTTCAGTGTATGAGGGTATTTATGTATGTATATTCTAGGTTCCCCCCTAGTTTGGTAAATGGTATCCGATAACACAAGCTAAGCTTAGGTACTTTGGGGCCATGTAGTTGGTGTGATTGTCTGGGGATTTTATTCTTTATTATAATTATTTATTTAAACGCATACTCAAGTGCAGTTCAAATCTTCAGTAGATTATGTGACGGCCGCCGTGGTGCAGTAGTCAAGACGCTACTACGCCGATCTCGTGCGGTTGCAGGTTCGATTCCCACCCGGAACGAGAAAATTGTTCTGAATCTTTGCCTTTATCTACATGTATTTATATTCTAGGTTCCCCCCTAGTTCGCTACATGGTATATCATAACACAAGCTATGCTACCTTTGGGGCCATGTAGTTGGTCTGATTGTCAGGGGATTTTATTTATCTATGTAACCGCCCCGTGCGTTTTTGTATGGAACCACCTGACTCCATTGTATGAAATATGCGGCCCAGAGCCCACGTAACATATAATAAAATCAAACACCAAAAAAACGTTGGAAAAATAAATTTTATTTAATACAAAGCTACGATTTCAGTTTTATTATGATCGAAATTATATAAAAATAGTCCCTTTGTTTACCAAACACTGCTGAAGTTTAGTTTTTGCGGGGTTTCATTATGAAACGGCTCTTACAATATCTTATTTTAAGACTCGAAAGTTAGATAAGTGAGATGTATTGTCAATGAATAAAAATTTTTTTAATAAAACATATTGTTAATTTTTTGCTCTTAAAAATTAGATTCAATGAATAATAGAATTGTTGGACAAGTAATTACAGAGCACCTTCTAGCGCCGTCTATGATCTGTGTCCCAAATTAGCCGTCGTGCCGATGATGATCAACTGTCCCTAACAATTCAACGATCAGCAAAAGGTGTGTTGAGTAGGTTTGCTCATTCCTGCAAGAGTCCCATAGTATCAGAGCAACCAAGGGTTAGCGTAAACAGAGGTTGCCCTTATTGATTGAATCAGGCGTTACTTTCCGGAAATCCATGACAACAACTATAACTTGCAGGATTTTCTTGCATTGGTTCAAAGTTCATCCTCAAGAATTCAACGACCCTGAGGATGCTTCTGGTTGAAGCGAAACACGTATCGGTGGAAGCTTGTGGTGTGGGTTCCGAGTGTGTGTTCATTGCATTCCTTGCTTCTTGCTTGAGGGAGCCTGAAATAAATGGTTTTAATTTTTTTATTTATAGTTAAAAATATCTCTCATTCTGTGGATCAGAGTTTAAATATCTCTCGTATTGTGTCAAGTTTTCAATTAGATTTAGATTAGAATTCAAATTAGATTTCCTGTTAAAAATTAAATGAAACCTTAAACTTAACTTCGTCCCTATCCTTTACTTCGCTACGTTTTACCTGAAGTCTTTAAGGCCGCTCTCACTTGCCCGTTAATTCACCGCGCAATGAGGAGTTTTCTGACAGCTCATAAAGATTAGCTCAAAAAACCCTCTATAGAAGGCGCTTTTAAAAAGCCGAAGGCGTTAAATCTGTATACTATAATGTAGGTAAGTGATATCTACCATCTAAGGTTATTTATAAGTTCGATTTCTGATACAGACGTCAATTAATTTATTTTACTTTTAAAAAACGCAGTGCGGAATAAATGGCTATATGACAGACAAGACTTCGCCTTTTGTAAAGCGCCATCTATCGAAGCCTTTTATATCATTTCGCGGACACCGTGAGAGAAAATTCACTTTCACGCGTGTTTGCGGAGCTTCCCGGCAATAGCAAAGAACGGCCTAAAGAAACCATAGTCACTAATGATTGATCATTCATTACAATTGATTGAAGGTCGGCGAAAACGATCTCTAACGCGCTTGAGTAAGGTACCTTTTTGTGTCACTAGCTAAATAACACCCTTTTATGATGTCTCCAACCAAGTCTATCCACAAGTTTAATTTAAATCTTTTCTGAACAACCAGTTATATCTTAATCCGCCTTTGAGCTTCTTAGCGAGATTGTAGAGAACGTCATAGTCTTCGCGTCCAAAGGTCAAAGGCAGTTACAAAAAAGTATTTGGTTGTAAATAATAAATGACCCTTAGTTTTTTGACCCCAAATAAGGAAAAGTACCTGCGAAATATTTCCTATTGTGAGAGATGGCGATGAGAAAAATGTGTAAATAATGACATTACCTTTTTAGAGTACCTACCTCCGTTTTTTGTTACAGTTTTTCGGAGATCCGTAGACTATTTTATTTACACTTTATTTATATCACAGTCTAAAAAAATAAGTATATGTGTACAAAGTATTTAAGTTAAGAGCGAACGTTGTAAAGCTGTAAAAACCCATTTCAACCATGTCCGTGCTAAAACTTTGACCGAAAGAGGTCACAACCTAAAACGTCATCTACCTATTTATCGAAGTCATTGTTTTTACATACATAACGCCACGCCTGTATCCCTTACTAGCTGTTGCGCGCGGTTTTACCCGCGCAATTTCGATTCCCGCGGGATTTTCGGGACTAAAAGTAGCCTATACGGATTCGGAAGAATCCCTCTAAGTAATGGTAAAAGAAATTTTGAAATCGGTCCAGTAGTTTTTGAGCCTATTCAATACAAACATACAAAGGTTTCCTACTAATAATATTAGTGTAGATGGGGTAGGCAGAACACCAGAGGTTATAAGACCATCTGTTGTCGCGTTTGACAAATTTGGAGGTATTATAAAGACAGGGCGTCACTACAATAGCCTCTCTTTTGAAACAAAAAAAATGTTTTTTTTTGTTTCAAAAAACCAAAATTCTTTCAATCTCTCAGCGCTGTATTAATTATGGTGAACTTTACCTTTGAAGTATCTTCTATCAAATTAAACAAGAATCATCAAAATAGATTTTCAATTGACGAAATATTCGTGAAACAAAAAAAAACCATCCATACTTTTGGAGCTGCACAGAACTTGTTTGACCCAGACTAGAGCTGGTTTTCTAAAGTATCCCGAATTGGCGATGAATCCAGGACCTCCGGTACTGCAAGAAAGTTTCATTGATAAAGTTAAAATGCGAGACTCAAAAAGTCTATAAAACCCGGTACTGAAACAAATGATTGAGTCACCCTTGACCGGATACAAAAACGAATATGGCGCGTGTTTGCTGTCTATTTTATTGGTTAGGAAATCTGCTTCTAAGTAATTTTTATTACATCTTTCTCCAAAGATTATCTAGTTAAGGATACGTCCTATAAATCATCGAACTTGGCTAAGACAGAGTTTCTAAATCTAAATATTTTTAAAACTATGGCTAAAGTAGATTTACTTATATTGAACTATTCATGTTTATTTAAAATCGAGGTACAAAATCAGTGTTTTGATTTTCAAGTCCACTTTACCGATAAATACTACCTATGTGTCATATTCTGGTTTTAGAACTACAACGATGCCATGTTCAGTCCATCCATTTATTAATTTATAAATTTTTGAATGTTTAGATTTTTTTTTGATAAGATAAAAATTAAACCTATTTAAGGATTACATCTCAAAAATGTTGTTTCAAATACGACTTGAAGTTACAAAGATTGGCCCCTTCAAATAAATATACAAACTCTTCACTTTTATTTCATTAATTACAAACATATTTATGGTTCGGGTGTACAACAGAATTAACATTAATCTAACAACAAAATAACAAAAAAAAAACGGACACAAATCTTGAAGTTCTAAATTTGAAAAGCTAACCAGTCTCATTCATTAGGCACCAGCGTTCTACAAATCCAAAAGCCCGCTCGACTTTTACCTCAATTCATCGTGGTTTCAACACAGACTTACATTACATGTGTTATCACCCTAAGATAAGTATATCGGAGGGAATGGCCGTCCTTGCTAAATCTGTCCAAGCCTTGGTCCCAGATGTTTGGTTCAGTGACCGAGCGAAAAACACGGTTCGTTCGCGGTTTGGATTGTTACGACAATTTGAAAATACTGGCCTGGAATATACGACTTTTTTTAAAAGGATTCGGTTTTTGAATTTGACTGAACTGCTGTCTATTGTTATTTTAGAGGAAAAATAGAATGGATTATACTTTTTGAAAAAGATTCGTTTTTTGAATTTGGCCGGGCTTGTTGACCATTGTAGGAAAAAAAATGTGGTCGCAAAAAATTTTTGACTGACAACAGGAGTTATAATTTTATTTTTAGTGTACGTTTATAAAATAATAATAAAATCCCCAGACAATCACACCAACTGCATGGCCCCAAAAGTAAGCATAGCTGGTGTTATGGGATACCATGTAGCGAACTAGGGGGAAACCTAGAATATTAATACATAAATAGATAAATACCCAGACACGGAACATTTTTTTTTCTTGTTCCGTGCGGAAATCGAACCCGCAACCACTGGCGTCTGAGGCAGACAGGTTTACCCCATCGCCAAAGTGGTCGTCAATTTGCTTTTAATTGTGACTTTTTTGAGTTTAGTAACACCATCTAAGATGAGCATGCGGGTTAAGGAAGGAACTGCTTCACCATAAAGCAAATCTGAAACCATAGTGGAAACGGTGAAACTTGGCAACAGACTGTTGTGGTCGCTAGTCAGACGGATCCTAAAGAGGTTTTACTACCAAGGAGGGTTCACTTTGATAACCGGATATAACATGCTATCCCACTGGCGGGAAAGCTAGACTAAGTCAACTCTACGCAGAAAAAAAAAGAATAAGCTTACATACAAACAAGTCAAAGATATAGAGGAAAATTGATTATTACTCACCAATAATATAAGTGAAATCAGAATAATAAAATAATAACTAGCAATAAGTAATAACTTACGTTACGTTAAGGTCGTTTCCTGTATTATCATCATCTTCATAATAACCATTTCTAATGATCCCACTTCAGGGTTATAAGTCTTTCCCCTGGGTGACGACGAGGTTTAGGCCGGAAATTAATCAGTATTCCAAAATTACGACAGTATCGGAAGCTAATCAGTACAACCGCACAAAACAGCTAAATTACAATAGGTAGGTAATCAACGAATGCAGAGCATTAAAAAAACCGACTTCACATCAAAACTTTGGCTGTGTTCTAATGTCATCCACGTAAACATTTTCAGAAACCATACATAATTTTTCAAAAATTTGAAATTTTCAATGAAGTGCTCAATCGATATTGATAAAATTTATATGGGACCAACTATGAAGTATCTTTTTTCATATGAAACAAGAATTTTCAAAATTGATCTATCTATCTAATATATAAAATTCTCGTGTCACAGTTTTCGTTGCCATACTCCTCCGAAACGGCTTTACCGATTTTGATGAAATTTTTTGTGCTTCTCCGGTATCTATGAGAATCGGCCAACATCTATTTTTTTTTTATTTATATGGCAAAACAACCTTTGTCGGGTCACCAATAGAAAACCTCCTCCTTTTTTGGTAGCCGGTTGAAAAGAACGTGTTATGTCAATGGTCGTTAACGAACGATACTTGGTTGACACGAGTTCAATTACATAAAAAGGAGATTAAATCCAGTGGAAAACATCCCACTGCTAGCTCGGAATATACACGTGCCGAAGTTAAGGCGAAGATTTATGAAAATTACAGGAAGTTTATTGATAATGAGTTTTTTTTTGTCCGTGTATCTTAGAATTGCCCTACCGCCCCAAGAGAAGAGTGTCGTAAAAGGTCACTAGCCATTGTGACCCCAGCGTGGTGGTAGGATCCCGTAAGGGGGCTAGCTACCACCCTAAATATAATATCTGCAGCCAAATATGACTACTCCAGGGGTGATGTATTCCGGCAACATTTTATAAAGAGCCAGTTGTTTCCTGGACCTGTGTGCTTTCATCTTCGACCTCATCTTCACTTACGATCAGGTGCAAATCAAACTCTGGAGTCTGGATAATGGTGGCGCGGGACCGAGTGCCCACTGTGGAGGCCTCTGTCCAACTGTCTGTCTTTCTCTTGATGATGACCATCAAAATTTAATATTAGAATATTCTAGCATTCTTCGGTATTTTACACCTTTACGCAAGCTTTGCGCGGTTGTCGTATTGTTATTTTTAAACCTGTAGCAAACTTTATGTGGGTGGCAGGCGTTGCAGAGTAGGCAGGGAGCCTACTTGCTCTGCGTTTCCTAGTACGAGGTAGAACTGGAGAACCTTACTCACCAAGTAGCCATCTGTTTTGCGAGCTTTGTGCTCTGCCCATGGCCACTTCAGCGTTGCTTAACGCCAGGTAACTCACGTGCTAATTTGTCAAAACAAAAGGAAAGACTAATAGGTAGAAGGCAGCGTTACATTACCATCAAATTTCCCCAACCAATTTTAACTTAATGTCGAGTTCAGATTCAAGTAAAATTATTTGACAGATTTGTGCAGATAGAGATTCTGTACCAAGATGGATTGTTAATAAATTCCTACTACTACCTACTAGTAAGGCAATCTAATATTGTTAATAAAGAGATTATATTTATAAGTCTGAAAAGTAATAAATGTTTGAAAAATCTTTACCACAACGTTTTTTTCAGGGTTCGCCGATATATATAATCGGATATATATCACGATATATATCTCTTGATTTTTATCTTGATATATATCAATTGATTTATACCTGTCAAAAAACTACAATTCAGAATAATTTAGATTTTTTCAGAAAATGGCAAACTCATTCAAAGTTGGGAAAATGGTTATTTAAAAACATATTTCTAAAATAAACACTTAGTAATTCTTTTGTTACTTGTTAATAGTTTTTTTAAATAATAAATGTAATTTGATAATTATTTTATTTTACAAATTCCTTTAAAAAAAATCAGGTAAGCTTGTAATCCCCTTACAGAATGAAATTCGCTTCTTTTTCTTAGCCGGGATATATATCTGATATAATCGGATATACCTACATATATCAATATATCGGATTTTTGATATTTATTATAAAAATCGGATTTTTTCGAATCATGGTATTTTTCCTTTAAAAACCGTATTTTTTATGCATAAACCTTCCCCTTAACTGAATATGTGTGCCGATGGTTTTATCTAAGCGCCATATTGCTTAGTGAAGGATAAATAATTAAGAATCATTGATGTTATCTAAAATTACCACAGAAAATAACACAACCCCTGTAACATTCTGTAAGATTATCTTTGTGGTGTAATGTTACATCATGATTTCTTTCATTATATGTTTAAAGAACCTTCATGTGCTCTCAAGGAATAAGAATTTTCATAAAAACTAAAAAGTCCAATATTTGGACTTTTGGGAATTCCTTCCATAATGCAATTTGTTTTTCGTGTGATGTTTTTGGATTATAGATTCATGTAGAAAAATAACAACAGTGTATATGATGAGTTATGTATGATTTTAGGAAAATTTCTGATTCATCTGTGCCTGATTCATACGATCAAACCACCATATTGATCAAAAAATAAATTAGTTTTCTAACTTTCCATCAAGAAAGGAGCGATTTTATTATTTGATTGTGCTGCAAGAAAAACATTATTAAAAAAAAATGTCTTGAAACATATTTTACGCAGATTTCAGTAAATTTACCATGAAGACCTGTAATCGGATTCAAAATCTGAAAAGAGTCACTAAAACTGCCGGAATAAGTTAAAACGCTTAAAAAGATGAAAACAAATCAAAAGTTCATAAAAAACCACACAAAAATCTACCTGAAAATAAAAAATATAGCTATTGGTCAACAAATTCTGATTCATCTGGACTTAGAATTTTTAAACATCGATCTTGAAAACTGCCATAGCAAAACGAGTCCCTCATTAAAATATATGTTGTGTGGTATATTTATTTTCATATGAACATGTGCGACAGAGGTAAAATTGAAATATAATTTTGGCCAGATGAATCAGTCGAAGAACGAAATTTCGGAGAAATACCCTAATATTTCTCCTTAAAGAAATGTCTGTCTATTGTCGGTTCTAATAATATAAAATAATAGTGCCAAAATTATCAATTTTATACTAACATTTTGAAACAAAAAATCGTTTTTATAGAGTACGGGTATGCTTTAAAACGGACAATTGAATGATAAAACTTATTGAAAACATGCAAACTTATTGAGTAAAATAGATTTTTATCATTTTTCATATTTAAGTTTCTCTAAACACCTAAAAGCTCCGCAGTTGTTGCTTCCATGCTGGACTGGGAGCGAAAGAAAAACATAGAATGTGCCAGCTGCTTCTCTTCCCGGGCATACTATAAAAGTCAGTTAAGGGACAGAGGTTTTGGAGGCGTTTTGGTGGGCGATAGGCTGACCCCTGTCACTATGATAGTCTCTCTCCATCTTTATCATACCTCCAAATTTGTCAAACGTGACATCAGATGGTCTTGTAACCTCTGGTGTTCTGTCTGCCCCATAAGGGATACAGGCGTGACGTTATGTATGTATGTATGTAAACACCTAAAAGGTGTTGCAGTCATGCCAGAAAGGTACCGCCTAGCACGACCACGGCCTATATGTTATAACAGCAATGATACAAGAGTAGGTACTTAAATTTTTTGATCTCTGTAAGGTAGTGTCGCAGAAGAAAGCCCGGTTTCCAAGATAAACCACTTAAAAAAAATGCAGTTATGATTATCCGAAACATTTGAAAAAATTTCTTCAATTTCACTTAATCCTTTGAACGACATTTTTTTGTCTTTAGGACAGCTACAGACATTAAATAGAACTTTTGTTCTGATAAATCTTGTACTAAATCATTCTGTTACCCGTTTTAAAGCATACCCGTTCTCTATGAAACTCTACGAAACGGTTTTTTTTTTCAAAATTTTAGTATTACGTTGTGATTTTGGTACTATTTTTTTATATTAATAGTGCCGACAATTATCAGACATTTCTTTAAGGATAAATATTAGTATTAATCTATATTTTTAATGGTATTGCTGCGGTGGCATGGCTGCATATGACACTGCCTGGCCACGCCACAAATTTTCTTCGATTTCTCTTAATCCTTTCATTTTCCCGATATTTTTTTCCTTTTACGACAATTACCGATATTTAATAGACATTTGTTCTGATAAATCTCGTACAAATTGCTTGCGTGGCGTGGCTACGAAGTATAGACACCAAAAAATTTTCCTTCAGTTGACGTTTTTTGTTCCAAATTCAAAGGTCAAATAAAAAAAAATCATGAACGAAAAACGATATTGTACCTACTAAATCTATAAAGGGTTTTGTAACTTTTATGTTTCAACTTTCATAATTGTTATATCAATATTCAATTATAATGCATTTCAAAAGTACATTTAGATACATACATACATAACTTCACGCCTGTGGGGTAGGCAGAACACCAGCGGCTATAAAACCATTTGATGTCACTTTTGAAAATCCAATTAAACCTTCGTCATATAACTGACGTTTACAGTATGCCCGGGAATAGAAGCAGCTGGTACATTCTATGTTTTTCCTTGGCTCCCAGTCCAGCATTGAAGAGAGTACATTTCCCAGTCCCAAGTAATGACAATATTTTACTAGGAAGTTCTAATACTGCTTCTCCCTTTTTCCCACAACGCAATTCCCGCGTTCAGAAGCTGTTTTTTATTCTAAATTCAAAGGTCGAATAAAAAGTGATGGCTAAAGAAACTTCTTATACAGCCTCTTCCTGAATCTTTTAACGGTTTTATTTGAATTCTCATTAATTAACCGAACTGTGACGGCCTTGTAATCGTCTTCCTCGTGTTTACTGGTGTTTACGTTTGTTAGAAATTGTCAATTGGTTTTGATTACCTTCCGCCATCTTGATTTCCTTATTAGGACTTTAGAGTACATGAGTGGAATTTAATGGTTTATTTTGTATGATTACTAAGGGAATCGGAAAATTATATGTGACTTAAATTGAATATATTTGAATCGTATGTCATCACGTTTCATTTAATGTATTATTTATCTTGACTTACGAAAACGAATAGTATGTTGTTCATAATATGACCGACTCTGTGTGAGATCAAGTGAACTTTTAAAAAAGCTTTCCACGTTAATTATCTCTCGTCACATATATCATTTCAGTCGGAGGATTTAAAATTATTTTATTCTTTTTCAATTACTTTTTAACCGTCGCGTCGTGGGTTTTTCAAAATTTTTATTTTGTTTTTTATTTCAAACTTTTTAAAGAGCATAATATAGGTACCATACTTTACATTACACAACACCTCGTTCCTCATCAGCCCTCTAATGTCCCCACCACCGCTGGAAAACCCATGTAGTTTATTTAAATACATAGTGAAGTATTATAATAAGTGTTGTTACAGTAACACCTATCTAAGAACATGCACCAATCAAACCCAAAGCGATCACTGAAAGCCACATTTAAATCGGACCAATGGTTTGCAGAATTAATGGTTGTTATTACAAACAAATGTTTACTGTAGCGCCCCCTGATGTTACCGTTAAACCTATTTAAGAACATTATACCAATCAAATCCAAAGCGATAATTGAAAACGGCATTCAAATCGGACCAATGGTTTGCAAACAAATATTTACTGCAGCGCCCCCTGGTGAGTTGTTACCGTAACACCTATCTCAGAACATGTGCTAATCAAATCCAATGCGATCACTGAAAACAACTTTTAAATCGGACCAATGGTTTTGCAGATAAACGGTAACATTGGCTTTTACAAACAAATGTTTACTGCAGCGCCCCCTGGTGAGTTGTTACCGCTACACCTATCTAAGAACACGCACCAATCAAATCCAAAGCGATTACTGAAAACAACTTTTAAATCGGACCAATGGTTTTGCAGATAAACGGTAACATTGGCTTTTACAAACAAATGTTTACTGCAGCGCCCCCTGGTGAGTTGTTACCGCTACACCTATCTAAGAACACGCACCAATCAAATCCAAAGCGATTACTGAATATTAAAATCGGACCAGTGGTTCTGGAGATAAATGGTAACATTGGTTTGCACAAACACCCTCTCACCCCAAATGCATATACCGTCTCCGTTCCGTCGTGGGTAAAAACAAGTTTCACTGAAGCGATTTTTATTGAAGCTTCAATCGATCGAAAAGCGATAAAAAATTACATTGCCCAAGTACAGTGTATGTTACAGGGTATGATATGTGTGGTTTATTATTGCTTAGCCTACTTACCTACCTATATTAACTTCGCAGTTGTAGGTACTAAATATACTTAGTGGTACTGATTGTTCTGATGGCGTCAGTTGATGGTACATATGATTAAACTTCATTGGCCGTTTTCGCTGGACTAGGAGTGAAAGAAAAACATAGAATGTACCTGCCGCTTCTCTTCCCAGGCATACTGTTAAAGTCATTTAAGGGACAGAGGTCGTTTTTGAGGGCGATAGGCTGACCACCTGTCACTGCAATAGTTTCTCTCCATCATTATAATACCTCCAAATTTGTCAAACGTGACATTATATGGTTTTAAAGCCTCTAGTGTTCTGCCTACCCCATAAGGGATACAGGCGTGAAGTTATGTATGTATGTAGACTCGCGTTTGGCCTCAATCTCAGCTGATGGTAAGTGCAGAAGATGGCAGGATATTGGCTTAAGAAGGAATTTGTTCATAATAAAACATTTGCAGAACACATCACTGCCCCAGATATTTGGCTGTAGATTGTATTTGATAGGTCGTTAGCCAGGCGAACCTTAGTTTATTCTTGAATTAATATTTACTTGCGTGTGGGCTCTTACTACGGATTCCAACTACGGCGTAGTTCTGGATAAAATCGAAACTAGGATTATAAGAACTTATTATGAGAATTATAAGAAATAGAATAGAATATAGAATTGAATATTTCTGACACTCACACAACATTATCTAGCCCAAATTAAGTTTCTTAAAGAACTTGTGTTATGGATACTAGATAACTGATGTACTTAATAAATTTATACCTAAACATACATCTATACTAATATTATAAAGAGGAAACCTTTGTATTTTTGTATTGAATAGGCTCAAAAACTACTGGACCGATTTCAAAATTTATTTTACCATTACTTAGAGAGATTCTTCCGAATCCGTATAGGCTACTTTTTATCCAGAAAATCCCGCAGGAATCGAAATTGCGCGGGTAAAACCGCGCGCAACAGCTAGTATTGAATAAATACATATTTTTTATTAGAATAAACTTAAATAAACATATAAACATCCATGACTTAACGACTAATATCTGTGTTCATCACACAAATATCCGCCGCCGCCGGGATTCGAACCCAGGACCTCTGGCATAGAAGGCAATTTATGTTACCGCTACACCAGCCGGTCGCCAAATAAGAAGAAGATTATAACATATTTTTTTGAAATCATACCCCGTCATTTCATTTATCCCCTCTGTTTTATATTGATATCTAATATACACGTAAAATAAGTACTGCCACAATAATCGTTTCAAATCATTTTTGAATCGAGTATTTGTTTTTTGTACCGATTGCTGTTCTTACGTAAAGGTTTTATATTTCCAAAAGAGATATTTTTCAAGTAGCCAATGTTGCTGTGCGAAAGCCAACGTTGATGATGTACCTGTTAACAGATTCGTTTTGGACCTCCTATGTCATTGCATTAAAAAAAAAAAAAAGACAACATTTTCGTGCATTGCCTGCCACTATAGTATTTAAAAATCACTTTGTCGCTAAAGACTCCATCCAAATTGGTTCCTTGGATCACTATATATGCTATGCTCAGGATCTCCGCCTCTTAGCCAGTGAACGGCTACATGTTGCCTGGAACTCCTCATGGGACCGATCTCGCAAACTAAAAGCCAAACATTATGGTGAGATTCAACCGAACATACCTACTAAGCCCTGGTTTTTTTTAAATTAAAGCTGCAGATAAACGGTCCACCTCAGTGGTCTGTACACTGAGGCTTGGCCATTACTGCTCCCCTGTTTTCTTAAACAAAATCGGCGTTCGTAATTCCCCATTGTGCGATTGCGGACTGGAACCTGGGACAGCAGACCACATCTTTTTTAACTGCCCCCTCTCACCCTCCTCCCTGTATTCCTTACTTCCCCGACAGGTCCCTAGACCAATCAATATGTGGTCTCTACTCTCAATCCCAGATCCTATTATTCTCAAACACCTTTTGAAATACATCCATCAATTCAATATGAGGTTATAATGTTAGCTCAAATCCCCCGGCTACTGATATTATACAGCAATTTTAAGAAGCAGTAAGGGCTGGTAGCTGTCAAAGATAGTCTACGCCTCTCCACGCGATACTGGCAAAAATAGTCTGTTGACTCATAACAACGGCTGATTGCCATAAATAATAATAATAATAAGAAGAAAATCACTTTGTGCCTGATTTAGTTCTTTGACAGAATACTATTCGGAGGTGTGGAAGCTTTTGGTGAAATATTAAAAATACTTCAAGCCTAATATAAAAAAAACCTTCAATAGTTGATGCGTGTGTAGGCGGTACTTATTTTCATTCATCTCTATTTTTCGATGACATACATTTATATTTAGAAATAAATCCTTTTATTAAACCAAAAATGTAGGGCGACAACTTATTTTTATCCCTTATCCAAAAGACTTGTTGATGTGTCCTTATTACTTATACCTGCTCAAGTTATTTTGATGCCAAAAATAGGCTGTTTACTCGCCCTATATTACCGTAACTGTCGGTTTTGGGTTGCCTCAACTTAAATGCCAGTAACTTAACGTAATCAAAATTATAATTTAATCTATTCAAGTTAATAAATCAATATACAATGGCGTGAGATTATAGAGCCCAAACTAAGTGTCCTACAGAACTTTTTATGCATATTAAATAAAGGATAAGTTAAGTTAAGAAATATACAAACATACAGTTTGAATATTATAAATCTATACTAATATATAAAGCTGAAGAGTTTGTTTGTTTGAACGCGCTAATCTCAGAAACTACAAGTGGGATTTAAAAAATTCTTTTTGCATTTGATTGCCCAACTCTTGAGGAAGGTTATAGGCTATATTTTATCCCGAAATTCCCACGGAATCAAAAGTTACGCGGGTAAAACCACGCGCGGTGGCTAGTAAACTTATAAACGTCTGTACGAGCCAAACTCGAACGTACTTGTAGATTAATAATTACTTGCACATTTTATAGTTCGAGCTTATTTCACACATCTTAATTAACGTTATTGATGTACAGTCTGCAACAGAATTATATATACCTCCCAGACTCCCGCACACATACAATCCAAGGTGGTATACACAATTCTGTCGCGGTCTGTACATAATTCAACTGTTCAATCGTAACTAAACATCCGAAAACCAAAATTTAAAAAACTTTTAATTTTTAGTATATTATGTAACAAGTGAGCTAAGTTGCTAATTACAGTCGAGGCTGTGATTTGAGCCCGAGCCGCAGGCGAGGACTTAATAATGAACCTCGACTGTAATTAGCAACGCTCACGAGTTACATACGACGTTTTTCAACACACTTGTGAGTAAAAGACAGACATACGTGGTCATAAAATTTATTTGAAGCAGCTGTTAGCTGCTGCGCGTCAGTAGCCCTGTCCCATTACACGTACACACGCTATTGTTGCTTGGAGGCGCCGTGCAGCCGCTGCTGCTGCAGGCGCGCCGCCTGGACGCGCGCGCTCGTATATTTAATGTATAACCCGGATCAATAAAATATTCTCTGTTTACTCGCATGTAATTTTCACTAAGGTACAATTCAACTTTGTAGGATTCATTAAATTATGCACTAGGGTATAATATATTATGCACGCGTGACTTATAGCCCAGTTTATAGTTCTAAATTCAATAGAATAAGGCTCACTTTACGAGCAAGTGTGTTGAAAAATAAGTTGTAGAACAAATGTTGTTGGGATTGATGTGGAAGGCAGCCTGCAAGAGGTGATGCGTTAATTAAAATCAACCCTGTATAGGTTGTATGGTCCATCGCCGGCTAAACTGATATGGCCTGTAGAGTAGGTTATCTGCTAAGCCTAACTGGCCATTAAAACTTCCTAAGCCATGTGGTTGTTTTTAAAAGGATTTTTTTATCATCATAAAAAAATAAAAATAAAAAGTAGCAAGTGTAGACTGCTTATTTTTTATTTAAATCTATAAGTACTGTTTTCTTTTAACTTCTAAAACGATATCATTGGTTTACTAGTTTTTGTTTCATTTGCTTACAAAACAAACTTCGAAATGAAAAGAAAATAAATGCAGTCTTTGGCTTTACATACGTATAAAAACATTGAAAACGGTGATCAGGATCTTCCAATTTCTCAAACACTTTTTTAGTCTTTCTTCTTTCTAATGATATGTAAACTATAAAAACTATTGAGAAACATCGCGAAATTTGCTAAATTAGTGAAAGGAGTCGCGCAAATCCAAAATCGTGTAAAAATTTTTTTTTTGCATATTTTGTCACATGGGAAATAAGTAGAAGCTATTTTCTCACTCTTGCGAAGTAAAATCTGTCTTATTCAATTCGCGTACAGGAAGACCGAATAGGTGAATCCGCGCCGCGACAATCCGCTCCGGCCACTCTCCTCTTTGGAATTATGTTAGTCGAGTCTTAATCGCCTCTGCTACCTATCGTTTGTGATTTTTTTAATCAGGGGAAATATTAATGGTTGCTCATTCAAGGAATTTATAGCAGGAAGGGATCGGTGAAATGTCTTCGCGTTAGATCGCCAGAACCTTTCTAACCTTTAGCTATTAGAGGGTTGATGATGAGGGCCCAAGGGTGAGGAGCGCTGGTATCGAGCCTACCAACTGCTCTGAAGGTAGCCTTGGATTGCTTTGGCTCTTGAGTCGTTGGCTAACTCGTAATCCTGGGCAGAAAAGGCGGGTTGCCTGGTAGAAAACCTCTCTTAAAATAAAACCCTTCCTTGGTGCTAAGGCGGGCGCCGCCTGAGGGATGAGGGCTGAGGGGTTTCTCAATCCCTGTCGGCGGAGTGGATGGTAAATTTTTCCTTGCCTTTTAGGTCTTCTCCGCTGGTGGGGTTGGATTCTAGTGATATTCTGCACGATATCACCGGATGATGGCGGGATCAGAGTGGCCGAATGCTGCTGGTCTAACGCGACGTGATTTCACCGATGCCTTACTCCTTCCGGCCATAGTGAAGACCTTGACCGGTTAGCTGTATGCGGCATGTCCAAACAGGTTTATGCTATGCAAGTAAGGGATATAAGACAGATTTTACTTAGCAAAAGTGAGAAAATAGCTTCTGCGTAATTCCCATGTGACAACATATGCAAAAAATATATTTTTGCCACAATTTTGAATTAATTTTACGCGACCCCTTTCACTAATTTAGCAAATTTCACGAAGTTCTGAATGTTTTTTATAGCATGTGGTATATCATTAGAAAGAAGTAAGACCAAAGAAGTTTTTGAGAAATTGGAAGATCCTGGTCACCGTTTCAAATTTTTTAAACGCACGTAAAGCCAAAGACTGATTTTTTTTTCATTTTCGAAACTTTGTAAGCAAATAAAACAAAAACTAGTGAACTAATGATATTGTTTTAGGATTTAAAAGAAGCCTAAAACAGTATAGATTTCAATAAAAATTAGCTGTTTACACTTGACACTTCTTTTATTTTTTTATGATGATTGTGGGGTGACAAACAAAAACTTGTTTAAAAATCCTATTAAAAAAAACACATAGCTTTAGAAGTTTTGATGGCCACTTAGGCATGTCAGATAACCTACTCTACAGGCCATATCAATTTGTCCGGCGATGGACCAAACACCCTAATAAAGACACATTAATAAAGAGTCTTTCAGAAGTTACCTAATACTTTCGTCGCCCAGGGGCGAGGGCCTTAATCTGAATGCAGGGCCATTCTGTCTTCACTAGGTTACGGAGTATTTTGGGCGGCAAACCGTCAAGCCGAAAGAAATAATTTCCTAGGGTTTACCCTACCATACATGTGAGTAAAATTTGGATCATTTCAAAATTTGATACAATCGTAACAAACTTTCATAATTATTTAATTATATACTAGCCTTTACCCGTTTCAAGCGCGGAAACTAGTAATTAACATAAGGTACTACGGTAACATTCAAACAGTACCACCGATTGCGAGAATTTAAAAACAAAATCCATTCGCTGTTTCTCCTCTCAACCACATTTTCGTAATAATGGTATCCTATGTCCGTACCAAATTTTCTTCAATTTTGATCAGCATTTTAAGCGTGAAAGCGTAACAGACTGACACTCTTTCCCATTTATAATATTTTGATGGATGTAGTATTTTTCGTAGTCTCGTGACTTTGATGTTTTTGTGGACTATCCTTGTAAGAATTACCTATGTTTTGTTTCCTAATATTTTTAAACATATCTAGAATAATTCAGAATAGATATAAATATTAAATACATATTTCTGACACTCACACAACATTATCTAGCCCTAATTAAGTTTCTTAAAGAACTTATCTTATGGATACTAGATAACTGATATACTTAAGAAATAGATTTAAGAAATAGAATATACATATTGAATAAATACATATTTTTTTATTAGAATAAACTTAAATAAACATATAAATATCCATGACTTGACGACTTATATCTGTGTTCATCACACAAATATCCGCCGCCGCCGGGATTCGAACCCAGAACCTCTGGCATAGAAGGCAATGTATGTTACCGCTACACCAGCTGGTCGTCAAAAAAGATATGGAAATGTTTTAAAAGATTAAAGGGAAGAAAATATTGTGTTAGCGACATTGAGTCATGACAGTAAACAATATGTTAATGGTTCTTTCCAGTTATCACTGCCATTGCACAATATGTTTTTTTGCTCTACATACATAGTTTGTTTTCAAGTGCATCGTATATTTAGGACGAATTTAAGCATATTTACTTAGAAATCTTATGCCTAATCTTTGATTTTATTTAATAAACCGTCGATGAAAACAATTTTAATATTGTTTTTAATGGCTTATTCATTTAAAGAATTATTCAAAATTACCTAATAAATTTAAAGAGTTACCACTGACATTATTTAAAGGAAGTACCTATAAATGTTTGGCTTACAGAAAAATGTTTGAACACTTTAAAAGAATATTTGACATTCAAAGAACGTAATATAATAAATTAGGCAATCAATCTAGAATTTAATACAATATTTATTATCTATTATCTATTTATTATTATTATATTATCTATTTATTACTATTTATTATTATTATGTATGCTTACAGCTACACGCCTTTCGGCGGAAAGACCCGACAATTTGACCAGTCGGTCGGGGATCAGGGCAAGAGGGACAGAAACCGGCGAACTATTCGGGCAGTATCCAGCAAAACCGCTCTTTGCATGCGTGCTATTATTATTATTTAACATCCAATGAGCATTATATGTATACTTAAAAAAATAAACTGTATCTACTTCTATTTGACATAATATTTATTTATAAATGTAATTCAATTAAATTTTCGACCTTAGGAATTTTTGATTAGGTATGTAATAATAATTCTTTGTAATATTTTTTTTTACATATTTACATACCATTGCTATGGTAGATTGTGAATGATGTGTTTTATATTTTAACACCCTTATGTAACCACAAATCTGGTAAATAAATGATTTTTATTTTTTGATTTGAACATCAATGGCCATCATTTCGGCGCGGGCAGATCCTGAATTAGTGATCGATCATCGATTATTAATTAATCACGGCGATTTCCATGCTTCGAAGGGGACGTTAATGGTCGGTCCCGGGTGCTGTAGACTTATAGTAGTCAATAGGGTCTGTCAGTGATTTTACAGTTGGTTTACAGCCTAAACTTCCCCGTGACCTTTTTTTTACTGGAGGAAAACGTGCAATCACCTCCCTGACCACCCAAGGGGGAATGGCGGGGTATGTGGGGATGATCCGGCAGAAGGCTGGACCTACCCACTAGAAAGAGCTAACGGTACCGCCATTGGCATTACTCGCGAGCCCCAGCGGGTTGCGCTCAGCCTGAGCCGAGCGCGCCCCCCCGTAGGAAATGGTCCAGTACGCAATGGTCCAGACTATTTCCCCACACATAGCCCTAAAAGCCGCATCAGGTCCCCAGTACAGCTGGCTATTGGGAGGAAGAAGGTGAGCGTATCTCCTTCTCCGTCCCGATCCTGCGTCTACGGAGAAGCGGTGCCGAGGAGGCATCATCCTCCCGGCACCGTTCCGTCGCGTTCTACTGCGGTATTACGTCCTCGCAGAAGGAGGCCATGGCCACCCAAGCCTCTCGACTCCCTAACAAGGCTTTTACCCAAGAAAATAAAGATCAATAGAATGGGAGATTGTTGCTGGCATTTTTAAATTCCCATGCCATCATTTTTAAAGTCAGAGGGGCGTAAGGGTGACATAAGGGTTACCATTCAATATAATTTCCCTCTTCTCAGGAAAAAATACGAACGTTATGCAATGTAACTTTTAGTTTCTTCATGTTTGAAAACAGTAATTATGTACTACAAAAAGGCAAGTCACGTAAACTTTGAGAAAAACGTTAGTGGTACAAAAACACGGGGTTGAAGATATGAATAGATGTTTAAGCAAGAAAATATAAGTATTAAAAATAGAGTAACATGAAAATAATATCATGGTTTTATGATAAATTGTTTCCCTCGTCATCCTCGTCACCACTACTTTCTTTATAACACCTACTCGTATCTAGAAATACTCGTATTTTGAAAGGTTTGTAAAAAATCTGATTATCTTTCTTCACTTTTCATACAGTCTTTTCTAAAGAGACATTTTTCCTGAAATCGTAATTTTTATTGAGATTTAAAAAAAGAAATAAATCATGTTCTAAAGTGTATTTTTCAAAGTATGGCAATATGTAAACATTGCAGAAGCAACTTGCTTCTTTACTCTTAAAAAGGAATTTATTGAGACGTTAAATTGTTTTTCTTTCTGAAAACAACTTCTTCAATATTATAACTACAATAAGTAAGCCCACATTTTGTAAATTTTGGCGTATTTCATATCTTAATATTGAATTTAAAACTACATTAACAAATATGAGCGGTAAAGTGACACTTCCCAAGACGGTGTTTAGTTCCAATTTTTGCCACGCGCCAAAAGATCCTTGTCGGACTATACATACGTTCCTATTAATCGTATATATTCTTTTTTAATCGACACATGCAACTAAATTCACGAACACATCAAGGAGTTATTTTCAGTGAGGTTGTCCTTATTTATAGCCTGTGGGACTTGTAAATTTCAAGGGGCCTGATGGCTGGGTGTTGTGGGAACGATGCCAGAATGAATTACTTCCTACATATACCGAATGTTAAGTCTTAGGGAACCCAAGAAGGTCGAAGCCGTTAGTTATGTCTGATACTGTGTTTTCAATTACATTACATTTTCGATAGTGGCTCTAATAGAAAGAGCCAACGACCTTTTTCATTTACTGTATTTACTATCAGGAACTTAAACAGAACATCTGGCAATGTTAGGGCACGTTTAAGGACAGGCAACGCGTCGTGAGTTTTTAATACATCGCCGGCTTTACTATTACCATGCTGGACTGGGAGCGAAAGAAAGACAACAGCTGCTTCTCTTCCCGGGCAAACTGTAAAAGTCAGTAAAGGGACGGAGGATTTATTGGCGATTTTGCGGGCGACAGGCTGACCCCCTGTCACTGCTATAGCCTCTCTCCATCATTATAATACATACCTCTAAATTTGTCAAACGTGACCTAAGATGGTTTTATAGCCTCTGGTGTTCTACCTACCCCATAAGTGATACAAGCTCGAAATTTTGTATGTATTTGACCAACTTAAGTTGACAAATTTAATATGTTAAGCGGTACTTAAGACCGATCGTGAAGCTAAGAGTAATTTAAAAATACGGGTCGTAGTAAAACTCTCATTCAAACTTAGCAGCAGTGCTACGGAGAAACAAACTTCCTCCAATCCATCCACCAATATAACTAGAATTTAAAACAAAGAACCATTATAAGAACACAAAAGAGAATATAAAACACGAACAACATTGAAGTTGAACACAGGATAATAACGTTCAAAATTATCGATACCTCAATCGATATGGTCAGACAAACATCACTTAACCTTGTGCTAATGTTTCGTCTGCTTTTGTGCGGAAATGGTGTTGCGCTTGTAAACTTATCGATATATTATTGTGACTGCATATTTGAATATTCATTTCGATAGTAAATTAATCGTCTTGTAACTAAAATAGCCAACCATTATATTTATATTTTGGTAGCCAAGTGCTTTCCCTCTTTTTACAATGTGAATAAATAATGGGATAAAAAATTAAATATAAAAAGCAAATCACACCAACTACATGGCCTCAAAATAAGCAAAACTTGTGTTTTGACATACCGTGTAGCGAACAAGGTAAGAAGAAGAAGAAGTGTAGAATGTAAATACATATACAGGGTAGATTTTTTGTCACCAGCCAAATTTAAATGTTAGTTTCTTTGATACGATATAAACGTACCTGCATATTTATTTTAGCGTCGCTCAGTACAAAAAAGTAGAAATATGGAACCACAAATTTAAAAAAAAAATAGTCGTGTTGATGAACATAGCTACTACGACGCGGCATTTCCTTGATATTACTACCACGTAGTACTACAAAATGTGTGTAGTAGCGCGTAGTCATCTTTATTTTAATGGTAATTTAGAGTGACCATGCTTTGGTTAATATGTTAGCAGATAAATTAATTTCCTTGTAAAAAAAAATACTTTTTTTTGCTTAAATCGTTTCTATAAATGATACTTATTGTGTAAAAAAAATTTGGCCGGTGAGTACAAATCAACCCTGTATAGATAAACGCTAGATCTGAAACATTTTTTTCCTTGTTCTGCGCGGGAATCGAACCCGCTACCTCACGATTGGCATAGCAGCATCTAGTAGTAAATGTGTCTCAAAGTAAATCTGCATATAAAGTAGAGCATACAGTGACTCAGTAAATGATCATCACATTACGCGACCCAATTAAGGATAACGCTGTCTCGAACATTGATTATGCTTCAAAAGAGACACTCACTACAAAACGTTGAAAATAAAAATGAAAAATGAAAAATCTTTATTGGAACATAAACATTGAGTACATACAATTATTATGTCGATGTTACCGCATTAGTAAATAATTACTGTGTCGCGGGTAACAACGCCCTCCTCCGTTAATACAATTTTAAACATGAATGTTCCAAGGTTATATACTTATTCAAATAATCTATATAATATAAAAAATAAAATAAAAATAGAGTAAAAGTATGAAAGTGTGATTGCAGAGTGTAGTTGTTGAGTGTAAATGTGTATGGTGATGTTTGTGTTTTGAATGTTGCATGAAAATTACAGATTATCTTTAATTAAGTCTTCAGTGTCTCGATAAGTAAGAGATCGAAGCCATTCCGTACATTTCAATTTGCAGCTGTATTTGGACAGTGGAGAAGTTGAATGAAATCACAACAAATTAAGCAATAGTAGATATCCGTTTATTTAAAATATATTTTATTGTATACACTGCTAGTAAAATTTCATCAGGAGACCAAGTGATGGCGACGTAAGGATTCTTTGACGACTCGCTACACGGTGCTCTACGTTTTATAAAAATCATGATTGAGTGACTCAATTCCTTCTTTTATATCGTTGTTTAACCCTTTCTTTATTTATCTTTATTGTCATGGTGACAAATTAATATGCACAGTTGTATTGGCAGTTCTTAGTAGCCATATTGCCCGTGTATCTGCGTGTAGTAAATTAGGACCTACACTTCGCGGGAAGACCTATTTAGGGTTCGCTTGACTAGCGACCTTCCTGCCCATAAAGTTAAATGTCTAATAATATTTTAAAGTTTTTGCATTTGAAATGCTTAATCACTCTTAAATAAATGAAAAAATGTGTTAAATAAAAATCACCCGACCAGGACTCGAACCTGGGACTTTGCCGGACGAGTGCTCTCCCACTGAGCTACCGGGGCCTGGCGTTACGCCTCGAAATTACTTAACACATTCTTGTTTTTACGTTATATTGCTAACGTAGCTCCATCTAATGGTATAGCTTTGCAGCTAAGACCACCCGAGACCCCGCTTTTATTTTTATCTAACATAATTTTTCATTTATTTAATTTGAATGTCATGACGGCTTCAGTGGAGATGTATTCCGATAATGTTTGATATACTTAGTGCCATCTTCGATTTCTTCTTCACTTAAAATCAGGTTAGACCAATCACCAAAAAAAGTTTGTTTCCAATTGCCGTATCAGCAGCATTGTCAGTTTACAGTTAAAGTTCCTGTTTACAAAAACAGTTAATAGTCAATATCGTAAAAAACTGTCGTAGTTTTTACACTATTCACAGTATAGTAGTATCGAACCAACTGAATCATGACCCACAACAAGCTCATTTTGACAAGCCGTCTACATCCTAGTAGGTCGAAATTTGCTTGAAAATAGGTTTCCTTGGTGACGAACTTGTTATCATTTCATTCGACACTGATATTTAATGAGTATAGAATTCGTACAGTAAGTATCTAAAAAGTCATAAGTGCATTATACGCGATAGACCTTACAAGTTTGACAGTTTCAAACGAATTTTCAGTAAAATGGGCCATAATTTAGTTGGTTCGATGGTGCATAACATATAGGTCGGCTAAGAAAAGCACTACCATTCTTGGAACAGCGTGTCATGAAAGAGGACTTATCCGAGTGACTCCAGCAGGGCTAGCATGCAACCATCGATAAATAGTCGAATCGACAAGATAAATATGATTTTGTTATTTTATCCTATTATGTAACCTAATATGCGCACCATAATAGATAGAATTACTCAATTTGATACCATGATTAAGACCACAGAATCAAATATGTCATAATCTTAATAAATTACATAAACTAAAAACCATATTCTAAGAAAATATCGATAAAAGGCCCGATTTATCGTTGTCGACGGTAGCATGCTAGCTCCACTGGTAATAGGACCACTACGGAGTCCACCTGGACTATCTCTTATACAAAGTAATGTGTGCACTAATATAAAAAAATAGTAATCCACCTAAATCACATTTTAAATTTAAGGTAATAATTAATTTCATCGACAACTCAGCCAACCCTATCAAAATAAAAGCTCCATTACCGCGTCTGCTCGACCCCGAAACCATCGAGCACTTCTCACGTTCCGCAGCTGGAGTATTCTGGAACATTCTTTGTTTTGTTGCAAATGCAGGCCAGTCGCAATGTCTGAAATTAAACTATAATCCAAGTTGTATGGCAAAAATATAATTTATTGAATTTCCGAATTTTAGACTTTTATTTCGCGTGTCCGATATTTTGATCCTGTTAAAGGCACCATGATCGGGAACTGAAATATCGGACGTGCGAATAGAAATCGAAAATCTTGGTAAAATCCTGTAAATTTACTAAATTATAGTGAATTAATTGTGGTAGTTTAAAACAGTTAATTAAATTAACAAATTAATTAATTAATTAAATAATAATAAATAAATATATTAATATTAATTAATTCATTATTATTTAATTAATTAATTAATTTTATTATTTAATTTAACAAAGATGACATAAACTCTGCTTCATGATCATCATGACAACTCCGTGTAATGGGCCCACTACAGGGCATGAGTCTCTCTTCTGGGTGACGAGGAGGTTTAGGCTATAATCCACCCAGCTGGCCCAGTGCTGGGTGGTGGATGTCAGAATTTTCAGGGTGCCGATATGGCTTCTGACAAACCCTAACGACTACTGTATACAAGTATACAGCACCCGGGACCGACAGCTTAACGTGCCCTCCGAAGCACGGAAGTCGCCGTGAGAAACGAATGGTCGGCGGTCACCCATCCAAGTACCGACCGCGCCGAACGTTGCTTAACCTGTGATATCGTAAGATACACACAGTAACCACGGCGCCGCCACGACGACAACTCTGCTTATAGATTGATTATTTATTTCATTATTGAAGAGTTATTTTTTCATTGATTTTTTAACCGTTAAATCTACTCGTTTGGCACGTCATTTTCACTCGGATGAGTCGTCTTTTTCGGCACACTTATCTAGCGGCGGCGGTAGTATTATTCTAAGCCAATGTCCATGGTTAAGAAAATACAACGAGAGGTTTTCTGACAGTTCATTAAAAAAACTAAACGGTACAAAAATGGTACAAAAGGCTTCGATAGATGGCGCTTTACAAAATGCGAAGTCTTGTCTGTCATACAGCCACTTATTCCACACTGTGTTTTTTTAAAAGTAAAATAAAATAATTGAGGTCTGTATCAGAAATTGAACTTATAATAACCATAGATGGTAGATACCACTTACCTACATTATAGTATACAGACTTAACGCCTTCGGCTTTTTAAAAGTGCCATCTATAGTGGTTTTTTGAACTAATATTTATAAGCTGTCAGAAAACTTCTCATTATAACATACTAGTTGTTTCGTGCAATTTTACCCGCGCAATTTCGAATACCGCTGCAATATCGGGATAAAAAGAACTATATCACTATGCCAAATTTCATCTAAATCCGTTTAGCCTTTCTGCGATGATTGAGGAACAAACATCCATTGATTCATCCAAACTTTTACATTTATAATAAGATGCAGTCAAAACCGAAATAACTATAGGTACCTACTATGTAAATCTTTTATAAGTGAATAAATTATATTATTTAATGACAATAAAAATGTAAAATTAAGTATATAAACTATTTTACTTATCAGTTACAATAACCATTTTATTACTTAATTGTATGCAACACACACTACACTCACATTTTAAGTAAATTTTTATTTTAGTTATTTCATGAGCTTATCAGAAATATAAATCCTAGCGAGTCTTAATGTCGTATGTAGTGGCGACTCACGGCTGTTTGTTTGAGAACTGGTGCGCCGCCGTGCGGCTGCCGGTTGTTCTTGTTGTGGAGTATGTGCCAATCCCAGCCTACTTGAATTTTACCTCAGAAGCTATTAAACGTGTCCCCATCAAAATTTTAGAAATTTGGTAGAAAGCACATTTCTGGTGGGTGACTGGGAATAGGTATTAACTTTTATCGATGAAATTATTTTCAATTAAGTGGCTTCTTGCAATCTATTCTGACAATGATCTTGCTGGATTATCTTAAAAAATTAAGTTATTTCCTGAATTGGTTTTAAAAGCTTTCTATTTTCAACCGACTTCCAAAAAAGGAGGAGGTTCTCAATTCGTGTGTATGTTTTTTTGTGTAACAAAACACGATATTTCAAACAATTATGAATCGATTTTAAAAATTCTTGTTTCATATGATAGAAGATACTTCAGAGTTGGTCTCATATTAATTTCATCGTAATCGATTGAGTACTACATGGATGATTTCAAATTTTTGAAAAAACGTGTATGAATTCGGACACTGTTTACATTGACGACATTATAATTCAACCAAAGTTTTGACGTGAATTATCATCTGTGTTTGGACCTCTTTAGTATTTGCCTGCAGTGCGATCACAGAACTTTATCGAATCGTTTGTTAACGAATGTTCGTATAGTATGGAGACGGTTTTTAAGAAAAAAATGAAATCTATCCATTGCCGCACGGCCAGCTTAAATAAATGTGTGCCTTGTTAATTTTGAATGTTTGTAAACATGTTGTACTCATAAATATCTGTAAAATAAAAAATTACAATGTTACTCTAAACTTGCAACCGACTCCATACTATACGAGCATTCGTAAACATTCGATAATATACGATTCGATAAAGTTCTGTGATCGCACTGCTGGCTAGCTACAAAACCTCATATGTACCTACCTTATATGCTCTCGAAGATGTCGCATCCTTCGATATGTATTATGAAGGACCAGATCCTTTTTTGAAACCGTGTCCTTAATTTTTAACTAAACTTCAGGTGAGATTGAGGTCAAACGAAACCACTATGTTTTTTACAGTATAAACAACCGGGTTGTCTGGAAGAAATCGCTTGCTAGCGATAAGACCGCCAATTGTTATACAATAATGTATAATTATTCTTGTTTGTAATCACTTTTGTAATTGTATGCAATAAAGAGTAAATAAATAAGTATGGCAATAACTAAATTAGTATTATAACTTTAAGTTTTTTAGCTTTCACTTTTATATAAATTTTACAACGATACCTACTTCAATATACTTAACTTTATTAATCTCGTTAAAATACCAGCCAAGATTATTGTTTTTACAAGAAAGATTTGTTACCTGCATATTTTATTTTAATTTTATTCTCTTATTTCCACATTAGAGATTTTAAGTGCGCTCAGCCATTGTCAATATTTATAAAATCAGAACGTGGATAAACATGGCAACAGTTCCAGAATAAACTCATTCAATACGTTGCCAATTGCCAACTGCTTCTAGTTCACTGCAGCCATGTTTGGCGGTCAGTGGAATGACAGCTCAAGGTGACAGAAAAGTCCAGAGAAATTGTACGCCCTAGACGTATGGACATCGTTAATTTCGTTTAATATCGATATTGTTGCGTTGGTTTGTAGATAAATGCCTGGTTTGGTTAACTTATTGTAACACGTAAAAACGTAATGTCAGTTTTCACAGGTCGTCTTTAATAACTTTTTGAAGTTACAAATTCGGACCTTCGATATGATAATGTCCCTACAATATCTTTTTTGATTTTAATTCAAAAACCAATATTGGTACCAGTATTTTTCCAATGGATTGCAAAGCTGATGTGGCTATGGACAGGCCATATAGCTCGCAGAACAGATGTTCGTAGTGGCAATAAGGTTCTCGAGCGGCAACAACGTACTGAGAGACGCAGCTTACGTAGGCCCCCCGCAAGATGGAACGACGATCTGGTCAAAGCCGCCGGTAAACGCTGGATGCGGGCAGCGCAGGACCGATCGGTGGACAGGAACATCTACTGCTGAACTCCACAGGTCCACTGCCGAAACTGTGGGGTTCAGCAGTAAACGTTTTCCTGCTGATGTTGATGATGATTCCTTGAATATTCATTATTTTTATGGTCTCCGTGTGCAGTGTTCTAAGACTCTACTGCGCAAATCATGAGGTAGCGGGTGCGATTCCCGCATGGAATGGAACAAACAAAAATGGCCTGTGTCTGGCTGTTTATCGATATATGAAGGTATTTATATTCTAGGTTCCCCGAGTTCGCCATGGTATCCGATATCACAAGCTATGCCCAATTTGGGAGCATGTAGTTGGTGTGATTGTCTGGGATTTTTTTTAAATTATTTCATATTGAATATAGGAAAAAAATATTTAGATGAACTTTCAATTCAGTATCCCATGAACATGATAATGCTACTCATCATTAAAGAGATCATTATTGACAGGTCCGAAGTTATAGTATAACAATGCATCAACAATGGCGGGTAATAATGAAAATGGCGTGGAAAATGACCAGGCCTTGTTTATTTAAAGCTTATCGCACAGCTGATGCTAAGCTATGTCGAAGCTTTATTTAGCATTTCACAAATACTTTTAGAAGTTTGATGGGATTGTTATCGTCAGTTTGTAGGTATACGAAATTTCTCTTTAAGCAATATTGCTGAAAAATAAGTAGAGTAACTTATGCATCGTTTTTCAAAATTGGAATTGTTGAATGACAACGTTAATCAGATTTTTTTTTAAAATCTTTTTTTAGAAAGCGAACTGAAACATTGATATAGTATAAATAGTCCTGTGTTTGGTTTTGCTTTTTTATAAATTGTGTTTTGTTTTAAAAATTTTCAGTTTTAATTTTGCTTTAGATGTTTTCATACACGTTCACATTAATCGTACATCTTTGTTGAAGATATTATTGGGATGATAGCGGTTTTGACAGGTGTGATCCGCGTAGGTAGCTTCCAATTTCGTTAGAATTTATTATTAAAATGTTTCCTTTTAAAAAATCTATCAATCACAGTTTTTTTTTTTTTTTTTTTTTTTTTTTTTTATATTGTAAGGATAGGACGTTTGTCTTCCATGCCACCTGATGGAAAGTGCGCATGAAGACTATGGTGTTACACGTCCATCCACGAGAAACCTATTCACTCGACACTTAAAAGTTCCAGGACTGTAGTGGTCAGGAAAAACAGACGCAGGCAGATTGTTCCACACCTTGGCAATCCGTACCAAAAAGGAACTATCGAAGCGTTTTGTTCGACTGCTTGGTATATCCACTATATACGGATGGAAATTCTGTCTGCGTCTGGTAGTCCGGTGGTAAAAAGGGGTGGGTTCAATTTGGTCAAAAAGAGCACTCGCACACTCACCAAAATGTAGCCGATAAAATACTGTCAAACAAGCAACCTTACGACGATGCTCTAGCGTCTGCAATTTTTTATTTGTAAGGTTGTTGTTATTTATGATTTTTCGGGCTCTTCGGTCAACAGAGTCTAGCGCTTCGAGCTGGTATTTGGCAGAACCATCCCAAAGGTGACTACAGTACTCCATGCAAGACCTCACTTGGGCTGTGTATAAGTTGAGGAGCCGTTCAGGGCTGAAGTACCGCCGGACCTTCGAGATGATACCCAATTTTTTGGAAGCCGTTTTTGCCATAGTCTCAATTTGTTGTCCGAAGTTTAATTTGGACGTTATAGTGACGCCCAAAAGCCCTAGTTGGTCGGTGATGGGAACAGATACATTCTGGAAAGACACGCTTGTGTTTTGGAGGCGTTGAATTTGACCAGGTTAGATTCGCCCCAATCGGACACATTCCGCAAGGTCGAATCAACGCGCTCAATCATAGACTCTCTCAAAATCTGGATTTCATGGGCGCTCGTTCGCGCATTGGATATATATCTCTCAACATAAGTGCTGTCATCAGCATATCCAATAATGCCTGGTGTTAGGAGGTCATTAATGTGCAGCAAGAATAAAGTTGCAGAGAGAACAGATCCCTGAGGTACCCCGGCATTAATTGCCATTAGGTCAGAGGAGTAGCCATCTAAGACTACTCGAATCGACCGTTCCCTCAGAAAATCAGATATCCAGTCGCAGAGCCCGGTCGGTATGCCATATGCTGGAAGCTTGCTTAAGAGACCATCATGCCAGACCCTGTCAAAGGCCTTGGAGATGTCTAAGGATACAGCTATTGCTTCACCATGACCCTCCAAGGCCTCACTCCATAAGTGTGTGGCATACACGAGAAGATCGCCGGTCGAGCGTCCACTGCGGAAACCATATTGGCTATCGCTTAGGAGCTCGTTGGTCTCAAGGTATGCCAGGAGTCGATTGTTCAATACACGTTCCATGACTTTACAAAGTATGGAGGTGATTGAAATTGGTCGATAGTTGACAGGATCAGCACGGCTTCCCTTCTTCGGTACTGGTTGTACGTTAGCCAGCTTCCAGGATTTGGGGACTTTACCAGATTCCAAAGAGAGTCTATACAGACGCGTCAAAACGGGAGACAACTCAGCTGCGCAGCGTTTCAACACCACTGCAGGAATACCGTCTGGACCGCTAGCCTTATTCTCGTCTAGGTGCAGCAAGCACTTAAGAACCTCCTTTTGGCGAATATGAACGGTACCCATTGTAGGACCGAACTGAGGTAATTGGGGTGGGATTTTTCCTTGGCTATCTAGACGAGAATTTTCCGCAAAGATACTGGCAAATAAATCCGCCTTTTCCTTAGCGGTGTGGGCCAGAGAACCATCAGGTTTCCGCAGAGGCGGCAGCGACGGGCGACAAAAGTTCGTTTCGACCGACTTGGCGAGGGACCAGAAAGCTTTGCTTCCCGAGGGGTATGACGCTATTCTGTCTCCAATACAGCCTATGTGGGCGAAACGAGCTCTTTTGATCACCTTCTTGCAGGACTTGGCGGCAGCATTGTACCTCTTCTTGTGTTCATGCGAGTCATCGGCTTTGCTTCTGCGAGCGGTTGCCCAGGCTTTGTACGCTTCTCGCTTACGCTTTTCAGCGGAAGAGCATTCAGCACTAAACCATGGGCGAGCTTTGGTTTCAAGGGATAGATCAGCGTAGGGAATGAAGAACTCCATTGCTTGACCTATCACACTTGAGACTGCATCAGCGCAGCACGATGGATCGGTTGATGTAAAACAAGCTTGCCGCCACGGATAAGATGCGAAAAAATGTCGCATTTCATCCCAATCTGCCGACTTGTAACGCCATACTCGCCTAGAACCACTTGGTCGGGTGTCAGGTGGCGAGTACTGCGATACAGATTTCACCAGACAGTGATCGGATGTCCCTAAGGGTGCAGTGACGGACACCGAATACCTGTCCGGATCGGTTGTCAGCAGAAGGTCCAGGCAGTAAGCAGTGTGTCCAGCAACGTCTGGGATGCGCGTAGGCTCGTCAACAAGCTGAGAGAGGCCATGAGTGAGCGAAAACTTAAAAGCCTCTCTACCAGCATGGTCAGTGTCCTGAAACGGGTATAACCACTGTCCGTGGTGTGCGTTAAAATCCCCCAGGAACACCAACTGCGCTGTGGGAAAACGTTGCTGAACCTTGTCCGCTGTACTGCTGAGATAGTCCATAAGCCTCGTTGTCTCCCGATCTCCGCTGTGTGACCGATAAATACCAGCGTATACCATTTGGTCTAAGCCGGTATCTATGTGAACCCACATAACTGAAAGGTCCGGCACTTCTAAGTAACGAAGACGCTGACAACAGATCTTGTCACTGGCATACATGCACACCCCGGCGTGCGGGTGGAATTTGGACTCCAGGATGTAACCTGGGTAACAAAGGTATGACGAGTCTGACGGATCACAGATCTGCGTCTCCGTTAGGAAGAGTAAGTGGGGTCTCTCCGTCTCGAGGTGGTGGTGGACATCATTGAGATTGGAGTGCACTCCTCGGATGTTACAGAAGTGCACTTTAAACGAGAGGAAGTGCAACCGCTGTGTTACCTTACTCTTCTTTGGACCTTTCATTAGTTTTGGAGTGAAGTGAATAGGGAGGAGAACAGAAGTTGAGTGAAGCGCTGCAAATGGAACCAAGCAACTCGATAGGGGTGACGCACCATTGGGAAACTCGCTTGGAGACTGCGGGGACGCCCGAACCCCCCCGAGTTCGCCATCGGGTCCTCTCAAACCGGTCGCCAGCCGGCACGATGGAGCCTCCCGGGATTTTTCGCAAGGTGGCGGGGCAGCCTTTTGCATGTGGCTGGCATGCTACTTGGGCCCCCTACTACCTGCGGTCGGCCAGCGGTGCACCGTGCTTCGGATCCCGCTACCCTCCAAAACGAGTCACCCGGTGAGTCATTATCCTACGAGTTGAAAACAGTTCTCCGATGCAGCACGATTACTCAGACCTATCCTCCTCAATGGCTACACTAGACATCATGCCGGAACGCAACTAGGTTACTTGGCGGCATGGTTTTGTCTAGTGGGTGGTGACAAGCCACGGCCGAAGCCTACCACCAGATTTTACTGCTCGTTTAGCACCACCCAGGGACCACGTACAAGGCATCGAGGGCTAAACCTTGCGGACGCGAGCAGATTTCAGTCCCCAAAGTTATTTTTAAAACCGAAACTGGTAGTGATTGTTCAGCTTAATAAAATTTGTCTAGTGTATACAGGGTGACTGGTGGGTCACATTCAAAATTCCAGGACGTGATAGTTTAAGATCATACATGAAGAGAAAAATTAATTTAAAAACAATATTAATTATTTACTGAGTAAACTTCTCCGAAAGTTAAAGAATTCATTACGCAACGCATGGTTACATTAGAGTAATACAGTCAATACTTAGCGGATGGTGGTGTGCGTGTGGCGGGAACATTGCTGTCGGAGGCAGCGCGTCGGGAAAAGTGTAATCGAGTACAGAGTGCTCTCCTTCAGTATTGAAAATTTGTCACCAGTCACCCTGTATATTTACAATACTATCTAGATGCTTTAGCATGCAATTGTTTAATTTATCATCTATTTTAAATACTGAGGCACCATCTTTACTAAGGAGCGCTTAACAGAATAATGAACAAATGCTTCGGAAATTTTGTTGTTAGCTTGAAATATAATATGGGTGTTGAAGAAGACAGCGCTTTCATAAAAATATTGGTATTTCGTTGCCTCGTCTACTTTATGCTTGAAGACATTGCTATTTTGTAACTTAAGAAGACTGAGTAAGAACTATTTTCAAGCTTTTACGATTAGAATAATAATTAACGAATGCAGAGCATTAAATAACCGACTTCACGTCAAAACTTTGGCTGAATTAGGTCGTCAAGGTAAATGTGCTTCGTATTCATATATGTTTTTTTTTAATTTGAAATTTTCCAAGAAGTCCTCAATTGATTTCGTTGAAATTTATATACAATATAACTTTCCCTCTATAAGTCTTTATGGCGTACCCTTAAAAAGAGTCACAAGTTTCAAGTACCTGGGGCACTCGGTTACAGACAACCTGTCTGATGTCGTGGACATAGAGAGGGAGCGTAGGTCGCTAGCTATAAGAGCTAATATGATCGCCCGTAGATTTGCAGTGTGTAATGTTGCAGTAAAACAAACACTCTTTAGATCATATTGTCAATCCTTTTACACCTGCAGTCTATGGGTCGACTATACACAGAAAACGCTTAAAGCTCTACGCGTTCAGTATAACAACGGTTTCAGGATGCTGATGGGGCTCTCTCGATGCTGCAGTGCTTCGGGTATGTTTGCTACAGCTCGCATTGACAGCTTTGAAACGATCATGCGCAAACGGGTGGCATCGGCATGGCGCCGCATTCGGGAGAGCTCCAACAGCCTCCTGGCAGGGATAGGTAGTCGCTATTGTTGCCCTATCTTAAAACATTGGAACCAAGCCCATGTTGACTTAAGACCTGCCATAGTAAATGTAAAATAGAATAGACACTGAAAACATTTTGAATTTATAATTGTTATTTTTAACTTATTTTTTAATTAAATATTTCCAATTGCATTTCTTAAATAACATTTAATAAGTTTAGTTTAGTTGTGATTTTGTTTGTAATAATAATTGAATATTAGTTTCTAATTGTAATTTAATCTCATTGTGAATTTTCTATTTTTTGTTTTAATATAATTTGTATTTAATTTAATAATATTTCTGATAACTAAATCTACTAACCCTAGTTTGTAAGCCAATTTCTATGCTACTAACCAAATCTATGGAATTTTATTCTGAAATAAATGACTATTATTATTATTATTACTAGCTGCTGCCCGCGACGTCGTCTGCGTGAACGCTATGCAGCACCAAACGCACCTACGATTATAGCACTGCTAGCGTGATAATATGTAGCCTATATGTTGACCCGACTTCTTAACTATCTTCATGCCAAATTTGAAGTAAATCCATGCAGTACTTTTTGAGTTTATCCCGGAAAGACAAACAGACAAACAGACAAAAATTCTAAAAACTATATTTTTTGTTTCTGTTTCGATTGTAGATCATACCCCAAGTATTCTTTTAAAAAAATATTCAATGTACAGTTTTGACTTTCCTACCATTTTATTATATGTATAGATTATATGGGAACAACTCTGAAGTATCAAAGAAAGAATCCTTTATATTTTTTTATTTCAAATAATTACCTATAATAAATAAATTCATTCACTTAAACCACATCACTATTTTTAGCTATTGCATAGCTTCTATCGCGGGCCTTGAGCGTGGGGACCGAATCCAGAAATTCCGTAACGAAAAAAACCTAACACTTCCCACTCCGACAGGCACAGCGGTGATACTTTGATATCAAAACTTTACATGCGGGCATAAACAATCAGCGCCATCTACTAGGAACTTGTGGAACTTCATATTAGATCAAACATTACTGCATCAATAAAATAAATAAATAATTATAATTGCATAAGTTGATAAAAAATGCTATGCAATAGCTTTACCGCGGCAGTCTCCGAGTGCCACACGTCTTTTTTTTCTTTCCTAAAGTGGGCACATTGGAACTGTCATGTTACTGCATTGAATTATTTGCCAGGGTATAGTCAGACACCTCCGACAATAAAAGTGAGTAAAAGCCTCCGTGTTAGTAAAAGCCGCATAATGAACTGTAATTAATAGGGATGCAACGATACCGATGCCGATAATCGTAAACCGCAGGTTATCGTTATTTTTGACGATCATCGGTATCGTAAAAAGTATTACGATTTATAACGATTCTTAAAACTAGATACTACACTACCTACCTAATAAAAAAATAAAAGCTGGTACATACTTACATAACAGAAAAATAAATAAATATAAATAAATTTTAGATACTAGTACTACCTATTAATAAATCAGTGAAATTTTTACATACAGAATTGATTTTTTTAAACTGAAATGAAACAAAAACAATCTGATATGAAAGTAGACTCTAATACCTAATAGACTTGCTAAGTACTGCTTAGTTAACAGATATTATTTTAATTAAATGAAATAATGTGCCTACAAAATATTGATATTTATTTATTTAATTATTTATTTATTTGTTGTTTCATATCGAAACTATATGGCTGAAATTAATGCTTATTTAAATGCATCCAATGCAGAGATGGATACAAGCTATTCAAGTTATTTGTCCATCAAACCAGCAACAGTGGATACAGAAAGATTGTTTTCCACAGCTAAGGATTAATTACTAATTAATCCTTAAAAATTCAAATAAATCTCTAAACAATTGTAAACAAGCTGAAAGATATAGGTACATCTTTCAGCTTGTTTACAATTGTTTAGAGAGTGAAAACCTCACACTGTACCGGTTTATATAATTCCAATAACAAACAGGGAAAAGGTATAATCTCTGAGGAATGTCCTGAATTACTAATTAAAAAACAAAGGGAAAACACTTCGATGAAAAAGATTAAAAAAGAAAGAATGACATAAAAACCAGAAACGGAACTAAACCATGACGTCATTGATTTTCTATACGCCATTGATAATTACTGGTATTTATAACTATGGGAAAATCTATTGATACACTTCTTCTAAACCTCTTTTTAAACTCAAATAGATTTTTCTATGAAGGTACTTGGTATGGAAATATATCTAATTAATCGTTAACTGCCATCGATTCTATTATTAAATCGATCGATCCTTATTAAGAGCCAATCAACTTTTTTTAATCGTTCCTTGACAAGAGGTAAACAGTGATTTTCTACGATTATCTCATTATTCTTGCTAGTTGATGTACACTAAAAAAGAACACAGTTTTATTTTGATTTACCATACTTTTGACACATTTTTTATTCCTGTTTAATATTTATTTAAAATTATAACAAGTAAAGAGGTTTTAAAGGCGTTTTTGTGGGCAATAGGCTGACCCCCTGTCACTACAATAGTCTCTCTCCATTTTTATAATACCTCCAAATTTGTAAAAAGTCACATCAGATGGTCTTGTAACCTCTGGTATTCTGCCTACCCCATAAGGGCTACAGGCGTGACGTTATGTATGTATGTATGTAAATTTAAAATACAAAAGACCTTTCTTAGTGTCTAAATATATACAAAAATAAACCTATTCTTCTAATTGAAGAGGCCTCCCCGAGTCATACCGGGCGCAAAGGTACCCATCACACTAGCCGCATTGCCTCTCTGTACGGCAACGGACAACCTCTGCGCCAAGTAAGACCCAGAGCGGGCATCCAAGCCTCTTTCTAGTATACTATAATAGTCAGTTTTCATCATCAATCATCATATCCAGTTTTTGGTTGCAACTGAAAATTGCTAGCTGAGTTTCGCAAGTTTTACTGTGGTAAATGACTTGTGTGTGTACCTAAATCTTTATCGTCAGCCTGATCGCCACGTAGTATCAAGTAAATAGATTAAGATTTAAATATAAAATTAAATTGAATTATTGAAATCCGAATTGTTGCCTCATAATTGCATCAAATTTAAAGGAATACAGGGTTTAATCATACCCTGTAGAACCTCAGACAACATTAACAACACTACCGAGAAAAAAATGTAAAAGGTTGTAGTTAAGTGGGAGTTCAGTCTAAAGATTGCAGGCTTAGGACCAGCCTATAGGCACGTGTTGCGTGTTTTGGGGTGCGCGTGACCCGCTGCGCGCGTCGCGTGATGCTCAGGCCGTGGGAGCGGAGATAAAGGACGCTTTTCCGTTGAAACAAAACTAAATGCTGCTCAATGCCGCTGTACTTTAGAGTCTACAATTACAATTTTAACGCAGCCACATTTTTTGATTTTGATAAATATTGCTTTTAGCAGTTGGTTTGTAGTCTGAAATAGTGGGATCTAGGTTATAAAGCAGGGACTGCATAACGGTATAAAATTTTTAAATAGTACTAGTAAAATTTCAGTACCCTTATTAGTGTACTGCTTCATCAAACACAATAACTGTACAAGTTATTAAAATCTAAATTAATTATATCAGTACCCAAATAATGTATACCGGATTAATTTCTGTAGATGGTTTAAGTACAGAAATATTTTAACTTATTTAATTTCTGTACCGAAATGTATAGGTCAGCATATGTACCTACGATTCATAGGCTTCAACTAAACTATCGAACATTCTACAGTTATTTAAAAATAAAAATTTAATATCAATATTAATATTGATACCGGAACATTTCAGTTAAATGAAAAAAAAATCAGTTATGCTACAATAATAAAAAAGGTACAAGAATTATTTCAGTATGAATTCCTGTACTGTTATTTTAAAATACACCTAATTTTACGGTATGTATGACGTCATACAGAAAAAAATTGTACAGAAATTCATACCGGTATACAGTCCTTGTTATAAAGGATTCCGTTATGCCGAGCTTTCACTAGTGAGTCTACCATTTCATTACCAAATATGCCAACGTGAGCAGGTATCCACTGGATGCACATATAAACCTCATTACTTATAAACCTAAAGATACATTTAAATTTTTTATAGGTTAGCTATATTTCTACCCAGATATGCTACGTACCAATATTTTTTTTATTTTTTTACATTTTCGATTGCTATTTCGCATTAGGTGTTATAGAATACCTTGGCAAAGTATAAAATAAATTATATTTCATACATTTTCCGAACGCACCAGATATTCTATTCATTCCGTAGGTATTGTATAGAATACCTGAATTATACAGATTACCGGTAACATATACATTTAGTAACCAGCAGTATATAAAATAAATAAATAAATAGTATATTATGTAACAAGTGAGCGAAGTTGCTAATTACAGTCGAGGCTGTGATTTGAGCATTGACCTACAATAGAACTTAATGGATTTGAGCCCGAGCCGCAGGCGAGGGCTTAATAATGAGCCGAGACTGTAATTAGCAACGCTGACGAGTTACATACGACGTTTTTCAACACACTTGTGAGTAAAAGACAGACATACGTGGTCATAAATTAACAAACACATTTGATAACAAAGCTGTGAATTGTGATTGAAAAATGGCGCCGAACCTCGCGCATGCGCGTAAGTTTTTTTTTCGGCCAAATGTGTCAATGTCTGTATAGCATATACAGCCTATTTTAAGTGAAAATGTTTAATTTGGAGTGGTAAATGCAAATATTTTAATATTTTATAACAAATTGTTGTAAATTGTGAATAATTTGTTTTATATACAAATTTGTTTTACTAATATAAGGCGCAAACATTTAAAAACGTATATGGATTTGAAGTGGTATAAAACCTCTTTGTTGTTTCTGAAAATATTTAATGTATAACCCGGACCAATAAAATATGCTCTGTTTACTCGCATGTAATTTGCACAAAGGTACAATTCAACTTTGTAGGATTCATTGTATTATGCACTAGGGTATAATATATTATGCACGCGTGACTTATAGCCCAGTTTATAGTTCTAAATTCAATAGAATTACGCTCACTTTACGAGCAAGTGTGTTGAAAAAAAAGTTATGGGATACCATGTAGCGAACTAGGAGGGAACCTAGAATATAAATTTATACATACATATATAGATAATGACCCAGACACGGAACATTTTATTTTCTTGTTCCGTGCGGGAATCGAACCCGCAACCACAGGCGTCTGAGGCAGATGCCAGGTTTACCCCATCACCAAAGTGGTCGTATAAAGTTCATCATGTCATTATCTGCTAAATATTGTAAAAATATGAACGCATCACAACTGGCGCAGTGATATTTAGTGGACTAATGTAGTGTGGTTGCTAGATAGATGAACCCCGAAGGTGCCATACCACCAAGAGGTAGATGGTAGTTGTGTTATTCAAAGTTGAACGTACGCGGCTCCGTTTGCTGAATTGACCAGCCATTAGAGTGTTTGGTCTGTCTTGTAGCGGCATGCTTCTGAAACATATCGTCCTTATTGCGTAGGAACATGGTTGTTACATAATAAATAAATATTTCTGACACTCACACAACGTTATCTAGCCCAAATTAAGTTTCTTAAAGAACTTGTGTTATGGATACTAGATAACTGATATACCTAAGAAATATATAAACATGCATATTGAATAAATACATATTTTTTTATTAGAATAAACTTAAATAAACTAATAAACATCCATGACTTGACGACTAATATCTGCGTTTATCACACTAATGTCCGCCGCCGCCGGGATTCGAACCCAGGACCTCTGGCATAGAAGGCAATGTATGTTACCGCTACACCAGCCGGTCGTCAATTTTTTTTTTATATTTAATAATAATTTTAATAATTTGAATGCACATTGCTTGTTGTTCTCAATACCGTGTTCTTATCTGATATTTTAGTCAAAAACTGCGGAACACAATACTAATGAAAGTAGGGATTGGAAAAACCTGGTGAATTAAAAAAAATAGCATCATGGTAACACCGATAATAGTACGTAATAAATGGATTAAACAAACTGGATACGTGATTATTTTTTATAGTTAAAAATTATAAAATTGGTACTGTCCTAGTTTTTGATGAAAAGAATATTATTTAAATAATAAGCAACTAGCATTAATCAGGTATAAAAATCAAACAACTAAATACAATAATTATTTTTATTCATTCTTATCAACATCTGTATCCAGCAATTCTATATGGAATGAATCGTCAGAGTTACTGCTATCGCTGTTTTCTACATTGATTATGAAACTATCGAAATTTTTATTTTTTTAACTATTTTCAAATATGAAAATTCCAAAGGCTTAATTACCAAAACCACAAACAACCGTTCGATTGACAACAGTGAAACCAGAAAAATGACTTAGACATTTATGCTAGTACTGCCATATAAAAAGTTTGCAAAAAACCCCAGTGTCTACTTTCGTTAGCCAAACTCTAATTTATTTATTTTTTTTATTTATTTATTTAAATAAGGCTTACCAACTAAATACATAAAATCACATTTCATAAAATACATAATTTACAAATATATTGTGGTACATATGTATCTAAATTAAAGGTATGCACAACTTTTTCAAGAAGACATTTTTTTTACGCGGGCCTAAAATTAAAACAGAAACTAGGATGATTTATAATAAAGAAGTTAAATAAATTTATTACAAAATAAACAACAATACCAAAATTTAAATCAAAGACAATTTTTGCAACATACATAAATACATTTTTTAAAGGAAGCTAAACTATCACAAAAAATATCTAAATTACTATTTTGAAATATATCATTGTAACTTTTCAACATTGTTAAAATAGGAGAGGAACTACCATATTTTGTTTTTCTCAAAGCCACTGAGAAGGGCCTATAATTAATATATAACTAATCTATTTGTTTTGAGCACGCTATTGGATTCACAAAATGAATTAATAACCGTTTCGCTGGCAAAAAGATAGCTCAATCTGTTATTTAAGCGTAACTTTCCAAAAAATCACGTTACAAAGTTGTAGAATAGAAAATGATATTGTAACCCAAATACACCAACAGGTAAAAAAAAGCTTTTTAAAAGAACAAACATACCTATTTAAAACTAAACCTTGCAGTACACTTCATAGTGCTGTAAATGCATTTTACAGTCCATTCGAACCACGGAATTAGATGCTGCAAAACTGTTAATTCCTCTCAACAACCAGGCTAAGATGACCGTGTTTCTGTAACAGAAACAGGCCACGTTCCACTTGACGAGGGCTCTTGACATTTTGGTCATTGTAAATGCGTTTTGTAGCTATCAGTTTAGTAGAATGCATTGTTGAATCCCTGCCAGAAATGTCATCCGGTTGAAGTCAAAGAATAGTGAAGGTGTAGAGCCGAAACTGTTTTCAATGGATTTTAAAAAGTTTATGTTTTTAATATCACCATTAGATTGTTGTTTGTTTGCATTGCATATTTTGAAAAATTTGATACAGATTTCAAAATAAGGGCATTGATGATAAATGCTTGTGTTTTTGTACTAAAAGTAGGTGCAGGCGGTTTTTTATGTGTTGCATTCGTTACCTATCTTTTGATAGAAATAGAGATTCGAGAACTTCTGTCTTAAATAAACTCACTTTAATATAGTACCTACTAAGTATTTTTGGAAGTCGGTGCCTTTTAACGATTGATTTGTTTGCTTTAATTTCATTACTCTTACTTTAATTTGGGCAGGCACCGACTTCAAAGAATACTTAGTGGGTATAATAAAGTGAGTTTATTTAAGACAGAAGTTATCGTTTTTATTTTTTACTTTTTAGTTCAATTTTGAAGTCGGTTATATTTTTGTAGGATATATTTTTTTAACATAAGTTGTAGGGTAAACTAGTCAAGTCTATAAAGGTACCTGATATTGGTATTGTAGGTTAATATACAGGGTGATTTTTTAGACGAGCTACATACTTCGACATCATATTATATGGGCATCCCTTAACCCAAAAAAAATATAAAAAAAATTATAACTCGTAAAAATAACCAGAAATATTTAATTTTTTTTTTTAATATTTTATAATTTTTCATGCTCGGACATGTGTAAATAAACGTATTATCGAAGAATTTTAATGAAATTCGCAATTTTATTTAAAAAAAAAAAAACCGGCAATGTATTGCAAATTGTATTAAAACTACGCGCGCTCCTCAATAGCCTCAAACCGCCCGCGCCTTTGGATCGCGGTCTTACCGCGCGCGATTGGAGTGCGGTGGATCCTCCGGTGTGGACCCGGCTAATGAACAGTCCAGCTACGGGTGCCCTCCACGGCCGCATAAGTATGGCGGCTAGTAGCAGCCCCTCCCGCCCGTCCCGCACTCCGCCCGGCCGCGCTCGCCCCGCGGCCCTCCCGATACTCAATGAACGATAACAAATTATTACTATCACCCATCGCATAAGTCAGGGTTTCACGGATGCTTCAGAATCACCTCGTGTGTCAAAGCAGTACTTTACGTTCATTTCATCAACGACTTAGGTACTATTCAACTCGTTCCTATTGAAAACCATGATTAGAAAACCACGGACAACAGCTGCGGATCAGTCGCTACAAACTTAATTTCGTTATTAGGTAGATAGATTAGTTTTATCAGAAAATTTCATTCGATTGATCGAAAATGATACTCATAGTGTAGTTACGTAATACCGAATTAGTGTAGACATCAAATTCAAGACAACTTTTTATCAAATTACTCTGCCACGCGCACGCACGATACACCTAGGTACCTACATACCATCTTGAAGATAAAAATGGTACGTAGGTATGCATAAGTATCTCAATGTTCAATCTTAACCAAATATTAAAACATAACTAAGAAGTAGACGTACCTACTATGCGACGGGAATTCGGTGAAAATACGTAAAAAAAACTCTAAATTTTTAGCATACTTAGATAATTAAAATGTTTATTGGCCATGAACCCATTACCTCGCATTTGCCAAACAGACGCTCTTCCATTTAAGTTACCCAGACACTTTTATACTAAACCTAACGTAGAACATTACCCAATGTATGGGCCGGAGTCGAGTATTTTACCCGCGTTTATTTCGATCCCCTAGGAATACCAGGATAAACTACTTACATATCTAGCATCCAGCCAGTTCGAAATGAGAAAAAGTCGAATTCACTTGAATATTCTACTAAGTTAATAACATGTAAAAAACCTTTCAAGTTTATTGAGTTTGAAAAAAGTAGTCATGCAATCCCACTTCAAGTCTTAACGCCCAAGATGATAAGTAGCTACCTACTTACCTATCTTTACCAAAAAATAACAACTCTATTAAGGGCCCCATTCGCGAAATCTATGCGTTTTCAAACTCATTACAACCGGCCAATATTGTTTGTTTGGATCGGATAAAAATATATGTTGAAGTTTGTTTCATATATTTTATAAATATCTGGATCAAAACACGATACCAAAAACTTTACTCGATCATAAAAAATTACGAAAAAGATGAAAATTTTAAATGATTTTCCGATATTCTAAGAGAATATCAAACTTATACTTACAAAAACTTGTCATAATATTGGTAATGTAGCATAAAATCATATTTTGTGGATAATTTTTTTTTAAATCCGTTCTATTTTTTCTAATATAATATAATATAATAAAGACGGCGGTGCGATACAATTCAGTACCACGCGAGGCGTCATGGAGGTAGGACCAGTGTCGCTTTTGCTCCCAATTTTCCCGCGTAATTAATCGTCTTATTGACCATAGCGTACACATAACAGTACGACAATTTAATTATTTAATTTTTGTTAAGTCACATTTTATATTTTGATTGATAAATGAAAGGAGTATTATAAACAATTATCACTGATGAATATAGAGCTAAAAACTTGTTTCTGATATTTATTTCTTTTTTTTTAAGCTTTTTAGACAGCAAGTGCAAAAAGAGCATATTAATTTTTTTGCGATAAATCTTTTCTTACGTAATTACCCGACGAAACCAAAAGGAGGATTATTATTCTATACGTACGTATACAGGGTTAATATTAACGCATTAACTCTTGCAGGCTGCCTCTCCACATCAATTCCAACGTAGAGATACTGATAAGTGCTTATCGATTAATATACAGGGTGGAGTTTTGTCATGCCATCTGGATGGAAAGTACTCTAAATAATAGAGATAGCAAAATTTACTCCAAAGAAACTGTCCTTTATTATTGAACAGAAATAAAACCGCATTCAAAGATTTTTGAGAATTCACTCGTTTCACCTGGAAGTCAAACGGACTAAAATCTGTAAAAATGACACCCTGTAATTTTATTGTATGGTTCGTAAGAGCCTATCACAAGAATAAATTCTCTCTAACATACTAGGTTAATTTAATGAAAGGAAAACCATGAAATCTTCATTTTTAGATTTAAGTCGGTTCGATTCCTGGGCGAAGAAGCAAGTTTTTGAAAACTCTTTGAATACAGTTTTAATTTTTCTATAACATGTGAATAAGAATCAAATAACATGTGAATAATTTTTCAAATTTCTTTTGGTTTTTATTTTTCATGCAAAATAATTCAATTAAGTCAAAAATAACTTTATGCGAAGTATGACAACGTGGCTTTTTGTACTCCTTTTTTATCGCTATGCACAGGTAGGTACAGTTTGCGACGTTTTGCGGTGTACATTGTATGCAACATTCCTCAACGTTTAAAATGTTTTTGTTGTTTATTGTATGACTTCAGTGACACGAGTCTATTGAGTGGATGAGATTTTACACGGGTGATAATTTATGAACTCATTATATTAAGACCGAGGATATCTTGGAAAGTATGCACTTTTGAACCACATATTCTTTGGGCAAAAGTATTATTTTTTAAGTAAGGAAAAAAACCTCTAAGTTATGGGATATATATTATATAAGTATTAAAGAACACCTATGCAAAGTTGTATATTATAGAGGTGTTCTTTTTGATGTGTGCTGATAGATAGGTGCTGATAGTTACTGATAGGTGACGATTGTAACTGATGGATGCTGACAGGTGCTGATGGGTAATGATGGTTGCTGATAGATGCTGTTGGGTACTGATAGGTTGGGTGCTCAGATGTGCTGATAGGTGCTGATGGGTAATCAAGGATGCTGAGAGATGCTATTGGGTTCCGATGGGTAACTACTGATAAGTACTAATGGGTATTGATAGGTACTGATGGGTGCTGATAAGACATTAGCACTGATGGTGAGGTGCTGATGGGTATTAGTTATTAATATCGAAACGAATATCATTTAATTTGTTAGTTAATTTGTTTGAATGGATTACGTTCAAATAATATTGCTTTGCCTGTACTTAAACGTCCAATAAAATAATGGATTGAAAATGTCTGTCCGTTAAAATACCTTGTATTTATTTTCGTCACGAGTAACATAGACTCTATTTCAAAAGTTCCAGATATCAAATTAGTTTCGTATCTTTATAATTTCAAGAAATATGTTTTTGAGTAATGCTGCCACCTACAATTCTTTTGATGTACCTAGTTATTAATAAATAAAAAGTACTTACTTCGTTCTTGAAAGGGAATATAGATGGGATCTATCACCAATTTTCCTGTGTGTTAAAATTATGCTTCCAGATAGTTATAATTTCACAGTGTTAAAAGTTAGTTTAAATTGGTCACCTTTTATGTATTTTGTGGTTAAACTTTTATATGCTATGTTTTCAAAAATATAGTGTTTTGTTTTATACATCAACTTTAATAAAATTTAATTATATCTGATCAGTTCTTTCACGAATAATCTAGTTCAAAGTTCAAACAGACAAACCCTTCGGCTTTATAGATTAGACGGCTAATAGATTATGACGACACATAGACATTTAAGAATATAATCATACATAATTATTTTGTAGATATTAATAACTACTAAAAATTTACTACTTCGTGTAAACAGGTGCACATTACGAAGGGGTGGATTGAATTTCATTTAAAAAAAAATGACTTATTTGTAACATTCACACTACATTATTTAGCTCCAATTAACTCGTGTTGTTGAGTGACTAAGTAACGGATCCATACTAAATAATAAATGCGAAAGTCTATCTTTCTGTTCCTTTATTTCAGCCAAACCATCCGACAGATTTGTAGAAAATTAGTAATGAAAATAGCTCCCAAACCCTACTTTTTTCAAACACCAGCCCCTATAGGATTGAAATGAGACATAAAAGTTTATGTAAAAGATCTCAACTACCTACTTATCTGATTTTAATGAATTTTGGAACAAATAATTTATGAAAGTTATAAATTAACGTCACGATATACTTTCAAGTCAAAATAGCACGATTTTCACAACAGAATTCAGTAAGGATATAAATTTAAAAAGATTTCATCTATAAAATGGCCATTACAATATTTATAAAAAATAAAATCGTAAGTATAGGTATCGCAATACTAAATCCAGATAAATAAAAAATATAGATTATGTTATATCATCCTTGACATAAGTTTTAGTCATCGTAGAAACGAATTTCGTATAATAAGCCCCACTATAGGTATAGTACTACTATATTACTACTATTAATTATACTGTGACAATTCTGTGCGCTGACGTGTTCATTTACGCGACTGCCCGCCACGCAGTCCCATATAGCGTTAATTGCCTACTGCGCTCGAAAATACTCGCCTTAAGTAACTATGAAGTTTTTTGTGTACGCGAATACTTCGGCAATAGGTACCTATGCAATGCAACACAAACTTTTCAATTCAAATTAAATAAAATATCCAGTAACACGATATTAATTTAAACATTCATTTTATCTTTCTCGACGAGTGCTCCTCCAACTGAACTACAGTTTAGACAAGGAGTCAAACATCATCATCATCATTATCAACTAGCCGAGGTCCACTGCTGGACATAAGCCTCCCCCAAGGTCTTCCACTTCACACGGTCTTGCGCTGCCCTCATCCAACATCCACCGGTGACCTTAACCAGATCGTCGGTCCACCTTTTGGGGGGCCTGCCCACGCTCCGTCTCCCAGTACATAATAGGTATTACCACATTATCAAGCCAACCAAACTTTAAGTTCATAAAAAATCTCTATCAAAAATCTCTTCATCAACCATTTCCCTACAAAATAATATTAATACATAATAATATCGATATTGGCTCCTTTAAGATTAATAAAAACATAATTTATTATGTTATTTCAAGTTTGATTGCAGGCAGACCTTCTTTTTCGTATTGAACTTTTTTGTTGGTTTTCTGATGGTGAACGTAAAGTTAAACCTTAAAATTCACCTCGTATAAAGGACTAGATAGAATTTAGAACAATCTTTGACACAAAAACATAAAAAAATGTATTTTTAGTAACTCAACCCAAGGAAGATACAATACAATACAAGTACCTAAGCCTTTATGGCAATCTTCTGATCACAGTTGTTCAAGAATAGCCTAACAAACTTTCAAGTTTTTAATATCAGTAAGACAGCAGGTGAAATAATTGAAATAAAAAAAATAAATATCATTAAGTATAAACAAAAATATTAGTTACTTAATAAAATGTTATTCTCATTTACTGAAAAAATCTCTTCCGTCCTAAGAGTTCTAATGTGCACCTTTTTGACATCTTATTCAAAAGCCATGTGTAATAAACAATCAAAACTTATTAAATATTAAAATAAAACATTTTGATTCTGCCCCAGGCGTGACTTGAACCCGCGAATTCTCGTTTACGGACGAGCGCTCTTCCAACAGAGTTAGACTGAGAGACCTTCAGACAAGGGTGGAACAAACTAAACCAATTCTCTAAATAATATTGCTAAACGAACCGAGTTACATTAGGTAGTTCTAGTATTATAAAAACTATCATGGTACGTACTTACCTACCTAGGTACCATCATTATCATCAAAATAAATTATCTACTTGTTCAAAATATTCTTTATCATTCCTGGGTACCTACCTGCTCTATTAAATGAGATAGCAAAAATGTCATGGATTACGCACGATAGGTACTACCTACTTAACACCCAAGTAGGTAGGTTTATAAACGACAAAAAAAATATTTTCTCTTTTTACTCATTAACAAATCACATAAGTAACCTACCTAAGTACTTGATGAACGGAAAAACGACGGAAATAAGCAAAACAAACACTTTGAGTTTTTCCTACTCATTGTAGCACTATCCATGTTCTAGGTCAAGGTCGACCTTTTTTTCAATAATAATAGCCTACTGACTACTATTCCCCACGACTTTACCTGCGTTAATCAGAATTACGAGTATTTCAGACATAAGTCTCATAAGTTATTTCAGACTTAGCTCTAACTTCGTGCGAAATTTTAACTAAATGACAACATTTCACCGTGAAACAGTAACAAACATACATATTAGGTACATCCATCCAACATGACAAGCTTTTACATTTGTAATATTAGAGGAGTTAATAAAGTATCATTGTTATAGGGAAGGTATATGGAATACTTTACGTATTTACACCGCTTACCTTCGTTGAAGGTCCATTGCGACATGCACTCTTACATCTTAAAACTTATCAATCACATATCAACCACTTTGCACTTTAACGAGACACCTAAATACACAATTCACTTTTGTTGTAGCGCGGGGAGGCCCCGGCGCGCAATCTTTCATTTAATTAGTTTCGTTTAATTAGTTAGTTCCTAACAAACACTTCTCGCTGCATTTCGAGTACTACGCCTTGGGTGTTGCTCAAAATACTCAATAACCGAATCCTGCAGATCAACAGATAGTTGTTGTTGTCCACGACCCTGAGCATGGGTAGGCACAGTAAACTGGCCGTATTGCCGTAATCGGTTATTTACACCTAACATCACGGTATTGCTTGGCACGCGTCGATTAGGGAATAATTCCCGGTACAAGTTTATTGCACCTCGTACACTATCGTTGGCTAAAGCGTATGTACGCACCATATCCCAGTATTCCTCGTTACTAAAGGACATGTTCAAAAAATAACTTTTACACTTAGCACTTTACACTACAGATAAGTACTTTAAAACTCCTCTCCACAATAAAATTTTTGAGCACTCGCACTCGCGATGATATGCCTTGCAATATCGAAGATGCGTCACTGGCGACGCATAAATCAATACTAATTAATTTGTTTTTACTCAAAATGAAACTTTACATCATGACTTTTCGGCAAAACAATAAAGCGTTCGCCGCCTGCGACGCCCTGTGTCGGCGCGCGCGGCACTGGGGTAAAACACCTGTGAGTGGCTCGTGCCGCCTTTGTCGGAAAAACAATAAAGCTTTCGCCGCCTTGCGAAATGCCCTGTGTCGGCGCGCGCGGCGCTGGGGTAAAACACCTGTGAGTGGCTCGTGCCGCCTTTGTCGGCAACACAATAAAGCGTTCGCCGCCTTGCGAAATGGCATGTGTCGGCGCGCGCGGCGCTGGGGTAAAACACCTGTGACTGGCACGTGCTTCGTGATGTACATACGGATATGTACTTAAGAACCTTTAAGTACATATCCGTATTATTGCTTAAGAAATAAATTAATTAATTTTTACTATCAATAAATACTTTCTAGCTTAAAATAGTCTTTGAAGTATTTTAATTGACAAATGCAGTACCTACCTACCTACTTGAAATAAAACTCTAACTTTCTAAACATAAATGTTAGATTAAAAAATACTTAAGCTTGTCTCGACTTCTCTGCCACCCACACAAGCCAATTAATCCATAGCTGGCATAGATGAAATTGAGATGCGTTTAATGTACTTAAGCCGATTAAATTAAAAATGTACGGAGATGGGTGTACAATGCCAATAAAGTGAACATCTTTAAATAGAGCAGTATTTAATTTAAATATTAGATAGGTACATAGGTAACTACTGGCCGGAGCTACCTATGTAACTAAGAGTTATTTTCGTGATATGTTTAGGTTTTTACTACATGTTACGTAGGTATTAAAAAAAAAATGGTAGTAGGTAGATTGAGGTAATTAAAGTGACCGTAAGTGTTGGTGGTGGGATGCAAGCCGCATCGCCCAAATATCACATGAGAGCCTCTGATCTCTAAGTTGCTTCTTAGGACACCCGCGGGAAGACACCTATTAGGTACTTACTGCTTTTCGTAGTCTTCAGGCCTTCAACGTCTTTTTTTGTATTTTAATGGTATCTACTAGCCCGAATTTTTAACAACTGTTTACATAAGTTAGGTATCTTTCTTAGTCTGATATGAATTAAAATATGTAAGTAGATAACGTACATAGGCATTTTGTCCATAGCTAGAGTAAAGTATGAAAGAAAAGTGGATAGATATCTACATACTAAAAGAAGATACCTATCAATGATCGAAGCACGCGCTGCGCCGCCGCCGCCCTCAAGTTCGTTGCCTCGACATACTATTGTAGGTACCTACTAATAATCGTACAACGCGCTGTTCCGCCTGCAAGTTCCTTTCTCTTATGAATGACTTGCATACAACTAGAGTTGATTTTATTGGTTGTTTTATTTCATGAGATTTCACAGTCGCGGCGTACACGCTAATTATTATTGCGCGGCCGGAACAGCTTAACCCATTCAATGCCGATCCCGCCCATCGGCGGATTAAATTGCTTACCTCGCATGCCGAGTCCGCCCATGGGCGGACGAATTTCAAACGTCAATAAGTCAGCCGAATAACATTAAAAATGACAAGATTTTGTGTAATAATTCCTTTTATTATTTATTCATAACCTAAATGGCCTGTGGATTTTCAAGGTTTTGAAATATGCGAATTCTAACCTTCTATGTCGAGCAAGCCTATGTGCGGACTAGACCCGCGTTCAGAAGTCGCAAATCATTTTACAATTTCAATGTAAATGAAAATTAATAAGTAGGTATCCTTATGCAACTAACACGTTAATTAATTACACGATGGATGGCTGACTTGGTATAAATTGTTATAAACTTCGCATCATGTTTTTAAAAACCTACTATTAAATAAATTAAGAATTATGCACTGCGAAATCTGAGGTCTCATACCGAGAACGCAGATGGGCGGAGTAGAAGACTTTACCAAGACGCCGGGTTTTTGGTAACTTTTTTGGGAAGCAATGAATGGGTTAAACGACTACTTTTGCAGGTCCATCAACCTTAAATAAAACACATTTTGAACCGGATTTTATAGGGGTTTCGATGTCTTTGCAAACACATTGGTCACGAGCAACTGACGCGATAAAATCTGATTTAAAAAAAATGTGTTTTATTTAAGTTTGAATAGTGTAAACTTGAGACAATATTACATTTTATTACGCTTAAAATTCAGTAACTTGAAATTTCTCAAATTTATACACAGTAATTTAAATTGAAGTCGCCGTGGCTTGTGGCTCGTGTACATAATATCACACGATATGGCAGGTTAAGCAACGCTCCGCGCGGTCGGTACAAGGATGGGTGACCGCCTATCATTTATTTATACGACGACTTGCGTGCTTCGGAGGGCACATTAAGCGGTTTTTTATTACATTTGTTAGACAGTTTAAGTGTTTGTGTTGCGAATATCCGTTGCATTCCCGTGCAGCAAGTACTTTGTGGTTATGTGGACAGAGTACTTATGGCTTTTTGGTTAGGTTACTTAATTGGGCAAAAAGGCAAGACGTAAGTATGACATTTTTTTCTTACTTCATTAAATCGTAGTTTTGAATGCTTAATTCCTAACTTTCTTTTTGTTTTTTTTTTTTTTTAATTTTTTTTTAGGAACATTTGCTTAAAAGGATTTGGAGTAAATGGGTCTTTTTAAGAAATTTCAAACTTATTTCTGAAAATAGGTAGAAATAAAATGTTGTTGTTTTGTTGGTTGTGCGAATCATTTAAATTAAATCTTCTATTAAATAAAACTAATTTTAATATTAGTTATTTGTGCTCCTCTTCTAATTAAGGTTTTCAATAGGAGTGATAGCCATACTTCGATAAAATGAATGTTTAAATTAATATCGTATTACTGAATATTTTATTTAATACAACGTTGATACAAGCGAGAGGCATTAAATGAAACCACATATTTTGTGCATCATTATCAGGCTACACAACAAAAATCAGATCAATGTGAGCAATAGTTTAGTCACAGGAAGGTTTTTTAGTTTTTTCTTAGTTTAATTTAAACACTCTGTATCTTCGATCACCTGAACGTAAGTATAGGCATAGTTGTCTGGTCACTCACTGCGAAACGACAAAATTCAAGCGAGCGACGTTGCCGCTTTCTTTCGCGCCGACCGGCGCCGACCGGCGCGGGGGGCGTCTCGGCTAAGTAGGTCAAGGACACAATTTTCACTTTGTTTAGTGCGATAACAGGTTGCATCCGGGGTGCACGTTACGCAATTTAGCACAGATTATTGTTGCTCACGCGTCCTATTTTTTCATATTGTCTAAAGTTGTTAAGCTTTTATTGTGATAGGACACCAAACTTCTTATTAGTGATAGTGCTTTTTTATGTTGTGACAGGACACGGAGTTTATTTAGTGTTAGTTTTACTTTAGTGACAGGACACGTAACTAAGTATTTTAGGTTTAGTTTTGTGTGTAGTGTTTAATTATTAAGTACGTAAGACATCCACAATGTCATACACGGCGTCAGAATACACTGGGTTTGTGAAAAGTGAAGTGTACGCGACAGACGTGAATACCGTAGAGGAACTTAAGAACCGGATTATTTTAACATTTAATAAATTAAGAAGATTGACAACAAACAGTGACTTTATTGCACGATTACATAACAATATTACTTATACGTCGCTAGAATTTGTGTACAAATGTGAATGGCGGACATTTCGAACAGTTGAAGATTTAATGTGTAGGTAAGTGTAACAATGAATTGTTATTGTTTATTATGTTCATTGATCATACCTTCCAACGTTACCTACACCACATGTTTACATTATCATCCACATCAAACCCGGCATAGGTACCTAACCTATTACCGAAGTATTCGCGTACCTTCACTTCATAGTTATTAAAATAGAGTAGGTAGATAATTTTTTCTAAAGATAGGCTAGTAGGCACCTACCATCTTAGGCGCTAAGACGAGAAGTGGGATTGTATGACTACTCTTTTCAAATTCAATAAACTTGAAAGGTTTTTACATGTTATTAATATTATAACTAAGTAGAACTTGCAAAATCTAGTGCTTCAAGTGAATTCGACTTTTTCTCATTTTAACTGGCTGGATGAAACCCGGTATGAAATGTAGTTTTAATTTCTTATGACCAAGGAAGAAAATTAACATAAATCTAGGACAAAGCGTAAACAATAATTACTTAGATATGTAAGTAGTTTTATCCTGGTATTCCTAGGGGATCGAAATAGACGCGGGTAAAATGCTAGAATCCGACCCCGACATACTACATTAGGTTTAGTTTAAAAGTGACTTGGCAACTTAAATGGAAGAGCATCTGTTTGGCAAATGCGAGATCATGGGTTCATGACCCGTATAGGATAAACTTACGTGTAAGGGACATAGTAGGTACGTACCTACTATGTAGTTATGTTTTAATACATACGTTTTGGTAATGATTGGACACTGAGATATGCATAAGATTTTAATTTTCAAGATACGTTTTAGATTATGACTAGAATCTTTTCGCAACATCATCATCATCCTTATTTAGAACCTTTTACCTTGTTTCCGATGATGGTGGGTAGGTAGGTGTATCGTACGTGCGCGTGGCAGAGTAATTTGATAAAAAGTTGTCTTGAATTTGATGTCTACACTAAATCGGTATTACGTAACTACACTAAGAGTATCATTTTCGATCAATCGAATGAAATTTTCTGATAAAACTAATCTATCTACCTAATAACGAAATTAAGTTTGTAGCGACTGATCCGCAGCTGTTGTCCGTGGTTTTCTAATCATGGTTTTCAATAGGAACGAGTTGAATAGTACCTAAGTCGTTGATGAAATGAACGTAAAGTACTGCTTTGACACACGAGGTGATTCTGAAGCATCCGTGAAACCCTGACTTAATATGCGATGGGTGATAGTAATAATATGAGACAGCTTGTTATCGTTCATTGAGTATCGGGAGATCCGCGGGGCGAGCGCGGCCGGGCGGAGTGCGGGACGGGCGGGAGGGGCTGCTACTAGCCGCCATACTTACGCGGCCGTGGAGGGCACCTGTAGCTGGACTGTTCATTGAGGAGCGCGCGTAGTTTTAATCTAAATACAATTTGCAATACATTGCCGGTTTTTTTTTGAAAAAGTAAAATTGTGAATTTCATTAAAATTCTTTGATAATACGTTTATTTACACATGTCCGAGCAGGAAAAATTATAAAATATTAAAAAAAAATAAAAAAAATCTTGGTTTTTTTTTACGAGTTATAATTTTTTTTTATATTTTTTTTGGGTTAAGGGATGCCCATATAATATGATGTCGAAGTATGTAGCTCGTCTAAAAAATCACCCTGTATATTTTTCAAAAACTTAAAAATCACAAAAACATACAAAGCTTTAAAACAATTGTACAACGGCGGCCTTATCGCTATAAAGCGATATCTTCCAGGCAACCCAGTTTGGACAGGACAGGAGTAAAGGAAAATAGGGCTACGCATGGGTAGATTTCATAAAATAGAATGCTTACAAATAATTGCATACACATACATATTAATTATACAAAATAAATCATAAATATACATGTATGTTAATTATATAGACTTACATATTAATCGTACATATACATACATACATAATTATAAGTTAAGATGAGCCGTGTTTCACGAGTTAATGACGTTTAAGTATACTTTTAAAGTTGTAAGGACTGCAAGCTTTTCGAATCTCTATGGGCATTTGATTGATTGAACAAAAAAGGATTTGTTTAAAAATTTTGATTTATGTGATGGTGTCGCAAGAAGGAGATTCGAAGAAGATCGCAAGTTACGATCAATGTTGTTGAACCGATAGGTGAAGCGGTTTTTCAAGTAAACAGGAATGGCTTTATCAAACAGAATACGGTAAACTACAGATAGGATGTGAGTATTTCGGCGAAGGCGAATGGGTAGCCACTTGAGATTAGTTTGAAATTCAGATATGTCGTCATATACTTTGTACAAAAAAAGAATTACTGAAATTGGTCTTGTTGTTGTGGAGATATGCGAACACAAACATAAAAACATCTTTACATAGACAAAGATATTCGAAAACTAGGCAGTTTTGGAAATAAGACGTACATACGGTTCGAATTGATAACCTCCTTTTTTGAAGTCGGTTAAAAATAGGCATATTTTTATACCTTGCACGCACAGTGCATGACATCATAACAGGAACAATATAATCGTAATGAATGAACTATCACTCACTAGATCTTCAAAGTTTACATAGCACATGCAACATGTTGTTTTAAATGAATGAGTGGGAGTGAATGAGATAGACTTCCGAACTAATGGATGGACTTTTATAGGAATCAGCGTCGAACTCGTGTTTGGCGAGCATTTTCGTAGTTATGACAAAGTTGTTATTAATGGTTTGTAATACATTTAAAGCAAAATAACAATTTCATTAATTTAAGTTTACAAGATATAAATATAATTTTAACCAGATTTTATCATGATTAATTATATTTAACATTTCGGTTCAAGGTTTTGACGCCATTGTGTCTGAAAAGAAAACTATGTCTGAGAATTAATCGATTCGTCGAGTGCCATGTAATAAATTCTGTTAAATACCTCATTTATTTATATTTAGCATAAATGTCCTACTTATGGATCTATAATGGCTATGTAATACAAATACTTACTAAAACTGACACACCGACCTTGTAGTCCCAAAGCAAGCCATGTAGGTTTTTTTAAATCTTTATGTATTTATAAACAACTTGCTACACAAATAGATCATGAAGAAAATGTTATTTTCTTTGATACGATATAATCGTACCTGCATATTTATTTTAGTGTCACTCAGTATAAGTAGGTACACACATCAACATGGTCTAAGGATATTTCAACTAAAATTCGAATTACTTTTTGTCAAGACACCTACACATTAAAATAAACCTTGTTTAATAGCCTATGGACTGGGAGCGAAAGAAAAACGTAGAATGTGTCAGCTACTTCTCTTCCCGGGCATACTGTAAAAGTCAGTTTAGGGACAGAGGTTTTAAAGGCGTTTTCGTGGGCGATAGGCTGACCCCCTGTCACTACAATAGTCTGTCGCCATCTTTATAATACCTCCAAATTTGTCAACACGTGACATCAGATGGTCTTGTAACCTCTGGTGTTCTGCCTACCCCATAAGGGATACAGGCGTGACGTTATGTATGTATGTATGTAATAGCCTATCTGATAATATACTTTTATACAGTGTGTCCGGTCACGACCTAGCGATAATTTAAGGTTACAAAATATACCTAATTTCATCGACAAAAACACCCATATATGGTGGTCTACCTCCCCTCCTGTCGGAATGGCCGCCATTTAATTTTTTTTTCAGTCTTGTAGATACCTCTGCTGAAAGATGCCGATTTCTCTGGACAGAAAGATCCTACCGATGTAAAAGAAAAATATAAAAAACAGTCAATTTTTTTCACTTAAATTAGCATTGTGAAGGTTTTAAGATATTTTGTAGGGAAAATTTTCCATAATGTTTATTTTTATTTGATAGTTGCTATTTCTACCTTTAAAATAACATTTTTTTTACATCTGTAGGATCTTTCTGTCCAGAGAAATCGGCATCTTTCAGCAGAGGTATCTACAAGAATGAAAAAAAAATTAAATGGCGGCCATTCCGACAGGAGGGGTGGTAGACCCCCATATATGGGTATTTTTGTCGATGAAATTAGGCATATTTTGTAACCTTAAATTATCGCTAGGTCGTGACCGGACACACTGTATAAATAATAATAATAATAATAATAAAAACTCTTTATTGTACACAAACATGGTTATACAGTTTAAAAATAAAAATAATGATCACAATTAACATACAAAGGGCGGCCTTATCGCCGAAGCGCGATTTCTACCAGGCAACCCAGGCAATTTGGGTAGCACCAGCTTGAATCATGCCCACTGCTCTGCAACATTTCGTTCCTGGTCAAGTGTCTACGTGGCATGATTAAATGAACGCCGGAGATGACTTTGACAAAGATTTATATAAATTTATGGAATTTTAATCAAGTTAGAAGTTCGTGAAGAATTATTTCTTATAAGAAATTCAATGAATGCGAATTTCATCTTAAAACAAACCGCCTGGTGCAAAATCTATCGACACTCAAAAGTACCAGTTAGTTAGACTTTCCTTTTGTTAGACGTCGTTTATCTTATTTCTGCGTGGTTTCTTGCTATCCTTCATATAACGTCTGTTGCCAAATGTTTCATGATGAGCTATTTCCTTTGAAAACCCATCTGATGTATTCTTTTAATCAATCTTCCACCTTAAATTATATGAATCCTAAGGCTGCAAACTGGACGGCGCGCGGGCAGCGACGCGGGGAATCTGGGCCGTTCTCGACGCCAGCGGGCGTGTGAGCGATTTGTCGCGGTTTACTCCGTCCAGTTGTCAGCCTAAATATGGGTCTGAAGCTACTAAAACCCTTCATGTCGAGTCTTCCTTTCAATTTATATCTATCATTTCCAAAGTTGCATAGTTTCGTAAAACGTACATTGTACATCTTGATGCCAGCGACTGCAGCGCAATGAGTCATAGTGGCTAGCCGTTTGGACGTAATACAACAACAAAAAACATTCGTTATGTTCGTTCTATTTTAGTTGCCTTTAACGACACACTTGGCAGTGGTGCTAATCAGCGATGTTTTTTCAATCAATCATTTAAAACCAGATAAGTCTGAAATCTCATATCAGTTTTCAAATTCTTTGAAAACATTTTATTTGATGACGACCACTTTGGCGATGAGGTAACACTGTCTGCCTCAGATGCCAGTGGGTTCGATTCCCACACGGAATAAGAAAAAATAAGTTCCGGGTCTGGGTCCTATAATATAGACCTGGTTCCCGGTCTATATTTGTATTTATATTCTAGTTTCCCCTTAGTTCGCTACATGGTATCCCATATCACAAGCTTTGTTATTAGTTTGGGGCCATGTAGTTGGTGTGATTGTCTGGGGATTTTATTTTATTTTATTATTATTCTCTTCTAGTAAAAGGGTATTGACGACCGGCTGGTGTAGTGGTAACATACATTGCCTTCTATACCAGAGGTCCTGGGTTCGAATCCCGGTGGCGGCGGATATTTGTGTGATGAACACAGATATTAGTCATCAAGTCATGGATGTTTATATATTTATTTAAGTTTATTCTAATAAAAAATATGTATTTATTCAATATGTATGTTTATACAGGGTTATTGGTAATTAGACCGGATCCTTTTTAGGGGTGGTAGAGGATGTCATTTGCAACAATTTGACTATACATTGTGATATCCGGAAATGGCTCATTTTTTTTATATTATTTTTTTTAATTTTTTTTTAGGATATCCAGTTTTCCTACTTAAAAATTCAATAAAAAAAAAAGTAATAAACCGATTTCAATTCTGTTTGCAGTTTTAGAGAGACCTTGTTACAGCTCTTAATAATAAATAACAATATCATACTAATGTGGACCCATCCAGAAACTTGAGGCTGTTTCATAAAAAAATAATAATATTTTTTATAAAATTGTTTGCAAAAACAATTATTATCTCCACAAAAACGCTAGTAAATTCAGTCTGCATTTTATTTAAAAAACATGTACAGTTTGTGTGCTATCCAACGAGGTAAAAAAGTTGGTGGTTTATTACACAGTTGCAGAAATAATGCGATAACAAAAGACTTAGGTAGAGACATTCCGAGAAAGGGTTTTAGACTAAGGTATCCATGTTGAATGCGCCGTCTCGCTCTTGCTTGTGTTTGTTGCACGAACAATGTGAACCCAGTTTGCTCAGGCACTTCGTACTGTTTAGACGCTCTTTTCAACCCTTTATCACGATAAAACTTCGACCTTGCTAACGTTATTGGACTTGTGTAACTTCTTTTTCTGTGATTCGGCTAGTGAACTGGACTCTGTGATTGATTGCTTACCCGACGACTTGGCTTATACTAAAGGACCTGATCATGGCTGCGGAGCCCCGCGACCACCTACCTCGTGTTCGAGAGTTCACAAACGAAGAGTATGCGGACATACTCTTTTGCTATGGTTTTGCCAATGGCGTCAGTACACATGCTCGAACGGAATATCAGTCTCGATTTCCAGAGCGCCGTTTACCCCATATGAGTGTGTTTGACGGAGTTTACCGGCGAGTACGAGAAACTGGTCGTGTTCAAAGACGACAAAGCGATGCTGGACGACCTCGTATTTATCAATCGGAGGAAGAGGAACAGATAATTCGCATGTTTGAGCAAGATCCGACGACCTCAACAAACGTCATTGCACGACGTCTTGGCATGTCGCAATGGAAAATATGGAACACAATGCACGGGTCAAGACTCTACCCGTATCATTTGACTCCGGTACAAGTTATACAAGACGGAGATCCTGCACGTAGAGTCGAATTTTGCAGATTCATGTTGAATACAGACATGGAAGATGCCAATTTTTTATTAAAAATTTTATGGACCGACGAGTCCAAATTCGATCAAGATGGATTAACGAATTACCATAATATTCATTATTGGGCCCCAAAAGAAGACGGTAACCCAAACAAGAAAAGATTAAAAGGATCACAAAGAAGGTTTTCCCTTAATGTGTGGATGGGCATTATTAAGGATGAATTGATCGGCCCTTTTTTCCTGCCCAACAACCTCAATGGAGAAGCATATGAAGTTTTTTTGCGAAACGAACTTTATGAGTTACTCAGTCATGTACCTCTTGAAACCCGAAGGAACATGATTTACCAGCATGATGGTTGCCCCGCACATTTTAGTTTAAGCGTCCGTGAGTGGCTAAATCGTCAGTTTCCCAATAAGTGGATTGGCAGAGGAGGACCCATTCCGTGGCCGGCCAGGAGTCCCGACTTGACTCCTGTCGACTACTACGTATGGGGTCACATGAAAAGCTTGGTGTACGACGAGACTCCTGGACCTGTGGCAACCATCGAAGAATTAAAACAGCGCATAATAAATGCAGCAGAAAAAATTAAAATGAACTTAAAGACAAGTGTCGTTAAAAGTAATTTACGCAAACGTATGCGTCTCTGCATTCAAAATAGGGGCTCACATTTTGAGAATGTACTGTAAAAATCATAAATACACAATAATTACAAAATCATAATCTTTTATTTCTTCAAAATAAATTAAGTTAAATTAAGAAAGTATTTCTTCCATAACTACTTCTCATGGATACCGTCTAAAACCCTTTCTCGGAATGTCTCTACCTGAGTCTTTTGTAATCGCATTATTTCTGCAACTGTGTAATAAAGCACCAACTTTTTAACCTCGTTGGATAGCTAACAAAGTGTAGATGTTTTTTAAATAAAATGCAGACGGAATTTACTAGCGTTTTTGTGGAGAAAATAATTGTTTTTGTAAACAATGTTATAAAAATAATTTAAAAAATTTTATGAAACAGCCTCTAGTTTCTGGATGGGTCCACATTAGTATGATATTGTTATTTATTATTAAGAGCTGTAACAAGGTCTCTCTAAAACTGCAAACAGAATTGAAATCGGTTTATTACTTTTTTTTTTATTGAATTTTTAAGTAGGAAAACTGGATATCCTAAAAAAAATTAAAAAAAAATAATATAAAAAAAATGAGCCATTTCCGGATATCACAATGTATAGTCAAATTGTTGCAAATGACATCCTCTACCACCCCTAAAAAGGATCCGGTCTAATTACCAATAACCCTGTATATTTCTTAAGTATATCAGTTATCTAGTATCCATAACACAAGTTCTTTAAGAAACTTAATTTGGACTAGATAATGTTGTGTGAGTGTCAGAAATATTTATTTATTTATTTCTTTTTAGCTGGCTTTCAAGAAAGGAGGAGGTTCTTCGTCTGTATGTTTTTTTTTGTGTCTTTCTTACGCGGTATTTCGGTCAATTATGAATCAAGTTTGAGAATTCTTGTTTCATCTATAGAAGATAGGTACGATCGATTCAGAGTTGGTCCCATATAAATTTCATCAAAATCGATTGAGTACTTCATGTATAATTTTAAAGTTTTGAAAAAATATGTATTAATTTGGAGAATTTTTACATTGACGACATTATAATTCAACCAAAGTTTTGACGTTTTTTTGGGACGCTTGAAATCAGGATTTCGTCGTATGAATAAAGTGTCAGTGGTCAGGAAAAAAAGACGCAGAAATTTCGTTCCACACCTTGGCAACTAGTTTAAAATTGGGATCAATTTTACAATAGATTTTTACTGCGATATTTTTTTATTTAATTTGACATAATGTACATCCCAATTTACAACAATTTCAAGCATTACTTATTTAACTTCGGTTGCTTTATACATCAAGATTTAGTTATTTTTAAATACAAGTTACACCCTCAGAAATATAAAGACCTAATCCGAAATTTTAGGTATTTGACTTTTTGACATAAATAGACCCAGTATGACTTGTTTCATCGAATCGTTTTATAAAAGTGACCTAAAAGGCCGTAGAAATGGATAAACACATCATTGGGTCTATCTAAAACACTCGCTATTCGCCGCGCCGCGTCTTATTAATTTCATTATGACGCAATTACTATTATTTCGCAAGTGTTACGAGGAAGTCGTCACGTGTTTAATATTGTAAAGACCCTAACTGACATAAGCTTCTCTAAGAATAAAATAAAGGTAAGAATATATTTTGTTCACGGTATTATAATGACCTAGTTTATAATTGAGTCTTTACTATATTGAAGTTTGTCTCGCATGTATGACTTTTAAGCTATTGAGTCAGGGTGTGACTGAAGATATTTACTTTAAAATTTATTCTCAGAATTAAAGAGGCTTAAAAGAAAATATTTATTAAAAAAATTGTCTTATAAAGGCCTAACTTCGAAGTGATTATTTTTGTTAACATAATATTTTTTATATTAAATTAATTTATGGTTTTCTACATACATTAAAGTCCTAAGATTCACAGAAAAAGAAAATAATTAGATTTTTCAATTATATGCTGAAAACTTAACTTGACCAAAAGCTTGCAGATTTGCTGAACTTTAAATCCCTTTTTCTCGAAAACTGTTTTTTCCTATTAAGTCTCTATATTTCTGTGGTTGCGAAGTATTAATATTTAAAGCCCCAATTAATGACGAGGAACTTGCAGTATGAAGATAGTATTTAAAGTTGGACTTATCTTTTGGTTTATAATCCTTCAGCATATTTCTATGCTCCCTAGTTTCTTCCTAGACCTCATCGTAGATATATCATCAAGCTAAACTAAAGCCAGTCACTCAAAAAGAAAAAAAATATGGTGTTGTAGATTTTCCAAACTAATATTGTAAAGAGAAGTCACAATATTTTTAAATTTCTTAAGTATAAACTAAAACCTACAGGCCTGATTCAAAACCGTCTTTAACGATTAAGTTATTCAGTAAAGCTCTCAACTCAGGATTAATATTGGTAATATTTAACTAAGAAATGCCCACGCCACGGGATCAGGCGTAAAACTCAATATTAGCCACGAAAATGACAATTTGTGGCTGTAATATGCCACTATATCTGTCAAAAACAAATGTCACATTCTACAAACTGTGTCACGGAGACTAGATGAATGGTCAAAATGCAGTTTTAGACGGTTTTCTGGGTTACAGGAAAACTGGAGACACCTTGAGAGTCGTTTCGTAATTGTTAGATATAAATAAAATGAGCTAGATAGTTTTATAGGTGAGCTTATTACCCCGTGCTAGTTTTATTCATGAATGGAGAAGATTTATATCATAAATGATATAGTTTCTTTGCGTGAATAAGGGGTTTCAAACGCTGAGTTATTATAGCTACGTCTAGAGAGGATAATTCTAACAAATTCTGTTCGGCCCGAGTTATAGCTTACTCGCCCTAACTACTCGTATAAATTCGTCTGTGACGGAAGCTTGTCACAACAATCACGTCATCTTTGGAATAGTTTCTCTGAACAGGGTGTTTGGTAACAGGATGTAAAGCGGGAAGGACGTCTAGTCTAGACCATTTAGAACATTTTGAGCCGTATATGTCCTAGACGAAGTATGATAGTTTTTTTTGTATTATATAGGGCGACTCAGCAGGCCAAGAGATTGGTTCACATCGGCTGACCCAACTGTCCAGTAAACAGGTGTCTTAAGTGTTCTGTTACAGGCAAGGTGTAATGGGCAGGGCTACCATCGTGCTGAAACGTCACTACTACTTTTGACAACCTTGTAATAAAGTTTTCAAATTAAATGATTAAATATATATTTTTTTATAAGTGGCGTTAAAAATTTTAGCTCTTTAGTTGCTTAAGGTAGCTTATTTCCAAAGATACGATAGCTACTGTCGTAAATGATAACTAAAATGAAAGATCAGTTGCCAAGCATGTTTTTAAAATGATTTGAAGAACCAAGTGTATTTTTTTTTTTTTAATCCATCCCAAAATAAACACTTAACTATTACTTCTAAAACCTTTATACAGGGTTGTTTTGTAGGCCCTTGCCAAATTTAAATATTACATACTTTGATATAATACGAATAACCTGCATTTTTATTTTAGTATCGCTCAGTAGAAAAAAGTAAAGATATGGCACCTTGATTTGTTTCACGAATAGTCGTTATTGATGAACGCCCTACACACAATACGATACTATGACGCGGCACTTTATTGATTACGTTTAATAATACTACGAAGATGTAGTACTACAAGATGTTTTGTCGCGCGACAAAACGTGTTAACGATATGAGGTTGCAAGGTCACACTTTGAGTTCAGTAGTTATGCATAACTACAGGCAATAAAAAAAGTTACCTACATAAGTTACGTACAATCTTTTCTTCATACTTTTACAGGCTTAGAACCGGAAAATAGCAAAAGGTTTGATGGATTTAATGTGAGAAAATTTAACATAATACTTTTAAGTGAATGCAAAATAGATAGAAAGAAGAAGCATTTTGCAATTCGGCAAAATGAAATGCAACTCGGATAAAATGCAATTCGGATAAACGATTCCCTATTTGTAAACAATATCGATAGTTAGCGACGACTCACTGTCTAATAAACACATGCGGCGCAGGTTTCGCGGGCTCTCGCGACGCAGCTGCGTTACGCACGCTGCGCGTGCACTTCCGCCGAGGATGCGCGAGTGATTGAAGGTCATGGCAACAGACAAGTGTTTCCGGGTTTGCGACGGCGCCGCCGGCCAGTTTCGTTCACGTGCGAACATGTCGGTATCTTACCTGCTCGATGTAATGGCACTTATTGTCAAGAGGATACGATTGTTTTTTGAAAATTTAGTCGTCTGTGATGTAATTCATTCGGTTAAACAAGTTGTACCACTGCGCGTAGTCTTTATAGTATTCATTCGTGAAACAGTATGACCACGTTGTGCTTAACATTTTAGTGAATAATATGAATTTCCGTTTAAAAAAATAACTACTTTTTTTTGCAGAAATGGTTTCTATTAATGATACTTATTACGTAAAAAAAATTTGGTAGATGTTGTCAAATGAACCCTGTATTTTCAAATCCTTTCAGTTTTTTTTCTTCAGTCGCAGATATTTCAAATTACAGTGACTGTATACAATAGCCATTAGACAATCCAAAACGCAAAAAAAATCTGCCTACAGTAACAGAAGTTCTACTGTTAGAGGTTTAATGTCAAATTTTGGAGTTTTCTTGGAAAAACTTAAAATCTTTAGTATAATTATTAATCTTTTATAATATAAAAAAATATCACACTTCGTCTAAAACATGTATGGCTCAAAATGTTCTAAGTGGTCTAGCTAGACTATCACCTCCTTCTAGCTTTGCATCCTGTTACCACACACCCTGTAGGTAGTAATAACAAATCATTGTTTTAAACTCGCTATACTTTAATGTTGGTGAGTTACCCTTAGGTAAGGTCAATCGGCAGCTTTGACTAGTCTAGTGAGCATCGTCACAAGGTTGCTTGTTTGACAGTATTTTATCGGCTACATTTTGGTGAGTGTTCGAGTGCTCTTTTTGACCAAATTGAACCCACTCCTTTTTACCACCGGACTACCAGACGCAGACAGAACTTCCATCCCTACATAGTGGATTTACCAAGAAGTCGTACAAAACGCTTCGATAGTTCCTTTTTGGTACGGATTGCCAAGGTGTGGAACAATCTGCCTGCGTCTGTTTTTCCTGACCACTACAGTCCTGGCACTTTTAAGTGTCGAGTGAATAGGTTTCTCGTGGATGGACGTGTAACACCATAGTCTTCATGCGCACTTTCCAACAGGTGGCATGGAAGACAAACGTCCTATCCTTACAATATAAAAAAAAAGTGGGAAGGACCCTAAATCGTTTGGCAAATTAGGTAGGGCGTGGATCCATCTCTACGGAGCGCCGCCGCGCCTCACCGTTCCACGGCATCGTGCACGGCGCACCGCTCAGCACTTCATATTAGCTCTTAAAATTATCTCCATCATGGTACATTATAGAAAAGTATGCCGTATAAGGGCACGGCGCGCCGTGAAATGACGCGGCGCAGTGCCGTACGGTGCAAATCAATGCTTTTCGATAATGAACCATGATGCAGATAATTTTAAGAGCAAATATGAAGCGCTGAGCGGTGCGCCGTGCATGACGCCGTACTGTGCCCGTAGTAAAACTTCTCTGAAAAGACTTTCGACTGTCAATAACAATGACTCATAATCATTTCAAACATTAATTTTTTTTGTATGTGTAATTTAATGCAATTATCGTAATTGAAATGTACATATTAATTGATTATTTAAAATAAGAAACAAATAAATAATTGTAGTTAAATTACAACAATCCGTTTAAAATTAGTAGACAAAGTCCTTATACTGAGCTTTCATGGTTGAAAGTATTTGTAGTACTTAAGAATAATGGCAAAACAGGAAACATAAAATTATTTATTACCAACTATTCTATCTTTACCCACGTGTATCCCGCTTTGTGAAAATACTAGGATAGGGAGTGTCTTACTATCCGCTGCCTTATCACGTAAATATTAGCGATCAGCTATAATGGCGCAGTCATCACGCCATGGACGCGCGATCCATTGCTTTACATCGTATTATGTAAGCGATAGCTGTTCAATCGTTCGTTGATCGCAGAATGCATTTACTGCTACGATACTAGCGCCAAAAAGAATTTGGTAGCTAAAAAAGAAACTAATAAAATGTGAAACAGATGTTTGCTTTAAAATTTCGCAGAAAACTAAATACGAAAAGTATAAAAGTCAAAGGGATTATATGCACTTTTAGTACATCGATTGCACGATAGAGGCAGCAAAGTCGTCTATGGCTTTGTTTTTGCTGTAACGTAATACGAATTAGTTCTTTTTTAGCAAATCTTTCGCAGTTCATGCCATCGCTAAGCTCTTGCAAGTTACGTGATAAGGCAGCCGATCTGTGCTTCTAGGCATTGCACTATCTGTAAGAAAAATTCAGCTTTAGCCACCCAGCCGTTATAATGTGATATCTAGAGGTTCCAATATGAACTTCTAATTAAGTTTTATCATTAATTGACGACTTTAAAACCAAAGTGATCTAAAATAAATGACATAGAAATATCATGCTTTGACTGTTCCCTCTCATCCAGCGCACGACACGTGTCTCACCTGCGTCCACTACTCGCCTTTCAATTTGTTGTGTATATAATTTGTATCTTATTTAACAGATCCATAGATCACAAATCGCGTGTGACGAGTGGACGCGGATCGGGCGCGTGGCGGGCGCGGGTAGTTTATGATAATTGCAAGTTAAAATTTAGGTATAGTTGTGTAAAAAAAAAACTCAAAATAAGACAACAAATTGAAAAGAGAGGGATGAGGCGCGTGGCGAGCGAGTAAGAAGACGTACTTAGATCATTGTCTGCTTGAGTTTACCAATTGTGGGCATTGTAATATTAAATTAACTAGTAAAGAGTAGTTCACGGTCCATACAGTCTCTGACCTGTCAAACTACTTTTTCTTAGGTATGTGAATGTATAAAGATGATATTGTCATTGAAATGCTGCTTGTTTATATCTAAACTATTGGTGCACACTTGATTTAATATCTTAGAACCGATATCGGGATTTTCATTGCAAGTGGATGATACTAGTAGTCTATTGAGTAACTTGAGAGGGTAAAATGTTCTTTTAATACATGTTGTTACACTACATGCTGTTTTAATACATTTCGTGAGTTGTCAAAAATCTGACAGTTCAGCTATGAACATTTGAGGCCGATTTGGCATTCTTACAAATGCTGTGATCAAGAGACACTGTCTTGTCATAATAATAATACACAAATAAGAGATTAAACGCAATTATTTTTAAATCGATCCCTCGTTAATTACTCATGATTAAAATTGTGCTTTTTTTTATTCAAAACTATACATTGAACTTTTGCTATTTCCACTATTACCGAACAAATTTATTCCTCATGATGAACTAATTTTCTACCCTACTTACACTTTTGTAGAGCTCATTTTCCAACGGCAATGCTTTTAAATGAAATGACCGCACGCGACCAAGCACGCCGGAGTGATCATAAATCAATAATCGATTACGGTCCGATGTTGAACAACTACTGAACGGAAACTGGAAATCAAACAAATGCAGCAACAAACATGGTGGGATCGAAAATATTTATACTTGATAAGATTTTTAAGCTATTGCATAGCTTCTATCGCGGGCCTTGAGCGTGGGGACCGAATCCAGAAATTCCGTAACGAAAAAAACCTAACACCCCCCACTCCGACCGGCACAGCGGTGATACATTGATTTCATAACTTTACATGCGGGCTTTAATAAACAATCAGCGCCATCTGTGGAACTTCATATTTAGATCAAACATTACTGCATTAATAAAATAAATAAATAATTATAATTGCATAAGTTGATAAAAAATGCTATGCAATAGCTTTACCGCGGCAGTCTCCGAGTGCCACACGTCTTTTTTTTTTTTAATAATGCAAAGGCGTTGAGCCAAATTTTAATTGAAAAGTACTTATTTCATATGCTTGTCTTGAGTAATCACAATTAATAAATAATAAAGACACTAATAAGATAAAAATGAAGAATGTAATTTGTAGCTGGATTTAAAATAAAAATTAAACTTTGAATGCCTTACTCTTGAGAGATACTTTATAAAAAAATTCACATGGAATCAAAATTAACGTTAGTAAAACTGCACCAAGCTACTAGTCATTAAACATGTGGCCTGTATCATCATCATTCATCAGCCAGGGGACGGCTCAAAAGTCAAAGTCAAAAGTCAAAAGAATCTTTATTTCGTAAGTATTTAAATACACTTGAAATAAGTCAAACAATTTACAAATTAAACTGAATCTACCACCACTTCGCAAAGTCGATCTGTTGAGAAGAAGTGGCAAGAAACTCAACAGCAATCATCTTTTAAAAATACACAATAACAATTAACAATCTTCTTGCATCCGGATATCTTATAGTAAAACTTTATACTTATCCTTAAATCTATCGAAGGGTTAATATTAAATATTTTATTATAAAAGCGTACACATTGATCCATGAACGAGTTGGTGATCTTCTGGAGTCTACTATTATATTTATACATTAGGCAATCAAGTACTAGACAGAAACGTAGACATAGATATAGAGGTAAAGATAGAAATAGATAGATGTAGCGATAGAGGTGAGAGATAATACAGATAATGTGGATGGAGATGAGGATAGTCGTGGACCGAGACAGGACACTAACACGGACGTGGACATGGGGGAATGGGAACCAAGGACTCCCCCACGGTTCTCCAGGTCACTTGGTTCCACGTCCCCCTCATCCATCGTTTGCCGCCGACTGACCAGCGCCCCGATCCTGTAATTACCACATGTTAACGTATTGTGACATTTTGTCAGTATTCTGCCAACATACTGTCACTAGGAGAATCATCGGTGAACATCATGCACGTTACATAATGTTAATAATTACAGATTCGGGCCCAAGATCGTAGGTCCACCTTGCAGGGTACCTGTTTACGCTGCGTCCTCCAGTATACCTCCGTGGCCTTACGGTGTCTGTAACACAATTTCATGAAACAATATAGCATACAGCTAATCTTTACAAAGCCTATTTCTAGAGGAAAAGTGCTAAGAAACTTAACAACAAACATCTTCTATAAAAAGTTTACAACCAAAGAGTATATAATCTATGTTCTTTTTTTAAACATCTCAAATTTCCTACGTTTTTGAAATCAGAAAGCGTTTAGTTATTCTATTTCATTAGCGTTTAGTTATTCTATTAAAACCCAATCTCATATTACGGTTGTTTCGTTCCACGTTTGAATTTCACGTGACATATTAAAATTCACGTGATTCGCTGCAATAAATCCGGCTTCGGACATTAATAAGCTTTAAATTCTAATGATACTGCTAAATACTCTTTGTTTTTCGAAATACAAACCTATTAAAAAGTTTAAACTTTTGATTTAATCGTTTTGTTTCTACTCGCAATTAATTAATTAATGGGTAAATATTGGTCTTCCGGCTAATGATGATGACGAGTCCGCTTTTTATAATGGCGACTATACTCGACCTCAATTTTACCTGATGGTAACCTCACCTCAATGATGAGGTCGAAAATGAAAGCACACGTGTTTAGTTTTTACTTTCTTGGGCCATTTCCGTACAGTATTATTCACAAACAAAATAAATATCTTTAAGAAACTCGAACGTATAAAAGTTTCAATAACAGTTTTTTTACATTATCTTCATTAGTACCAATAATCAACGAAAACGACTTCACGTCTTCAAAATTTTGGCTGAAGTATGAGGTCGTCTGAAAGGTTCGAAGAAATTTATATGAGACCAAATGGGAAGTATCCTCTATCATATGAAAGAATCTTCAAAATCGGTTCACCTAGTCAAAAGTTATGAGGTAACAAACATTAAAAAAAACATAAGGTACGAATTGAGAACCTCCTCCTTTTTTGAAGTCGGTTGAAAAACCAAAAACTTTTACCAGAAAATATCACCGCTGAACCTTATTTGATATACCTAAAGGAGCGTGTATATTTAGAACAATACTACACTTATTTTTCCTACAGAGTTTTGCAATTGACCAAAAAGGTCACTATCCTCAGAAGTCAAAAGTTTCTACGTCACAAGGGAAGGTGAGTTATCATTGATATGATCCAGAAGCTTCTGTGTATCAACCACAGGGAGCGACTAAATGAGACACACGAGTTCTGACGGTTGATAAATCGGTGCCATAGAGTAGAAATCACAGTTGACAGCAAGTATGCAACATTTTTTAAGTCCTGTGAGTTTAGCCCTACCACCCTTTGTTGATAGAGTCGTCAAAATCGAATAAGTCGAATTGACAGCCGCTTGGTTGTATAACCCATTCAGGTTTCACCTCGCTAAGCCACACTTAATATAAAGTTTGCCGCCAAATATCGCTCTTTCGATGATTTTATATGCACGATTTAGTTTTTTCCTAAGCCCGCCTTCCATCTTTGAACTCATATTCACTTACCATCTGGTGAAATAAAAGTCATAAGCAGGTTTAGTCACAGTTAAAAAAACTACAAACAGTCGAAAAGAGCTCGTATCGTATGACATTCGGATGCAGGAACTGCAAAGAAGAAATAAGGACTTTTTTTTTCTCTTAACTTAGAAGCGAGAGGAACTGAAGTATTAAATTAAAAAAGATAGCAAGAAAGAGATAACAAATATTGTCTTAAGTTTTCACGATTCATAAAACTAGTTTTTAACCGGATTAATCGCGTATAATTTATAGCGTATATAATTTCAGTCGCTCGTGACCACGGGGTCTGCAAAGACACCGAAACGTCGAGTTAAAATGTAAAATATAAATTATACGCGATTAATCCGGTTAAAAAGTAGTTTTATTTAAAGAGATAACAATTCATCAGTCATAATAATAAATTTTCAATATTGTAGGACGATAGTAATTGACACTACAGCACTCTGCATCAGGCCAATCATGAAAATGAAAATGAAAATCATCATAAGACCATCGAATCGCCGCTTAATGACGTCACAATTTTGTACTTCGGCTTTAACAAGGTGTTGATAGTTAATGAATAAATCTTACAGTTGACCAAGAGACAAAAAAAGCCGGCGGAAAAAAATCTCTTGGCACTCTTTTTCAGTCAGGATTATACGAATTAAAACAAATAGGTACATACAGTACAAATTGATCATGACATGAAAAAAAACAAACACAAGACAGCTAATTGTGAGAGCCAATGTCATGCCAAAACCAAATTGCTTACATAGTAGGTGCATTAAGCTATGGATGCACAACACGAACATAACAAACTGGGACCAGAGTAATTAAACAGGAATGGAATAAAATAGTCATTGTATCATCAGCAAAACGACCTGGCACTGATGTATGTAAGTATGGTTTTTGCCACACAAGAAGCTTTAATATAATCGCTTGCAAGTATTTCTAAAGGGGTTCTGACGTCAAGTATTTCTAAAGAGGTTCTGACGACGGATTCCATCGCCCAAAACCACTTCAATCTTCTTCTTCTTCAATAACTTTCTTGTTATTCTGAAACATAGGTTGTTAAGTCAGCATCTTAAACAGCCTGGTACGACATAGGCCCCCATAAAGTATGTATTAATTCTGAAGATCCCATGACAATGGACTCGACAGATACAATATACGACCCTGGTCCATTAGTTGTTAAGGTCATCAAAGCGTTGAACTAGGCGTTAGTTATGTAACTTGCTGATCGCTTGCAGTCGCTTATTTCGATAATATATTCGTTGAGAATCCAATTAACTAAAAATGAGGCTTTTAATCTTCTGTACATAGAAACAATTTTAGTTCTGATGCCGCGTTTCCACCACATGGAAGACAAACGTCCAATCATTACTATGTAATCAAAACCTAAAGAGTACTTACTATTCATTTTCCCCTATTAAGATAAAAAGCACTCAGTAAAGGCGCAAATTCAACGAATGCAATAGTAGTAAAAAATACATAATTTTACTACCCAAACTAAAAACTAAACCTCTTAAATCTTAAACAGTCATAAGTCATATTTTTCGGTACATTTATCGGTACATAAAAGTAGAGTGAAGTTGGCTCACTGCCATTCCGCTACACTACACCGAAGACATGAAGTGGGCGTTCCACGTTTTATTTGACACTTGCACTAACAACACAAGCACTGTATACTTATGTACCTGTATACAGGACACGTCACCTGTATTAGTAGTTTGAGGTGAATGGACAATTCGGGTACATTGGTCCGGAAGTTTCTAAAAAAAGATTTTTTTGAGGACGGTTGGAAGGAGGAGGATAACGATTAGAAATCGTTTGTCTTGTTTTTGTGTGTACTTATGTGTGATAGTATTTTTTAGATTAAACTTGATTTTTTTGATAGGCTGATTCCCCATCACTGCAATAGTCTCTTTCCATCATTATAATACCTCCAAATTCGTCAAACGTAACTTCAGAAGTTTTTATAGCCTCTGGTGTTCTACCTACTGTTTAGGGATACAGGCGTGAAGTTATGTAAGTATGATGTATTAGGGTTGACAACTTTTTTTCTAGAAATAAAGTATATTTGAGTCTGAAAAGAATATCAAACAGTATTTTGGAAAAATAAACAGTATTCAATTTATTTAATGTTTTATACGCATATTTTTAGAGTTTCTCATACAAATGATTCATTAAGGTAAGTCTAACACATTAAGTGTTTAGAATTGTATGCTGGAAACAGTATTTTGTATACTTTATTTTTGTTCAATAGTACACAGTATAATGTAATGAAAAACAGTATAATATGTACCAAGTCCACGTTTGACTTCAATCTTATGGTGCGTACAGATTGCTAGTAATGCAACTAGTAATGTAACAATAGTCCAAATAGGCAACGTGCGCAGAATGTTACATTACAAGTTACTAGCAATCTGTACGCACCATTACGTGTTGCTCCTGTTGGTAAGTGAAGATGAGGCGCACGTGCCTAGGAAAGAACTGATTCTTCATATAATCAACGAATGCAGAGCATTAAAATAACCGACTTCACGTCAAAACTTTGGCTGAGTTGACAATATCATCAACGTAAACATTCTCCGAAATCATACATATTTTGTCAAAAGTTTGAAATTTTCTATGAAGTACTCAACCGATTTCGATAAAATTTAAATGGGACCAACTATGAAGTATCCTCTATCATATGAAACAACAATTTTGAAAATCATTTAATAATTGTTCGAAATATAGTGTAACAAAAAAAAAACAGACGAATTGAGAACCTCCTTCTTTTTTGGAAGTCGTTTGAAAATATTTCCGGAACACATCATCTCCGGAGCGGTAATATTAGGATGAGGGGTGGTCGCTAACCACCATGTAGGGGTCGCTCGAATTAGTCGCCATTAATAATAAATAAATACGCCTCGAAATACGCCACGCTTATACAGGGGCGGAAGGTCTATACTAACCCAACCCCACATGGACAAAAGTGAAGATAATATTTAAGGTATTTTAAATAAATTAATAAATAAAATCCCCAGACAATCACACCAACTACATGACCCCAAACTAAGCTGAACTTGTGTTAAGGGATATACCATGAATGATTATAAATACATATATAGATAAACATCCAGACCCGGAACCTTTTTTTTTCTTGTTCCGTGCGGGAATCGAACCCGCGACCACTGGCGTCTGAGACAGACAGTATTACCCCATCTCCAAAATGGACGACATCGCCATTTTGAAATTATGAATAAACATCCAGTGCACTTATTTATGACTGGCTGTATGTTCGGCGTAATATTTGTTACTACTATCCCGACAGATTTTGTTTTGTTTTTATCTATCTAAGAGTAGATCTCGCGGCTAGTTATGGACTATTGAAAAACACCATCATCATCACAACTCTTTGTAATGAGCTCACTGCAGGGCATGAGTCTCTCCCCTGGGTGACGAGGAGGTATAGGCCATAATCCACCAATCTGGCCCAGTACTTGGTGGTGGATGCCAGAATTTTCAGGGTGCCAAAGTGGCTTCTGACAAACCCTAACCGACTACTGTATACAAGTATACAGCACCCGGAAGCGACTGCTCAAAACGCCCTCCGAAGCACGGAAGTCGCCGCGAGAAATTAATGAATCTGTGATATCGTATGATACACACAGTAACCACGGCGCCACGACGACTTCATTGAATAACACCATACTATAATTTAACTATTAGCTGAGATAAAACGAGTTGTCAACAAGACGGTAAGAACTTAAAACAAAACTGCACCGAGCGAAGCTAAACACTAATGGTAGTTCAGTAAATAAAGTGGCTCAGTTATATCTTAGCATCCTTGTCCTAGATCTCCATTACAAAAACATAAAGACGACCACTTTGGCGAAGGGGTAAACCTATCTGCCTCAGACGCCAGTGGTTGCGGGTTCGATTCCCGCCCGGAACAAGAAAAAAAAATGTTCCGGGTCCGGGTGTTTATCTATAAATGTATTTTATATTCACGGTTCCCCCCTAGTTCGCTACATGGTTTCTTATAACACAAGCTTCGCTTACTTTGAGGTCATGTAGTTGGTGTGATTGTCTGGGGATTTTATTTATTTTTAATATTTTTATTAAGCTCTCTTTGTATCTCTAAAATAAGTATAAGTTAACACTTACTATATCCAAAGTTTAAATCATTATTTAAACAAAATGAATAGAAAATTTCCTTCACCATTTTCAATGGGTTTTTTATCCTTAAATCACGCCAATTATATCTATATAGATTTTTCCAACAAACTGTGACTAATTATCACAAGAACAGCTCCAATTACCAAGGTTGTACGCAGAATCAAACAATGAACAACGCTATGGGGAATCCTAAATATTGAGACGATGATGGTAAACAATGATTCTTGTAAGGGCCATTTAGCTCTTTAGAATTCCACTTCCTCTTATAAGAATTCTTAATATCATCGGTGGTGTGTTTCGGATTTTTTTATATAAAGAGCAACTTATCATCATTTACCATCAGACGGTAAAAGACATGTGTAAAAAGACTAAAATATTAATATTTCTAGTCACGGATATTGCATTAAATTATTTAATTTATGTACTAAACTTAAAAAAATCTTGTTAACTTTAACAATATTGTTGGACTTTGTTGGACATATATATTCACACAGCGCCATCTAGCCCTAAAATAAGCACATAGCTTATGTTATAAATACTAGACAACGGATAACAACTTATTTTACTTTAAACAATAAAGTTTACTTTCAAGTTAACTTATTGCAAATAACTTACAGCGTAAGGGTTTCAACAAAATTAAATGTCCTAACTTTGTAGGTACTTGATGGTGAAAGTTTTTTCAAAGTGATATAAATTTTTAATTTTCCACGTAAGGAATCTTCCGTTAGACGCGACGATAACTTAGTTTACACAAGGTAAAGGCTCAGTAGATGTAGGGCGTTTTAGGATTTGAATTTCTTGAAAGTTCCGTTGATCTAATAACTGTATTTAAATTATTGTTCCAGAAGCAAGTTTTTTGCAAAGGCAAGAAAGGTTTGAATGTAAGAATCGGTAATATACGGTGAACTATTTTTGTCGAATAATTATTACTTTTAAAGACTGATTCATGATGTTTTTTTTTCTTGTCACTTACATCAACCTTCACAGATCTCTCCTGTTGACTGGCTAACGTTAACCACTATAAACAATTGTATAAATGATATAAACTTCAGAAACCGTATTTCAGTTATATAGAAATCAGTTTCTATTGCGAAAATAAAATAAATTACTTGAATCGGTAACATACGTATGGGCAATGCATGAATAATTGACCCTGCCTTCACCAAATTTATAAAGTTAACACTTATAATTTTTAAGACATCGCGAGTTATAAGTGCTAATAAATAAAATACTTTTTAACCAGATCAATCGCCTGGTCTCTCATGACCGCGGGGACCGAATAGACACCGAAAGGTAGAGTTAAAATGTAATTATAGGCGATAATTCCGGTTAAAAGGCGTTTTTTTCAATAGTTTAAACGAACAAATACAGTTATTTCAGATAAGCTCAGTTTCGTTTCTGTCAAGATGTACATACACCAGTAAAAAAAAACACGATTTAAAGACTTTTTGTAAGGATAAATAAGAACAAGTATCTAACAAGTAGTAATAAAAATAAAACATATATTTAATATAACAACTTCCATGATGGACTGGGAGCGAAAGAAAAAAATTGAATGTGCCAGCTGCTTCTCTTCCTGGGTGTACTGTAAAAGTCAGTTCAGGGACAGAGGTTTTATTGGAGATTTGTTTTCTGGGCGATGGGCTGACCCCCTGTCACTGCAAAAGTCTCTCTCCATTATTATAATGCCTCCAAAGTTGTCAAACGTGACATCAGATTGTTTTGCAATCCCTACCCTATAAGGGATACAGGCGTGAAGTTATGTATGTATGTATGTTAATATATAGCTCTTTGTTATCGGATTACCGCGTATGATTACAATTTAGTCTATACAAACTTTCACACTTTTAATATTAGTAAGATGACTCGTCAAATTTAATCTAAAGTTAAATCTACCTTTAAAACCGCTCTTCATCCTTCCAACCCCCTACGCACTTAACTTGGATAATGTCCTGATAGCTCCAAGGGAATGACCGGCGAATGCTCCAGCCGCCTGGTGGAAAACTACCTGGCTGCACTCGCGCGCTGGACACGAGGGCTGCACCCTTCTTCATTCCCAGTCGACGTATGAACTAAGTCGGAGATTAGTTTTATGACGCAGTGGACACTTAGCAGATATAAGACTTTTTATAAACTTTTATACTTATTGGATTTGAAAGAATTGTAGTAGACTTTTATTAATTTGGTGAAATACTGCTATAATATGTTGGTTTCACTTTGTAAAGAGGTAAAAAATATATAAAACTTAACTCTTGATTAGGAATAAAGAGAGGTTCTTAAAAACCAGTAGAGGCGCCTTAGAATAAGTAGCCTTAAAACGATAAGGCTGCCTAAATTGTCATTTCTGTTTAAGTATTATTTCTAAGTTTAATGGCAATCTCATGAAAGGCGACCAATCTACCGCTGTTTGGTAGGATACCGTCTGAGTCGTTCTGGCTAGCGAATTTCTTTCATATGTATAGGTTTTTGACGACCGGCTGGTGTAGCGGTAACATACATTGCCTTCTATGCCAGAGGTCCTGAGTTCGAATCCCGGCGGCGGCAGATATTTGTGTGATGAACACAGATATTAGTCGTCAAGTCATGGATGTTTATATATTAAGTATATCAGTTATCTAGTATCCATAACACAAGTTCTTTAAGAAACTTAATTTGGGCTAGATAATGTTGTGTGAGTGTCAGAAATATTTATTTATTATATTTATTTAGGTAGGTATGCCAATTACCAATTATCATCGCTCCCGCGCGGCGTTGATATATTTCGGAAATATTTATAAAGAACAAGTTCCTTCGTAACCTTATTCCTTTCTTTAAAAAAAATCCCTATACCCCGGCAAATAATTCAATGCATTAAAATTACAGTTACAGTGTGCCCACTTTAGGGAAGAAAAAAATAGTAATGTGGTTTAAGTGAATGAATGTAATTATTTTTTAAATAATCAATGGAAAAATATATTTTGAATCATAAGATTTTTCTTTTCTTCTGTTAGCGAAGGGCATCTATCCTTGAAATTTCATATTTAACGACAAACCGAATTTAGAAAATCAAGAAGTTATAAAGTTGATTTTACTTCTACTATAACAGTTTTAAAGCACAAGGTATGTTTGGTAATTAATTATTTTCTTTAAAGTTAATTCAAAGACATAGTACACACCTCGAATTCAATTATTTATTTTAAAAAAATTATGATTTCACATTCAGTACTTACACTACGAAATTTTTAACTGGTATCATTATTTTAGTATTTGACATTTTGATCTGTTAGTTTACTGCATTGAATTTTTATTCGATCATTTCTACATTTTTAACATTTTTTTCTACATTTTTATTTCGACGACCGGCTGGTGTAGTGGTAACATACATTGCCGTCTATGCCAGAGGTCCTGGGTTCGAATCCCAGCGGCGGCGGATATTTTTGTGATGAACACAGATATTAGCCGTCAAGTCATTGATGTTTATATGTTCATTTAAGTTCATTCTAATAAAAAATATGTATATATTCAATATGTATGTTTATATATTTCTTAAGTATATCAGTTATCTAGTATCCATAACACAAGTTCTTTAAGAAATTCAATTTGGGCTAGATAATGTTGTGTGAGTGTCAGAAATATTTATACATTTTATACATTTGCCAGAGTATAATGAAGAACTGTATCTATTTGAGCATACAACAACTGTCAGCCTCCGAAGGAAGGCGTAGTGACAAATGAACTGTCGGCAATCGCCCACACTTGTACCGAACGTTGTCTTAGCTCCCTATCGAATTGTAACATGATAAAACCATGATAAGCACAGGAGTCATTACGCCTAATAAGTTGACGACTTCGACTAAGTGCTGTATGTTATCGGCGAACCGCGCTTCAACAGAAATCCCAAGGGAGGCGAGGCTTTGCTTTGCCGAGCTGTCAATCGCGCGATTGATTGAATGATTACGCCAGGATTCCATCAACAAGTAAACTTACTAGCGGTTTTGTGTTGATTTACTCGCATAAGTCGAATTTCTAGATATTGTTAAATTTTCCACGTAGTTTTTGGGTTTATGCAATTACGAAACTCTCTATTATGATGTATATATGAATATAATTAAAATGTATATATGAACAATTTCATATATACATTTTACTAAGATAGTACTCAAGAGGCCATTTAATTTAATCTAAAAAACGTTCAAAATAGAATAGCAGTAGTGACTGTTGTGTCAGTTCCAAAATCATGCATACACTGATCTTTAATTTCATTTTATTTGAGAGGTTAACAACTCCTTCTTTCTAAGTTATGTGCCTTTTGTTAACGAAGCCACATTTCAATAATACATACACTTTATGGCCATCAAAATAAATACAAAATGAAAAAAAAAAATTTACACAAAGTCAATTTCTATAGCACACACTATCTACGACCTAAACGCGTTGTTGGATTCAATCTATATGATATGTTATTTTAATAATATTAATAGTAGAAATGACAATAAAATATACCGACTCGTACGTAACTGTGGACTTGGTCGATCACAAAAAAGTTTTGACAATCAAACAAACTTGCAAAGTGAAGTTCGATTGAAATTATGTGACAGCTTCATTCGACGCGAACATAATCAACGAATGCAGAGTGTTGTATCTTAGTCTAATATCTTAGTTCCTATTTAAGTTGTGCAAATTGTAATATTAAACAGAGCCAATAAAGATTTCGTTAGTGACAGACGTGTAGTTTCTATCATACAGTCCAAACCAAAAGCAACCTTATCACCGTAACATATGGTCGAATTTCGAACCGGATAGAGAAGACCTCAAGACGTAAACAAATCGAGCGAATATTTTTTGCGACAGTTTTTTGTGTGAACCTTCCGGGAATTTTGTTGCACCTGTGTATTGAACAAAAGGTGTTTACTTGTACTTTGAACTTGAACTGGAATTTGCCGTGATAACAAGTGATATTAGACGTTTGAATTAAATAACTTTTACGTGAATTGTGATATTATAAAATTGAAAAATGAGTGAAGAGTTATTAAATTTATTAGAAGAAAAGGTTACTTTATTACAAAAAACGCAACATAACTTGAAGAAATGCCCTAAACAGAGATTAACTAAGGGTTATATAGAAACGAGGTTACGTACTATAGAAGAGTATTGGAAGTCATTTCAAACGACACATGAGTTATTAGTAAAGAGTGTACCTAAAGTGAAAAGAGTTGATATACCATACCTTGTGAACGAAGAATACTTTCTTATAGAAGACTTATACTTTTGTATGGTGGCGGACTTAAAAGATATGTTGTCATCGTGTAAACCTGGAGTATCGGTATCGGAACCACAACAACCATTTGACTTAAAATTACCTACTATTAAATTACCTATTTTTACCGGAAATTATGAAGACTGGCCGACGTTTCACGATTTGTTTATATCGCTTATAAATAACAATAATTCCATGTCGAGAGTACAGAAACTACACTATTTAAAATCGAGTATAGCAGGAGAACCAGAGTCCTTAATAAAACACATAAATATAACAGAAAATAACTATGATACAGCTTGGGAAACTTTGAAAAATAGATATGGAAACATAAGACTTATTGTTAATTCGATTCTCAGAAGATTTATAAATCAAAAGAAGATTTCAGTACCAAATGCAAATCAAATAAAACAATTATTAGATACTACTAGTGAGTGTTTGAATAGCCTGAAAAACTTAGATATTTCTACTGAAACATGGGATCCATTATTAATATTCCTTGTGGTTCAAAAACTGGATACTGAATCGCATAAGTCTTGGGAGGAAGAAGTCTTTAATACAGACAGCAGTAAATTACCAACCTGGCAGCAGATGAGAGAATTTTTAGAAGCAAAGTACAGAACACTAGAGTTAACCACATCTATGGCATCTGTCACTAGGGACACTAGAGCTGTAAGAGAGAAAGCATTCCATATTTCCACAACACCTAGGACTCAACAATCATGTGTGATGTGTAGTGAATCACACACACTCTGTCACTGTAAAGAATTTACTAAGTTAGATCCGATGGAGAGAAGTGATTATGTGAGAAATAAAAGTTTATGTTACAATTGTTTAACCCCGGGACACCCTGCTTACAAATGTAGACTAAGAGTTTCTTGTAGAATATGTCAGAAACGACATCATACATTATTGCATGAATCAAAGCAGGTTACTAAGGAAATAACTCACTATAGTCAATTACAGCCGGACTTGGAACAAATAGAGGAGACTGGGGAAAAATATACTATATCAAGTAACTTAGCAACACAAAGATCTACAGCTTTATTGGCAACCGCATTAATTACAGTCAGAGGCAGGAATGGCCAAACAACGATACTTCGCGCACTAATCGATCAGGGGTCACAAGCAAATTTTATTCAAGAAAGAGCAGCCCAACTGCTGAAACTTAAGAGAACACCTACGAAAGGGACAGTCAGCGGTGTTGGGTCTACACAAACAACGATTAGTCACGCAGTTGAGTTGGAACTATTTTCTAGTTATGAGAAAGATTTTACTCTTCCACTAAGAGCGTATGTTATGTCTTCAAGTTTGACCGCACAGCTTCCAACCTGGAAAATAAACAATACTTCATGTGGCTGGCAACAAATTCAAAATCTAAGACTAGCAGATCCGACCTTTTACCAACCTGGTCGTATAGACATGCTGCTTGGTGTTGAGGTATATGCGCAGATATTAAGAGATGGTTTCTTCAGAGGTACGGAAGGTATACCTTGCGCACAACATACAAGCCTTGGCTGGATCCTGTTTGGAAACATAAGGGAAGAGAAAGATAAAGAAAGAATGATAGTTTTACATCACCATATTGAAATCGACAATTTATTAAGAAACTTATGGGAACTAGAGGATGATAATAAACGAAAACTAACAAGAGAAGAGGAAATGTGTGAGAAAATCTACAAGGAAAATTATTCAAGAAGTAAAGATGGGAGATACAAGGTGAAGTTACCATTCAAGCTGGAAAATCCAAGATGCGTAGAGGGAAATACATTAGAGATAGCTGCCAGACGCTTAGAACAATTAGAAAGAAGGTTTGAGAAAAATACATATTTAAAGAAAGAATATACTAAGGTTATAGAAGAGTACATTCAGCTAAATCACATAGAGGAAGTCCCTGAAAATGAAATACAAAATCCAGCAGTTTATCTTCCACATCATGCAGTTATACAACAATCCAGCGATACAACAAAAGTGAGAGTGGTGTTCGATACATCCTCAAGAGCTGACAATAATATATCTCTGAACGATGAATTGCTAATTGGTCCTCAAATTCAAGAAGACATGAGATCGTTGGTTATGAGATGGAGATTGAAAAGATTAGGCTTTGTGGCCAACATTCAACAGGTGTTCAGACAATTATTGGTGTCTGAAGAAGACACAGATTATCAAAGAATTCTATGGAGGAAGGAAAAACATGAATTTATGAAACATTACAGAATTCTACGAGTTACCTTTGGAACTGCTTCCGCACCATACTTAGCAGTACGAACATTACAACAGGTAGCTGAAGACGAAGGTGAGAAATTTCCGACAGCAGCACAAACAATAAAAGAGGATTTTTTCATGGACGATCTGCTGTCTGGAGAAGACACGGCAGAAGAAGCAATAAAAACTGCTCACGAAATATCTGTAATTCTCAAGGCTGGAGGTTTCAATCTACAAAAATGGTCGTCTAACAGCTTAGAATTCCTGAAAGAATTTAATATAAACCAGCTAAGTACTCTCGTTAATCTTGATATCGACGTTGGTGGCACAGTGAGAACACTTGGCTTATTCTGGAACATTGGAGAAGATACTTTAAATTACAACATAGACTTACCTGTGTCACCTAATAAGATAACAAAGAGAAGCATACTTGCAGAAACTCAGCGCCTCTTCGATCCTTTGGGCTGGGTAGCTCCTGCGCTGTTACCTGCAAAGTTAATCATACAGAAGTTGTGGTTACAGAGAGTTTCCTGGGACGATGAAGTAGAACCTGAAACAGAAAATCAATGGTTAGAAGTGAAGGATAATATAAAAGCAATGTCAGAAGTAAAATTAAACAGGTGGCTTAATACTACAAATAATAATATGAATGAAGTGAGCATCCACGGTTACTGCGACGCTTCAACTAAGGCTTATAGTGCAGTAGCCTACCTGCGAGTTAAAGACGATGATGGACAATACAAAACTGGTCTAATAGCTGCACGAACGCGAGTCGCTCCAGTCAAGCCCATCACACTCCCACGCTTAGAACTGTGTGGCGCAGTACTTTTATCAAAATTGCTGAAACAAATTAGCGAGGCGACTCGTATACCTGCTGACAGAATATTCGCATGGACCGATTCAACTATCGTATTGTCATGGTTGAGTGGAGATCCTGCTAGATGGCAGACCTTTGTCCGAAATCGCGTAGTCACTATTCTTGATAATATTGGTGCGAAATGGTTCCATGTGAAATCTGAAGAGAATCCTGCCGATGTTGCATCTCGTGGCATCCTGGCATCGGATTTACTTAATCATAAACTGTGGTGGCAAGGACCAGAATGGTTGAAGTATGAAGTTTTAGAAATGTCAAAACCTGAAAACATAGACACAGAATTAGAAAAAAGAGAGAAGATAGAGGTCAACACAAAAATAGTAGAAGAAGAAACTTACATGTATAACCAATTCAGCGAGTTTGATACACTAAGTGAGTTGAAAAGGTGTATGGTTTTATGTAAGAGATTCCTAAACAGCAAAAGAAACAAACCCCAGATACATGCCTTAATCACTCCGACTGAGTTAGAAAATGCATTAGATGTTTGCGTAAGGATAGTGCAAGCTAGAGAATTCACGGAAGATATCAAATGTTTGAAGAAAGGAGAAGAAGTCGGTAAGGCAAGTAGAATCAAGAACCTTAATCCGATCCTTGATACAAATGGAGTCCTCAGGGTGGGCGGCCGTCTACGCCATGCTCAGATACACGAAGATGTCAAACATCCTATTCTTTTAGAACATAGTAGCCCACTAGCAAGCTTGATCGTCGCTGAGGCTCATAAGAAGTCACTCCATGGTGGGGTACAACTTACGATGAATACAACTCGTTCGCGCTATTGGATACTAAGGCTGAAATCTCTCGTAACAACCATAATACACAGATGTATCATTTGCGCTAGACAACGGGCTGCATGTCGAACACAATTAATGGGTGACTTACCAAGAGTTCGAGTTACACCGGCGCGTCCTTTCTTGCATTCAGGAGTAGACTTTGCTGGGCCATTACAGATACTGATGTCTCGAGGAAGAGGAGCTAAATGTAACAAAGCATATATCTGTATATTCATTTGTATGGCTACAAAGGCCATACACCTTGAATTAGTAGGAGATCTGTCATCAAATGCATTCATAAGCGCTTTTAAACGTTTTGTCGCCAGAAGAGGTCGTTGCAGTCACATTTGGAGTGATCAAGGGACCAACTTCGTTGGGGCCAACAAGGTACTGGCAGAAATGTGGCGCCAAGCAGAGTTGAACATACCTGGTGACTTCGCAGACCTGCTCGCTGAAGATGGCACGCAATGGCATTTCAACCCACCGTACAGCCCTAACTTTGGCGGGTTGTGGGAAGCCGGTGTGAAATCGGTCAAATACCATCTAAAAAGAATATTAAGCACGAATCTTACATTTGAGGAGATGTCGACAACCCTATGTGAAATAGAAGCTTGCCTGAATTCCAGGCCATTGTGCCCTATAGATTCTTCAGATCCTGATAATCTAAACATACTTACCCCAGGGCACTTTCTCATCGGTGAAGCTCCAATTAACGTTCCTGAACCTGACATAAAGAATATTAACATCAAAAGATTATCCCATTGGCAGCATACTCAAAGACTGAAACAAGACTTCTGGCACAGATGGCATTCAGAATACCTTACTCGGTTGCAACAACGACCCAAATGGCTAAGTCAAAAGAAAGAGTTTCAGCTTGGAGATATTGTTCTAGTCAAGGAAGAAAATTTACCTCCTGGCAAGTGGATGTTGGGTAGAATTGTCATGAAACATCCAGGTGCAGACAACGTTTGTAGGGTTTACAGTGTTAAATATTGTGGTAAAATTATCAAAAGATCAATTTCTAAATTATGTTATCTCCCAATCAATGATTAAAATTTCATATACTTAAATTTCATATAAAATGTATGTAAATTTCCACTTACCATTTATATTAAATGTATAATTGAGTTAAGTAATCAAATTATGTAATTCTGTATAATAAATCAAATAATTAAAATTTCAGCTCAATTATAAGTATAAAATTGTATGTTCCATTTTTCCCAGCTTGCCTCTATAGTAGTAAAATATAGAATAGGTCAAGTAAATGTATGATTTAAGTTCAATAATTAAGGGTTAGGTTAAATGAATTTGATATTGTGTTCATTCTTGAATCAAACTATAATTAAGAATGTTTTTTATTAAAACACACTTGTTTTGAGTAAGATATTAGTAAGTATGTCCGTCTTGTTTAAGTTTAATCATTCACTTAAGAATATTAGTATGCAGAGTATTTTTGATGTTTAAGTTTAGTATTTTAGTATTCTAAAGTTGTGAAGCGTAAATTATTTATGAAAATTATAAAACTAAAGTTTTGGTGGGCGGCATGTTGTATCTTAGTCTAATATCTTAGTTCCTATTTAAGTTGTGCAAATTGTAATATTAAACAGAGCCAATAAAGATTTCGTTAGTGACAGACGTGTAGTTTCTATCATACAGTCCAAACCAAAAGCAACCTTATCACCGTAACACAGAGCGTTAAGAAAAAACCGACTTAGTCAAAACTTTGGCTGAAGTAGGAGGTCGTCAAGGTAAACGATTTCCGAATTCATACATTTAAAAACAAATCATGAAGTTCTCAATCGATTTCAATAAAATTTATATGGGGCCAAGTGGGAAGTGTCTTCTATCATTCAGAATCATCCAAATCGGTTTACCCAGTCATAAGTTATGAGTACCTTCTTCTTTTCTTGAAGTCGGTTGAAACCAGACAAAAATCATCAGGAGTTGTCATGGCGTATTCAACATATAGCAGGTTAAACAACGTTAGGCTGGGTCGGCACAAGAAAAGCGGAGGGGGGGACGGAGAAGGAGATACGCTCACCTTCTCCCTCCCGATAGCCAGCCGTAGCGGGTGAGGGGACCTGCTGTGGCTATAGGGCTATGTGTAGGGAAATGGTCTCGTGTGCTGGACCATTTCCTACGTGGGGGGCGCTCGGCTAAGGCTGAGCGCAATCTGCCGGGGCTCGCGGGTAATGCCAATGGCGGTACCGTGGGCTCCATCTATGGCAGATGAGGTACACCTTGAGGTTTTTAGTGGGTAGGTCTGGCCTTCTGCCGGATCATCTCCACATACCCCGTCGCTCCCCCTTGGGCGGTCGGGGACGTGATAGCACGTTTTCCTCAAGTAAAAAAAAAAGGGTCGGTACAAGAATGGGTAACCGTCGACCACTTATTTACTGTAATGAAGTCTTTCATTGCTTCGGAGGCATTTTAAGCAGTTGGGATCCAGGTGTTTAGTAGCATTGGGCTGGCTTTGTAGTTTACAGCCAAAACCATCTCTGTACCCGAGAAGCGAGTTTAATAGCCCTGCAGTGGGTTTATGTAAATGGTTGAGATGATGAGTCAAATATAATTCTGACTAACCCTCCGGGTCAAAGTGACTACAAACAACCAACCGACTCGTGCCACGTCTTATTTCCATATCCATAGATATGAAATAGCTCATTGCTCTATTAGAACAACGAAACATAAATTGCAAACACAGTTTTTTCTCTGTTCATACTATAATCATAAGTTTAGTCTCGTGGGTAGAAAAATATAGTAAAATAGGTGTCATTGTGTAGGAGAGGAAAAAACAGTAAGTTAACCTGGTATTCTGAATGTCTCGTTGAACTCACGGCGCTAAGGCGCAAAATAAAAGTGTTTATTCATAAAAAACCACAGTTACAAGCTTTTCAATCATTTATTTATTTAATGTTCACAGAACCAACAGCACTTATGACTATTACAACAGGAAGAAGTAGGTAAAATAAATATTGCCAATAACAGGTTCACTATTTTTACACAGTAAAACTTTTTAGAGTAGGTAGAATTAAACGAACAAAAGTACACCAAAGAATCAAATAAAAAATTCAAAATTAAGCATACCATAGCCAAACTTTTTGACTAAAAACAAATTTATCTATACTAATATTATAAAGCTGAAGAGTTTGTTTGTTTGTTTGAACGCGCTAATCTCAGTAATTAAAAGTGGGATTTGAAAAATTATTTTTGCATTTGATAGCCCAACTCTTGAGGAAGGTTATAGGCTATATTTTATCCCGAAATTCCCACGGGATCAAAAGTTACGCAGGTAAAGCCGCGCGCGGTGGCTAGTTGATAAAAAAATTAAAATAAAAGTACATCAGGTACCTCCACTTCAGCTCATGTGATTCGTAACCTATTACATAAATTAAATCTTAGCCACGAAGCTTCGCCTTAAGAAAACCTTATTGCCCTGGATAAGCATGTTGTAAAAAGGCAATTAATCCGAATTACCCCCATTTGGATCGTTACAACTTCTTCAGGGTACGGTTAGTGACCACCCTTCATAAACAGGGTGAAAAGTGGGTCATTTTTGAAATTCCAGTACGTGATAGTTTGAGATCATACATGAAGAGAAAAAGTAAAATAAAAAATAAATATTCATAATTTACTGAGTAAACGACTTCGTTTAAGCATGTAACATAATCGCATGGTTACATAAGCGTAATGCAATAGATACTCAGCGGGTGGGGGTGTGCGTGTTGGGCAACGCGTCGGGAAAAGTTTTCTAAGGTCTCTTTATTTATTCGCTAGCTGTTGCCCGCAACTTCGTCCGCGTGAATAGGTACTGGTTATCGGAGTTGGATATATAATATTATATATAATATACTCCTTGAAGTTCAAATTTACACTATTCCAAATTTCGTCAAAATTAATTCATTAGTTTAGCTGTGAAAGCTTTACTCATAGATAAACAGACAGAGTTACTTCAAAAACTATTACAACAAAGCTGTGATCCGCAGTTTCACCTAGGTTTTGTGAAATAGATCTACAAAAAAAATATTAAAAATAACCTACAATAATCAACGAATGGCCGACTTAGAGTGTCATCCACGTAAACATTCTCCGAAATCATACATAATGTTTCAAAATTTGAAATTTTCAATGAAGTACTCAACCGATTTCAATTAAATTTATATTGAACCAACTATGAAGTATAGGGGGTATTAAGAATTTTCAAAATCGATTCATAATTGTTTCAAATATCGTGTAACAAAGACACAAAAAGAACACAGACGAATTGAGAACCTTCTCCTTTTTTGGAAGTCGGTTGAAAGTAAATATCAAACAAGAATACCTACGAAAGGCACACTGGATAAAAGTAAGGGGGTTATGTATAAGGGTAGGTACATAGGTAGGGAGGTATATTACATAGATGGTGCCCACACTTCGTCTGCATTGAATTAGCATTTCGAGTAGGTTATTTTCTTCTTCAAGGGATTATCTATCTTTAATAACAAAAATTAAAATGAAGAATCTTCGCCTATACATATAATATGCATAACTTCTAACCACAAAAATAACTACATATCTATTAAGTACCCAATGTACCTAGTAAATTGAATCGCGCGAGAAGCTTTTTTTATTACATTTAGCGCTATCAACATAGGAAACTTTTTTACTATATTACCAACTATCTTTCAGATTTATTATTTAAGTCCCCCCTTTTATAAGCCCCCGGTACCAGGAGTATTTACTTAGAATTCCTATTCCCATGTTTATTTTTACTGTAGTTCAGTTTTTTCTAGCTATCTGAGCGCTTTCACATACTACTAATGCTACGTTTCAATATTAACCTTTCGTTTGTATAGAATGTACCAGCTGCATCTCTTCCCGGGCATACTGTAAGAGTCATTTAAGGGATAGAGGTATTTCTTTCCCTTAAATATTCTTTTTTTTTTTGTTTTTCCGCCACAGAAGACAACCCCTCAGAGCACCCGCAGGCCTATTGACCGTACGAGAGCTCACTGAGAGGAGGAGGAGAATACGTCAGAAGTACGAAGGGGCACTTGCCAGGGGGTATTAGTCCCCGACCAGATGACACCCAACAGTGTGAGACTTCTACTCACTAAACTCCCCCTTAATGATCTTTTGTCTTTCTACAGACAATCGACCGAAGAAATGAGCGACAGCCAGTTGGTGGTGCAGGCTGCGCGTAGAAAAATTTATAAGAAGCACAACGTGCTAAATCGACTACTTACATCAGCTATGAGCTGGCAGACAGGAGATTGTCCAGATCAGAAGAGAGTTGGTTTGGAGGATCCGAGAGAACGTCCTTGGGCCTACGACAAGAGCGTTTGAAACATTTTGGATTGGGTTGGTACCCGACAGTCGCACGAACTAGCCTATTTGGATGATTTTCGCACCGTTTTGGAAGTGGGATACGGATAGGGACTTAAGGTATTGCTGGATGGTGGGGAGTTTGAGGTCCCTGTGTAAGTCCGCGTTCCTAACATAGTACGGGGCGTTTGTGGCCCTCCGACAGAAGTTGTTTTGAACTACTTGGAGTTTGTAGAGCAAACGAGGCTTGGCGTGGGCAAATACGGGACCGGCGTACGTCATGACTGGTCTGATACAGACCTTGTATAGGGTACATTTATTGCGCAGTGACATTTTACTGAGGCGACCTATCATGCTATTGAGTCGGCTGAGGTAGAATTTAGCCAGTTTGGTTACCCTGGTGATATGGGGTTCGAACGATAGCGTCCTATCGAGTGTGACGCCGAGATATTTGACCGTAGCTTGCCACGGAATGGGGACTCCACGCATGCGGACGCAAGGGTCGGACGCGGCCGCCCTTCGACGTTCTTTGTGAGTGAAGCAAATCGCCGAGCTTTTGTCGGGGTTTACTTCAATACGCCACTTCGAGAACCAGGCGCTGAGGTTGTTAACAGCCTTTTGTAGCTTTCTAACTATTGTTGACATTTCGCGACCGCGATAGTAGAGAGCAGTGTCGTCGGCAAAGAGGGCGAGTTGGACACCTTCGGATGGTTTGGGGATGTCGTTAGTGTATACCGAGTATAGTAACGGCGCGAGGACGGAGCCTTGAGGGACTCCGGCTTTTAGCGGATGGGGGGACGAAAGCGTGCCTTCGAATCTAAAGCGGAAGGTGCGATTTCTGAGATATGACGAAATTATACGGACTAACCTATCTGGGAGACCTATACCGTATAATTTGTGTACTAAGCCTGCGTGCCAGACCTTGTCGAAGGCCTTGCCTACGTCGAAGAAGACGGCGCCAGTTTTGAGGCGTCCAGGGTAGAAGCCGGAGAGAGCGTGTTCGGTGATACGTTGAACCTGCTGAGGGCAGGAGTGTTGAGCGCGGAAGCCGAATTGTTCGGCTATGATTAGGGGATCACCGTCTATAGGAAATAGGTGATTTTTGATACGCGTGAGTATGATACGTTCGAAGTTTTTACCCAGAGCCTTGAGGAGGCTGATGGGTCGATGGTTGGATGGGATATGATGGGGTTTCCCAGGTTTGGGGATGCCTATAACGATTGCCTCTTTCCATGCTTTTGGAAAGTGACTAAGATCAAGGCAGGCGTTATAGAGTATTGCCAGGATGGCAAGAATCTGATGGGGGAGGTGCTTGAGCGCCTGGTTAGAGATACCATCCGCCCCCGGTGCTTTTTTAGCATGGAGGCGTTTGATATGAAGGCGAATCTCGTCTTCGGAGACCTTGACGGGTTCGCTGGTCGGGGGTAGGGAGTCCTTGAAGAGGACGTCGTCTTCTACCGCCTTTAGATGGGCGGGGTCGACGGGTTGGGAGCTGGGGGAGCATTGAGCGGCAATGCTGTCGGCGAACGTTTCAGCCTTTTCATCATCTTCAAAGGCTAAGGTGCCGTCTGGGCGGACCAGGGGAGGGACGTGGGAGACTGTGTCTATGCGAAGGCAGCGTGCCATTCTATAATAGGCCGTATGAGATGGAGTTATGTTTTCCATAAGCTCGTTAGCTTGAAGTTCTCTGTATTCCGCGAGGGATTTTTTGACTTTCCGCTGAAGTTGATTTGCCGTTAACCTATTCTCGGGTGTTGGATAGCGCCTAGCCCAGCGAAGTGCAACGTTTTTTTGTTTGATTAAAGCGAGGATGTGAGGAGGGAGTTTGGGTTTGGGAACCGGGACGGTTTTTTCATTTTCACTGATGGCATTGGTGATGGCATCGGTGATAACGTCAATCCTGTCGGGACTATTGAAGTAGTCCGGAGGGAAGGCCAGTGGTGAGTCGGGAGCGCCAGAGAGAGTGGCAAGAGATTTCGTAAACCCTTTCCAGTTGGTAAAGGTTTTCGAAGAAGGGGTTGGATCGGAAAGACTGCCTAAAGTTAGGCGTACGGGGCGATGATCAGAGCCGAGGTCGTCGAGCGAATCAATAGAGCGTAGGTCTAGAGAGACGTTTTTGACCATGGCGAAGTCTAGGATATCTGGAGGGTGGTTAGGATTGGCAGGATAGTGAGTGGGAGAGTTTGGACATAAGATATCAATATCTATGTTCAGTGACTCTAGGATCTCGTCGAGTTTGGTGCCGTTACTGTTGATTGAGTAGCACCCCCAGTCAGTATGTTTGCAGTTAAAATCTCCAAACATAATGACTGATTGGCCCAACCCCAGTATGGCCTCAAAGTCGCTGCGAAGGGGAGGCTTCTCCCTATCGCTAGGAAGGTAGATGGAAGCAATGATGATGGAGGGGTGGCCTGTGATGGCTACCTTGCATACCGTTGCTTCGAGGTTAATGAGAGGAGGAGTAGGGATTTGGATACAATGGAGACCACGCTTGTAGTAAATGGCAGTGCCGCCGCGATCAGCGTCGACTCTGTCATTCCTTACCAGCGAGTATTTGGGAATGGAGAATCCTCTGCGGTTATTGGGTTTGAGCCAGGTTTCCTGGACTAGAAAGAGGTCGAAATCGTGCTTTTGAAGAAAGAGTTTGACTTCGAGATGACTAGAACGGAGTGAACGCGCGTTAAATGACCCGAGGGTTAAGCCCTTAGGTTTGGTCTTGGAGCGACCAGACGTAGTTGTGGGGGCACGGGGGACACTATTGTTTACCGCCATTGAGGAGTTTTTCGATATGTTTGATGACGGGTGCGTATTTGCTAAGGATTTGGGTGACGGCCCTTATGGGGTTGCCTCTCCCTATGGTCGTGGTGATCGCGGCTAGCTCGGCATCTATGGCTAGGTAGGTGTCGAGACTAGCAAAGCCAAGGAGGTTGTCTAGATTGAGTTGGTTTTGGAGGGCGGGTTGAGTGGGTGCCCTAGCGGGTGCTGATATTGGGGGGGCCTTGCGCCAGGCCGGTGCTAACAGAGGAGAGGCAGTGGCCTGAGGGGCCTTTTGGGATGTCGGAAGGACGCTGACGGAGGGTTGCGGAGGGGCGGGCTTTTTAGGCACGGCCGCCGACGGTAGTTTGGGCTTCGGAGCCCTGGGACAGCCGCGATAGTTGGCTGTGTGGCCCGAGTTGCACACAGTACGCAAGCAGGGTCGGTGGGAGATTCGCGAGTGCGGGTGCAATCTTGAGTCGAGTGCGGTTCCAGGCACTTGACGCACCTGGGGTTTGCACGACAATTGGCCGAGGCGTGGCCATAGACTTGGCAGCGGTGGCATTGGGCTGGGAAACCGGTTTTGCGCGGGCCTTCCACGCGGATTTTGATGTGACATACGTCTTGGAGATCACGAAAGATGCTCTTCCCCTTTGGGGAGTTTTCCAAAATAACTAGGGCTAGAGGGAATTTTTTACCGGTGCTGGATTGAATTTTGTGAACGGCTGTTACCGGGAAGCCTTGGGTTGTGAGACTATCTTTGATGTCTTGGTTTTCGATTTCATAATGGATGCCCCTAAGAATCGCGCGAACTTTGCGCTCTTCCGGGAGAGCGTACGTGTGGTATTGGTATTTACCGTCGGAAAGGAGTTTTGTTAGGGCACGGAAGGCGTTGACCGACGAGACTTCAACTTTAAGGTATTCGCCGACGTTGGTTGCTTTGTTGTAGCTAATTTTTGGGTTGCTTGTATCGCATTTTTTGGAGATGTCGGACCACGTATTTTTGTCTTTTATGAAGACAGGTGGGGGTTTTATTTTCGCGGATGAAGGTTCGGGTGCGGGGGCCGCGTTATTAGGGACTGCTGTTTTTCTCTTTGGAGAGTTTGGGGTTGGAGAGGCCTCTGGAGATCGGGGGGAGGATTCGTCATTGTGACGTTGTTTTTTGTTTTTTTGTTTTTTGCGCGAGGCGGAAAGCCAGTCGTTGCCGGTGTCTGGGGCGAGGCTAGGCCTGGGATACGTTTCTTCTTCACTATCCGAAACATGAGGGGACGCGATCGACATCCGGTCGATTTCCGAGTCCGAGGCATCCTGAGTGGTAGGAGCCGCGGGAGCCTGGGTGTCGGGGGACGCGGGGGAGTCGCCAAATACCACGGGGAGTTGCGACAATGGTAAGGACTGCGAGGCTTGGGTGAGGTCCAGAAGGGACTGTTTGGGATCGCGAGTTGGACAACGTGCTTTTATGCGGGAGTTGCGTTTGCGAGCTTTTGATGAGGTGTTTGACACCACTGAAGGTGATGGATTGGGATATGGTGCGGCGTTGGACCGGGGGTCGTGGCGAGACTGGGAGCGCGACACCGAGCGACTCGAGGCCTGAGTGGCCGGGAGGGACGCGGAAGGGACCTCAGTAGTCTGGGGTGGTGAGGCCTGAAGGGCCGGGAGGATCGCGGGTAAATTCTGAGGGGCTGATGCGAAACTCTGAATTAACGTGAATATTTGTTGTATTTGGAGCTGAATTTGTTGGAATCGGAATTCGCATGACTGACTTACCTCAGCCCGAGGCTCTTCCACCGCGTCGGGCCTAACCCTGGATTCGACGGAGGACTCCATCGAACCCGGTGAACCTAACCTACTCTGAAAAAGAATCCTATCCTAATTGGGGGGGGGCCTACGTGCCGGTGAACGGCGAAGTGGCTGCACAAACTGCGCTGAAAAAAAAAGATCAACCTAACACGGACCTATTACCGATGAACGGCGGACGATCAGGCTTAGTTGTCACGGTTACGTATCCACCTGATCAGCGATGCTTCGGTTGGCAGTAGATGACTACCTTGAAAGGGCAGAGAGTCCACTCAACTTCCGCAGAGAACTTTCCGAAAAGAGCTTGACTTGAGACCTTACTCGCACGAATGCGGGAGAGGGAACAAGGAAAGCGCAGTACGAACACTCGAGAGCGGCCGCAAACACGACCGTTCGGGAGCGAACGCAAACGGGAAGTGCACGTTAAATATTCTTTCTTCATCATATGGTTTTATATCCTCTGGTGTTCTGCCTATCCCATAAGGGATACAGGCGTGAAGTTATGTATGTATGTTCGTTTAGTCTACGTCCAACAGTAGAATTAGCTACCAGGCGTGAGTCCCGTATATATTTTCGAAAACCATTTTACCAACAAATAGATCCCATTTTTTTGACTTTTATAAATGTCAGCGAATGAACTGAAGTCCGATGAACGTTGAGGGAATACGGCCATAGACACACAGATTCGGTAGGTATCTCGGAGAATAGACAGCGCGAGTGGCGGCCATGCCACTCGCCTCTCGCCCGCCCGCGTCATCCCAAACATACCTACATAGTTCATTACAGAGTTATTTTAAAATTACGATATCTCCCAAGATATTGATTGAAATCAATGTATTAAATTGGATAAAGATTAATAGTATATTAATAAAACTCCATCGCAAATTAATTCTTTAATTTCGAACGCGATTTATAATCATAAAAATAGTGGGTCGCGGCTCATTCAGCCTCTTCCGGGGTGTGGGAACAAACATCCGTTCCTACATTACCATCAGGTGAGATTGAAGTCAATCGCGGTTTTCGTCCTCGAAAACCTACAAAAGCTTTTATAAATTGATATTGCCACTTCGAATTACAAATTAATTTTGTTCGTTCTGTAGGTTGAAATTTCCAGAACGAAAACGTTGAAACCAAAAACGCACTGTGCTTTCTCTAGCGACACCACTGCCATACACATAATTAATTCTTCGAGCCGTTTCTGCAGCATTGGTGCCAAGCCGGAACTCGTTTTCGTAAATAACGCGACATTTTAAATTTTCCATTTTGTAAACTCAATGACGCAGAGAAAAAACGAAAAAAAAAAACAGAAATATGGTTTTCGAGACACAAATTGATGAGTAAATAGCTGTATACATTTAAATTTGGAATTCTAAACTAAAGAGGACATATTTGAGATTAAAGTGGCCAGTACGAAAAAACACCGATTTCATATGTAAGGACCTAATATTCGTATTATTCTTTAATTTGAATAGTACAATATTGCTTTCGTAATAATAATGTTTTCTTTTTTATCTTGATTGCGTTCAAACAACTACGCTAATATTAAGATCACAACATTTCATTGACTCATATAGGTATTTACAAATATAAATTAACCAACAACGACTAAATCTGACAAAAAAAAATTAATTTGTCAGATAAAAGTTAACTGATGAATAAAGTACTCGTATAACCCGACAGCTTCAATCTCGTCTCAAGTTATTGTCGTATTATCTCACTGTCAAAGAATATTAAAAAATACATAAAACAACATTCTGCCGAGTAACACTTTACTCGTCATAACTTTTCTCTTACGATTGAAAAACCAGGCCTTAAAATAACAATATAAAGGATAAACTATTTCATTGTGTTTTTATCATTGGCAGCTACTAAATAACTATTTACACAACCATTATAAATTGAGTCAAAATACACATCCGCTTAGATAATTTGAATTTAAATATTAGGGATAGATTTCATTCCATCTTATCTTATCTTATAAATATCTAAGTTTCTGAAATTAGACACTAATAATATAATTTTAGACATTTAAATGTTTTATTTACTTTAATTATTTATTTTATTTAATTTTATCTGTTTGAAGGGAATTGGTGTGAATTTTGATAATAGAAATTCACTTACTATGCAATTGACTTTTAATTGTATGATTAATTTAATAAAGTAAATTTTAATTTGTTTAAATTGATTCAAATTTTAATTGTTTAATTTAATTTGATCAGATTGTTAAATTTACTTTGATTTAATTGTTAAACATAATTTAATTGTTTAATTTTCAATTAATCTACCAAATGATTTCATATACTTAATTAATTATTAGTCAATCTAATTTTAATTTTTATCAAATTTATTTTATTTTGTAAAATTGTGGAAGAGCGGGGTCCTCAAACACAGGCATTGAATGTCTAACTGAATACTCCAGACGACTATTTATATTAGAATAAGAGGAAGGAAATAAATTAATAATTATTATGATTTTTATTATTATCATCATTTCTTCTTAATAAAGTATCTAATAGTCTATCACAAATATATGTACTTAATTAATCAGCATCTGAAATACACCCTTACAACGTTATCCGCCTTAACCATTAACGTCACCACCACTAAGCTCTTATAAAACCAATTACATGAGCAAAGTACACGCTATAATTAGCACGTAAGACTCGATATTATTTTGTACTTCGTAACCGTTATCCCAAAACCCTTAATAGGTATTACAGTCCTAAATTACCAGGTAATTCCAGGAAAAGGTAAATCAAGGTCGATAACACCGCCCTACTGTTTTTCTTTGCTATTTTTTTCAAGAGCACGTGCGACGGGTCAATGCCCTCTAGTTTAGTTTTTTGCCTCTGGAGATAAGAGCGAGGGACGTTCGCGAAATGACACCTGGGCAGTCGAATCTGATGTTTGTTATTGTAAAAATGACGGAATCCAATTGCTTTGATAGGGGATTTATAAATATTAATGGTTTGATTTCGAGGAAGATACATGTGGTTGACTTTGAAATAACTTGTCAGTACTGAATTGCTGTCATCACTGCCACTAACTTATATTGGTGGTTGGGTAAAACTGCTTTCAGAAACGTGAGCGACTGCTTCCTGGATAATTTCGCCTCTAAATTAAGTAAAATAGCTTTGCTGTGTTCTAGACAAAAGGGCAGGCAATGTAATTATTGTAATTGGGACTAACCGTATGATATCATAAGGTTGGCAACGTTTCCTCTTCAGAGTATCCATGGGTGGTAGTGATCAGATAACTAACTAGCTCCTTTTTATTTTACCCTATGTTCGCATTAAAAGGTCACTATAGTTGCACGACTTTTTCTCGGAAACGACATAATGATTGAGAGAAATTAATCAACGAATGGAGAGAATTAAAAAACCGACTTCTCGTCAAAAATTTCGCTGAGTTGAGAATGTCATCAATGTAAACATTTCAATGAAGCACTCAACCGATTTCGATGAAATTTAAATGGGACCAGCTATGAGGTATCGCCATTTTCAAAATCAATTTATAATTGTCTGAAATTTCGTGTAACAAAGACACAAAAAAAAAAATACACGAATTGAAAACCTCCTCCTTTTTTGGAAGTCGATTAAAAAATGTTTTAACGCTCCTACGCAGTTGGCCGCCTATGCGGTTCGTTTGAGCGTTCCAACCGCTTAACGCGGTTTCTTAGCGATCAGCCGCGAAACAGGTCGCATCTTTCCATTAAACAGCTGGGGTTGGATTTTTGTGGCAGTTGTAGCCTGCTAGCCGCTACTGCGTAGGAGCGCTTATTATTTGACCGATTTGTAGATATTCTACTGTATTCATCTGTATTCATCTGGTCTCTGAATTCATCTAGCTAGCGACCACTTTTCATAGAAAATATGCCACTAAGCAAAGGAGCCACTCGGATTAGTGGTTTTTTACGACAAGTTTATCCAGGGGCAGTAGGGCTATACGGATAGAAAAAAAGGCGATTAAATGTGGTTACAAACCATACATCTTTGGTTACAAACCATACATCTTTGGTAATACTATCTTATGAGACACCTCTACACCACTTCGTATATCCTAATGTTCATTAATTATTTTGATAAGCTTGAGTCCGTAAACATGAACATTTACTCAACAACTCTTATTCATTTTTAAAACCCTTTATATTCTCAATAGCGTCAAAACAGGTTCAATGAGATCTTTTTACGGTAAACAAGACACTAATGGTCCAAATGCCGTTTTATAAAATTTTCCTTTAGTCATAAAAGCGTTCATAAAAAAAATATTTATATGTGAACTTGATTTTGCGACTCAGAGTGCAATTCACAGACACAAAATGAAGAAATACAATAGGTACATTAAATTAATATAATTGTAATACCGTGTTTTCCAACAAGAGTTTATTTTGGTTCGCAATACTATTTGTGATGTTGGTTTCTATAAAATGGTATTCAATATACGCTTTTGTATACGAGTATACGCACGTCATGAAGTTCAAGCATATGACGTCCACATGACCTGGTCAAAGATTCTGTTTTCCTGAGGTGTTTTTCAACATTTTGTCTAATCATTGTCTGGTCAATGATTATGCAAAATTAAACTCTATAACTAACAGAAATACAGTTAGTAATGCAAAGCTCTTGGCTTACAAACCGGTGGCGACTGGCGATTAACTCCATGACGTTATACCTACAGCGTTTGTTTTGGATCGAAAAATTTGAACTTTGTTTTTAAAAAAACATAGTCTACGTATCGTCTCATTAACAAACAACATTAGCCTTTGTATCAGAATGTTGTGTTTTCTTGGGAAAGCCCGCTATTAAAAGCACACAACTTATTTTGATGACTAATAAAGGCAAAACAGGTAACTTGCGTGCATTTCGACTTGTTTTTTGGGCATAATATGTATTGTAATATTTTACGTTTTTTTTTTATATGCATTGGCAGCTAAACTTGCATTGAGTGTTAATTTATCTAGCATTAATTTTGTCTAACAAAAGACTTTATTTGGCTTAGTTAATAAGTAAACAAACACCGTGAATATTTGTAGCCCCCCGGGTTCAGCAACCGCTAAACTTGCCCTTCAAAACACGTAGGTCGTTGTGATATTAATGATCATTTGTGGAAATGGCGTAGGTGAAAGAGGTGAGGTTAGATCTGATATGTAGGTACCCAATACCTACCCAACAAAATATTGCTTATATAGGTATATAGTCTTTATGATAATAAAGATAATATCCACTACACCTCGCGACTATAGGGTGTTTTTTATAAAGATCTAAATATTTTAGGAGAAGGTTAAGAATGATGGGTGAATTCAATTTATGAAAACAAAATTTTTTTTTGTTAGGTAAATTGATTTTTTTCATTCTCATAAGTTAACAACATTTTAGTTTAAATAATTTACGTGGCTGGTGACTAATTTACGAGTAAATATCAAGAAATAAGAGCGTTTTCCAAGTATTTCCATTAGGAATAACGTTAAGCATCGATTTTTCAATAGTCAGATAAAATTGAACACTTAAAAGAATTGTAAAATTTCAATTAAAAAATATATATATATACATGCATACACAACTTCACGCCTGTATCCCGTATGGGGTAGGCAGAACACCAGAGGTAATAAAACCATCTGATGTCACGTTTGACAAATTAGGAGGCATTATAATAGTGAAGAGAGACTATTGCAGTGACAGGGGGTCAGCCTATCGCCCACAAAAAAGCCTCTCATAACACCTCGGTCCCTTAACTGACTTTTACAGTATGCCCGGGAAGAGAAGCAGCTGGCACATTCTATGTTTTTCTTTCGCTCCCAGTCCAGCATAGAAGCAATAAATATATATATATACAATTTTTTTTGTCATAAATTGAATCCACACGTCATTCTTAACCTTCTCTTAAAATATTTTGATCATCAAAAAATGACCCTGTATTTGCTGCTTAGCGTTTGCTGGTACTTGGGTTTTGATCAGCTGGGCCGGTTAAGGAGAGATATACCTTTTAATATTGTAAAAAGAGGTCGTTTTTTTTCCATGCCAATTGATTCAAAGTGCGCATGAAGTCTATGGTGGTCACGCCTATCCAGAAGAAACCTATTCACTCGACACTTACTAGAACTAGAACTGTGTGGTCAGGAAAAAAAGACGCAGGCAGCTCGCTCCACACCTTTGCAACCCGTACCAAAGTAGTATAGGTACCTAATTTCATTGTATCAACTTTATAAAAACAAGTATTGAAATGTTATTAAGACGCAAAATGTGGTTTAATAATGTGGCATGTGGTTTAATTTGTGCTGATTAATTTATACTTTTGTTAAGTAACTACATACATACACATACATACATACATAACGTCACGCCTGTATTCCTTATGGGCTAGGCGGAACACCAGAGATTATAAGGCCATCTGATGTCACGTTTGACGAATTTGGAGGTATTATAAAGATGGAAAGAGACTATTGTAGTGACAGGGGGTCAGCCTATCGCCCACAAAAACGCCTTTAAAACCTCCGTCCCTTAAGTTAGTTACTTTTACGGTATGCCCGGGAAGAGAAGCAGCTGGCACATTCTATGTTTTTCTTTCGCTCCCAGTCCACCATGGAAGCAAGCATGGTAATGCAACTTTAGGATATGAAACATTTGTTTGATGCCGTTATAGCATTAACACAGCTAATTGCTCTCAAGTTGTGGATGTTTGAATGTTTATTTGCATATTTTATATGCTTATCATGTTTGTTTACATATTATAAGTTAATGTATTTTTTATCTAGTTTTGAACACATGTTTTTAACTAAGCTTAATTAGGGCAAGATAAGTGGTGTAACTTTAAATAATTTGTTCCTTAGCTTAGTTGGTAAGTTCCAGTGGCAGTAATAAAATAATAATATCTTTTTTTTTCTGCGTCGCGTCGTCGTGCTGCAGTGCGTTCTGTACAGTCACATGTACACACTTCGCGACTTATTCCGCTGTGATAAGGTTCAAATTCCAATTAAAATGTATACATATTATTAGACGTGACTGTACATACCATTCGATATAGCAGGCTAAGCCATTTTAGGCAGAAAGAGGTGTGACCGCCAATCAATGTTAGGGTTTGTCAGTAGTCATTTCTGGACTTTGAAAATTCTGCCATGTACCAACCAGAACTAAGTTAGCTTGGTAGATCATGGCATTAATCGGTTGATCAAGACAATGTACCGAATGATTAATGTACCAAATACTCATCGTCATAATCGCAAGAAAAATAGGCTTGTGATGGTATGATGATGATGTGTTTCTTAATTGTTATTAACTTCAACAATCAATTGTCGGTAAATTGCACAAGCTGTTTCGATACTCAAATTGCCGACACCACTGGAAAACACATAAGTACCCAGCTATGTCATTAGATTATCCAATCCTACGTTTTTTCTGCACTTGCGCATGCACACAGTCTGATGTAACAATATGATGTAGATAACCTATGAAATAATCCTTTGTCATGTGTTGAGCAATAAATATTATTTGTAAACCGTATTTAGTTTTAATGATGGTTGAATAATATGTTACTGATATTATAAATAACAGTTCCTTGAAGGTCATTTAAATTATTTTCTATCAGTTGATATGACTTGTTTTTCCGTTTTTATATTATTGCGTTTATTGTCATTATCCGTGACCTATTGATGAATATGAGGTCGAAGTAAAAAATTGCATAGATTCCCATTGAAGTTAATTTTTTTTTAACTTAAGCTGACTTAGAAAACAATAATTTAACTGTATCATCGGTGTCGGTGTTTATTAAAATATTATTATATTTTACATTTAACTCGCCGTTTCGGTGGTTTTGTAGACCACGTGGTCACGAACGACACATTTTAACTCTTCTTGCAGACCCCGTGATCACAGATGACGAGCCAATCATCTATACACGAGAAATCGGTTAAGAGGTATTTTATTTTTGATTATAAATCGAGGTAACTTAAGGAAATATGATCCTTGTTCCCGTTGTGTGGTAAACATATACAAACTGTTATGACCTTACTTTATATACCTACTGTCTATAGTACATTTTTCATTTAAGACGACCACTTTGGCGTTGGGGTAAACCTATCTGCCTCAGACGCCAGTGGTTGCGGGTTCGATCCCCGCACGGTACCAGAAAAAAAAAATGTTCCGTGTCTGGGTGCTTATCTATTTATGTGTTTATATTCTAGGTACCCCCCTAGTTCGTTATATGGTATCCCATAACACAAGCTATGCTTACTTTGGGGCCATGTAGTTGGTGTGATTGTCCGGGGATTTTATTTATATTTTATTTATTATAGTAGAGCACGTAATTTCCCCGATTTTATATGCGATTTACTACTAAATTTTGCATCCTCAATTAATCTGAAAGATAAGAGCCTTCACTCCGCAGCAAAAGGTTTCGTAGGAGAGTGACGAAGAAAAAGATTGTCGTGCTCCTTACCAATGTAATCTAAATCCTTTTACACATTTGATTCAATAATAGTTCCAATCTTATTTCATTTACGTCGTAAATGCGACTTTTCGGAGGAAAGTTTGAGCGAAAAGAAAACTTTAAGAAAAAAAGACGTGTGGCACTCGGAGACTGCCGCGGTAAAGCTATTGCATAGCATTTTTTATTAACTTATGCAATTATAATTATTCATTTATTTTATTAATGCAGTAATGTTTGATCTAATATGAAGTTCCACAAGTTCCTAGTAGATGGCGCTGATTGTTTATTAAAGCCCGCATGTAAAGTTATGAAATCAAAGTATCACCGCTGTGCCGGTCGGAGTGGGGGGTGTTGTTAGGTTTATTTCGTTACGGAATTTCTGGATTCGGTCCCCACGCTCGAGCGCTCAAGGCCCACGATAGAAGCTATGCAATAGCTTAAACAATAACAAAATAACGCAGCTGTATCCTTGGATGTGAGTCTTCTCAAATACGCATGCACGGATGTGAAAACATCTGCTTCCGTAACATCCCTGCTCCACAGGTAAACATTCGACTTAGGGTGACCGACAGTCGATCGATTGGTGTGGTCAAGGATACCGGTAAGAATTTCTGTACATTTTTTTTCTGTATGACGTCATACCGTTAATTTACGTGTATTCAAAAATAACGGTACAGGAATTCATACTGAAATCATTCGTGTATCTTTTTTATTATTGTAGCATAACTGATCTTTTTTCAGTTAACTGAAACTTTCTGGTATTAATATTGATATTAAAAATGATTTTTAAATAATGTAGCGGATACTGTAAAATGTTCGACTGTTTAGTTGAAGCCTATGAAGCGTAGGGACATATGCTGACCTATGCATTTCGGTACAGAAATTAAATAGGTTAAAATATTTCTGTACTAAAAACATCTACAGAAATTAATCCGGTATACATTATTTGGGTACTGATATAATTAAGTTAGATTTTAATAACTTGTACAGGTATTGTGTTTGCTGAAGCAGTACACTAATAAGGGTACAGAAATTTTACTAGTACTATTTAAAAAATGTTTACCGATATGCAGTCCCTGGGTGTGGTAACACCCTAATGCACCTCCATGGTCCGTCGTCACGGAGGCTGTTTCTAAACTTAGTGATTACTTGCTCAGTGGCTGTTTCCATCACGATAAATAATAATTTATAGATGAATTACACTTTTGAGGGGTCCTCAAAAGTAAACTGTCTAAATAAAACTACTTTTTAACCGGATTATCGCGTATAATTTATTCGAGCGACAGTCGCTCGTGACCACGGGGTCTGCAAAGACACCGAAACGTCGAGTTAAAATGTAAAATATAAATTATACGCGATTAATCCGGTTACAAAGCAGTTTTAATTAAATTATGAATCATGAAAACTTAAGACAATAAACTGTCTACCTGTGTAAAAAAAAAAAATCGCCGGATTTTTCGTAAAAAGCAGTTATGTCTATTATTGCAATTTTAAATTCAAATAAAGCTTTTTTTACAAAAAGTGACAGACAGATCCGTATCCGTCCTTTATTATACTTTATGATACACTGAATAACTTTAGCATCGTCGATTTTGAATGTGTAGCGGTCACACAGAACACTGTAATGGTGTTTTATAAATAAATTAAAGAATTAAGAAAATGGTGAACCGCAAAAGAAGTTTGTTATAAATAAATGAAGAAGGCTGGTCATATGTGTATTACGTACGATCGGTATCAACTTTTACAAACTCTTATTGATGGAATTTCTGGCTGCAGAAAAGATCGGGATTGCATTAAATAAGGGAATGGACCGTCATCAACAGTGCTGCTGAAATAATGTTTCCGTCTAGTTTATATTTATTTATTTTCTATATGAAAAAACATATAGCCTAGACGGAAACATATATGTGGAGCAGACTGCCAACATTTATTAGTTGGATTAATTTATTTACCAGTAAAATAAAAAATGTACTAAATACTTATATCTACTTAAAGGTAACATACTAAATTAAATTAAAAATCAAATAAAGAATAAACAAAATGAAACAGAAAACTAAGTACATAAATGAAAACATATCTGATTAAAATACAAAGATACAAAAAGACCTTTCCTTATATCTAAATATATACAAAAATAGACTTAATTGATAATTGAGTTTTCTATTAGTATGTGGTGGATATTCCAAAAAGTCAAACTAGGCGCTTTGACAGTTCCTTTTCGATACGGGTCGCGCATGTTGGGAATGACCTGCCTGCGTCTATTTTTCCTGACCAGCAGCGCGATCACAGAACTTTATCGAATCGTATATTAACGAATGTTTACGAATGCTCGTATAGTATAGAGTCGGTTGCAAGTTTTGAGTAACATTGTAATTTTTTATTTTACAGATATTTATGAGTACAACATGTTTACAAACATTCGAAATTAACAAGGCACACATTTATTTAACCTGGCCGTGCGGCAATGGATAGATTTATTTTTTTTCTTAAAAACCGTCTCCATACTATACGAACATTCGTTAACAAACGATTCGATAAAGTTCTGTGATCGCACTGCAGTATAGTCTTTGTTTTTTTTTAATAAGGATGAGTCGTTTCTATGACACCGGTAAGTGGTCATGAAGACTAAAGTGGTACACTTCCATCCACGAGAAAACCTATTCAATCGACTCTTAAAAGTGCCAAATTTTTATGATGACAGTTTATTCTTGCTACACTTAACCTTTTAACTCCAGGAATTATTGGTTATACTGTGACAGCACTGTTACAGCACCGTGACAGCACAGAGATCTTTTTTGATATTTATTTTATGAAAGCTGGCTCTATTAGCCACGTGATGGTAAAGGCATACATAAAGGGTGCCTTTTAGAAAATTCTATCGTTTCTAAAATGGCACTTCCTACCTTTAATCCGGAAAAACAATTAATATAATGAATAAAATGTCTGCATAGTATGAAGAGGTTTTCAAGCTTGAAGAAGGAATAAAAAGATTTTTATCAATGGTTTGAAAAAACATCTGTTCTCAAATTTACAAATCCTTTTTTAAAATTCAAATCTGGAATTGGCTGTTGCGTCGCGTTTTTTTGAATGACTGCTATTGGGATATTTTTTTTTGCTTTTACTGATTTGTTTTATCCTTGACCTTAGAATTATTTTAAATAAATGTGTATGATCAAACTGTCTGCAGCTATTTTAAATTCGGTACCTACCATAATCATCGAAAATTGTTTAAATGTTTAGAGATTTTGTCTTGTTTTGTGTCACAGACCGTCTGAAGACAAATTTTAGTCAACGTTGTCCTTGCTTTTATTTCGTTCTAAACTTAAGTTTTTTTTTATTTTTTATTTAAAAAGCTATACATCAAAACTGAGGTTAATAAATAAGAAAAACGTACTTGACATTTGAGTTAGTAGCATTTTTTCAGTAGTTTTTTTGTTAAAAGGATAGGTTTTATTATTTGACCTTCTAAATAAAAAGTCTTTAACCTACTGGTCATCTATAAAAAGCCTTTTTGTTTACTTATGGTGGGTTCCAATATTGTATCATTATCCAAAATCCTTCTTTGTAAACACTTAAAAGTATTTGCGTTGCCATGACAACCAAAATCCAGATTTGTTTATGTATGAAAAAAAATTTGATTTTAGATTAAAATTTGATATTGAAACCCACCGTTAATTGTCATGGATATACTTTTTCGATTTATTCATTAAATTTCAAATGAAATGTTGAAAATGTTAATAAAGTGTGTCGTTTTATGAAATTTCATAGAGCAAAAGCATTGACACCCTTCTGACTAAATATATACCGGTAATAGTTGACTTTTAGATTTTATTTTATTAGCCGTAGTTTATAAATAATAAATAAATAAATATTTCTGACACTCACACAACATTATCTAGCCCAAATAAAGTTTCTTAAAGAACTTGTGATAACTAATATACTTAAGAAATATATAAACATACATACTTAAGAAATATATAAATACATATTATATTTTTTTAATGAATAAATAATATACTTAAGAAATATATAAATACATATTTATTATTAGAATAAACTTAAATAAATATATTAACAGCCATGACTTGAGGACTAATATCTGTGTTCATCACATAAATATCCGCCGCCGCCGGGATTCGAACCCAGGACCTCTGGCATAGAAGGCAATTTATGTTACCGCTACACCAGCCGGTCGTCAAGCTGGTGTAGCGGTAACATAATTCAAGCGTTTAATTGTCTATTGTCTATAACCACTTCAATACTACGAATTGAGAAAAATTAATAATTGAGTCTGGCTAACAAAGAAGACACTGGGGATGTTTCCAATCTTTTTATATGGTACTAGCATGAATGTCAAAGTAGTTTTTTCTGGTGTTACTGTTGTCAATCGAACGTTGTTGATGGTTTAAGTATTTGAGCTTTGGAATTTTTTGTATCTGTAAATTAATAAAATAATGATGTAGATATGTAGTTTCATAATCAATGTAGGAAACAGCGATACTATTGAATGACGATTCATTCCATAAAGAATCACTGGATTCAGATTTTAATTACAATGAATAAAAATAATTGTTATATTTTGTTGTTTTCTTTTTAAACCTGATTAACATTAGTTGCCTATCATATTAATAATATATTTCAAATCAAAAGTATAACAGTACCGATTTTGTTGTTTTTTACGATACTTTTATTAAAAAAATTAATCAAGTATCAAGTTTGTTTAATCCATGTATTTCGTACTATTGTCGGAATTACCATGATGCTATTTATTAAAATTGCCAGGTTTTTCCAGTCTCTACTTTCATTAGCCAGATTATATTTTCGTTTTCTACTTTCAGTGATAGTATTGTAATGGCAACTTTGAAATTATGTAAGCTATAATTTGACATAGAGCTTTTAATTCAAATAAATGTCATTATATTTTGTTATCTATGACCTAGCCCACATTTAGATTGACCCTATCCTTTTCTCATTATAGACAAAATACACCACCTCCGCAGCGATGATAAGCGGCGGCAGATTTTACATGAATTGTGGCCGCTGCCGCTAGCCATGCTGCCTCCGTAGAGGTCTCACCACCTGAACCCAAATTCAAGTAAAAAAAAGTAAAAGCAAAGTCTTTCAGGAAAATAAATCATACGGAGGCAAACTATTACTCACTAAATACCATTTGACTACATTATATACATAAACATACATAAATTAACTTACCAACCATTCAAGGAAGTAACACAAATTCACTGTCGTATGCACACACAAACACACTCGCACAAAGTCACACAAAAATACGCACACACACATAAAAACTGATCATCAAACTTATAATAAATTGATAATATTATATGAAAATATAATAAATTGTTAATAATTATAACGAAACCTTACTGTCCAGAGCCCGGAGAGGCTGGTAATCTGTCATACAGCAGGCCTATCACCGTTATTTCATGACATGACTTGATAAACAAGATTTCTATAAAAGAATAATAATTATACTTTATTCTTACTCTATAATATAATGAATGAACGAATACATATACATACATAAATTGCAATTCCTTGCATGCAAGAGGCATTTCCTTTTGCAATGTCAGTTTCTATGACAAAAACGTCAATTGAAAAAGGTGAGATCGCACCCTAGATCCAGGATATGTTTGTTTCTTGATTTCATTTGTGTTTTTCCGTTTCAAATGCTTTCATAAATCTAATATATAAAATTCTCGTGTCACAGTTTTCGTTGCCATACTCCTCCGAAACGGCTTGACCGATTTTGATGAAATTTTTTGTGCTTATCCGGTATCTATGAGAATCGGTCAACATCTATTTTTTTTTTATTTATATGGCAAAACAACGTTTGCCGGGTTAGCTAGTAAATACTATATAATTATATATTGGGATTATTGTATTCAGTCCACATGGCATGAGCTAAGCTAAGAGATTTCGCCGAGGAGTAATACCAAATAAAGATCGCAGGATATGTTTTACGTCAAAACTATTTCATGATATCATAGCATAGTTTTGAAAACTGTAATAGGCCCGCAGGTCTCCTAGTAGTAGTCTTTCACATAGATTTTGTAAGTAATTATTTTACGATTAAAAGTTTGTGAATGTATTGTCTATGTGAGGGAAAATCAATAAATTATTATTATTTATTTCATTTTAAATTATTCGCCGCTGTCAAGCTTACGGAAAAAATGTTCTTAACTGGCCCTACGTGGACTAAATAATGGAAAAACATCCCGCCGACGCTCGTTGATGATGCCACTGAAGATATTGTGCGTCCCACCAATGGTGAATGTGGCAACACTATCCCAACATATAAATATTGCCTGTTGGAAAAATATAACGTACGGAAAAACGGTAGCATGATAGTAAAGGAACTTTTCAAATTAGTGCGCATTTACGGCCGGTCATTTAACTTACTTAGAAGTTAAAGTTAAGTAAATACAGAAATTCCTATACTATCTAGAGACAGATTCGAACAAGATTATTTCCGTGGTCCGACGGTTATTTCCATTTGGACAGATTATCGTTTCGACAGATTCTGTTTGGTCGGATTTTCCTTTCGCCGGATTTTTGTTTCGACGGTAAAAATCACCAATATGAAAGTTGATTTTTACATAATTTTAATAAAACTCCTTATGCTTTTTCTTTATTTAACGTAAACTTGCTGGTAACTTATTTAATTAGTCTGTTGTGTGAACAGCTGGAAACTGACCCTAATTTTCATCAAAAAATTATCTTCATTGATGTGGCCAATTTCTAAATGAATGGGTACGTGAACACAAAAAAATTATCGAATTTTATATGACATCAATGCACATTAGATGGAAAAGCGTTCAATTCATCCAGAAAAAGTCACTGTTTGGTGAAATTAGGGCTAGCAGATTCATGGGTCCATATTTCTTTGAAAACTGTCAACACATGCCATCGGTCAAATTTATCCTCTTTATACGCCTGAGTCATAGAAAAGTTGTCATTTCGGATGCGCTCCACCCAGAATAATATTATATCCTACACATAATAGATAGATCTTAAAATTGAATAAAAGATGTCGATGATATCTCACACACACTTTGTTTAATTTAAATATAAACAAAGGAAGCTCTTAATGAAAGACTCCAAAGTTATTAATTAATTAATCAACGCGTAAGTCTAATCAAATTTTGGCTTACAATGCCTTTCTCTGGGTAAAGCTATTTTAAGGACTCTTAGATCCCAAGGACATTAATTAATAAGCTATAGAAAACATCTCAGTAATACATTGTGAAAGAGATGACCTGACCTTGTCCTATCGACTCTCTCTATTAAGTAACATAGCAAACAATAGAAAGTATCTAATAGAATCTCGAACACGCGTCAAGATTTATGTTTTGTCTTCTTCCGTTGGTTATTGTGCGACAAGGACGATCAATGTTGAAATAGGTTGGACGTGATTGTAATGAAAATGTCGATAGATATTTATTCATTATGACGTCGAACAGGTTTTGTATTATGTAGTTAAAAAGCTGTTGTGGCTGGAAAGGTTCTTAAAAATGGTCTTTTGCAGGGTTTAATTTACTGTAGTTTTCTGTACTTAGAAATTTATTTTGAGATTCGCATGACAGGCTAGGTCAACATTACCCGACTTCGTTGTAAGGAGGATGTGTAAAAATTTGATCATTGGCCACAACCATTATATTCAGTCAAGCAAACAAAACGAGACAACTTAGGTCTCCACGTAGATCCAGTTTGCACAGGACGTGAAGCCAAAGCAATCGAGCATAAAGTACAGTACAATGGGAAAGCCCACGACGATAAAATCAATGTTCTTTAGATAGCAAACTAGAAATGAAATTCTCCTTTCCGAAGATTCCCCGTTGTTGTTGGGAAATACGCACCGCTGCTAGTATAACTTGATATAAAACATTGAGGTCGTTGCATGAAGTCGTTATGGCGCCGTGGTTACTGTGCATATCATACGATATCGCAGGTTAAGCGACGTTTGGCGCGGTCGGTAACAGGATGGGTGACGCTTCGGAGGGCACGTTAAGCAGTCGGTCCCAGGTGCTGTATACTGTATACTTGCAGTAGTCGTTAGGGTTTGTTAGAAGCCGTTTCGGGAACCTGAAAATTCAGAGATCTACCAACCAGCACTGGGCCAGCTTGGTGGATTAAGGCCTAAATCTCCTCATCACCCAGAGGAGAGACTCATAGGCGGCAGCAACAGCGAGAGTGACAGCGGTGTGGGCAGCGACGCGGGGAATTTGGGCCGTTCTTGACGCCAGCAAGCGGGAGAGCGGTTTGTCGCGGTTTCATATAAACTCAATACTTTCTATCGTGTCGCAGAAATCGTTGCCCGCGCCGCTGTCCGCGCCGTTGTCCGCGCCGCTGTCCGCGCCGCTGTCGCTGCCGTCCAGTTTGCAGCTAAAGCCCTGCGGTGGGTTCATTATACGGAGTTGTGATGATAAAACATTGAGGGCACGATTTAGGAAATCGCCGATCATTCATTTATCACGACTATCTCCATGCCTTGAAGGATATTTTAAGCAATCGGTCCAGGTAGCTGGATATCTGCTGTTTGTTATGTACCTGTCATTTCAGAGACTTGAACATTCTGATATCTAAACACCAAATGTGGGCCAGCTTTTAGCCCAGGGTTGGTTGAAGGCTTTAACCCCCCGGGGAAAGTTTCATAGCTGTATGGAACTGATGAGATTGATGATCACTATTGTTATGTCGTTGTGGTGCCGTGGTTACTGTGCATATCAAACGATATCGCAGGTTAAGCGCGCTCGGCGCGGCCGGTTTTAGGATGGGTGACCGCCGATCATTTATTTCCCATGACGACTTCTGTGCTTCGAAGGGCACATAAGCCGTCGGTCCCGGGCGCTGTATACTTGTATACGGTAGTCGTTATTGTTTGGCAGGAGCCATTTCTGCACCCTGAAAATTCTGACATTGACCAACCAGCACTGGTCCAGCTAGTTGGATTACGGTGGGCTCATTACATGGATTTGTGATGACGATTGTTATGTAGTGAGGATGGTATCGTCGATATTTTTGCTGACCCATTCTCGATAAGAGTTAAAACCACTTTCAGTCTAGGTATAATAGTAAAGGATTTTATGGTTATTGTTTCAAAATATTTTTTTAATATTTCTTAAAAAAATTAAATTCAAAATTTTCAAAATTTGTTGTTGCTAGTCAACTGTAGGTACATAGAAAATGAAAAAAAAAACGAAGCTTTTTGCTTGTGTACACAGTTTTACTTCGTTCCAATTAAGACAGTAACTTCAAAAACACGTTCAATATTTACAAACAAACAATATTCAAACATCATAGAACAGCCAAAATAAGTCAGAAATATATTGGTCTGTGTTATTAAATTATGTTTTTTCTTCTCAATAAGTTTGAATAGCTGTTCAAATAATTAACAAAAAGAACGAAAATTGAAATAGACGCAGACATGTTTTTCAAATGTTATTGATATTGCATTGTATCGTGACCGGAGACACTGGGATAATATTACATTTTATGTATTTCTGGGAAATACGAAACTAGATTTAATTTTAATAAAATATTGGACATTATTTTCACATAGCGATTGGGGAATACTGAAATAAAAATGAGGCCGTATTACCCATTCTGGGTAGGCAAAGGGAACTATGCCCATACAGCCAAGTCTTTACTAGATTTTTTGCATTGACATGAAATGAAAATGAATTTAATGAGATAAAATTAAATGAAACCTAACCTAACTCATTGCATCAAATCATTTTACCTGATATTGAAACAAATTAGTAGCTTCTTTTCAGAAATATTTGCATGAATCGTAAAAATTTCTATGAATTTTTTTTTAGTAAAAACTTCGTGGTTGATTTTTTCTTTTTAATGGACATTATTTTGACATTTGGGAAAGAGAACGCACGAGTGCGGAAAAGGTAAAGAAAAAGTACAAGTGTGTAATAGCCCAAATCCCGAACGCTAAACGTCCCTGCAATACGCCACTTTTTGAGCAACTGTATTAAATAGTCTATTTCATTTCGAGTGCGGAAAGCCTGTCATTGCAAAGAGTTCCGACAAATGTCTACACGAGCCGAGGCGCAGCCGAAGGTGAGGGTTGACAGTCGGAACGAGTTGCAATGACGGTTCCGCACGTGTACTGAACGACTATTTTTAATACAGTTGCGAAAAAATTAAGCAATTTTATAAAATATACAAAATGGCGCCAGCCGTGAAAAATTATAAACAGAGATTTTTTTTTGTTTACCCATTCTGGGTAGGCAAAGGGAACTATGCCCATACAGCCAAGTCTTTAGTAGATTTTTTGTATTGACATGAAATGAAAATGAATTTAATGAGATAAAATGAAATGAAACCTAACCTAACTCATTGCATCAAATCATTATATCTGATATTGAAACAAATTAGTAGCTTCTTTTCAGAAATATTTGCATGAATCGTAAAAACTTCTATGAATTTTTTTTAGTAAAAACTTCGTGGTTGATTTTTTCTTTTTAATAGACATTATTTTGACATTTGGGAAAGAGAACGCACGAGTGCGGAAAAGGTAAAGAAAAAGCACAAGTGTGTAATAGCCCACATCCCGAACGCTAAACGTCCCTGCAATACGCCACTTTTTGAGCAACTGTATTAAAAAAGTTATTTTATGATTTTTTATTATTGAAATAAAATGACAATAAACTTGAAAATATTCGAAAACAAATTGAATTATTAATGTTCCATTCTTTCTGTTGACCTAACAATTACAGATTATGTAGAAATTAGCAGAACCAAGTTCTTAAAAGCATTTTCTACAGATATAATAGAATTGTCGTTTCGCAGAACTAAGCTTTTGAGAGCTTTAATATTTGAAAGTAAATTTACAATGGCTTCTCATTGTTTATACACTTAAGCAATGGTTTTAGCAATTTGAATTCAATCGGTATTGGTATTGGAGATGATTTTTAACTGTAAATGTTCTGTATTCTAATAAAACGTTAGCTTAAAAGTAATAAAATCCCATAACAATTACATGGCCTCAAGGTAAGCAAATATATGAGATACCATGTAACGAACTAGGGGGCAGCTAGAATATAAATACATATGCAAGGCGTTTCTGTTGATTTCCCATATAACTCTAGGGTATTAATGGGACCATGTAATAGAATCAAATAACATGTGAATAATTTTTCTATTTTAATTTTTTTTGTGATATTTTTCATACAAAATAATTAAATTAAGTTAAAACATCTTATGTAAAACACCTTTAATGCGAAGTATGACAACGTGGCATTTTCTATCCCTTATTTTACAGGTACAGTTCGCAACGCTTTGCGTTGTACATTGTACGTTCCTCAACGTTAAAAATGTTTTGGTTGTTTATGACTTCAGTGACACGCGTCTATTAAATTAATGTTAAAGAGATTTTGCAAGGGTGATAATTTATGAACTCATTATATTAAGATTGATGATATCTTGGAAATTATGCACTTTTGAACCACATATTCTTTGGCAAAAAGTATTGTTTTTTAGTAAGGAACAAAACCTCAACGTTATGGGAATTTAACGGGAACACCTTGTAGAGATATATTCATCAACCTATTTATCATGTACCTACTTAACAAGAATATTAATAATAATAAAATAATAATTATTATTATTAATTAACTATACATGACTATATTCACTCAATATAGTCATGTATAGATAAACACCCGGACACGAAAGATTTTTGTTTTTCTTGTTCCGTGCGGGAATCGATCCTCGACCTCACAAAGTAGCGTCTAGACCACTGCACCACGGAGATTGTCGAAATTGTAGGTACTCCATATTATACAAGGTGGTGCAGAGGAAACGCATGTATTTCAATATTGAATTACTGTGACACAATGAGTTGAAATAATAGTTGATTAATAAAAACAAGTACAAAATGATAGGTTTTTTAATGCAGTTTTTGAAATTACACACCATATTTAGGTTTGAAAAATAATGTCTTTGAGATGACGTCCTTCTTGCTGGATACAAATTTGGATCCTCTTCTGAAAATTATGGACGGCTCCCTCCAACATTTCATTCGGAACGGCTTTAATTTCCTGACGAATGGAATTCTTAAGGTCATCGAGTGTGCGAGGCTTGTTGATGTACACTTTTGATATCAATTGTCCCCAATTGCTTTTTATATAAAATTTGAAATTGTTATTTACATTGCTTAATTATGTATTTGTGTCTACATTTAATTTTTTTTTGTTCTATATTTCATTCATTTTATGTAAGGTTCTTTCAATTTACATATATCTAAATTGTTTGAAATCTAATTGTAATACTATTATTTTATGCTTCTGCTTTCTATTAGTGTATTTCTCTTTTGGCCTTATTTTTAAAATTACTATAAGTTGAATTTAACTTTGTACATAAACGCTGTATAAATACCTTGAAATAAATAAATAAAAGAAGTCACGTATCGACAGGTCGGGTAAGCGAGGTGAACATCGAAAATATTGACGGAAAAGACATTACTTACACTGTGACTATAGATTCATTGTTTCTATAAAACTGCTCGACAACTCTGCACCACCCTGTATTTTTTCGATTTAGAACTTAGTCTAATGTTTGCACGTAAAATTTAGTTTAGTTACGATGGCAAGTCCTGTGAAATTCAGGGGCCCATAATAAAATATCGTTTCGAAAAAAAAAATTAAGTTAAAAACAATGACAACAACTATGTATTTATTTATTAATTTACACTTCAGTTTATATTACAGGTATTGTAAAAGAAAAAAGAACAGTTTCATAAGAAATTAAAAGTTGGCGGTCTTATCGGTGAAGAGCGATTTCTACCAGAAAACAATGTTTTTGGAATCAAAAAAAGTCAACACTAAAATTCTACAGATCAAACAAATAAAGTAAAGAGTAATATAAAGCGTTTTGGACAATGGATAGCTCTAAGGTCACCCTCCCATCAAGCAGAGGTTGTTTGGATTAGTCAAATTTTACGCAAACTTCTCAAATTGCGTACAATCAATCAATCAATATATTAAAACTGTTCCGTTACTGACTGAGTGACTGAGGTACTGAGTGACTGAGTGACTGACAGACAACGTACAGCCTTAACTACTGGGCGTAGAGAGCTGAAATTTAAAACATACATTCTTTAGGGGATGTAGGGGTGCACTAAGGAAGGAATTCCCGAAATTCCTACGGGAACGGGAAATATAGGACTTTTTAGTTTGTATGAAAAATCTTATTCCTTGAGTGCGCCGATGTGAAACTTGGTGTAAAGGTTTTTCAATGTGTGTCTGGTTGTGTCATGAAAGGAATTCCCGAAAAATGATGTTTTAGTTTATATGAAAAAATCCCATCCCTTGAGTGCACGGATGTGATACTTGATATAAAGGTTCCTCAATAAGTGTCTGTTTGTATTATGGAAGGAATTCCCGAAATTCCCACGGGAAGGGGTTGGACTTTTTAGTTTGTACGAGAAATCTTATTCCTTGAGTGTACGGATGTGATACTTGGCATGAAGGTTCTTCAAAGAGTGACTGGTTGTGCTACGAAAAAAAATCCCAAAATTCCCACGGGCACGGGAAATATATGCTTTTAGTTTGTATGAAAAAAACTTATTCCTTGAGTGCATGGGCGTGATACTTGGTATAAAGGTTCTTTCAGTGGGTGTCTGGTTGTATAGTTTCTGAAATTTCCACGAGAAGGGTAGTTAAGCGCATACGAAGTTGCGGGATAAAGCTAGTATAATATAAAACTGTTCCGTTACTGACCGAGTGACTGAGTGACCGACAGACAACGTACAGCCGTAACTACTGGGCGTAGAGAGCTGAAATTTGAAACATACATTCTTTAGGGGATGTAAGGGTACACTAAGGAAGAAATTCCCGAAATTCCCACGGGAACGGGAAATATAGGACTTTTTAGTTGGTATGAAAAATCTTATTCCTTGAGTGCACGGATGTGAAACTTGGTGTTAAGGTTTTTCAATGTGTGTCTGGTTGTGTTATGAAAGGAATTTCCGAAATTGCCACGGGAACGGGAAATATATGATGTTTTAGTTTGTATGAAAAAACCTTATTCCTTGAGTGCATGGATGTGATACTTGGTATAAAGGTTCCTTAATAAGTGTCTGTTTGTTATATGAAAATAAAAAAAAAATAAAAAAAATCCCCAGACAATCACACCAACTACATGGCCCCAAAGTAAGCATAGCTTGAGTTATGGCATATCATATAGCGAACTAGGGGGGAACCTAGAATATAAATACATAAATAGATAAACACCCAGACACGGAACATTTTTTTTTTCTTGTTCCGTGCGGGGATCGAACCCGCAACCACTGGCGTCTGAGGCAGATAGGTTTACCCCATCGCCAAAGTGGTCGTCAAAATAAATTCCCGAATTCCCACGGGAACGGAAAATATAGGACTTTTGAGTTTATGCGTATACGAAGTCGCGGGCAAACGCTCGTTAAATATATAATGATGACCAGGTCTGTAAAGACATCAAAACGTTGAGTTAAAATTTTAATTTTAATTGTACGTGGTTATAAAGTTCGGTGAAAAAGTAGTATTTAACTACCTACAGCTGTTTAAATGACAATGCCTCGTAATTTTGATGACCTATGTTGCTATGGCAAAGGCGTTCGGGTTTAGCCAAAACGCATCTGTATTTAATTATGTTCTAGTAAAAATTTGCATAATGTCTAAATTAGTAATATCGTAAACGTACCTAATCAAGATAAAAATCTGCGGTTATGAACAAAAATAACAATAAATGTAGCCAACTTCCTTAGGCAGATCCGAATTCATCTATGTACATGTTAAATTTATTCAATCTATTAAGAAATCGAGTAACAAACATCCATCCATAATAAACTTAAGCAATTGACCTAATTAAACTCCACATTACCTCTAACTAAACCAATTAAAAAAAAGAAAAAAAACGGCAATTCTAAAAATATTTCTCGATAGCAACACATGAAACATTCATACAATTTCAGATATTTAATGTTTACGAGTGTTGCCATTATCTGTGGACTAATGGCGGTCGGCAGACTGTCGGTAGCGTGCGCATGCTCGTGAGCAGGTTGCGAAACTCGCGGCGGCGGCGCCCGCGCTGAGATTCGCGCGCCTATGCTGGAAATTATGGGAGGCGGCGTGGAAACTGATTTATATTAAAAACTTAGTAATATAATTGTCGAAACACCCATAAAAGTAATAGAGCTTAAATATGGTGGGTACATGAGTCTTGGAATGAAACACGCTTTTCTTAAAATATCCCCTGAATATCTTACATTATATTATATTTTTATTTCCAAAAAATCCTGTAGTTGACATGGGAGACAAATTTATAAATATAAAAAAATACAAGATTATAGATTACTGAACAATAATATTTGAAATTAAATGAAAATTTTTATTCATCATAAGACCATCGAATGGCCGCTTAATGACGTCACAATTTTGTACTTCGGCTTTAACAAGGTGTTGATAGTTATTGAATAAGATATTACAGTAGACCAAGAGACAAAAAAAGCCGGCGGAAAAAACTCTGGCACTCTTTCCATTTTATTTCGAGGCTGACTTTTATATAGTTAGTAGAGAAATACTATTAGTAACTTGAATTATATTTTTTGATTGCGCAATGTAGGGAACTCGCTCTTGTCAGTCTTCGGGTTGAATGATGTTGATGCTGATATATCGTAGGTTGAACTCACGATTCATCTACAGTTTTCCATCTTTCTAACGACTTTTTTGTCATCTTCGACCTCATCAGTCAAAAGTCAAACGCGGGACTAATCACCGTTAAAAAAGCTTTGACTCGAAAAACCAAAAAAAAAAAACGCCTGTCTCCTGCCACTTAACTCACAATACTTTCATAAAAATCCTTATAATCGTAATGAAATGCATACAATTAAATTGTTTACGTCGACATACCGTACTCCGTGCGGCAGGTTCATCAACACGCCACGTATGTCGCGAATGACGGAAGTAGACGAACCAGCGTGCGAATGTTAGCTATGTGAGGTATGACTGGGGAGTGTGAGTATTAAACGGTCTGTGATTTATGGTGTTTGAAATTTTCTCTATAAATATAAAAGAGGACGGTGACTGACTGACTGACACAGAGATCGACGCATAGCCCAAACCGCTGAAACTAGAATTCTGACATTTTGCATGTAGCTTCTTTATATAAAGTAAGTGAGGTCTGCGAAAGAAATAAGTGCTAACTCTAAGGCTGCAAGCTGGACGGCATCGACAGCGGCGCGGGCAGCGATTTCCGCAATACGATAGAAAGTATTGAGTTTGTATGAAACCGCGACAAACGCTCGGCCCAAATTCCCCGCGCCGCTGTCATTCTCGCTCATTCTCGCTGTCGCTGCCGTCCATTTGCAGCCTAAGAGGTATTGGGGATGACATATTGTATGAAACTTTAGATTCCTATGATGAATTTGCTTTAAATTTGTTAAATCTATAGAAGTAATGTAATACGAATTCAAAATTTTAAAAAATCAAGCTCTGCAATGATTGTTGAAATGCTTTTTTATACCTATTTTGGTTCAAGTGATGCCGCAGGAAAAAAATACTACAAAGATATAGATTTAGAAGATCACGATGCATAGCAGCTAAGTTATCATGGATTCTACTTATTTATACTTTAAGCTGTTGGCAAGCTTGATTTTTAGGGTTCCGTACCCAAACGGTAAAACGGGACCCTATTACTTTAAATAATCATCGATCTTAAAAATTGAAATACAACTACATACTTAGTATTCCATGACAACCAAACTAGATTTCTGTTTACTACTAGAAACTTTAAAATTAAATACAAAATATACAAACCCTCTATAACTGATATGATTGAATTAATTTGTATCGTAAGGGCATGGCATGCGACACCTATAGTAGCCTCATATAAATTTCTGCTTGTGTTCACGACCGAATATTGTAAGAAATTATCTGAAGGGCTAGCATGCAACCATCGATAAATACTCGAATCGACAAGATAAATATTATTTTGTTATTTTATCCTATTATGTAAGCTAATATGCGCACCATAATAGATAGAAGTAGGTACTCGATTTGATACCATGATGAAGACCAAAGAACAAAATATTATGTCATAATCTTAATAAATTACATACACTAAATACCATATTCTAAGCAAATATCGATAAAAGGCCCGATTTATCGTTGTCGACGGTAGCATGCTAGCCCCGCTGTAGTCCTCCATAACTCGTGCATAATGGGCTGGATACCAAATTAATTGTAGAACCTCATCCAATATTTATCAAATATTTTATACGTGAATTGAATGCACAAAGAAATGTGAATAATCGTATATATCTGACACAAACCCACTGACGTCTATATTCTTATTGTAGATAATGAAGAATTTGTATATATAATTAATCATAGTCCATTTAATTGTTCTAAATAAAGGCCGGTGATATCAATATGAATATTTGTTACATTTGTAACGTAGTTCACGTTTATGGTTAAAAAATTTGTCAACTTATGGCAAATGTCACGATATATGGATGTAGAAGTAATATCTTTATCAAGTTGGAATGCTTCTATGCTGCAAAAGTGTTGGTTATGACGGGCGAATACATAGCAGTGTTTTTTGTTTGATCACGTCAACATGAAGACGTCCACTTTTGGACAAAGGCCTACTTGAGAAAAAATAATATAAACCTGGTTTTTTATGTGATGGTTACAACTCCTTGTCGAACTTTTCAAACTTATGGGTTTTTAACATTTTGTTTCTATCTTTGAAATCAACACGAAATTTCAAATGTTTCGGAAACTCGGAACATACATACGTAACACAAAAGGCTGTAAAACCTTTTGATGTCACGTTTGATAAATTTGGAGGTATTGTAATGATAGAGAGAGACTATTGCAGTGAGAGGGGGTCAGCCTATCGCCCACAAAAACGCCCATAAAACCTTTGTCCCTTAACTGACTTTGCAGTACGCCCGGGAAGAGAAGCAGCTGGCACATTCTACGTTTTTCTTTCGCTCCTAGTCCAGCTTTAGGAGGTATTTTCTATTTTTGAACAATTTCTTCCTGTCTTTAGTCACAACACAAAATTTCAAAAACTGGATGTTACTCGCAAATAAACCTCAGACAAAAAAATAAATGAAATCTCTCTTCATTTTTGGTTTCAAAAAAAAAATCATAGGTAAACCAACGTTATTTTAAAGTTTCTTCATTTGCCTAAAAGCATTAAAAGCTTCTGTCATAAATATTGATTGTTTGAGTAGGATTTTGGCGAATATTGAACTGGCAACTCACTGTTACCAACCGTTGTTACTGTGTGAAATTTGTAGGATTTATATTTTTTATTTCACTTTTTCAGTTTCCCCGAATCAACATTCCTTCGGTATTGACCCTACGAAAGCATAATAAAGAAATATATAAAAAATATTCCTGATATTATTACTGACACACCAAAGACGTAATCCCAAAGTTAGCTCTTCATACCCGGCCACTCAGAAAGTTTTTCGAAATAAAGTTTATGTGAAGCGACCGAATACCGAGCTCCGCGAGGTCCTCTTTGCCACGACAATGCGCCCGCGAACTCTACGATCAAAAGAACTATCAAAGAAACATTATGCAAAAAAGGCTACTGTAGACTCAAAGATTATTTAGATGACAAAAGAGCGTGGGATTGATGTTTCCACAGGTTATGTCCAAATATTAAACATTAATCACTATGTAAGCAGCTTGGCTGTGACATGATATTGGCAAGCACGAATAGCTGTCTTCTGTTTGTTTGTTCATGTCATAGCAGAGCTGTATTTCTGCCAAATTGTACCTATAATAAGCACTTTTTACAAAAGAGTGCCGAGAGTTTTTTTTCCGACGGCTTTCCTCTCGGTCTACCTAGGGTTCTACTTTCATTTCGTTTTTTTAAAGCCGAAGAAGAAGTAGTAGTAGACAACACCAAGACATTGGTGGATAATGGGCGATCATTATCTTCATGAGCCGATGCACACTTCTCGACGGAGGCCTCCCCCAGGATTCGTCATGTCATGTCGTCCGGACCCGCGCCGCCCTCATCCAGCGTTTGACGTTCGTAAAGTGTATAAAAATACCTACTACGAATAAAATAGTTTTCATTTTATTTTCACAAGGGACTTCCTAGACTCAACACAAGTCAGGGTCTTTGAACACCCTCCTTATAGTCCTGAGTTGGGTCCGTGTGACTTCTTTTTATTCCCTAAAATTAAAAATCAACTCAAAGGGATTTTCATCCCCGGAAAAAGCGCTATCAAAAAAAGTGTTTTGAAAATTGTTACAGACGCATGAAACTTTGTATAAAGGCCGGTGGAGAGTTTTTTGAAAATATCTAATAATTGTTTTTTCAAATAACTTAGTTTTTTATTGCCTCAAACTTTCTGAGTGTCCCTCGAACACTGTGTTATGGAGAACACTCACCGTAACTAGTGGTTATCCCAGATTAGTTTCCTGGCCCGGATGGGACTCAAAGCCCGGACCTCTCTCACGCCGCAACAGAACACTTGACCACGAACAACAAGGACAAAACATTTGAATTACTCTTTAAATTCCCTCCGTGTCTACCAAATTGTCTTTTTTGACACATTTCTTATTCGTGCCTGTCAGTTCTAAATGACCTTCTTTAATATTCGCCAAAACATCACAACAATTCATAAAACAGTTTTCTGATCTTGTTTACCAATGAGTTCTCCGTAACGGTAAAGATTTCAGGTTGAAGTTTGAGAGACTCAGTTCCATGCGCCAGAATTGGAGTCCTGTTCGAAATTCAAATTTGGAAAAATAGAATACTAGGGCATTATTTGGTTTGACCGTTGAATAACGGTCTGATCCGTTTACATAGAATAATACATTATCGGAATGTGAAAAAAATATACATTTTAGGGATGCCAAGGCTTGGATGTTAAAAATATGTATATGAAGGTAGAGCTATAATTACCATACCTAATTATTTACCGTTTATACCAATGAATCTTACTAATATTATAAATGTGAAAGTTTGGATGTATGGATGTTTGTTCCTCAATCACGGGAGAACGGCTAAACTGATTTGCATAAAATTTGGCATAGTGATAGTATATATTCTGGAATAGCACATAGGCTACTTTTTATCCCGAAATTCCCGCGGGATTCGAAATTGCGCGGGTAAAACCGCGCGCAACTAGCTGTTGCGCGGGGTTTTACCCGCGAAAAAGAATAATTGGTGGATATAAAATTAATGAATCCTTTTATGTTTCATTAAAACAAATGTGAAATAACTAGTGATAGGGTATTGATTGTTGGAGTTCGGCCTCTATTTCAAAACCAAATAAAAAACATGAAATGGGCGTTATTCGATATCAATATCAGACTAAACCCAGATTTTTCAATCGTCGCATAAAAGTTATCTGACGAATGAAGTATTTTAAGATTTTTTATCATAAAAATGAAATATAATGACAATATTGTTACTTCTAGAATTATTCTAGAATTAATAATACTTCTAGAATTACTTCCATGCTGGACTGAAAGTAAAAGAAAAACATAGAATGTGCCAGCTGCTTCTCTTCCCGGGCATACTGTAAAAGTCGGTTATGGGACAGAGGTTTTATTGGCATTTTTGTGGGCGATAGTCTGACACCCTGTCACTGCAATAGCCTCTCGCAATCATTATAATACCTCATTAGTCAAACGTGACATCAGTTGGTCTTATAACCTCTGATGTTCTGCCTACCCCATAAGGGATACAGGCGTGAAGTTATGTATGTATGTATCTATAATGACAATAAACTTGAGATGAGAATGAAGCTGTCGAGTAATACTTTATTCATTAGATATTTTTTACTCTGACCATTGAAAAATCAGGCTTAAATCATAAATTCTTTTCGTAACATTTTGACACTTCGTGAAGTTCGTGAAGTTCTTTGACTAGTGAAAATACAGTTGAAGATGGGAAGTGGGAAAGACTGGCTCTTCATTCACATTTTTTCGACGACCACTTTGGCGATGGGGTAACGCTGTCTGCCGCAGACGCCACTGGTCGCGCACGGAACAAGAAAAAAAAACCGAGTCTGGGCGTTTATCTCCTTATTTATTTATTCACACTTACTTAAAACTATCATGACAGGTATTTACTCCTAATGCGACAGTGTAGCTTTTTAACAATAACATAACGTATATAATCCAGATTTTGTGAATTCACCCAGAGTGTAATGGAATAAATCAATGTTATCTGAAATCGCGTTGAGCGCAGTGATCGCCCGCAATAACGGAGCATCGCGCTGCAGGTTGGTCTGCGCCCGCGCCGTCTAACTAAAACAGCCGCGGCCGCGCCGCCGCCGCCGGTGCACGTACCGGTCCGGAATGCATAGACTATGTATTTATATTCTAGGTTCCCCCCTAGTTCGCTACATGGTATCCCATATCACAAGCTCTGCTTAGATTGGGGGCATGTAGTTGGTGTGATTGTCTGGGATTTTTAATTATTTATTTTATTTTTAGAATGGAATAGAATAGAAAATGTTTTATTGTTCTTTAGACACTTTCTTCACACACTTTTACAATTACAAACTTATAACAGGGTTCTTACAAAACAGTGTAAATAACTATACACTTAATTCACTAACTATAAACCATAATTTATTTATACTAAAAAACAAAAGGCGACGACTCAGCATAATACTTTGCTATGTAGGTAGCAAAGCGCTGATTTTCAGTCGCTGCCTGGGATGCTGATACAAAATTACTGAGTTTTACCGATCGCAATGATGAAATGATGAATGAATGAAGATGAATGAACAAATGTTGAAAAATACGATTTAATGCGCGGCGCTAGGCCTGTGCCCACTTCAAATTCACTAGCAGTTTCACGCAGTTTTAACCATGATAATTTTTATCCCTAGGGAATTTGTAGATAAAGTATAGCCTATTATCCTTTCTCAAGAATCTAATATATAAAATTCTCGTGTCACAGTTTTCGTTGCCATACTCCTCCGAAACGGCTTGACCGATTTTGATGAAATTTTTTGTGCTTATCCGGTATCTATGAGAATCGGCCAACATCTATTTTTTTTTATTTATATGGCAAAACAACGTTTGCCGGGTCAGCTAGTTAGGCTATAAACTGCATAAATAATTTTTCAAAACCGATCGGTACTTACAGGCATTAGCGCGTTCAACCAAAGAAGCAAAATTGACTCTTTAGCTTCTACATACATACATAACGTCACGCCTGTATCCCTTATGGGGTAGGCAGAACACCAGAGGTTATAAGACCATCTGATGTCACGTTTGACAACTGAGGTATTATAATGATGGAGAGAGGCTATTGCAGTGACAGGGGGTCAGCCTATCGCCTACAAAAATGCCAATAAAACCTCTGTCCCTTAAATGCCCGGGAAGGGAAGCAGCTGGTACATTCTTTCTTTTTCTTTCGCTCCCAGTCCAGTATGGAAGCAATTTCCAGCTTCTATATATAATTATACATACATAACTTCACGTCTGTATGTCTGCCTACCCCTTTTTTGTTTTTTTTTTCCATGTCACGGTCAATTTATACTGTACCTATTTGATTTTGTATTAATTTGATAATTCTGACTGAAAAAGAGTGCCAAGAGTTTTTTTCCGCCGGCTTTTTTTGTCTCTTGGTCTACTGTAATATCTTATTTAACAACTATCAACAACTAGTTAAAGCCGAAGTATGTGATGACTGAATTCATCAAGTGTTTTGTGAAATTCCTAAGATGAATAAAACTTTTTGATTTTTTGATTTTACCCCAGAACACCAGAGGCTATAAAACCATCTGATGTCACGTTTGACAAAGGAGGTATTAAAATGATTGAAAGAGGCTTTTTCAGTGACACCCCCGTCAGCCTATCGCCCACAAAAACAACAATAAAACCTTGTTCCTTAACTGACTTTTACAGTGAGCCTGGGAAGAGAAGCCGCTGGTACATTCTATGCTTTTCTTTCACTTTCAGTCCTTCAGTAGTTAAAGTTATTGTTTAGCGCGTTCAACCCAAGCAGCAAAACAAACTCTTCGGCTTCTTCAATTATATAAAGTATTAATGAGATCCTAACCCAATGACCTTTAGAAGGACCGGTGACACATTGTTATGGCGTCTTGTGACCTTCATAGGTCATTTCACTCTACTTAGTTGAGGCGTAACTTAAGTTTAGTAAAGTTACAGCGTATAAATCCTTCGCTAAGTCGCTGACTTTTGTGTTGATCTCTACAAACAAACATTTTAGGAGTTATTCTGATCTAATCCCACCAACAAATCCCACATCGAATTTAATTTCTTAACGGATCCCCTATGCGTTTTGTTATTCCTAACCGATCCCCGTTTACCTACAACGTTAGATTGACGGTACAGTCAGGCAAAAAAGGAGCAAGTTTGTAATAAATTATTTTAGGTAGAATTCATGCAATGCAATGGAATTAAAAATTTATAAGTGAAAAGGGGCATTGATAAATTAAGTGATTGTAAGTAAGTATAGCGCAATAGGTTAGGGAAATTAAATATTATACACTTTTTAGTCTTTAATTATTATTTTTCAATATTACATAAATTTTTATTTTGTTAAATTAACGACTTAAGAGGATAAAATTATCACAGAATCAACAAATAAAATGGTCAGATTTAGTGCTTACTAAATGTCTAACTTATTTAATTATCCACCAAACTATCAAATAAATCAACAACGTTAAACAAAAACCTTTGATTGGGGGTGCTTTTAACTAATTTAACTGATGTATATAAAATTATTATAAAATCAACAAATGAAAAAACCCTTTGATTGGGTGCTTATAACATCAACAAATGAATAAACCCTTTGATTGGGTGCATATTTATGTCTAAATTTAGCTATTATACAAAATTTGTCTTCAAACTTTTATTAACTGTCAAAGTTTTAACTTTTCTAAACAGTGGCCTACAGTAATTTCGCCATTCAGAAGTTGGTTAGTGACATAATTGATCCATTGATCTCTGTTCTTTTCGACCGTTGTTCTAAGTTTCAAAGGTGGCGCTTTGATTTTCTGATGCTGAATTATTGTTTTTTGGTAATTGGAGTCGTCTTTCAAAGTTCTTAACAGCTGATATAAGTTGTTCTTTTTGGAAGTGCTTCGATTCAGTTTTGCGAGTAGGCAGGTAACAAATTCTTAGAATATTGTTCAAGCTTAGCAGATTTGCTAAGTCCCTACGATTACTACCATCGGCTAACTATTATGCTTCTTAGGTAAGAGAGAAAATTAAAACATAAAATGATAATTCTTGAAGCATTATTAACATTTTGAGACTGTCTGTACCAAATTACTACCTAAAATTCACCTGGGATCGGTTAGGAACAATAAATTTATTAAAAATGTCAATTCCCGTCTGATCTCACATTCCTGGGATCAGTTAGGAATAAAAAATAAATTTAAATTAAAACTGATCCCCGGTGGGATTTCTTTTTGGGATCAGTTCGGAACAACTCCATTTTAGGGTAGACTTTGATGTCCTGCTAATTAAGTAGCCCAAGTAGTATTAGAGAAAAGTTGTGTAATGTGTCTTACTAGAACAAAACAAAGTACTTAGAAAAACCTAGTTTTGGTATTTAATCGAAAAAAATCGTGTTTGTAAAAAGTATAAGTAAACATTTTTGTTCGTTTCTAGAACTAAGTTTTGAAATTCGAATTGTTATTGATAGAGATTATAGTCTGTAAAACATATAGTACCTATACTTTTTAAAGTTTCATGGTCTTCGACATTAAAATTTTCTTCAGAAACGGTTTTTTTTTTATAAAATACTAGCTGACACGGCAAACGTTGTTTTGCCATATAAATAAAAAAAAATAGATTTTGGCCGATTCTCATAGATACCGGATATGCACAAAAAATTTCATCAAAATCGGTCAAGCCGTTTCGGAGGAGTATGGCAACGAAAACTGTGACACGAGAATTTTATATATTAGATGGATGGGACAATGGGGTCTTTATTTTGAGTTTCGATATTTCTGAACTGTTCCAACTCAAGCGCCATGTTCACGTGTAACGTCGAAAATTTAAAAGGATATTTTTTATTTCGATATTCCTTCTAGATAAGAAATTGCGCAGGTAAGACCATATTAACAAGCTAGTAAAAAAAAAACTACAACACCCAAAAACAATGAAAAATTCGGTAATCCCCCGGTTTCGCTTCCATTAATCCCGTTCATAAATATCAGGATATAATCCATCTATCTATTATTTTAGGCTTTGTTCTACCTGTGTACCAAATTTCAGCCCAATCCATAAAGCCGTCTCGTTGTGAAAGAGTTACAAACATCCACCCATCCAAACAAACAATTCGCAATTACTACACTACTGGGATTATTAACCTACATTTAATTAAAATTCTAATGAATAATCTATGTCAATGTAAATAGAAAAATGGCAATACTATATCAGGAGTGTATTTTAAATAAATATACATTTATGCGTGGTTTGTGGTCACGTGCTGGCAACACTGGTGAGCTGGTCACATGGAATTGGGCAATGTTTAATAGGACTCATTATGTTTTCTGTGTGTAAAGGAAAATATACTCATTGAAATTATTGTAATAGTTTCATTATAGAGTAGGTTTCATAGTTGGAATTGTTAAGTAATGAGACTGGGCATTTTTAACATGATGAACAAATTTTGGTGAATTTTCACTACGGGGCATGTAAAAGACACTAAAAGTCAAGTTAATTTAACACGATTACTCCAATAAAATTAAAAAGTGTTTTGTTTTATTTGAATAAGGTATTGATTTGAGTTTTCGTCTTCTTCTTAGCGTGTCGATGAATATGAAATTACATTATATTTTGCCCGCCCAGAAACTTGCCACCTTTATGGCGTTATCGGTGGCTTGTGCGAGGTCTTCGGTAGTGCAGGTTTCCGGGCACATGGGGTAGGAGAGAAGAAGTGGAGTCTGTGTGAGTTTGTGGAGTCGCGCCGCACAAACAATGCTCATCTCTGTCAACGCTGAAACCCCATTTCACAGTGTTTTCTTTACTACGGCCGACCTGGGTCCGGAGTCTGTTTAGGGACTTCCAAATTGGCAAATCTTTTCTGGGCGGAAGATGTTCAGACAGAGGCATGAATGAGTTTTCATAATTTGTTATGAAATTGAGAAGATAGAGTCTCGCTTCAATATTGCCAATAAGTATTAAATGATGTTCATGGGATGGTTCATGCTTTAACATAAGACGGATTCAGTGATCGTTTGCCTACTTTTACAACTAAAAAAGGCTCAGTTTATTACACTAAATTAGCGGTTCAACCCGTTAATTAGCGCGCTATATAAAACATCACTCATATAGGGCCTACACTTAAAATGTATGGCTTTATGTATGTGCACTTTAACCGGTTAATTGCCGTGGTGAACGCAACACTTAAACACATTTGGTAGCTAACGTCATTACAACGTCAATAAATAAAATATCATTGTAACGTCATCACACATCAAATATTTGCATAAAAATGGTGACCCGACCGCGTCATGTATTTAAGTTATACTTAAGTAACTACATTAATTGTTTTTTACACTATCGGGGTTATTTGCACTATATTTTAAAGAATGTACGCGAAGAAGTTACTTCCATGCTGGACAGGGATCGAAGGAAAAACATAGAATGTGCCAGCTGCTTCTCTTCCTGGGCATGCTGTAAAAGTCAGTTAAGGGGAATTTTTTTACTGGAGATTTTTCGTGGGCTATAGTCTGTCACTGCAATAGTCTCTCTTCATCATTATAATGCCTCCAAATTTGTCAAACGTAACAACAGATGGTTTTATAACCTCTGGGTCCCAATTCTCATTTCAATAGACAATTTCCCTATACGCTTTGAAAACATGTAAGACAATTTGCTAATAGAAAAAGGCGATGGGTGGCTAAAATCTGTATTCTAGACCTCCGTAGACTTTGAATCCGCACGGAAATCCCAATGCGACCGGAATTAAAGTTTACTCTGTGAATACTACGGTTTTTTCCGTCCGTTTCGTCAACTGTCAATGTCAACGTCAATGTGTCTTCATCCAATTCTTATGAAATGAAACATACTCTCTCATTATTGCATTCATTTCTATGGATGTCTCCGGGAAATGCACCCATCGGCCAAACACACTTTGATGGTTTAGGGCATAAATCACTTCCCCTATGCACCTTGATATGGAGGGTTGAGAAAGATTCACAATATAATTATTTCCAACCAGAGTTTGATATGACCCTGTGCCCACAAAGTTCAAAGTACACAAAACCTGAAAAGCAAGCAAATTATAATTAGTAATTGATGATTGTAACTAACGTATGGGATGTTTATATAAACAAACAACTTATAAAAACTCACTTTTGTCTTTAAATCAATTTTCTTCTGAGGAATAAGCGGTTCCACTATTTGGATGAGGTTCCTCACGAGATCTTTTGAGAGACGGAAGTTTTTCACGAAGTCGGCGTCGCTCAAGTCGAATGGCTCCACCCGACACATAGCACGGCGTCGTGGGACAGCTGCAGCGATTTCACCATCTTCCAACATGTCTTTTACAAAAGCCGCTACAAACTCATCCATTATTCAGTTTTACGTTCACGTTTATGCATGCACCAATTTACCACAGCAAAAATGACACACACAAAGACAAGCGACAACGAACGAATACGTCCACTTTTTGGACGCCTTTTGAGAGTCGAATGGTCAAGACCATTCGTCTCGAGAGCCAGTAAAGGCGATCAGAAAGTAATAGACAATTTGCGCATACGCTTTTGCCAGAATACATAAAATAACTTTTTGATAGAAAAAAGACGTAGACGGATACTTTTTGTCGTGGACGTCTTCAGAGTCGAATGGGTGAGAATTGGCTCCCTGGTGTTCTGCCTACCCCATTAGGGATACAGGCGTAAAGATACGTATGTATGTACTACCCGTGCGCGATAAGTTGAGACCTGAGCGCGGTGACGTCACTGACAAGTACAGTTCAAACAAAAAATGTAACTAGCTTCCGCATGCGGCGGTATCTGCGAATTTTAGGTAGTCATCTTCCATAGTGAAATTATTTACAATATTAAGTTATTTTATAACAATAATTAATCGTAATTGTCAGACTATAGATTTATTATGTATCACTAAAAGTGAAAGCCGATAGGTGTTATATTAAATAAAAGATGCTTTTATGTATAGGTATTTATCAGATTATTTTCAACAATAATTTAGTCGTCATCATCATCCTCCTACCCTTATCATTCATATCACATAACTTTTCAGTAATTATTTAGTCGTCATCACTACTAATTATTGCTATTCCCTCTGGTAGTTGTTGAGGTTCGCTCTCACTTTCGCTATCTGAGCTGGTGGTGTCAGACTGCAAGTTAATAATTAATTGGGACTCAATGTCTTCTTGCAGGTGATCATCTTCCCAATACTTCTGTCTAAGCCTGTCAACATGGTTTATTTCCTTTTTCCAGTCACTCTCATTTATACTATTAATAGCATCACGTGTTAATTTTTCTATGTCTCTTTCTAGCTGGCTCACATTTTTATCGGCTACTCGTTGTTTGACCAAATTCCAAATGTACTCGATGGGATTGAGGTCACACATATAGGGAGGCAAACGAACAGCTTCGTGGCCATGCTCTTTTAAAAGATCATCAATAATATATTTTTTTGGAGGCTTATTTATGTACAATAGGTGATACATCTCGGATTTCGTCATTCGCTCGTCGAATTCAATGTTGTGGTCTAACAGCCATTGCTTTATTACCGCTTTCGTTGCTACACTTGTAGGTGGTTTTTCTACTTGTGTAGAGTGGTATGGTGCGTTATCTAGTACCACAATACTATTCGGCGGCAAGTTGGGGATCAGCTTCTCGATAAGGCATTTTTTAAAATTTGTTGTATCCATTTCGTGATGGTAGTCACCTGTGTTGCTTTTACATTTATAAAGCAACTCAGCCCCCTTCACGAAACCATTTTCTCCCCCTGCGTGAACAATCACCCATCTTTGCCCCGGACTGTGATTTTTTCTAATAGTAGCATCAGTACTATTTTGCCAGCATTTGCTAACTGTATAATGAGAGTGAATCCATGTTTCGTCAATATAAATGACTGGCCTTTTTGCCGAGCCCAAATCATCATTTTCTTTTAATCTTCTTAGATATCTCGCTCTCCACGCTCGAATGTCTGGTTTTTGAACGAGAAAGTGTCTCGCGTCTTTGCATTTTTTAAATTTGTATCCTAGTTTGTCCACTAGCACTCGTCTTAAATACGTTTTCTCCCCTTGAAAGTTAAGGTCTCTTTTAGCCAAACTGAGTATCTTATTCAAGGTAGGTATTTCCTTCCTGACCGTGTAGAAACTATCAACTATATTCCTCAAGGCACACATGTCAAAACTGTCTAATTGGATGCGGTTACTCTTAGGTCTACGTTTCTTGCCCGGTGTTGATAAATTCACATCACTTAGTGCCGAAGACGAACCTGGTGTTGGTGAAGCAGTTTGCAAGCGCTTAGCTTCAGTTTTGATCCTCATCAACGTCGCCTTGGAAACTCCCGTTGCCATGCAGGTTCTCTTGATTGCCTGGTCAACAGGTAAACAAAACTGCTGGTTTCGCTTTTCGTTTTCGAAAAACTCGAACACTTTCAGCACGAGATTTCTTTCTCCACTACGCAAAGCTTTACCCCTCATTACAATGCTTGTTATTAAAAAAATAATAACAATAAAACAGTCAAAAAACGTAACAGAAACTTTAACAATAAAAAAACGTAACAGGAGCAATAACAAATAAACTTAACACGGACTATTATAACAAAACTAACAACTTATTCGGAGCGCGTCGATACGTGACGTCATAGACGATACAGTTAATATGAGATAGATGGGCAACTTGATTTTATTGGCAAAATAGAATAATACCTTATATCATAGATGGCGCTAGTTACTACATTTAATTCCAAAAATGACCGCTAGACGGCCCTAGTAGATAAGTCTCCATTATAAAAAAAAAATTTAAGGTAAAAATATCTTATCCTGTTTATCACATTTAATGTAACATTTTATAGAGCTTTATTATGACAACTGCTTTATTACAGAATAAGGTATTTATATTAAATAAGTGGACAAAAATAAAAAAAAAAACGAAAATCTTTATTTTATAAGGTTATTTATTGTTTCGTGGAATATTCAAAAGCCTCTTTCTTCGCTCCATCTTCCTCATCAAATTTTGTCAATTGTCCATTTATTATTCGGTTCACCCCATTACAGCAACTGTGAATCAACATTTTCATTGACATTTTTTTTTATGAAATCGACCAAATTAACCTTATGACTTACAGCAAGTCATACTTAAATCACATGCACAATCACTGTATATTTACACAATAAATTACACAATTTTTACACTGTTTTCGCTTTCCCGCACTTTAGTCTTTATAAACTTTTGTTGCTGAAGCCTTTTAAGTTGTTAGTAAGTCACACAAGTAACTTCACGGCCAAATTCACAGCGGATTTGTTAAAATAATCTATCTAAGTCTTAAATAAAATGGTGGAGAAAACAAAAAACGCAACAGACGCACACGCACACGATCATTCATAGACTATTATAATAGTCTGTCAGAGTCAACAATTTTCCGGTTCCTGACGAGATATTAATAAATCGGCTATCCCAGCGCTACCTAGTTAATAACAGGAGAAATAACTTACCGAAAAGTTGTAGTACGTCTTAACCTAGATGGTGCAGAATTCAATTTCATTGACACTAGAGTTGCATAGGCCTGCGTGACGTAAGCCAGTACGAAACTAATAGATAAAAAATGTGGCTTCAACTGTACACCGCGGGCGGCCGCGGGTAGGTGCGCGGGGATGGGGGAGGAGTGTCGCATTCCACGCGGGTCTCAACTTATCGCGCACGGATAGTATGTATTTTAAAGAATGTACGCGATTTCTACCACGAAGTTCGCCGTCCGCGATCATGGTGCTTGTAAGAGCATCGAAATATTGGGCGCGCAAAATAAAAATCGGAAATTGTGGTAAGAATCCAGTAAATTCCTTTAAGAACTGTTAGCATACCATATTTTTAATAGCTTAGTTGGGCCACCTAAGAACAACCATTCTTTGACTCCACTAGGTGTTAGGCTGCAAACTGGATAGCGAGAGCGACAGCGGCGCGGAAGTTACGACGTCTAACAAAAGGAAGTTAAACTTTCCTTTTGTAAGACGTCGTTTATCTTATTTCTTCGTGGTAGGTCCCTTTCAGAGTTCGCTTGCTATCTTTCATAGAACGTCTGTTGCCAAATGTTTCATGATGAGATATTTCCTTTGAAAATCCATCTAATGTCTTCTTCTAATCAATCCTCCACCTTAAATTATATGAATCCTAAGGCTGCAAACTGGACGGCAGCGACAGCGGTGCGGGCAGCGGCGTGGGCAGCGACAGAGCTTTAGGACCATTTGAGGGTCAGCCCCGCTGGCAACTAGGTATCCTTCATATAAAGTGGGTCAGAAAATATCATAGTAACAGTTGTTTTGTTAGCCAGGTTCTTTTTGTTGGCCCTTCGCGGATCAGTTTGACATCAGTATCTGTGTTTCCGGCTGTTTCATCATAGCTTATAAACGGATGGCCCGATTTGAGAATCGATGGTGACAGTTGTATTTGGTGGAAAAAAGTTCTTTAGATGTTATTGGAACTTGTGACCAGTTTCAGACAATATTGGAGTTTTTATTTAATGTTTCCATTGCAACATTGTCTATAACATCCTCTATATCAAGTAGGTACCTATACAATATTACTTTTTTATTTTGTGTCATTACGTTATTTTTCTATCAATATGTTGGATATATTTGGGACTACTTGGAAAAAGACTTATTTAAAGTGGTTCGGGTCTATATGACTCAATAATAAATAATCTTTATTTGCCAGTACATGCGTAGTCAGAGTTACAAAATAAATATATCATAGTGCGTTCACATACTGCTGTCATTTCAGCGTGCAAATGTAGAGGAAGCAGTACAACTTCATTTTTATAAATTTAAAATATCATTACTATATCATTCAACCAACAGAAAAATATAACACAATAAATCAAACACAAAATAAAAAGTCAAATCAATATTTAAATAAGTCAAAAAGTAATTAATGTCAATGTTAAAAATATTTATCTTATAATGTCAACAGTAATTTTATTAAAAAAAATATATATCTATATTTTGATTGCAATTTCAAATTAATTCATTTCTTTGTCATTTAAATATTCTTTGACGTTATAGTACATTTTTCTTAAGCATAAATTAAATAGGGCAGTTTTAAATTTGTTTCTAGGTAGTTCTTTAATTTTTGATGGCAATTTATTAAAAATGCGTATCGTCATACAATGAACAGTACTAAGTACTATACGATGATAGTTTTTGAACCGGTATGTATAGTTTGTCCTTGCTTCTACCACGTCTTCCCAACACTTCACTATTTGTTTCAAACAATTGCTTATTTTGATAAACAAAACAAATTTCAAATATATAAAGGGAAGGCAGTGGCAAAATGTTAAGTTTAGCAAAATGAGGCCGACAACTTTCTTGAAAATCTACTCTGCAGATTGCTCGTATACATTTTTTTTTGTAATTTAAAAACTTTTTGTGCTTCTACAGAATTACCCCATAAGATTAGACCATACCTAATAACCGATGAAACATATCGTGGTACGCCAGTTTAGCTGCTTCAATTGATACTACCTGTACATGTACAAAGCGATCAATTTTTAAACATACATAATTAACATGTTCTTTCCAGTTACAGTGCTTGTCCAATACCACACCAAGAAATTTTGTTGAATTGACTACTTCTAATTCTATGTCGTTATATTTAATGTCAAGCTTTGGAATAATTGAATTATATGTCTGAAATTATATAATTTTTGTTTTGTTAATTTTAATAAGTAATTTATTTATGCTCAAGCTTATTAAATCTTACTTTACGGCTCCATAGTTGATGTCTCAGTTTGGGATGATTAAATAAAAAATAAAAAAATTACATGACGTAAAAACAAAGAGATGCGTCAAGATAAAAGTTAAATCCCTCAACTATAAAGTGTTTTATCCAACATTAATACATGATATTATCTTTTTAAAGATGTTTAATTTACACAATTAAAATAATTTATTTCTTACAAGAATAACTCGAGATCTTTCTTGAACGGGATGTGCTGAACCTTGGGATGAAAAGGGCAAGGTAAAAAGGGTTTGAGTGAAATTGATGATCCCATCTTATCACTTAATGATATATTTGGTTGTGCGTCTCTTTTTTTTTAAACACTTTCTGACGCACATGTCATATTGACGTTGGTTAAATTAAAAAAAAAACGCACCACTTGTATTCGTAAATAATTTTACTTGTAAGGTAAGTATTGACATTGTCAGGTCGAAGTATTTACGTAGTTGATTTGTAGGTATGATTACGTATTTGTTTTTTGGCTCGATTGTGTCTATACTAATGTTATAGAGAGGAAATATTGGTCTTTCGTTTACTTTTAATATTTACTTTACTTTACTATTAGAAAGCATAATTAATCCAACGTAATATAGGCTTTATTTTATTAATACAGGAGCAGAAACGTAGTGAAATTACTAATGTCATGTAAAAACAATTGCTTTTGATTTTATTTTAATAATTGAATGAGAATGAATGATATTTTTTGACCTTCAAAAAATATCATTAATTCTCATTCAATGAATGACTTTTTTTGACCAAAATGATATACGTTTGCGTGGTTGAGTAACTTTATAACATTTTATAACATAGTCTCCATTTTCTCTATTGTTATTTTAAAAATACTTTTATTAAGCACATTGAAATTTACTACACGTTATGAAAACCTCTCTATCAAAAGTATTTAAAAATAAGTTAAAGGCTTTATCAGCTTGTTTCAGCAGCGTAATCCTCACGTAATGGTGCGTACAGATTGCTGTAATGGAACTAGTAATGTAACATGCAATGAAGAAGTTCCCATGATTTAGGTATATATTCGCCGCTTTTATATTTTTTTTGGCCACCTCGGACTTATTTTTGTCTATCAAATGAAACAAGAATCATCAAATCGATTTATAATTGACCAATTAATCAAGTTACAAACATACACACGATTTGATAACCTCCTCCATTTGGAAGTGGGTTGAAAAGAACGTGTGCGGCGACGGACCGTGCTCGCGACGAAATACGGAAAAATCTTTCTTAGGATGCCCGTAGTGAATATTCTTGCGCAATACACGTCCAAATACAGCGAGCGCAGGCATCGAGCGCTGGATGTTACATTACTAGTTCCATTACAGCAATCTGTACGCACTTAGACGCTACTACGTATTTCGTGAGGTCGAACCCTGTAAGAAATAAAAAAATGTGTCTATTATTATTTAATTATTAATATATTCTAGTTCGCTATATGGTATCCCATATCATATCACATTCTTTGCTTAGTTTGGGGACATGTAGTTGGTATGATTGTCTGGGAATTTTATTTATTAAATCCTATGATTTATCACGTTCAAAAGTTAAGCTGTCAACTATCAAGTGGCTCTGGTGCTCCTTTATTATCTCCAAAAATACTTTAAAGCATAGGGGTATAAAATATTTACAGTCATTATAAAAAGGATTGGACATTTTGTCTTCCATGCCACCTCGTGGATAGTGCGCATGAAAACTAAGGTTGTACACGTCTAGCCATGAGAAACCTATCCACTATAATCAACGAATGCAGAGCATTAAAAAAACCGATTTCACGTCAACACTTTGGCCGACTAATAATGTCATCCACGTAAACATTCTCCAAAATCATACATATTGTCTCAAAAATTTTAAATTTTCAATGAAGTGCCCAACCGATTTCGATGAACTTTATATGGGACCAACTATGAAGTATCTTCTATCATATGAATTAAGATTTTTTTAAATCGATTCATAATTGTCTGAAATATCGTGTAACAAACACACAAAAAATGACATACAGACGAATTGAGAACCTCCTCCTTTTTTGGAAGTCGGTTGAAAAGTACCAGGACTGCAGCGGTCAGGAAAAACCGATGCAGGCAGTTCGTTCTCCACCTCGGCACCCCGTATTAAAGAGGAACTGTCGTAGCGCTTTGTTCGATTACGCGCAGCCTGCACCACCAACTGGCTGGCTCTTCGGTCGATTGCCTGTAGAAAGACAAAAGATCATTAATGGGAAGTTTAGTGAGTAGAAGTCTCACACTGTTGGGTGTCATCTGGCCGGGGACTTAACGCCCTGGCAAGTGCCCCTTCGTACTTCTGAGTATTCTCCCCCTCCTCGCAGTGAACACTCGTACGGTCAATAGGCCTGCGGGTGTTCTGAGGGTTGTCTTCTGTGGCGGAAAAACAAAAAAAAAATTTTGTTTGACTTTTTGGTATAACCACTTTATATGATCATTGAGCATCATCATTAAATGTTTCGGTGACTTTTGTTTTTAGAGAGTACAACCTTAAATAACGATGACTTATATTAAAGCGGGAAACAACTCTACCCTCTGACTAAGAGTTTTTTAAAGGTTTCTTATGAATAAAACAATCTCAGAGTTGTGTGCGATATTGCGAGAAGATAAACATAATATGTAAATCACTTAAAATAATAAATCACTTAAGATCTTTCGAGTTTTCTGATCTTTCCTCGGCAAGGTCCTTAATTATAGCGTTTTATTCAAATTCAAATTCAAATCATTTATTTCAGCTAATATGCCATATTTTTACACAAAGTTTAAAAATTAAGTTAAACAAAGTTAAGTTTTATAGTAAGGACCTCACCGAATACGTAATTTGCAATGGTTAAGAGGTCGAAAATACCCTTCCTTCATATTAATTACAAAAAAATATGTTATATTGATATACGACCACTTTGGCGATGGGGTCAACCTTTCAGCCTCAGACGCCAGTGGTTGCGGGTTCGATTCCCGCACGGAACAAGAAAAAAAAAATTCCGTATCTGGGTGTTATATATTTATATTCTAGGTTCCCCCCTAGTTCGCTATATGGTATCCCATAACACAAGCTATGCTTACTTTGGGGCCATGTAGTTGGTGTGATTGTCTGGGGATTTTATTTTATTTTTATTTATTTATTTTATTGATTAAAACAAGAAAAGAAATCAGGGTTGCCTGTAAGAGATCATCTTTCGATGATAAGGCCGCCTATTGTGCTCTGTATCTTAAAAATTGTTCTGTATAAATATTCCTTATTTTTGTGTACAATGAAGAATAAATAAATAAATAAATAAAATAAATTAGAGATTCATTAAGCCTCATTATAATATTCGGGATTTATGTATTAAAATAATCATTTTTTTTATCTTAAATTACTTAACAACGAATGTCAAAAATCCTTGTGTAATAATGTCGTAATAAATTCGATTTCACTCATACTTCGAGAGGATATTAAAAAAGTAAGTTTAAGTAACTAAGTTGAAAAAAATCCACAGTTGGTACCACAACATTGGTACCACATCTAGACACCCCTAAATAAATCTCAAACAGGGAGGAGGTGAATGCTTGATGCACGAGAGCGATGACCCCGCCGGCCAATCCCTAACAGTGCGGGACTCACCGAACTCAGCGACACCCGCTAAACACCCCCTTTGCTTCAACAAGCCTATCGATGTATAAGAGTGTTATTATGGTGCGTACAGATTGCTGTAATGGAACTAGTAATGTAACATTCTGCGCACTACACGTCCAAATACGCAACTTGCGCAGAATATTACATTACAAGTTTCATTACAGCAATCTGTACGTACCATTAGTCGTTAGACGGCTTCTATCGATGATCGATCGAGTGTTGTGGTAACACATTTACGTGAGAAGATATCAATTTTCCGGTTTATTTTCCAATAATTTTCAACAACCATACCTTTTAATAAGTTAACTATATTAAAGGTATCCTACGAATATCAAAATTAGGCCGCATTCCTCATTCGTTATGATCACATTGTCTTATTAAACGTTGGCTCTATTTTTCAATGGTCAGATAAAAGTTATCTAATGAATATGATAATACATGTCATTGTCATACAATTATAAAAAATCGTAAAACAGCATTATTTCACCAAGTAATACTTTATCCAAAGTACAGATATGTACAGTAATTCAACTTTGGCGCATCTTTAAAATAAATGCCTACAGCAGCGCCGCTGTCCGTTCACATGTGACACGGCTGCCGCCTTCAGCGTTTAAATTACATTTTCCTACTTTGCGTTTACTTCCATTTAGTTTTGTGACTGCAAATATACGTTTTTTATATAAAAAATAAAATACTCGGGTCAAAACACCATGTTTACGTTTGAGTAACAAATCGGTCTTATAAATTAGCGACCGAAAAATACTTGCGCCTTGACTGAGACGTACAAATGATATACTTATTATTAAATTTTAAAGTTTAAATAATCCGCATATTAACGTCATGCACAATCAACAATTGTTTCGGTATGAAGACACTCGCGACTGGCGCATGCAGAGTGCATGCCGAAATCGAGCCGCTAGGTATCGCTCGCGTTTTGTCCGTGTATATAAAGTTGAATTACTGTAAACATCTGTACTGTGCTTTATCAGTCAGATAACTTTTATGCTAAGATTGAAAAATCGGGCCTTTGTTTATTAAAAGATGCCGGTAAAAACAAAATCGTTTACAAAAAGTACACAAGTACCTACTTATTAATTATTTCATTATGCAGTAAAGTTGAGATAAAAGAATCCTCGCAATGAATGGAATAACGAGATGGCATAAGATTAAGAAAACAAAGATAGCCTCAACAAGTTACCAATTAACTTCAATGCATTGTAATAAAGGTCATTAAAAAGCGTATGGTACAAGTAATAGACTATACAGTTGTAATTACAATAGTTTATAATTAGCGTTTCTAAGGAAAACTATAATTAGATTGTTCTAATCCTAATCTAGACACAACTGAAAGGAATTCATTGTTTTTGCTAAAATTAACAAGCCTAGCAGAAACCCATTGTCTTGACAGCTTTTAAAGTGTTAATTCTTTTGTACGAATAGAATTGAAATATAAAGGATTTAAAGTAAAGTTTAAAAAGCCTTGTAATTACCTACTTATTAATTGTAGCAGTTAGTAATTTAAAAAGCTTATTTTTTTCTCCGAAATCTTAACAATTTTTTTATCTTGAACAGCTAAAAAGGGTATTCTTAATGTTTAATAATGAATTCACGTTAAACGGATTACTAAGGATTAGTAAGTAAGGAAAGAGAAGGCGGTCTTCTATGAACTTTGAATATTAACCAGTTTTGAAAGATAATATAAGATGCATTGGTATATTATAATTTTTTCGTAAAGATTGACGAATTAATTATAAATTAATTGATGAGGAAAACGTGATGAAGATTAGCTGATTAGTATTTTGCATATCTTCTCCTTAATTATGATTTATTAGTTTATGCACTCTATAAATAATATATATCTCTATTTTGCTGCTATAGAGTGTATAAAAACGTTAAGATAAAAAAGAACTAAAACCTATTTATATACCTACTTTTTGCATATTTACAATAAAGGATTTTATTTTATTGTACATATCCAAGGCTCTTTAAATGCTCTGCCTTAGTTGTTACAATAAGAATTAAGAAGACTTTAAATTGTCCCTATTGTCACGAACAACAATTTCGGAAATTGAAACAATGTCTTACTTCTAACCTTCACTTTAAGTTAAGAAGTTTAATCTCAAAAATTCACAAGTCACTAAACCGGTTTATGCCAGTCACTCAACCCGCTCTTTCGCGGAACCCTCAACATGCATCGTGCCGAGAACACCAGGCACGCCGCACCTCAGGGAACTCCCTTGAGTAGGGCGGCGGATACCCCCGTAACCACCGTCCAGGGACTTCACTATGGCCGGAAAGGGTTAGGGACCGGTGAAATTGCGTCGCGTTATATCACCAGAATCTAACCCCCCTCAGTAGCGCCTCAATCTGGTGGAATCGCGTCGCTTTAGACGACCAGCATCCGGCTATCTGGCCTGCCATCATCCGGGGAAATTGCTCACGCGTTAGATCCCCGAAATCTGGATGTCCGCAAAGGGCATTCGAAAAGGTGAACGGCCCTTTCGCTACTCCTCGCCAGACGGACTGACACCCACAGCCATCCATCCCAAGGATGAGGCACCTCGGGCACCCGGGGATTGGGCTAATTTTTTACAGAGGTTGTCTTCCTCGCAGCCGTTAGACCCCCGGTCCTGTTTCAACCCAGGATTACGGGTTGGCCGATAGCTCGGAAGCCGGAGCAATCTAAGCCTGCCGTCCCTCCGAGCAGCTGGTGCCCCTTGCCCTCATCGGTTTTCCAAAGTGAGCCGCTGATACTCCTTTGAGGAACCGATTCAACCTGCGCTAATCTGGTACTCAACCCGCTCCCGCTTGTTACTAAATCCGCTCTCGCCTGTAACTGTACCCGCTCCCGCCCATGAATTAACCCGTGCACACGGACCAGCACGTGCTTCCTAGACAGGCGTGCGCAGGCGCTTCTGTTTCGCAACCTATTCACGCACCGCATTCATCAGATATATTCCGCTTATAACTTACATGGAATTCCATTTGATACCTATGAGCTCAGTTTTGGCATAGTGAGGTCAAGAGTAAAGCACGGAAATAGCAAACTGTTTGAATGGTATGAAAATATATGAATTAGACAGTTGAGTGATATACAGTGTTATTTAATATTTGTTTCGTGACAGGAGTTCAAGGTGAAGTTGGCTAGCAACAACTTTTCCATATTCTGTTGACTTCTCACTTTACGTATGGCCATGTTATCACGTCGTAGGTATAACACAAAGTTTCTGTTTCACTCGAAATATCTGTCAATAAGGCCTCTTAGGTTGTCAAAAAAGGACACCTGCTTCTATGTATTTACTGTCATATTGTAGCCAATTTACATAAACCCTGATGATCTATAAACTCTCCTCTCAAAACCCTCTTCTCATGAGCAGAAAGAGTCATGTTCATAGTTGGCCTGTCAGATTTTTGACAACTCATGAAATGTATTAAAACAGCATATAGTACAAATAATAGATAATGTTCGCTTAATTCCAAATAATTTACATATATTAGAAACCGCAGCAACGATTTTAATATTTTACCCCCTCAAATTAATAGACTACTAGTAGGTATCATCCACTTGAAATGAAAATCCCGATATCATTTCTAAGAAATTAAATGAAGTCTGCACCAATAATTTAGATATAAACAAGCAGCATTTCAATTACAATAATCTTCTTTCAGGTCGGAGACTGTACGGACCGTGAACATTACTCTTTGTGAAAATCCGTTCAATGATTTATGTGTTTATAGCGATCAGACAAACCAATATATGTCGCGGTGGTTTGTTTTAATAGTGATATAAATTTTACTATATCATTAATGCTTTCTTCTTTCATATCAATGAAATGACTGAGCAATGCTAAGTCTTATCTTATTATCAAGAGAACCGTAATACCATTACGGTTCTCTAGTTGCCTTGAAACATGACATGACATGAAACAGATGCTGTTTTCAAGCGGATGATTGCATAGGAAGATGCAAATAGGGATAATGCATCTTTGTATGTTGGTATAACTTTATATTGCATGTTACTTGGATCCCAAAGTTATTTCTCGATAGCCTAAAACCTTCTCCAAAGGTTGAGTTTGCAAATGCATTCTTTTTTAAATTTGTTCTGCAGATAAATAGTCGAAGTCGGCGCGGTCGGTACTTGGATGGGTGACCGCCGTCCATTAGTTTCTCACGCCGACTTCCGTGCTTCGGAGGGCACGTTAAGCAGTCGGTCCCGGGTGCTGTATACTTGTATACAGTAGTCGTTAGGGTTTGTCAGAAGCCATATCGGCACCCTGAAAATTCTGACATCCACCACCCAGCACTGGGCCAGCTCGGTGGATTATGGCCTAAACCTCCTCGTCGCCCAGGGGAGAGACTCATGCCCTGCAGTGGGCTCATTACACGGAGTTGTGATGATGATGATGATGATGATGAGATAAATAGTGAAGCCACATCAGAATTTCTACGCTGGAGTAGTGCCGGGTTAGACTAGCTCTGCCTCCAAAGGATAAACGGGTATCTGGTAACGTGAGCATCCTTTTTACCCGGCTTTGGCGAAGCAATAAGGAGGGTTATGATTTTGAGCTGTAGGTATGTTTGTATGTGGGTATGGATGTTTATCTGTTCCCTCAGAATTTCTAAACTATCATAATTGGACAAATGAGGTGTCGTTGGAAGCCTCTTCATTGTCCGCTGACATAAGGTTTAAAGGGTATAAATTTTATTCTTTACGGTTTCGTGTGGGGTATCCAATGAAAGAACTTTGTTAGCACATCTGTAATATGTAAACATTATTACTCCAAAATAAGTGAAATAATAATTATAGTAAAGAATTTAAAAAAAAATGTGGACGGTTTCATGTGGGGTATCAAATAAAAGAATATAGTTCAAATATTTGAAATCATTAACGCATTTCAAATATTTCAACTATATCAGTCCAAAATAAGTTAAAAAATAATAAAAACAAGCTCTAAAAAGTACAAAACAAGAAAATCGTCTACGCTGAAATATTAATGAATTTCGTCATATTGATAGAGATATTTTTAAAGGATAGCCGTGGTTAGGGCATCCAATCTCGGTATTCCGAGATCTCGTTATTCCGAGATCCCGCATCATTTTTCAGTCCCGCACAATGCGGGATTACATGCGCGGGATCCCGCGGGATTTGCGGGACTGGAATGAGGTACACTAGGATGAATCTGGAGGTACACTAGGATGAATCTGGAGGTACACTAGGCAAATATTTATCTTTGTCATACAATGCACTTAAATGCATTCCGCCCACTAGTGTAGAAGCCGAGAGGGCTTTTTCAGCTGCCGGATATTTAGCTTCACATATTCGCAGCAGCCTGGCAGATGATACATTAGATTAGATACATTATGTATCTTACGAAAACATTTCCAAAAAAATAATGTGTCATTATAATCGTACTTCTTGCTTGATTTGATAATTAAAACTAATAAAGCTATGTTGATTTTTATTTCTTTTGTATCCTTCAATCCTTACACTATATTTACTAATATACAATTTAATGTACCACATACACACTTGCGGGATCCCGCCAATACCGAGATCCCGCGGGATTGAGAAATATCAATCCCGCAAATACCGAGATCACAAAAATGCTGCGGGATTGGATGCCCTAGCCGTGGTCGTATGCCACCTATCATAGCAAAACAGATTCATTTTAATAATAAAATAAAAAGAAAGTTACATAAATATTTCAGCGTAGACTATTTTCTTGTTTCGTACTTTTTAGAGCGTATTTTTAGTAGTCGGGTTTTAGTTTTTAAAATTATTTTTTGTTGTATTAAGTTTAATACGGGGTACTTAAGTTTATGTATCTATTAGCTAGCATCCGATAACGATACAAGATCACAACGATAATGTGCTGTAAAATAAGAAAATTATAGGCGGTTATAACTCAACTGTCGCTAAGCGTCTTGCATTGTGGGCAATGCACCGCTGGCGCAGGCGCCACTTCTCAGTAATACGATTCTTTGCCGCATAGGCACGTTTTGTTTATTTTTTATTATAAACTAAGCCATCGTTTGACCTCAACCTCACTTTATGGTAAGTGAAGATGAGGTAGAAGATGAAAACACACGGGCTTAGGAAACAACTGGCTCTGCAGAAAATATTTCCGGAACTCATTGCCGCCGAAGCGTAATTTTAAGCGGCAGATTTTATATGAGGGGTTGTAGCTAGCCAGTCGGACCCTGATGAGATCCTTCCACCAAGCGGGGGTCACTCGGATTAGTCGCTTTTACGACAAGCTTATCCAGAGGCGGTAGGACTATTTAAAGCCGACCCTACACGTTTACTTATAAGTTCAATTACAATTAACGTAGGTATAAGTTTATATAATATTTTTTATATTAACATATACGACCACTTTGGCGATGGGGTAAACCACTGTCAGTGGTAGCGGGTTCGATTCCCGCCCGGAACAAGAAAAAATCCGGGTCTGGGTGTTTATCCTATTTATGCATTTATATCCTAGTTCGTTACATGGTATCTCATAACACAAGCTTTGCTTACTTTGAGGCCATGTAGTTGGTGTGATTGTCTGGGGATTTTATTTATTTATTGCACAAAGTAGGTAAAAATGGAAAAATACAATAAAAACGACACAATGTTAAAAATGGTGTAATGGGCGGCCTTTTCACTGTAAAGCGATCTCTACCAGAAGAATAAATGTTATTCTTAAGTTTAGAATTATATCAATTATTTAGTATCCTTCTTAACAAATTCTCTAAATACCTAATTGGGGCTAGGTTATATTGTGGTGTAGGGTGAAAAAAATATTGGTAACATTATTTAGGAAATATATAGAACTGTTATAGTGCTTCCATGCTGGACTGGGAGCTAAAGAAAAACGTAGAATGTGCCAGCTGCTTCTCATCCCGGGCATACTGTAAAAGTCAGTTAAAGACAGAGTAAGACAAGTACAAAAACCGACTTCACGTCAAAACTTTGGTTGAATTATTCATACTTACATATTTTTGCAAAAAAATTAAATTTACGATGAAAATATGGACCCAACTCTGAAGTATCTTCTATAATATGAAACAAGAATTTTTAAAATCGATTCATAATTGTTCGAAATATCGTGTAACAAAGACACAAAAAAACATACATACGAATTGAGAACCTCCTCCTTTTTTGGAAGTCGGTTGAAAAACAATAAAATAACTTTTGTTTGAAGCTTCTTTAGTACCTACGTTTTAATACGTGTTTTAGTAGTGCATAGTAACTGAATGTAGGTATAATGTTAAACAGTCGCTAAGCGCCTTGCTTTGTGGCAATGCACCGCCATACTTGCACAGGCGCCACTCCTCAGTAATATGAATCTTTATCGCATAGGTACACTTACACACTATTGTTTACAATTATTCCTATAACTGTTTCGTAGACGGTTTCTGTAAGCGTGTATGAATTGTTGACCTCGATATAATAATCTGAGCCAATATCACGTGTAAGTTTGACTATTTCGAAAGTCGTATTTTTAAAATTTTAGTTAATAATAAACAGTCTTTTAACATGTCGATATCATACATATAACTTCTTAGGTAATAAATATAATATGCTTCTGATGTTAACTTCATACGGTATGAGCTTTTCAGTATCATTAAAAAGACATCTTTATAAAAACGGAATAACCAAACTTTTTATATTTTTAAAGGAGGCAGCGAGCATGTAGGACAAGATTTAATACATTTTGGCCCTTATGTGTACCGCGGGACCGATAGGCGGCAATTCTATGAATTAGTTTAATATTGGAATCAAAGATTTAATATATCGGAACGAATCTTTTATTACCTACATACATACATACATAACGTCACGCCTTTATCCTTTATGGGGCAGGCAGAACACCAAAGGTTACAATGTGACCATCTGATGTCACTGCTTACATGCTGGACTGGGAGCGCAAGAAAAACGTAGAATGTGCCAGCTGCTTCTCTTCCCAGGCATACTGTAAAAGTCAGTTCAGGGACAGGGGTTTTAAAGGCGTTTTTGTGGGCGATAGGCTGACCCTCTGTCACTACAATAGTCCCTTTCCGTCTTTATAATACCTCGAAAAATCTTTTATTATTTTCGCTTTATGGATTACTTTACACTTTACTAATACAAATATCGCTTACTTATATCTATGTAATACTGGTGGCGGAGGGGCATAGCAGGATCTCGGGATCCTTCTATACGTTCAGAGGAAAAACAATTGTGTAGTGTGAAAATATTTTCTGACAGACAACCCGCGTCATTTTATATTATTTTATTTTTAATCTTTCAAATGGAATTCTCATTAGCCGTAAGGTTGGTTTGCGCTTATAAACTCTTTATTTACAAACAACAAGGCGCACACAAACCTTACGATACCTACATGGGCACCAGATTGTAGGGCATAAACCTAAGAACTGTACAATAAAGGATATATTGATTAAATGCTGTAAAATTAATTATTTAATGTAATTATGAAATAGTCGTTTTGGAACCTAAGATCATTATTTTTGACATATGGCAGTAAATGTCCTCTCCGTTAGGCATTTAAATAATCTTGTTATTCCCTTAACTTCTTCGTTCCGGAGTGCTTCTATATTATGTGAAATAAATAAATCAACAATCAACTGCTCAATTCAATTAAGTTTTTGAGTGTGCGCAATGGCAAACAATTTGTTGATTGATTGATTAATTGTCTTTTTACTGCATAGTACAGAAATATGGCTTGTGAACAAAACCACGAGTAAAACTTTTTTCTCAGTCTAAAGTTCAGTTTAAACCTAAGCCGTTAATACAGTTTCCTTTAGTTGAATCAAAGGTATTAGGTATAAACCGCTGAGTGTACCTCAGTACCTCAAATGGGGCACTTATATGGTGCGCTCACAAAAACGCCAATAAAAACTCTATCCCTTAACTGATTTTTACAGTATGCCCGGGAAGAGAAGCAGCTGGCACATTCTATATTTTTCTTTTGCTCCCAGGCCAGCATGGCTGGCAGCAACATTAATTTCTTATTAGAAACATAATTAATCGTCTATTACCTATGTCAACTTACATAGCCTTAATTAATTAAGTTGAAGCCCCTATATCGATTTAGTACAGGAGCCTTGAATGATCTAGAATTCCGTTTACCCGAAAAACCGTATTATTTTCCGCACTATGGGTTTTTGTTTTCGTGCTCAAGTACCTCTCAGTTACTAGGTTGGTAAGTTTGATTTAAAATTAAGATTATAGCATCTTAATTTATTACTTTTTTATCAATCAATAACCTGTTCCGTTACTGATTGAGGTACTAAGTGACTGACAGACAACGTACAGTACAGCTAAAGAGTCTCTCTCTTGGGGTCGGTCCCTCATGTCTGAGGATCGTGGTCAGCATCAGGGCTGCATTTGGAGCGGATGATCTGCCGCCATCGGTTTCGGTCCAGCGCGTCTCTTATTAGCGTATGGAATTTAGAGGTCGACGAGTCTTTCAGTTGATCGATCCATCTCGAAGGCGTACGACCGCGCGATCTTTTGCCTTCGGTGTTCCGTACCACAATCAATTTTTCCAAATTGTCATCTCCTCTGCGCATTGTGTGGCCGAAGTACAACAGTTTGCGTTTTTGGCATATGGTTGACAAGCGAATCTTTAAGCTAAAGAGTAGAGAGCTGAAATTTGGAACAAACACTCTTTAGAGGGTGCAGGGGTGCAATAAGGAATTCCTAAAATTCTTTTCTCATAAAACTTTATTTCTCATGTTCTTATTACAGTTAAAAAAGATGAAAGATTTATATTTGTTTGTCTCTGATTTCTTGTAAGTACATACATTTAAATAATCTTTTTCATATAAAAATTAAGAAAGAAAGTATTATATCAATATTATACGAAATGATATGAATGACATTATACGACTCGAAAGAGTTAATTTCTTTTAAGTTATTTGGTAATTTATTATAAACTTGTGCTCCCTCAAATAAAACTGTAGTGTATTCCCACGGGAACGAAAAATACAGAAATTTTTAGTTTGTATGAAAAATCTTATTCCTTGAGTGAGACGCTATAAATGCAAGATTTAAGCAACGAAACAAAATAAACTACATCTCAGTTTACGAGCTCAGCGGTCAGGATTAACACAAAATGTGCTGACAGCGTCTTGAGTTTAAGATCTTAAAGGATTTAATACGATAAATCCTCTTTGAAATAAAACTTTCATTTATTGACTCAGCATAATTGTGTAGTTAAAAAAGTGGTTGATCCTGTAAAATTTTCTAGCTAGTCTTTGTTATTTCGATATTTTTGAAATACATTTTTATTAACCCAAGTAGTATGGGCTTAGAATAGTTTATCACTCCAGGTCAAGCTTGTCGTAGCAGGTAGGTAATAATTAATCCTAGTGATCTCCGTTTGGTATTAGAACTAGCGACCACTCTTTATACGAAATCTCCCGCTAAATATCCCCGCATCAGCGGTGTATCTCCTGTCTATGTTTAATGAAGAATCAGTTCCATTCCTAAGCCCATATGATTCAATTTTCAACTTCATCTTCACGTAATATCAGGTGAGATAGAGGTTAAACGTGGGATAAGTCAACGTTAAAAAATATGTTTCCGTGTCTTCTTGAGCACCGTGGTCATGGCTGACACATTCGGCGTTACATACAAAGTCCGCATATAATAGTCACTTATATTTTAATAGCAGATTAGGTATGATGAGTGTGTCTGGATTGGAAAAAAAAATTTTTTTTCAATATTTTTCATAAATTAAAATTTCAAAATTGTTCTCTGTGAGTAAAATTTAAGATTAATCAAGATTTTATTACTATACACAATTAGATGGACACGTTCTTATTGTTGTGTAGTCATAAACTACAGATCAAACTTAAATTTTGATCACTTAGAATAATTTTGAAACATTAATTTATGAAAAATTTAAAAAAATATATATTTTATTTTTCGTAATTATGACTCACTCATCAGTCTTAAATCTAAATCTGCTATTAAAATATTATTGACTATTATATGGCGACCCTATATATTTGGATTACCAAAGCTATTATTAGCACTACCCTTATCTACATAAGCTCATGACTATGCCTTATCTGTAGTAACATGTAATAAATTGAGTTTGTGTCTAGTGTAAATTACAACCTATCTGATAGAATGACGTTGAAATTAGTAACATTACAAAGGATTTACAAAAATTAAGTTTATACTGAAATAAAACATATAGGTAACACTTACAATAACTAAATTTACTTGACATTTAAATCTACAATCTGATTTTTCAAACCATTATATAGTCTTTGTATTTTTAAGACTATAAAATCTATAATCGTGGCGCCGTGGTTACTGTGTGTATCATACGATATCACAGGTTAAGCAACGTTCGGCGCGGTCGGTACTTGGATGGGTGACCGCCGACCATTCAATTCTCACGACGACTTCCGTGCTTCGGAGGGCACGTTAAGCAGTCGGTCCCGGGTGCTGTATACTAGTATACAGTAGTCGTGAGGGTTTGTCAGAAGCCATCTAGGCGCCCTAAAAATTCTGGCATCTGCCACCCAGCACTGGGCCAGCTTGGTGGATTATGGCCTATACCTCCTCTTCACCCAGGGGAGAGACTCATGCCCTGCAGTGGGCTCATTACAAAGAGTTGTGATGATGATGATGATTTTTTTTAGCGTCGTTGGGTGAATAGATTTATCGTGGAACAAACTTTGTCTTCAGGATTACCGTCATAGAAGAAAAAAGTTGAATTCTTTTTTAACAAAACAAATTGTCTTTTGTCTTAGAAACGTTTGTTTTGTCTTTCGCACGTTGTCAAGGTTGTGTAGATTCCCGAAGGATTCAATTGATAAAATGTAGCCTTTTAACCTTCCCTGAAAGCTGGGCTGTAAAACATGCGGAAAAAAAACATATTCGAATGGTAGTTGCTAACATAAGCGCGTACAAAAAAGCAAACGAACCGTCCAGCTTTATTTTGTTAAGGGAAAACGAACATAATCGGCTTTTACACTTTTTGAACGATTATAAATCCTGTAAGTAATATTTCCATCTTGTGCCAGAAAAAAAAAATCATAAAAATTTTTCATAGAAATATAATTTATGAAAAATGTCTCGATAAAAAAAAAGTTACAAACTTCACACTAACTTATAATTTCAAACGGATATTGCTACGAAATGCCATCACGGATTCATGTAAAGGTTACATAAAAATATTTTTTGTATCTATTTAAAATGAACACTATATTTTATAAACGTATAGCTATATAACAATTCTATCTATGAGTTATTAAATTTTGTTATTTAATTTTTACATACTAAAAGATTTTAGCAATATACACCTTATTCTGCTCTAGTCAAAAACTATGTTCCTTAAAACCTGGCTAACCCTAGCACAGACCTTGGTCTATTGGGGTTGCCTTAGTTCCCACTTTAATTGCAACTGTAAGCGCTTACCTGAGTCTATTTATCTAGTGGTGTAAATGTGTAGTTATTATTGTGTATCAAAAAAAAATAATAATATAAAGCGTACTTTTTTCAACCGATCGTTAAAGAAAAAGTTTTAAATAGTTATAATTTTTTTAAAGTAAACAAATTAAACGTATTTACGCGGTGAAGTTCGCTAGCTTTGAATACCTATACACCGCGCTACAAGTGGGCCTTAAGGTATGGATACCAGCAGTTTGATCGATTAAACGATGCGTTGCCAACTGTGGGACTTTTAGATGTTAAATCACCGTGCTAGATATGAAACTGCCTATCTTATGGCGACGAAAAAATACCAAGGCAAAAATTGTCAACGCAGAAGCCACGCTTTAAAAATAAACAATAAATTACTGAAAGTGACTCCAGAGTCAGCTTTTATATAAGCGTGTGTTGTGGAGACCGCAAAGTGAATTATTGGTATTCTAGTATACCTAACGTGACCATATATTTTTTGTGCCAGAGCGGGTATCTACGGACTTATTTTTTTTGTGTTTTCAAGTGTTTACTATAGAAGATAATAGATAATCAACGAATGCAGAGCATTATAAAAACCGACTTCACGTGTTAAAATTTTGGCTGAGTTGAGAATGTCATCAACGTAAACAGTCTCCGAAATCATACATATTTTTTCAAAAGTTTGAAATTTTCAATGAAATACACAACCAAGTTCGATAAAATTTAAATGGGACCTACTATGAAGCAACCTCTATCATATCGAAATATCGTGTAACAAAGACACACAAAAAAAAAAAAACAAAAATAAATACAGACGAATTGTAAACCTCCTCTTTATTTGAAGTCGGTTGAAAATAATCAAAATACTTTACAGAAAATTATGTTATGAGGGCGCGATTACTAAGACCCAATAGTAACGTAACTTCTAAGTCGTATTTTTTTGTCGGCTGAACTAATTTGTTTCAAAATATCGGGTTTTCCTTCAATTTTCTTTAATTCCTTAAATTCCTTGTTTTAATTAATTATTAAAGTACATTTTAAATTATCGTTTGTTCTGTTTGCAAATGCGGGACAAAGTCGACAAAGGGACACCGGGACAGATTCCCTGAAAGCGGGACTGTCCCGCTCAAAGTTTACCTCACCTTAAGTTTACCTCATCTCGAACCCAGGACATCTGGCGCCACAGCCGAACACTGCGCGTTTTTTTTATTATTAAATAATGATGGAACGTTTGTCTTCCATGAGACCTGATGCTAAGTGAACATGAAGACTAAGGTGGTACACGTCCATCCACGAGAAACCTATTCACTCGACGCTTAAAAGTACTAGGACTATACTGCAGTGCTAGCACGGATCTTTTGTCGATCGTAAGTTTACGAATGCTCGTATAGTATGGAGTCGGTTGCAAGTTTTTAGTAACAATGTAATTTTTTATTTTACAGTTATTTAAGAGTAGAACCTGTTAACAAACATTCAAAATTAACAAGGAACACATTTATTTAAGCTGACCGTGCGGCAATGGATAGATTTCAATTATTGCTTGCAAAACCGTCTCCATACTATACGAGCATTCGTAAACTTACGATCGACAAAAGATCCGTGCTAGCACTGCAGGTCAGGGAAAATAGACGCAGGCAGTTCATTCCAAACCTTGGCGACCCGTATCTAAAAGGAACTGCCAAAGTGACTGTGAAAGACTTTTCGGAATATCTACCACGTACGGATGGAAGTTTAATAGTAAGTACGTACATCACGGATTCATTTATGCCAGTAGTCTTACTTAAAGTTCTTACTTTACTTTATTTTCTCGAGTAGTGTTCTATGAATGACTAAATTGATAATAACTGATGATAACTTGATAAATTGGTGATCACGACGCTTGCAACAGTACCGAAATATCGAGAACTCAAAATAAATAAAAAACATGGCAAGTATTCCGTTTCTAAACTTAATTAAAATGTTAATGACATGTCAGTTTAAAAACTTATAATGATAAATGCGATGTTTCCCGACTGGAATATTTTCAAAGGACGACGCATAACTTTGTATGAGAGCTGGTACCCGCCTCAATAGACATGTATGATATATCGTTGAAAAGGGTTGATCTTCTAGAACAAGAATTGGTATGGCGCCTGACTTGATTCTGAGTCCAAGCTGATAAGCAACCTAATAAAATTAATCAAAATCTCCAAAGACAAAATAAAAAAAGCACTTTAATTCAGGTGTGCAACAGATAATCAGAGCGGCGGTGTTGCTTACTATCTACAGATATTTTGACTCTGAACGGACTAACGATCGGAACTTGGCGCAATAGTAACTTTGATTCAGGTTACTAAGACCCATTGTATATGGCTATTGGAGGTGGATACCAAAATTATAGTCCGACATTTAGGACCTCATAGCTCTGAACGGACTAACGATCGGAACTTGGCGCAATAGTAACTTTGACTCAAGTTACTAAGACCTATTCAACGGCGTATCTTACATGGCTATTGGAGGTGTATAAAAATTATAGTCCGACATTTAGGACCTCATAGCTCTGAACGGACTAACGATCGGAACTTGGCGCAATAGTAACTTTGATTCAGGTTACTAAGACCTATCCAACGGCGTATCTTACATGGCTATTGGAGGTGTATAAAAATTTATAATCCGACTTTTAGTACCTCATAGCTCTGAACGGACTAACGATCAGAACTTGGCGCCATAGTAACTTTGATTGAGGTTACTAAGACCTATCCAACGGCGTATCCTACATGGCTATTGAAGGTGGATACCGAAATTATGCGTCGTCTTTTATCAATTTTAATCTCCCAGCAAATACTTTAGTACGATAATCACGGGTTTTCACAAATCTTGATTAGGTTTACAACTCGTCCAGTGGCTTATTGTCCTGTTATCATTTAATCTCCGTACAGTTCAGATAATGAACTATGTGACGGGCAAACGCTATCTGATTTTTATAGTTTTTGTATGTAGTATGATTTTTATATTAGAGATAGTTTTAATAACTTTGGACCTGGTTAATTCAATCAGATAGCATTTGACCTGGATTAAATAGGGGGACTGTTTGATAATAATAATAAAAGGAGAATTATTAGCAATGAATATTGTCTTGAGTTTTTACGATTTATAATTTTAAACAAAACACTTTTTATCCAGATTTATCGCAGTTTTTTTAAGTCACCAGCTACATTTCAATGTTATTTTCTTTGATACGATACAAGCATGTTTTTTGAAATGCTTTTAATACACAACTCTTCATAATGAGTCCAATGCAGGGCTATGAGTCTCTTCCCTGGGTGAAGAGGAGGTTTAGGCCGTAAAAAACCAAGTAATTCAATTCAATAATCAATCAATTAATGAATGGTTAATGATTTGAATAACCAAGATTATTTTAGTTCTTTTTTAATCTATCCCAAAGAAACACTTAAATACATAACTTCACGCCTGTATCCCTTATTGGGTAGGCAGAACACCAGAGACCATCGAACCATCTGATGTCACGTTTGACAAATATTATAATGATGGAGAGAGACTATTGCAGTGACAGGGAGTCAGCCTATCGCCCGCAAAAACGCCAGTAAAACCTCCTCTCTTAAATATTTAAACACTTAAATATTTATTCTAATACTTTTTTATTTGTTTCAGATGTTTCAAATTACAGTGACTATACAATAGACAATGGGTTCCTAACCTGGGGGTAATTACCCCCGCGGGGGTAAATCGACAATAAGACGGAGGTAACGAAAACCTTAGGTTGGAAAAAAACAGAACAGATCCCGACTTTTATAAATAAAGTATTATGGAGAAACGAGTCGCAATGTAGAAGTGGTGGGTATCTGAACCTCTGAAACTAAACAAGCATATGTCCAACCTGGGTCTCACTGACACGGCGCTCTGCAGATACTGCAAAAGCGCAGAGGAAACCCCTCTACACCTACTGTGCTGCTGCCCCGCAGTTATGCACAAGCGCTCCGCTCACCTGGATAATCACGAGCTAGATCCAAAAGAGATTAGGTGCATCGCCGTAAGGAAAATCCTAAATTTCCTGGAATCCATTGGAGTGTGCGGCGAGTTATAAATTGGAACTCACACAATAGATCTTTTAGGTCGCAGTGTGACGAGCGGACAAGACTACTCACATAGTCCCTAAACCCCCAATAATATTTTATTTTTTTATTTATTTATTTACACTTCAGTTTTTACAGGTAAAGTAAAAGAAAAAAGAACACTTACACTAAAAATAAAAACTTGGCGGTCTTATCGCTGAGGAGCGATTTCTACCAGACAACCATGTAATACCATGTAATAATAATAATAATAATCTGAACCTTCATAATTTTCATAGCTGGCATCTAGGGAATTCTCACGAGACGAGAGAAGATCGGTCATAACACATGTTTAAAATAAACTTATGCTGTGGAATCTACAATGGTACAATAAATAGGACCACTAGAAAAAGCCAGACTCGTTTGCAATTTTTACATCAATTGCCAGCGCAGGTACGCTCGGGACGTTTGGAGGACCTATAATAGTATGCTCCCAAGAAGATGGATTGGGCAAATGGGGTCTTGTGGTCACTGGTGACTTAAATCCCTTGGTTTTTTATTGGGGTGTCTTAAAACAGAATATATGACAAACCAACATATAATGCAAGCGAACTGTGGCAGAATTAACAGCGTGGCTCAAGAAATATCTCAGCTGAGTTTAAAAGACTGAAGAATAATTTTATAAGACGATTTGATGTTGCCACTTTAAAAATAATAATTAATGTATTTTCTTTTCTTTTGTTATAACAAAGAAAAAAAAAATTAGCAAATGGGATCCTATTTTTTTACCTATTTACGTTAAATTTTTTCACAAGTTTTTCTCATAAAATCATGCAGGTAAGTGTTGTACCTTTTCTGAATCTGTATGAAATGAAGATTATTAAAATACTTTTCTGGTTTAGTTTATTTTAGTTTAATAGTGAGTTTTTTCATAAAAATACCTCAAATTTCGAAAGGAGTCAATTTTAACAGTCTCTAGCATCTACTTGGGAATCATACGGAAGCATAAAAATCCACCTTGGCCGAACGTGTGGCAATTGAAAACCTGATAACCGGGAGCGCGATTTTTCGAAAATAAAAAACAAAGAATATTAAAGATATAACACGGTATTTCTGTTACACCCTATTTACCTGCGCACTTTGCATCAGGTGACATGGAAGACAAACGTCCTATCCTTACAATATAAAAAAAAAACCTATACTTAATGGGTAAAATCTGATGTCATTATAAATCACAGGGGTAACAATATAAATAAGGTAAGGAAACACTGCAATAGACATTAGACAATCCAAAACAGAAAATAAAAAATCTACCTACAGTAACAGGAGTACTGTTAGAGGTTCAATATATTTTTTTGGAGTTTTCTTGGCTAAACCTTAAATCATTAATAAAAAAAAAATACTGTCACGCTTCGTCTAACCAGGGCGCCAGACATAGCTTCAAAGATTTTCACATATCTTTGACGACTTTGCAAAAGCATTTGAACACATATTGACGTAACCTGCCAGACTTGCTTCGCAAACACTTTTTTTTAATACATTCAACTTTGAACGCTTTGATGTGTCGAAAAAGACCGACACCGCATGGCAAAGTGCAAATCTTTGTTCAAACTTTGAACACATATCCAAAGCCCCGTGCCACACAATCAAACATGTGTTCAAACATGTGAAGCTAAGTCTGGCGCCAGCATAAAACATGTATGGCTCAAAATGTTTAAAATAGTCTGGACTATCACCTCCTTCCCGCTTTGCATCCTGTTACCGAACACCCTGTAGTTATCTCATTATGATTAGATGAAATCTACATTAACTTTGTCAATATAATTTTCTCACTATGTTTTTATTTACATTTCTTTATATTTTTAGGTATTTCAAAACAATACATACATACATAACTTCACGCCTGTATCCCTGATGGGGTAGGCAGGACACCAGAGGCTATAAAACCACGTTTGACAAATTTGAAGGTATTATTATAATGGAGAGAGACTATTACAGTGACAGGAGGTCAGCCTATCGCCCGCAAAAACGCCAAGAAAACCTCCGCCCCTTAACTGACTTTTACAGTTTGCCCGGGAAGAGAAGGAGCTGCCACATTTTATGTTTTTCTTTCGCTCCCAGTCCAGCATGGAAGAAAACAATATAGTTATTTTTATCTTAGTAGCGATAATTTTAACTCTATTTCATTTGTCACAGTGACTTGCATTTTTTTTGTGCATGTTTATTAATGTCCTCAAAATTTATTTTTGAATATCTCGAACGCAAACTCGTTTTTCAAAATTTGCATCTAGAAAAAACGTTGTAATAGGGTACACTTGAATCAATCATGTCTCAATTCTAAATTGAAAAACGAACTCGTTTTAGTCATTGCGGATACTGATTATACATTGCCAGGAGCCATAGCGTTGATATTTGTATCAAAGAGGTCTTATTACTAAGAGTGATAAACTTCACTTGGATAAACTTAAAAAAAAATCATCCTTCATTACAGATATTAGTGAAAGGGTATGTGATACTTTCCACACACACTTGCATAACATTTGATGTGGAACAAAAAAGGTATATAGAGTAAAATAAAAAACTTACATAGGTACCTACTATACTCTATAGACTAATCACAATATAATTTATCAATTTTTTTTTAAATTAATTGCACCTAAGCTAAACTTGCCATATATATTTTTTTACTGTTTTATTTAATTCAGATCCATATTACAAGCATTGGTCATGCAGTGGGAATCGAATCTGCAACCTCACGTATATCAGTTGGTTATTCAAAAATTACCATGGATAATATACATAACTTAACGCCTGTATCCCTTATGGGGTAGGCAGAACACCAGAGGTTATAAGACCATCTGATGTCACGTTTGACAAATGAGGTATTATAATGATGAAGGGAGGCTATTGCAGTGACAGGATGTCAGCCTATTACCCACAAAAATGCCAATAAAACCTCTGTCTCTTAACTGACTTTTACAGTATGCCCGGGTGGAGAAGCAGCTGGTACATTCTATGTTTTTCTTTCGCTCCCAGTCCAGCATGTGTATATGTAAACATATAAAAGTCCGGAGAGTGGACGTGTCAGGGTGCTGATTAAGTGAGATCTGCGTGAGAACGCTGAAGGCTGTGGAAAAAGCCGCCGGCCCTCCCCGGCGACGTTCTGCCTCCACCTAAGGCGCCCCGCCCTGCCCGGCGCTCTCCAAAGCTGCGGCCGTGAGCGTCCTCCCTGCCGCTATCTTAGCGGTTGCTGTGGCTGCTTCCGCCACTACCGCGGCTGTGGACCGCGGTCACCAACGTCATCTACTGCGGCCGAGGGCCGCTAACTCCGAACCCTAAAACTAAACCTTTTACTCATAGTGTCATAGTGAACTCTAAGTGTTTCTCACCATTATAAATAAATATAAAAGTTTTAAGTGATATTTAAGAGTTTCTTTCTCTCCAGCACCTCTTCCAACTGCGAGTGACGGACCCCCTTCAGGGAGCTGTCACTTCGTGACAATATATTATCCGACAGCCTTATCAGGACGCACGCACTTAGACTGTCCAAATAGTTTCAGCCACAACAATCAATGTGATTAAAAGATTGACAGATAAAGCAATAAGTACTTGGTTTAAGTCGTTATTTAGGGGATTCCCTTTAGCATTTAGCTATATCCCTTATGGGGTAGGCAGAACATCAGAGGTTATAAGACCATCTGATGCATGTTTGACAAATGAGGTATTATAATGAGGGAGGGAGGCTATTGCAGTGACTGGATGTCAGCCTATCGCCTACAAAAATGCCAATAAAACCTCTGTCTCTTTACTGACTTTTACAGTATGCCCGGGAAGAGAAGCAGCTGGTACATTCTATGTTTTTCTTTCTCTCCCAGTCTAGCATGGACAATTCAATTCATACTTTTTTATTAGGGTGTGTGAAATACCTAAAGCGAATCGGGGATCAGGGCAAGAGAGACTGAACAGAAACCGGCGAACGATTATAACTATTACTGAAATAAATGAAACTGATTTATTTATAAAATTGTCTGTAGGTATCATAAAGCCATTTTGATTTCATATATTATCCGACAGCCTTATCAGGACACACCTAGACTGTTAAAATAGTTTCAGTCACAACGATCAATGTGATTAATAGATTGACAGATAAAGCAAAAAGTACTTGGTGTTATTATATACCGTAGGGGATTCCCTTTAGCATTGCCCTTAATCATTAAAATAAAAACATGTTATTGATATGAAGTGCGGCTTTGTTTCTTTTTACGCTTTGGTACGATGCTCTAGTCAGCAGTTATTGATTATGTATTACTATGTTGAATGGCGTGGCTTTGGCCACTTTAATTCTGATGTCGTAGGGATACCGAGATTACAAGTATAGTAGGTTGTATTTCATGTACAGCCTTTACAAAACACTTGAACATTTATTTCTTATCAAGTATCTTAGTACAAAGTTTCATAGTTGTAGACTCGAACGAACATTCATACATAATTTCATTCCCTCTTTTAACTCCTTCAAGACTTTTATAACAATGGAACCCGCAACCACTGGCATCTGAGACAGTTCGAAGTTCTGCATTAACACAACGACCGTTAATATTCATCATCATTAAAATTCTTTATTGTAGGTACACCAACATTAAATGTATACTGACAAAAACAATTCATGGTGTGTCAAATAGCTTTTTACACATTCAGGTGGCCGATATACGATGAAATGAAAAGCTTTAATTCACACTAGGTACACTAAATAGGCATTTGTCGACCAAGTTGGCAATGGGGTCAACCTCAGACGCCAGTGGTTGCGGGTTCGATTCCCTCCCGGAACAAGAAAAAAAATGTTCAGGGTCTGGGTATTTATCTATATATGTATTTGAATATTATTTGATGAAATAATCTCCAGGTAGCTGACTTCTTTATCATCGTATTCAGCATCCATAACCGACGTCCATTCTGCGGTACAAAAATCGTAAATATAAATAAATCAGTCCTTTGCAGTTTCAGATTCGAATGACTAAACCGAGTGAATCCCGATTGGTGGTAGGATCCCGTCGGTGTCCGACAGGCTAGCCTGACCCTGAAAACCCCTTCATATAAGATCTGCTGCCAAATATTACCGCTGCGGCGAATTTTAAATTAAACTATGCTTTATCTTCAAACTCATTCTCACCTACCATCAGGTGACATTGATGTTGAAGGGGTTAGCCAGGTGAATCTTGAAATTGTTCTCCACCGGGCTGGGGTTAATTTGGTTAGTAAGGGGTGACATGGATGTTCTAAACTAACCTTTCGCGTCTATAACTTTATGCATACTTGTGTATATTATTTAATATAGCCTATGATATGAACAGGAGTCACTTTACTACGTCGACATCATACGTAACGCATCAAATTACGTTGTAAAACTGATTACAACGCAAATGTCTAGACATTATTAAAATTATTACACAAATCATATTCGTAATAGGACTGCGAACAAGGCGTTCCTGTCACGCTCGAATGTTGCCAGTAAATGTTTATTTCTAGGGTAAATAAAATATTGCTTGACTGTATGAACTTATAAAACTTTGTAAGACAGGAAAGGTCAGTTCAATCACTGAGACAAAGGGATAGTCGGCTTCTTTCTTTAGGAGCGGTAATGGTTTACTTGCCATGAATATCGGTTTCAATTTTCTAGGTTAAGTATTGTTTTGTTTTAATTTTTCATATGAGGTAATGAGACAGGAAAAATATATTTTTTAAATAACGAGTAATCGAGAAGATATCATTATCAAACAACAAGACCGCCTATATTTCATCATAGCTTAAGCCTATTCTATGTGTGATTCTTCCATTAATATTACAATCGTATGAAAATTGGTTTTGAAAATCTTTTGAGTTTATTATATTTAGACAAGCAGACATACGCAGATGGAGGAGTTTTTTAATTACATAAAAAGTGATATAAAATCAAATTTTTGATAGCTCAAAGTACCAGGTGTCCATAAAATGAAGAAGTTAAGCGCACCCAAACAATTCTAACCAAAATTTCAAATTTAGTACACTTTATCTATGACTCTACATTTAAATTCCGAACAAAAAATCTTCGATTGCCTTCCAGCCAGTATTGTGTCAACTACTCTATACAAGAAAACGTGATGTAACTCTATACTTCCCTGGTTGATAGGCAAATTAAGTCGACTCGTGTCCGTTTGGGTGTCTTCTTATTACATTGGAAGGTCAGCTTATTTATATTGTTATATTTACCCGCGCAATTTCGATTCCCGCGGGATTTTCGGGATAAAAAGTACTAGTAATAGAAACCTATACGGATTCGGAAGAATCCCTCTAAGTAATAGTAAAAGAAATTTTGAAATCAGTCCAGTAGTTTTTGAGCCTATTCAATACAAACTTACAAAAATACAAAGGTTTCCTCTTTATAATGTAATATATAAAATTCTCGTGGCACACTTTTCGTTGCCATACTCCTCCGAAACGGCTTGAACGATTTTGATGAAATTTTTTGTGCTTATCCGGTATCTATGAGAATCGGCCAACATTTATTTATTTATTTTTTTTATATGGCAAAACAACATTTGCCAGGTCAGCTAGTATTAGTATAGATTTATTCACTTGATCAAACTTTATATTTAGCATAGGAATAATCAATAGGAAACAATAGAAATTATATTAGTTTTTATTTATGAGTTTCCTATAGTTTTGACATAGAGACTCCGTACCTGTCATAGTGCTGCTGTATAGCATTTGAAAATAGAAATCAAAGTCGGGGTAAGAATAATATGACGCTGGTAAAATGAAGCCCACAACTGGGCCAATGTTACCCCAAGGATCGATGCTACACTATATGATAACGCCACTCTTAACCTCAACGCCTGACGCAGCCCATAAGCAACGTCTCCCGACGACCTTGTCAAATGTTGTTGGGATTGATGTGGAGAGGCTGCGTGCAAGAGGTGATGCGCTAATTAAAATTAACCCTGTAAAACAATAAATTAAATTATTGCTTGAAAACTACATTATTTATAGGTTATAAGTTTCATAAAATAGTAAATATCACCAACTTAAGGTGGCTTTAAGTGTAGGCGATTTTTTTTAACATCCTAAACAATATTACTTTATGCTTAGGACTTAAAATAAATTCGCTTAAATGAACTGCACCCGTTCCGTTCGGGTAAAGTTTGGCTTTAAGTTAACAGTTGAAGCCTTTTCAAGTCGATTTTTTAAACGAAATTCTCGATAACTCTGATTGAAGGTAACATATCTGGATGTTTAATAGTGATTTCTTAGATTAACCAGATACAAATTTGTTCTATAGTTTAGTCGATAACCCCGCATATACCGACAGACGGACATTCGCTTTAAAGATATAGAGATGTCTTTCAAGTAGGTTTTGTATTTATTACGCGCGAAAAGATACGATACTATTTTATAGATACATACATAACTTCACGCCGGTATCCTTTATGGGGGTAGGCAGAACACCAGAGGCCATAAAACCTTTTGATGTCACGTTTGGCAAATTTGCAGGTAATTTATAGTAATTTAGTGACAGGGGATCATCCTAAGAACGCCAATTAAACCACTGTCCCTTTACTGACTTTAACAGTATGCCCGGGAAGAGAAGTAGCTGGTACATTCTATGTTTTTCTTTTGCTCCCAGTCCAGTATGGAAGTGTCCAACTTAAGGTGGTCGTCATAGATCAGAGACTTTATACGCGCCTAAGTGCTTCAGTGTTTAAGAGTATTTTTAGGTTGGTAGGTTCTGCTCATTAGGTTTGGCAATCAATCAATCATGAATTGATTGATTGATTGATTGGCTTATAGTATAACGTAAAATCCTGCCCTGGATATCGTAAAATCCGACATACACTCGTTGGGAAAACCTCTTTAGGGTTCGCCTCCAATGAAGTCTGCCGTAAAAATCCCCGCTCGTGCGTAGAGGAAAATAAGTTCCAATACATACATACATAACTTCACGCCGGTATCCTTTATGGGGGTAGGCAGAACACCAGAGGCCATAAAACCTTTTGATGTCACGTTTGGCAAATTTGCAGGTAATTTAATGATACAGAGAGACGATTGCAGTGACAGGGGGGTCAGCCTATCGTCCGCAAAAACGCCAATAAAACCTCCGTCCCTTTACTGACATTTACAGTATGCCCGGGAAGAGAAGCAGCTGGCACAATCTATGTTTTTCTTTCGCTCCCAGTCCAGCGTAGTTTATAGAATGTAGTATTTTTTACAATTTTAAAATTATGACTCTACATTCATAGCAAGACCTATTGCTGAATTCCAGTTTCAAATCAAACCATAGAATTTTCGAGAAATAAATATCCCTTTACCCACTGCACTGAAATTGCTACTTGAAAGATGATTCATGATGAGGCTATTAATACCACATTATTAGGTCACGAGAGCCAGACGTGGCGTTTTAACTAAAACGAAAGATTAACTACTTTTTATTTATAGTTCACGACGATTAGTAATCGATTAGTTATTGGTAGTGGAAATCGAAGTCGTCGTGGCGCTGTGGCTCCTGTATATCAATCGATATCGCAGGTTAAGCAACGCTCGGCGCGGTCGGTACATTGTATACAGAGTCGTTAGTGTTTTTTAAAAGCCAGGGCCCTGAAATTTCTGACATGCACTAATCAGCATTGGGCCAGCCTGGTAGTACTATACCCAAGGGAGAGACTCATAGCTCTGCAGTTGTGATGATGATGATGATGAATGAAAATTGACGAATGAAAACTCAAGATAGAGTTTAGTATGTTTTTGAAACGACTAGTCTTTCTATTCAGGTTATGTAGACACCTGGCCACTGTCTCATTGGGCAATACAATAGGTACTGCCTAACTTATCTTTTAAGGGCAACATTGCATAAATATTGACTTATCTATAACTCTAGCTTCATTTTAGGATCCTTGTTTTATAAATCTGCCGCCAATTAGGTAACATCCAAATTTCGTCCTTGATTAGGTTTTCTGGAAAAGCTTAGTGTAGAGTCAGTTCTAATCTCAACCCTATCGTATGTAACTATGAGGTATCATTTAGGTTAAACTGAGGAGTCATCAGTTAAACCATCGATAACAAAGACTATTTTTATGATCTAATGATTAATCTAATAAGTGACTGTTATACTGTTATGAAAGTAACAAATATCTGTTTCGTGGCTAGTTGTTAAATAAGCGTATTTTATGAAAGAATGCCGGTAGTTTTTCTTTGGTTTGCTTTTATTTAAAATAAATAATAAATAAAATCCCCAGACACTCACACCAACTACATGCCCCCAAAGTAAGCATAGCTTGTGTTATGGGATACCATGTAGCGAACATGTAGCGAACTAGGGGGGAACCTAGAATATAAATACATAAATAGATAAACACCCAGACACGGAACATTTTTTTTCTTGTTCCGTGCTGGAATCGAACCCGCAACCACTGGCGTCTGAAGCAGAGAGGTTTTCCCCATCGCCAAAGTGCTCGTCAATTTATTATTCATCGTCATTTATCGTAATTAATTTATTTATACACACAATGAATTATTTAGTCTATTTAACTATCGGTTTTCTTTGAATACGCTATGCTTTGTGGTTATTTTAGGTGGTGCTGTGTGAATGTATGGGCACAATAGAAAACTTGAACATTAAACACAAACAGTCTTAAGTATTAATAAACTCGGGTTAAAGTTACGTTTAATTTTTGAATCACTGAGGCTTGTGATGCCCTTTACATAATCTTCTTTGGCCTAATATAAAACAATAAAATATTTAAGATTAACAATTATAACTTGAACAAAAAATTCTAAAATCAGGATCATGTAAAGGGCATGTTATGCCTTAGTGAAAAATAAAAAAATGAACGTAACTTTAATCCTACCTTAGTCCGAGTTTATTAATAAGACTGTGAAAATATATCGTATCATACACCATTAAACCAGATTTCCATTTTATATTTAAAACAAAAAATGAATTCGAAATTGAGAAACAATTTAAAATTTTATAGTAAGGGCGTGTGGGAGCTGCAGGTAGACATGGCGATATCTCTCACCCATATTTTCTTGGAGACATTCCAACTAAACATTTCTAAGTATCTCACTAGATTTTTTAGAACAAATTATTTTATTAGAACTTGTATATTAGGTAGTTACTATACATATAACAGATAAAGTAACATAAGAAGTATACAAACATTGAAATTAATTTTAACGTTTTAAAAACAAATTTAAATGAACATTCAAATATGCATCACCAGATTGCCGTTTAAACTATGTACATTATAAAATGATTAGCTCCAACCGAGATTCGAACCCAATGTTTTAACCACTATACCAGGTTGTCAAGTCATGGAAGCTTGTTTATGTATATATCTTCAATATTAGTTTTTTATATTATTTTCAATATGTAGAAAACTGTTAAATAACATTTTGTTCTTGTGTTTAATCTGCCTGCAATAAGCTATTAAATAAATTCAATTATTTATTCCAACTGAGTTTCAGATATAACCTAGGTTTTACAAGTTACTTTCATATTTCATAAAATTACTAGATTACAATTTATTTTTACCTTGAGATTGCTAGAATTTAGCAATAATTCGTAGGTTTCGTAAAAGTTGTAGAGACAATAGTTATTTGATCTACTACCTAGTAGGTAACTTTCCATGCTGTAAATAAATCATGTATCAAATATATTTTAATCTAGTTGAGAAATATCATTATAAAAAGGTATGAATAGAATGTTTATTTAATTGTTTTAGGCTAAAGTGGCGTAGAGTCACGCATACTTTAAAATAATTATCGGAGTACGCTCTACAAATCATGTAAAACTCTCAATCATTAAAGTCGAATGTTAAAAAAAATCTCATCAATAAGGAATAAATTAGGACGCTAATGAAACGAACCAATCAATTATCACGTGTGTTCTTCATCACGTAACATTAAAGTTTCCATATAAAACTACCAATCAATTAAGATTTGTTTCATTGTTCCCAATAGATTTCGACAGTGTATGCGAATCCTTAGAAATACAAAGCCATAGGAGCCAGTCCGTTTTCGCGGTATACATATTACTAGTTTTTTTTTATATTTTGGCCATAGTGCGGTTGCACTGTATTACTAGTTGATTGAACGCTCTGTCTGTGGGAGGGATCGGTTCGAAATTCAAACGTTCGAACCGAGCTAGCGAGCGCAACAGGCAAGCTCCCGCCAGTCAGTTGTCATCAGACATCCGTGCGAGAAAGACGCGGCTTAACGCTGTGTGTTCTCACAAAAACTTTATCGCGACTAACAGCTGCAGTGAATTCTGAGAGTGTTTAGTTGCTGAGTGAAACTGTGTTAAAGTGATGACTTTTGTATGGGATAAATACAGCTTTTCTAGTCTATTGGACAACCGTTGAAGCCAGAGGGAATGGAGGACCGAATGTACGGGGAGATCGCACTCCTGGTTTTATTCTTGGTGTCGGCGGCGGCCAATTCTTTGGCACTACTGGTTTTCTGCCGTCGACCAGGCCTTAGAACAATCTCTAACCGGTGAGTTTTAAACTTCTAGAGCTTTTGTTGCCCTGGTAACAGGCTGGCTGCATGCCTTTGTTTCGATTGTTTTGGTGTTATGAGTCTATCTCCGTAGGGATCTATTTGTTGTTCAACAAAGAGGTTTCAATCTTTTAACTTTAGTTTTTTTTTACGAATCTTAAGTGTTACGGTTAGTAAAAAATGTATTTAAAATAATAATTACCGTGCCGTAAGATTACAAGTCACGGTTTATAAATTAAAGAAAAGTTATAAAGTGAAAGAAATATTACACCTTCACTCGTAAATTAAAATTATAATATAACATTTCAAATGACGCACTATAAAGAAAGAAATAAGTACCTAATTTTGTTTTACGCAAGAAAGTTATTTAATTATTTCATCTGCAGATTGACATGAAATTAAAAGATTTGGATCTACTATGAAAATGTTTATCTTAATAGACTTTAGACAAAAAGATATCAACGAAACTGCATTTAATTTCTGAACTTCATAACTCCCATACAAATAAAAATTTACGTATCTCATCATGCAGCAAATAAATCACGGTTCATGCCTAATAAAGCTTTTTAAATTTCGAAAATTCGAACATGAACCACTTCGTCTGTCAGAATCATTGTTTTTTTTTACCATCCCTAATCTGGGAGTTGGGCCAAGTGAAATTATTTATAGAGCATTAGCGTCAGTCAAAACTCTACCTGTGGTAGAATTGTTTGTTTTACAACAAAACACGATTTATTGTGTACTGAAAACAGGTTATAAATCATTGAATACTGTATCAGTTTCACAAGCTTTGTAATTGCAAATAATGCAAAAGATATTTATTTGTTCATTTAGTTTTCGCGGTTTCGAAAACTTATGAAGGTCAGACCCATCGCTTTAAAATAAAATCTTATATCGATTGTAGCGTTTGTATAATTGCAAAATAAACGTATATTTGGTTCTAACTTTGGGTTATTTAAATAAGTTTAAGGATTGACCTATTGTATTTTTTTTATGTTGCATAATGCACCAAATTAGACTACAGTATAAATGAATAGTAATATTATGTTTGTAGATATTGAAATTCTTCGAGATAAGATAATTGACAATAATCTAATATACTATGAGTAATCCTTGTAAAAGGAATTAAAGAGTTCTTAACTTTCAGTACTTAACTAGAATGGCAGATAAACTATGATAAATTTAACTGTTTCTAGGTAGATATATAAAAATACACAATTTAATACAAAGAGTTTATCTTTCACTTAACCAATAATCTCGTTACCAAGAACTTATAAACAATGATTCGTATGAAAGAAGCGGCTCAAGCTTGACAATACTTTTCAAATCTCATTATTTTTACATTGTTCTGCTCTAATATGCTAATGACCGAGAATGAACGAGTTTGTATCTGACTCTACCTACATAGCGACATTTTAACGCTAATCCCTAAATCTTTTGTTAGCCATTATCTCGTAAAACATCCAATTAATATTAAAAGCAGTCTTAACAATACCAGCATATTAGTATTTAAAAAATAACTAATAAATGTACAAGATTATTTAACAAAATACATCGGTAATAGCGGGAAAATGTGGGGATTTACCTTGATGCATAGGTAAATACATGGGTCTTAGACTGGTATGAGGTACTCGGCACCATTAGTATTTCACAGTACCTTGTCAAACCAGCCTAGGTTTCTAGAAATTCATTAAACTAGGTAGCTACCTGGTATAAATCCTTCTTTGAACGTTGCAATGAGACTTATATAACGTAATTTCATAATCAGAACTACCTAATAGTCGAATTGAAAAGGTAAGCTTTTGTTTTTTAAAAGAGTTTCAATCAAGAAGGTTCTATTCAAAAAAGTAAAATCTCAATATTATCTATTTTTTTTTGTAATTCGAACTCTTTTTATTATGAAAAAAGTAAGCCATTGTTTAAAGACTTAAAATAATCATCTCTCTTATGGCAACACACGTATCTTATTTGATATCATGGCCGTTTATAAACTCAACTTTTATTTATCTTCATGAATGCTGTGCAATGAATTGTATGGAATATTTGATGTCCGCAAACTGATTGCTTTTATAAGCGGTTCTTTGTGGTAGTGTCAAATGTTATGATACTGTCAATGTCACTTAGATTAATTCCTACTAGACCTTGTAAGTTGTCGTTAATAATAATATTAATTGACTCGGCACTAATGTATGAATGTACTTCTTCTTAATAGACAGTAGATCTTGAATACTCTGTATCGTCAGTTAAAACGTTTGAAATCATTTAAAAAAACTTTCCGTTGCATGTTCGTCAGTATATTTAGTATACATTTGAGTTAATTTTACGTTTGCTAAAAAGTGTTTATAAAGTTTTTGTTCAGCAACTTCTACGAGATAGATACATTTGATATTAGAAATACTGACTTTTCAAGTTGGAACAAATAGAAGGAAATTGAAGGTGAAATATGCGAGCCTTATGACTGTATTTTACTTTACTTAATACAGGTTTATATAAGTTATTACACTAGTTTCTAAACAAACCCTTAAATAAAAATCAGTAGTATTCAGTAGGCACTGGCAGAAAATTGATTGTGAAAAAAAAATCGTTCTTTATTTAAATCATTTTCGTGGTTCAGTTGTACTCAATTCTTTTACGTCCAATAATCTAGTAAAAAACACAGATGGACAGACGAAATTGCGCTGTAAAGATTTTGTACCACTTAGGTACAAAACGGACACAGTTATTTCTAATAGATTGAGGTTGGTCAAATAAAAGACGAAGTCAGAATCGGGACTATAAAAAACTGCATCAAATTTTCCACAAGTTCTTTGACCTGGCTTTTGCTGATATACCTATACTATCTGCACGTTGTAAAGTTCAATCATTGAATAGTCCTTATTAAAAGCTCATAAGAGTGCTTTTGATGTAATACTTCAAGCAGGGAACGCTCTCAAGCGTACAATCATTCCTCAATTACATTTACGAGGCATGAGTCACTATCTTGACCTCAAACGATAGTAACCGACGGATTGAAGATAACGCCAAATTGTTAGCATTTTCATTGATATGGGTATCGACGTTATTTCGTCGGACTGTACCTGTCAAATCACTTTTGCTTGACGTACCTATGCCAAGATCAAACCGCAGTGAAGCCAAACAATTAATGTAGAGTAGGATCACTACTACCGTTAGCGTTCGCAAAGTCGTATTTTATTGACAACAAGGGCTAAAATGAAACAGATTCTTTAGAAAATCCTGCTTGGATACACTATGGCATTAACTAAGGAATGTAACGGAAAACTTTAAGGAATCCTTTCAACAAACAAATTCTAATTAGTCGTTGTAGAACACACTGGTTCAGTGTGGACTCAGAGCTGTATAGGTTTATTCCAATACTCTACACGACTACAATATGCAATACCTATGTTTTATTTTTTATCTGCATCACAATAACAGGATGGATAATCCATCCGCAAGTTAATAAACATTTGAGATATATTGATGTTATTGACTTTAGTTGTCGTAACAGACACGAAATACGAACCAGATTTTTTTTCTTTTTTTTTTTAAACATGAAGCTATGCAGCCAGTGGTAGATTTTACGCAGACTATATAATCTTTACACAGACTATACAAATCTTTACACAGAGTAGATCTTAGTTTTGTATGTGAGTGTACATGACACCAACTACGGCTCTTTATGGAAACGTTTAAAGTAGCATACCTGCATAAATATGAGAATAGCAATTTTACATCCAGAAGAAAACATACAAGAATGATTGTTTATAATAATTTGTCTTGACTACATATATTGATTAAAAAAATACTCGTGTTGTAAAGTCGTACTGAAATATCGAGTACCTATCAATGTTTATAAACATAACCGGTTAAAAACAACTGTTATTTAATAACAAGATCTATAAAAAATAAAGTTAAATTTAATTGACTTTAAACATTTAAGTGTATTAACGCGTTGTAATCAAGATATCACTAAGCTCATTCCATCTCTTACATCTCAATAAACAATCTGTGTTAGGATACAATTAAACGAGCTTATTATCACGCCAATATTGCCAATAGAAAAAAACTATTCGTTAAAAAATTCCTTACTTTTAAATTATACCTTAAAAGACTTGATAAATTTTCCACAATCATCTGCGAAGAGTACAACTATAATGTCAATGTATTTCATTAAAATTACATGCTTCTTACTTACGTAATTGACAAAGTCACTCACCGTGTCTTACTTCGTCTAAGTCTTAGATAATTTTTGCCCCGTCATTGTTAGTTGATCAAAGTTTAAACTATTTCTGAGGAGTGTTATTTCAATTTGAGCTTTATGCCTCTTATAACAGAATTCTAAGTTGCTTCGGTTTTAGCACTGGCACAATAATGACAATCGAACCAATTAAATTTAAAAGCTGTGTTCGATAGAACGTTTTTCAAATCATATTTAACAAAAAAAAGTTGATATGTGTGACATTAGCCTTAAGATTCTTTAATTCTAAATTCAAAATGTATACTAATTTATTTTTTAAATCAGCCAGCATCATTTTGCTTGCCTTTCAGTATAGTCTGTTGCTATTCAACTATATCACTAGGCAACGTCTTGTATATCAGATTCATCGATTTTATAGTTACTTTGCAGGAACAAAGAATGAGGTTGTTTAAGAAAAACTAGTACCATTATACCATCATAATACTTTGTAAAGATTGATTACAAGCTAATAATGACCCTTTTTGCTCATCTTCTTTAACGTCATACATTATACGCATTGTTTTAATACATAACAAAGTGAGAACTATTATTTTTAGCCCTTGTCGAATCTTATTATATTTTTTCTAGTACAATATTAATTATAGTATTCGTTTAAAACATCGAGAAAGGGCGCAATTTATCGACAATTTCAAAGTTTTGAATTGCCAACAATAAAAAAAAACATAGAAGTTACGTTTGCAGTAGCCAACATTGCAAGAAAATGATAAAAATTGTGTTTTTAGCTATTTTATAAGTAATTCTATTTAGTAATTACATGTAGAAACATTAATTTGGCACATGTTCAGAAAACGATAAATAGTTACATTTGAGAATGATAACGAGTTTATATTCAGTTAAGTTGTAATTTTGATATTTTTCAAGATATAATTGAATTATGAATTTAATTAGTAAAAAAATCAAAAAAGTATCTTGTTGCTCTATGAGTATGAGGCATTATATCATGGATGTTTTTAAATGTCTGAACGTCAAAAGCAATCATCTAATGCAATATTTCGAGATAAAATGAAACAATGATGGCTCTGTACTTTCTATTAATTAAATATGACTTATCATGGTATAGTTACATCTTAATAGCTTAGTTGTAATGTAACATCAATAGTTAACTTTGTCTGATAAACGACGAATTTAGCAAGCTATGTAATCGTTCATAATTTCTGACTAATTATGTATTATTTTAAGTTTTCATGAGTCATTGTCATAAATAAAATAGGGTTTTCACCGGATTTAATTTTTACTCGTTTACATTTTGTTAAAGTGTTAAATTTAATTAAACGCGATAAATCAGAGTAGAAACGGTTTTTATTTAACATTAAATATAAATATAAATAGCTTATTATGTTTCTTTAATTATACTATTATTTTTTTTGTACATAAAAAAAAAATTAAACTCGCTGCGATAAAAATCAAAATATGGACTTATTAGTTGCACACTCGTCCAAATAAAACCCATTTCTTTTACACACTTCACTCAACATAAATAAACTTATAACTAACGATCGTAACTAAAACGAATACTTAACATCGATAAAAAATCGTTTCATTGCGAGAACAATTCGCGATTACCGTATTTAGCATCGCTACGAGTGCAATAACTCACTATCAATTGTTTCTGCGCGAGCGTCATTTTGATTCTTTCGATCCACGCGTTACAACGCAATGACGACACACGTCACTTACAAAGGCATAACATCGAAATATTCAGCGCAAATTAATCCATTAATAAAACCTACGTAAGTTAAAGACTCTACGTAAACAGCTTAAGGTCTTTTATTAATAAGCATGGAGTCAGGAAGCATGGATGCAGTGTGATGGAATCTCATTGAAATGATGATTCACATTTTTTGTGGTCACAAAGATTAATGACGTCAATGTTTTCGTTAAATTGACTTGTTAAGTTACATTAAAAAGGGATAATTTCTTTAAGGCGTTACCCCGAGCAAAACCTAGCGATAATGCGTTTTTCTTCGTTATTCCGAGTCTATTAACTCATCAGTTATGAGAAACAAACTATATCTAAAAGCACATTATTAATGTTCGATATCTTACCAACACATTCCACGTTTTAATTTATTTTTTATGTGTTAAAAAAGACATTTTAAATCTACTTTTAAAAATGAGTAAAATAATTGATTTTATGCATCTATTGCTAAAGACGACGCTCTAATCATTTGAGGATTGCACTAATGGATAGATAATTAAAAAATCTAAGTATTCCACGTTTAATTTTATTTCAAAAGATTGCTTTTCTTTTTTTAATTAAAATAATTACGAAAATTGTATCAATTCTATGATGAAGGGGCACGCGCAGGGTACGGGCGGCAGTACGCTGCATGCTTTCGTACGAGGAACCCGTGTCGCTCTTGTTCTCTCCGTGTTTCGCCGCAAACATTTTTAATAATTAATTATTATATGACTAGATACGGTGTGCTCCCGTGTTCTTTCATCGCGAAAAGACGCTACGATTGCATTATCAACCAAGCTACAGTGAATAGACTACTACGAAAAGACGCTTTGTTTTTATTTAGTTTAGTTGTAGTGTAAATACGTAGTTACCTAGTGATAAGAAGTGATAAGAGTTAGTGATAAGAAAACAATTGTGTGGATTGATAAGTGCAAATGCCTAAGTACAACAAGAATAAACGTCAACGACGTCAAAATGCTCTAAAAATGAATGAAATTCTGTAAGTAATTTTATGCATTATGCAAAGTTTACCTAGGTACTTTTATTCCGCTAAATAGGTAGCTATCCATTACAATCCGTACTTAAAAAATCTTTTTATTTTAGGAAGAGAAGAAAAATACCTGAATGTGCATTAGACGACGAAAATAATTATTCAAGTTTACCAATAATTGAAAATGATAATGAGTAAGTACCTATCTCCTTGATAACACTTTCAGATTCATATAAAACAATATCTTTAAAATGTACCGGCCGCCCTAATGCACTTTAGTTTCCACATAGTTACAATGATATTATATAAACTATAGAATATCTTACGTTTATGGTAATTGGCGTTCTATACTGTTACCGAGTAATCTAAAACTGCACACATTGCGTTTCACTGATAAGTAGAACAAAAGATATGAAAATTCATGCTAGATAGGTATAATTCAAATACGTTCCAATTGGATCGTATTTGAAAACGTATTTGAGTCTACAAAACGCGCGCGCTTATAACATATCTGCTTATGTTTTATATACCTAATATTATTGCATAGTTATGAAATTGCATACCTACAGAACTTAGGAATTTTTATGTGAAATTTTTTGTGGTTACCGTGTAAAAAATAACAATCATTTCAAATTTATAGCTAAAATATGTATCTAAATGATTTTTGTTTTATGCAAGATAATGTTAATCTAATGAATGTTTTATTGCAGGCTAAATACGAACAATGAAGATACGTCAGTAAACGACTTGAGTCAAAAAACCATTGAATTACAGGATACCTGTCTTGATTCAACTAAAATGGTTGAAGATGTAGAGGTTTGTTTATTAAAACTTTTGGTTTGTAGTTATTATGGCACAAATATGTACCTTATCGCATACAGTTAGTAATATACTTGTGCTTAAGTAAAAGATATCAAGTAGGTACTAATATTAAGTATGTATTAGTACTTACTAAGTGGATCAGTATGCCTACCCAGTATACACGCCTACTAAGGTATTTATTTATTTTATTTTGGTATACAATAAAGTTAAAGCAAGTTAAAGTTAAGAAAACAGTTATTATGTTACACAATTGGCGGTCTTATCGCTGGGAAGCGATTTCTTCCAGACAACCATAGACATAGAACCTTGTTAAATATAAAAAGGGTCTTAGGCGTAACTAACTATAAAATATATCAAAACTTTACATATAAGTACTACATAAAAATATAAATGAATTGAAATTGTAACATTTATATAGTCATGCACACAAACATAAATAAAATACATTTATAAATGTTATATTTATAGGTAAATTACACAGTAATATATACAAGTCATAAAATGTCTCGATAGTGGTATTGTATGTAGGTATTGTTATTAGGTAAAATATATCTAATTAGGTATTAGCATTAAGTAGATCAGTAGGTACTATAACGCCTACCCAGTAGAATCTAATCACATTACCTTCGCAGGTATTATACTTAGGTATAAATAAGTGCTAAGTAAGTAGGTACTCAGTAAAATATATCTATGTAGGTACTAATGCCTACCTAGCATACAATCCTACTAAGGAATTGTTATTAGACAAAATATATCTAAGTGGGTATTAGCATTAAGTAGATCAGTAGGTACTAATGCCTTCCCAATATACACGCCTACTAAGGAATTGTTATTAGACAAAAGATATCTAAGTGGGTAATAGCATTAAGCCGATCAGTAGGTACTTTAACATCTACCCAGTATAATCTTATCACATTACCTTGGCAGGTATTGTAATTAGGTATAAATAATTGCTAAGTAAGTACTTATACTAAGTAGGTATTACGAGTAGTACTAAGTAGATGAGTATGCCTACCCAGTATACACGCCTACTAAAGTATTTATTTTTTTATGCTTCATTGTATACCAAAATAAATAATAATAATAGATATAGATTAATACCTATTTATCTATGTGTATTATTATGAGCCTTTAACATTACATAACATCACGCCTTGTTTTCCCAAAGGGTTGGGCAGAAGTGTACCTACAATACACTCACATTTCACGACTTATTTTGAATCGTACATAACGCTATATAACTGATGTATTGACTTATACATAGTTTTCTTTTTTGCAGTTACAAATATCTTGTGAGGCTGAAAAAGACAATAATGAAAAAATTGTGAGAAGAAGAATAATTGACGTCAGCCACTTCTTTTCGGAATTAAAAAAAATTTCAAATCATGGTCCATTAGGTTGCAGCGGCACCGAACTACGACTTATCGGAGAATCGCAAAATGGCTGAGAGTCGAAATTTTCGTTTAAATGTCAGTTGTGCAACCAGAAATTTATAATAGAAAATGATAATTGCGCCCGTATCCTGATATAACCGTCAAAAAAATCGAATGCCGTAATCATGTGCTTCGTAATTTTTGTAACAAGTTACAAGCACTGAGCACATATACTAGATATATTATTAAATATAGAAAATTTATCTCAAAATCAGTTATTTTAAAAACAAGAGCAGTCATTTTTAAAGCTTTAAAAAAAACACAAAATAAATTCAGACGTACAGCTTTTATTTGAGGACATTATGATTAGTCATCTTCATGGCTTTGGTGACCATACTAAATGTCGTGCATATTTTTGCGATAAAATTGGAACAAATAACCTACCAAATGATTTAATGTTGAATGCACTACCTATGGCAAAAAATAAATCTCGTTGTTCAAAACGTTGCTGGTCATGCTCGCAGTTTTATAAATGACGTTGATAGTAATGTAGTGGAACGATACCATAGTGTAGTGGCCAAATTGGTAGGCGGCAAAAGAGTAAATTTTTCTAAGAAAAATTCTTATCAAGCGAGGTGCCACGCTTCTGCTGTTAAATTTAATGAAAAAAAAAACGATTTCTCGATTGTACAAATTAATTTATTAATATGAGTAAAAGTCCTGAGGGTAAATTAAAACGGTTAGAAAATAGACGCATTCATAAATGAAAAAATCAAATTCAATAGGAAACCGAAAAATAGAATTACATTTCAGAACAAAAAATCCAAACAAGATAAAAATTATGGTCAAGATTGTCTTAAACCCGATTTGGATGTTGAAATGCTAAGTTCTTTAAAAGATAATTTTCTCAAAAATTTGAACAAAACATCAGAGGAAAGGATAAGTATTGAAAGAAAAACCATTTTACAAGGTGAATGCAGTGAGTGGTTAGAATTGCGCAGGTCATTATTAACTGCATCAAACTTTGGTAAAATAATAACACGACGTAATTACACCAGCTGTCACAATTTTGTTAAAAATCTTTTATATAAAAATAATATAGACCACGTTTCATCTATAAGTCATTGAAAAGAAAATGAAAAAGTTGCCATTTACCAATTAGAAGTCCAAGAAAATATTAAAATAGAACCCTGTGGTTTATTTTTAGATGCTGAAATATCGTTCTTAGGTGCTACTCCAGATGGTATTTGCGGTAGCGATACGATTGTAGAAATAAAATGTCCTTTTACAGCTTTTAAATTAGGTTTAGATGAAGCCATTAAAAAAAGAAAAATAACCTTTTGGAAATCAACCTCAAACGGCCTTGAAATAAACAAGAACCATCATTGGTACTACAAGATCCAGGGCCAATTGCATATAATGCAACGATCAAAATGTTTATTTGCAATGTGGTATAGCGAAAAAAAAGAAATTAAAACGGAAATCATACTAAGAGATGATTCATTCTGGTATGAAAAAATGGAAGAAAAGCTAAAGTCATTTTATCTAGATTGCATTCTTCCAGAACTTATAGATCCCCGCTACCCTAGAGGTATGCCTATACGAAACCCTTCGTATATTGAAAATGCCATAATAAAAAAAAAAAGAAAAATCCAAAGAAAATATTAAACCAATAGTAAATAATATTGAAGAAATCGAGGAAACAGAATCAGACACTAGTAGAGAAAGAGAAGAACTACATATTTTGCGCGATGTTAATATACCTACATGTAGTAGGTATTTAAATTTCCAGGATATGTAATGTTTCCATGTCAGTGATAATCAGTTTTACATGTTTACTTTTTTATATGTGAGTTAACCCGCGTTTGACCACAATCTCACTTGATGTTAAGTGACGATGAGGTCGAAGATGAAAGCTCGCGTAATATTATTTTAATTTACACCTAATGTAAATTAAAATAATATATTTTTGAAAATTGTACATTCAAACTTCGGAAAATGCATTTTCGGTAAAATTAAACATATAGAAAACAAATATATGGAAAAGGTTATCGAACAATTAAAATTCGAAAAAAAAAAGTTTCGTATTCGTGATAGGTACCCAAAAATATGATTGTGTTAAAATAAAGAAAGTATATTGAATAAAAACCATCGTCTTTTTTTTTGTTTAACCCTATCAATCAGTTGGACAAGGATGATGTCTGCCTTAGTAACAAGAAGGCGTAAGTAACAAGCATAAAACCCGAGATTGAACTGAAGAGAGAATTGACTGAACTTGTACCTACTCGTTATTTAGATTTTAGAGGGATATGTAAGCTAGAAATAGATTTTAAAAATAATTTGTATACAGGGCTAAGGTCAAATTAAATATTCTAGTGAAACACCGCTAACTCACTTTCAATATAAAAGTATACGCCGCATAAAGTTTTTGTATACTTAGAAAATCATAAACATTTGTTTTAGAATAAAAACGGAATGAATTCATGGACCTATGTAACCACTAAATTTATTTTAAAAATGAATGTTACCAATTAACTTTTTTATTTTTTTATTGAATGCCGTGTCTTTGCATTCTAAGGTCTGTGATTTTTACTTATTTTTATTGAATGCCGTGTCTTTGCATTCTAAGGTCTGTGACTTTTACTTATTTTCGTAAGATGTGCGCCAGAGGGCGTTGTTAGTAGTATTTAACGAAGTATTGGAGAGGTGGGGTGCGGCAAAGAGGGAACGAATGCTCAAGGTTATTTGCTCGGGGTAACGCCTTAAGTAAGGTTATAGCTTCACATTAACGACTCGCTGAACAAACAAACTTTTATTGTAAGAAATATAATCCAATTAAGATTACACATTTTTAAATAAATAAGAATATCTTTAAAATCTGTTTTCCGTCTGTGTCTAAGGTTAAGTTGTCATCAACGCTACCAATCCTATGTCACGACTTTAAAACTACGCGTATATTAAAGGGTCAAGTCTAAAGGTTTAGTTACATGTTATTCTAATTGAAAATCACTGTTCTAGAATAATGTCTTACCGCAATGGAATACAAGTAACTGCTTGTGGTTACACCCGCTAAAATAATCCTATAAGATTATCTCGATAAAGTAAATAATCTATGTGATTTCTAGATAAAATAGCTTTACATTAGTGAAAAGTTGTTAAATTTATGATATTTAATTTATCTGAAAAAAAAAGATACAAATAATTTCTCTTTATAATATTAAAATTGATTGTATCGTCTCTGATATTAAAGAATTAAACACGTATCTACTGTTGTCTTTTACTATCAATTGCAATTATGACAGTTTATAATTATAGTATTTTAATTGTTTTGTAAATAATAATTGAAAACGAGTTTTAATATAAATAAGGTCGTTGATCTAACTATGAACGCATTTGTTGATATCGTGAAGTATTTGTAGTATATTCAAAACTATGTTGTAATAGTCAATATGAAATCTATATACTCCGAAATGATCGAATGGAATGACTGAAAATGTTGTTTATGTTTTAAATCCTACATACCATATGATTGTATTCCATTTTTAAACTTGTTTTGTTTTTGGGTGCATATTTGTTTATTATATTGGGAAACATCACTCGTGTGGAATTGACTGTTCAGTCATCATTGCAGACTACGTCACAGATAAGATAATAATTACGATAAATTGACAAAAAATATGTGATAATTCCTTTACAAAGTCATTGTCTAGGCCGCGAGGGTCAACCAACAGATACGAATCTGTGTCAAGGACTTAATATTTCAATTTATTTCTACGATTTTAATAAATGTTTTATCAACTGCATAAACAGTATAGCCTTACGTAAGATAACTCAAACAACTCTATACAGTATAGCAGATAGGTAGAATAGATCATATCTTAACATTTCCCAAGGATTGCCCAAAACAATGGTACCTATCTGTCGAAAGAACGGATCAAAATTTCTTGAGCATAGTCTGTAGGCATAACTAAGGCATAACAACTATCGTAAAAAGGTCCGGAAACTGCATGAAACCTTTTTAGTATTTATGGCTTTGTCGATAACAAAAAAAATGATTTGCAAATAAACGTTACTTATGCAGCATAAGTCCAGACCTTTGCCTGACAAAAATTTTGTTTGGCAACCTTTGTTATAAAATGGTAAATTACTTCGTCGGTATTTATAACTAACAGATAAAATTTTATACAAAGCATAAATGCTGCATAATATTAAGACAATCAGCATTATACACCTGATAGTATGGAAGATAAACGCTCCATTGGTTTTATTATGCATAAAATAACAGTGCTTATTTATTCAACGGAAATTTCCAAAGAAAACTTGTGTGGAAAATCCTTTAGTTATCGAGTTTAAAAATATATATTTATTGATATCAAAAATAATAAAATGTGGCTTATTTATGTTTCTTGTCTCGTACACAATAAGACACGAAAAATTACATCATAGTTATCTATCGTCATTTCGTTTGTTGCTAAATATTAATTTCGAAACTGAGATAATGTTATAAATGAGTAAGTATTATTTTATTTTTAAAGCTTCTTATCAATATCTAGGAATCTTCAAGGTAAAAAGACATTTAACCCTATATAAACAATTTTAAATAAAACTTCACTTCATTACTTTCCTCAAAGTCTGCTAGATATATACATATTTAATATCATCTTATAGAAGCATTTTATCTAAATCTTTGATAGCTCTGAAATTAAGCAGTCCCTGTCACGTTTCTACCGTATGATACTAACATGATATGATGCAATACTTTGAATGATCTGAAGATAGCAACACGAAATTCTACAATATGCTTGAGCAGCATTCGTAAATGAGCACCTCGTGCGAATTTCAAACCGGTCATGTTTTTTTTTGTGTGGCCTGATGAGACATTCTGGAGCCCACTCCGGTTTTTAAATATCGAATTTAAATAGTGGATTGATTTATTTCTTTTTTTTTTAAATAGGTATGTACTAAATCTTTTACAAAGTTTTTTTTAAAAACAATCCGTGTTCTGAATATTATGTAATTTCAAATATGAATTGTGCAAGAAAGTCTCTGAACTCGTAAAATAAATAACAAAAGACGATATAACCACTTGGGTTTCCAAATAAGGAAAAATGTAACAAAGCAACTAAAAAGCGTTAAAAATAAAATGTCGCAAGCTTATTTTTTCTCTTTTTCCCTCATTGCTATGCAAATGGCTGCGTTCCCATATTAATAAACGTTTAACTGTATTTGGAAATACTAATGAGTGTTTCCACTAAGTTACTTTTCTAAAGCAGTTCACATTTACTACTATCTAAATGTGTTGCCAGCTATTGTGTTTTATAGAATTTTAATGACCCTGTAAATGGGACACGGTGGTGTTGCAACAAATGTTTTGATTACTTAAAAAACAGTAACGAAAACCAACAGAAATGATAAATAAATCCGCAAAGTGATAATGAAGTGGTATTAAATTTAATGTAGTTTTTGGCAGAACTCATACATTATTATCATGGTGACATAAACTTGACATAGTTCCAAAAAAGCGATTTATGTGAAATGATTACATAGAATGAGTAGATTACTGTAATTTGTCTTTAGTCAATGATTTATTCTCGACTTGCGTCTTTATTACATGTCCAGCTGTCCTCAACTCAAATATGACCGAAAATTTGACAAATAAGGTACTTACCTACTTAGTAAAATTCATCATTTTGTCCAAAAGATTATTTGAAAATGTGCTCTAAATGCTATGTATTTTAAAGTATCAAATTAAAGGCTAATAAAAAACGGCATAAAGTATAACGGTGCGTCGATTCCTAAATCAAATTATTAGCGAGTTTTTTCGCATTTAAACGTGGGTGCGTAATCCATAATGGTCAGTCAATCTATTATGACGATATCAGTTCTTAATTTAAATTTATCATCTGTATGATCTTTTGTTCATTTGAATTCGTAGTAATTCTTAAACCGATAGATCCGGTATTAAGAGCTAGGCAAGGCCATCGATCTTTTAACTTTCTTTGTCAGTGGTAACATACAGTCTGTCATGTTGTGATTGTCGGTTTGACTTTTGAACAGTTCCTAATACCATGGACAGTATTATGAAAGTTTCTTTAGCATTGATCTATTATTTAAACTTAGAATATCCATAGAATATTGTAGAAAATCCAGACTTAAGTAAAATTCGGGTCTGCGTTTGCCTTCATAAAACGAGTCTCATGTACTGGCCATATAAACGTTTTTAAAATTCAAACTGTCAACCATGAGGTGAAACTACGGTACAACTGGCCAGTGACAAAGAAAGTTAAAAAAGATCGATTGTCTAACTGCTTAACTCTTTGCAGTGCTAAACTCACACACAACACATTCTTACGAATTCAACTTTCGAATGCACATTCCTTAATTCTAAATTTGAAAACTAAATAGGAACTCAACCTATGAGATATGAATAAAATAAATGATAGTAAAATGAAGAGTGTATGAAGAGTGTATACCTAAATATTGTTTTCTTTTGAAAATAGTGTACTCTAACCATTGATAACGTCATGGTATTCGGTGCCTAATTTCATATTATTTCAGGAATTCACATAGTAATCATTTTGACCTACATTTGGAGTAGGTATTGATAATTTTGTTAGGCTCCTTACAAAGAAAATATCAGGTTCAAGAACCGATAATTTTAATTTGTAATTTCTTTGACATTTGACATTATGCGTGCAGGGATCGGGCAGACGAGCAACTAATTTGAGTTAAAAATAAACTTAAACTGAGCCTTTTGTTTTATTACTGGCTACATATTCAATGTAGGTATTTGTTTAAACAATATTTCAATTTCTTTATATAATATTAATATAAAATATTATTCACTCAAATCGGGCTGCTAATACAGATTTTAGATTAGGTATGAAATTTGGTATCTTTTGAAAATTTGCCTGTTTCATGAGATTATTCCATATTATTTTAGAAAACTAAAATAAATAATAAACAATTTCTATCAAAACTCAAAACATGCATTTCTTGACAACTCGTCTACAATAAATTCGAGCTATATAAACCGATTGCTACATAATCGAACGGTATCAATCGATAAATCGATTGTAATGTAGTTTCGTGAACATTACAACAAAAAGGAATTTAATTGAACTTATAGTAGGTAAAGTAGATCGCTATTTACGCAAGTTACTAACCATATTGATAAGTATCGATTTAAATATTAGCCAATGATTTCGTTGCTAGGAATAATGAACATGCATGATTACTATCAAGTACCTACCTAATGAAAAAAATTTAAATATTAGTAAAATGGTCAAGTTTGAGCTCGAAATAATTTTAGCTAATTATTTTTCTGACTGGTGAATCTAAAAGTAGGTACAACATAAAATTTGAAACGAAGAATCTGATAATGCATTGCCAAAAATATTTTTTTTATGATAGCACCTTCTTTGCATTTGAATGTAACCGGATACGCGCTAGACTGATTGATATTTTAAGCATGAAATATTATAACCGTAGCCGATTATTCAATCTTGGAACGACGCAGCTCCCGCCGAAATATATATTGTTCCGGAGGGAATTTGCATTCGTTTAGGTCACAAAGTCATAGCATGGGTTCATTCATGCCGAGTTTATTATCGTTGGAATTTAAAATTCATCCTTTTTTGTAGGATAGGCAATTGTACTGAGCTATACAGTCTTATTATCGTTGATATTTAGATGTCAATTTAACGAAAAAAAAAAAGATTTAACAATCGATTTTTAATTTTTTTTTGTCTTGATAAAGAATGTCATTAACTTTTGCATGAATGATTATTGCAGTCAAATAAACAATGATGTACTTGTACAGTTCTATTTTTTAGAAGAATAGTACGGGGATTTAACATGAAATCTAGTACGTAGGATCCTTTATCTTATCAATACATAGAATTATCATAAATTATAATAAAAAATTATATAGAGCGTTCCAAGATCTTTCAAAGTCTATTTTTATTGCCTTCAATATTACTCGGCTTACATATTAAATGATAAATAATTATTAAATTACTCATATTTTGTGAATAAGAAGGTTTTATTACAGGATACAATTATTTTAAATAGCCTAGGCCTTGTTTTCTGTAGAGATCAAGTTAATTATTTTATCCGATTCTAAACCGGATATTCTTAGCTCTTCTAAATAATCAATTAAGTACAAAACAATGAATAATTTGTCTAGTCATTGTTTTTTGTGTTTATTCAATTGAATCAAAGCAATTAACGCAATTAACGCCGGTTTTTCCACTTACTCTAAAGACGGCTTGCAGAGCGTGGGCGATCGCAGCGACACGGTGTCGTGGGAAGGAACTAAACCAGTTTGACGTTTAATCCGTTTTTTTTTTATAAATGTCCAGTATTATACTTTTGAAGATTTATGATTTCTTTCATCGTGGCCATATACCTACTTAACTTATTTTAAAGTTATTATTACGTAATTGTGGAACTTATTCTTATTAATAGCTGGAAATTTTCATTAAAATACTCCAAACCTTGCAATAAACTCATTGTACTAGGTAACATTAAAACGGGAAAGGGGAAACCGGAGGTAAAGAGACTAATTTGTTCATCATTTAATTCAGAAAACATTAATTCATAACATGCAACTTATTAAGTAGGTAGTCGTTAACCGTGAACTTTGTTCCTAACTTATCTTCCAACATTTTATTAATAAAATCCCCAAAAAACTGCGTTAAATTTTAAATTTGTTAAGAAGAAACAAATTTATTCCAGATATATTTCTGGGATCTTAACTTATTAAAAATACAGAAAACTCAAGAAAACAGATAAAAATTTTAATACTGAATATTCTAACAGCCTACCATCTCTTCAAGATAAGAAATGTCGTTTTCTCTTTACAACTAATAAGGTTACTATCATGTAAACTATGTTGCACCATGTCATACAATTTTACTTTCTTGTGACAATTTACTTATCGATATTAATTATTATTCAAGGCTTCGTTTTGCTAATAATTGAATTCTGAACACGAAATACCTCTGTATTGACCTCAACTAAGGCAATTACAACCGAGCACTTTATAAATTAGGTAAGTAGCCATAATAAAACCTTTGTACCGGTGGCCTCCGTCATTTAGACGTGCAATGCATATAAGAAAAAAAAAACAAATGTTATAGATCAATTTGATAGACGGCCTCTATGCTCTATGGCCTGCTTGTAACATAAAAAATAAAAACAAAAAGGTTTGACAAACTTTTTATTAATTTAAGCAGCTAATGTAGAGTGTTAAAAGCGGAACAATTAAATTATAAATCATGAGCTAAAAAGCGTTTAATGGGACTGGAAAATTAATTGGCGTAGTTGTTAAATGGAAAAATATTTTTAACAATAAAACGATAAAAAATATTATTACTTGTTTGTTTATTCAAGGCATCAATTCTCAGGGAATCCCCGGGCTCGAAAGCCTTATCGCAAGTTACCTGTTTTGTAAGAAGTGTTTTGGTCTTATTTACGCAATTGAAATTTTATTTTGTATACCAATTTTTTTAACATTGAGCTCTTATTACACTAAAAAATTATCTTTATAGAAACCATAATCATAGGTCTTGCTTGGTGCATAGACAAACTAAAAAACTACAAACTTGACAAAAATGTAGAGTTATCTAAGAATTATAAGCAATTTCTTATTAATTTTTCAAGCGTGTTTCCACATATACAGTTTTTTCTAATGATTATTAGTTCTACAAAGCGTTCTGAGAACATAATTATTGTTGGTACTTTTTACAAGTTAACCATGAGAGATGAGAAACAAAGGGCTTAATATCCTTACTGATAATTGAAGTCAATTACAATGCAGCCATCTTTAAAAAAAATCATTTGAGATCAACCTTATTATCAACTAGTTTCTTTACGAAATATGATGTAATTTTTTTCATTCCGATTTATTTAAAAAAAGAACGCTCTGTTTATAATCCATTCTTGAACAATTTCAAATTCGCATTCCAATTACGAAATGATAGTTCTGAATTCAGTGTCAACCAAACTGTTTAGGGATGATAATCAAGCGTTTCGTTGGTGGTAGGACTCTATCAGGAGAGTTCGTCTGGCCAGCTACCAACCTTCAGAAAATTTGCCGCCAAATCTCATCGCTTCGGCAATTGTTTTTTAAAGAGCCAGTTCCTTCCTAAACCCGTGTACGACCTCGTCTACGTCCTCATATTTACTTACCATCTGGTGAGAACGTACAATGAAGGTCAAACGAGGTTTTAGTCAGAAAAATTAAATCTTTTTTAAACATGCTTCCCAATTATCAGTCCATTACAATTGCCATGGAAGATAGTGAATTCAAAAATGCTTTTAAATCCAGAAACAATTATAAAACAAGGTCCAGCGATCACGCCAGGTACCGAGGTTCACCTTGATGCAACTGCATTTAGTGCTTGCATTGACCTATTTTCTCAGACACTAATGGATTTGGCTAATATACTTAGACGCTTTCTTTTTAATGGACGCCACGTGTTCAAATGTAGAACTATCTTTGTTTTTTTTTTGCAAAAATGTTCCTTTGAAACCTTTTCTAATTAACAAGAATAAAATGAAGTAACAAAAAAAGAGTGAAGGGAAGGTATTAAAAATGTAAGATGGCCTGAAAATTAACTTTAATATTGAGGCGGTTGTTGAGTAATAAACTAACTCTGCAGGACTATAAGAATCAAAACGCTCTTGTAAGAACTTTCTTTTAGTATGATATAAATTAAAGGCATGTAGTTAACATATTTCGTTAAGACAACAATAACACCTGTTAAAAAAAATTACCCTTTAATCTTTGAAGGTACAGTTTCATTGTTCTTCAACATCTAAGTACATAGATTTTTTGTTTTTCCTTACATAATTCTTATAGAAAATTGGTTTCAAATATGACAGTTTGTCTGTTGACATTCGCGCGCTTTTTGAGAACAATGGCCGCCACTTCCGTAACACAATACAGTGTAACTCTATTGTGACTCGACATGATGTGGTATCGTGGAAATCAGACTTTGTAGCATACTTTTACGAAATTTTTGTTTCGACATAAATGATCTACTTACATATCTTTTCTTAGATACTCTCTCTTCCATTACCTGTTAAAACATTCAATCTTATGCAGTTTAAATTTAGCTACAATTCCTCATGCTGACAATTCCTATTTTAAACATCAAAAAAGAAACTTGCAGTTTAAATTTCGAATTTAGAACAATGTTCAAGAACAAGCAATAGATTTGCTGTATATGGTATATTTTACTATAATTCTAATATGCCATAAAAATAATTACGTTTCAAATACCATTAGATATCGTACTTTTGTATCAGTTGGAGTGTTGCCGAAGAATGAATATTTTTAAACAATTCTTCTTAAACTATTATTTTCTTAATCTTTTTTTCTATTAACCAATACATTATTTAAATTGTAACACTTTAATAAGCCAATTCAAGCTTATTTCTCCCCTTCACTACCTATACCTGCTTACGAGAGTAATTTTTTTTGTTGAACCTAATTACGTACAGCTTATGACACCTTCCGTGTATAGTCTGTGTTTAAAATAAATAAACTTCCTTCTACATACTCAATACCTACTTTAATATCTATAACCACATTTCTACAGAACGCTTTTGAAAGAAACTTGATAAAAAATAAATCAGAATAACAATGAACACCCAAATCTAATTTTGCATATGAATAAAAATGTATTCATGTCATTCAAAAATGCTCATACATTTATTAAAATTCATACAAATGTCAAGTTTTGAACTTGTATATTTCGTAATGATTTAGCTTCACTCGTACGTTACGCTAAATTTTGATGGTCAAAATCTACATACAAAATTTGCTGCTGTGCCTATTTCATACAATCCACTTAATAATGTCCAAATTATTGCCAGGACATTTAAAAAAATACAAAAATGTAACAAAAAAAAACACTAAAAGAGAAACACTAAAGAAGAACCCCAAACTCTATGAATTAAAATAATACGCTTTCTCAACTCACAGACTTATCTTTTCGTTTGTATTATAAGGCCTTGCTTATAATAATTACTTTTACAGATCGTTTTATCATTATACCCTTGCGTTACATATTTAAGTCGGTTGCCTAATTAAATTTCTGAACACAAAAAAGTGATGAAGTAATAAAATTTAAACTATATATTTAACATTGACTACAGCGAAGGCCACTGCATTCGATTTAGTATTTTGATAGTACAGAAACAAAGATATTTGTATGCCGAGATTGTATTTTAACAGATTTCCCAATCATTCATGTTTATAAAAGACAAAGGACTGATTAAATTGAATGCCGTACAAGCAAGTATGTGTTGTGACTCCTAATTAAAAAAAAAACATCTTAACTGATATACGTTTACGGTTGTTGTTCATAATTCAAAAAAAGAAAAGTAAAAAAAAGAAACATTTGAAACATCCTGTATTAAATTCAAACATTTGTTGAATTAAAAACTTAAAGGAGATGGTAAAAGTAAAGAAAAAAAAAACATATTTTATATAGGCTAACTCTAAAGTTTGCAGACTACAGAGTTAAAAGTGATTGAGCTGCGTCATTTCCAACCTTTTAGAAGTTTATTCCAAAATGCAATAAAATGTAACTTTTCTCTATTTTTTTATTTATATTTGAACCGTAACCTATAGAGAATTAATATAATTGCAAACTGAACCTTGACTTTTCAATTTCAAAGCAATTTTGCTCACTTCCCTTCCGGTGGAACCACTGTGGTTCCTGGTGTCAAAGTTAATGAGCTTATTGAAAAAAAAAGTAAAAGAAAGGTTATGAACTGTATGATTATACTTATTTGAAGTTAAGTGAAACATAAATGTGTAGACGTCCATTCTTATTTATATTCCACCGTACATTCGAAATTTGTCAGTAGATCGCCTTTTTTTTAATTTATTTAGTCTTAAAGAATACCTAACTTAGCTTTGGTAGGTAGTTAGGTACCATTTGTTACTTCCGAGTAATCTGACCAAACCTGAGGTTTTAAATCTGTGATAAGTTTACTAATCATAGTTTCAATAGTTCCGATACAATGTACAATAAATCAAAATCCACTTTTGGACCTAATGGGCTTATTATCTGCACATACACGACGTCAGATCTTGTAATTACGCACGTGTAAGTATCATTATGGCAACAATCCAAAGCTGTCTCGTAATTTAAAAAAAGAAGACGTAACAACACTGACTTTCGCGTTCCATATCTAAATTTTAAATCTCCAGCCTTAATGTAACTTAGGGAAAGAATGACTAAGAAAAAATAATAGGTAATGATCAATTTGACATCAGCTTAATCTGCAAGATAGATATTTAAAAAAAGAACTTCGAATCGTAATGTTTTCATTATTTTCAAATTACGTACGATTGAAAAATAAAAGCTTATATAATAATTTTAAAAATAGAACGGAATACCTTCAAGTTTTTTTTGTTCGGTCTGGGAGCGAAACAAACAAAAACCTCAGTGAATCTATTTTCTTATGCTTTTGTTTTTCCCTAAGTACAACGTCAGAAAGAGCTGTAAGTTTTATAACAATTATTAGTTCTCTTGCTATGCTATACATTTCAACACAGTATGTCTTCTGAAGGACTAATTACTTAGCACTCAATATTCATTGACTCCTATGACAATAAGGAGGAAGAAGGAACTTAAATATGATTGTATCGCGAACGCATCCTACGCAGTGCATGTTGCATGTATATTTACAACAAAGGTTACATTAATGGCTTTGTATCTTAGGCATTGTTGTGAAAATTGAAAATTTATTGAAAATAAATCACGATAGTTGGTATATTTTCTGCTATAAAACATACTTTGATACCCTTATACGACTAATTTCATCGACTGGATGTTCTAATATAACTTTTGATTCTAAGTTCGTACGTTTGGCTCGAAATTATTTAACCTAGTAACAAATTAATGATTTTTATTCATAAAATTAAGTAATTTGACGGATATTTTCAGAATTATTTTGAGGTGTGTCGCTATGAAAAAATCGATTTTTATATCCTTAATGCAATCTTATACGGGTAAGAGTCACGTATAGTATCTTAGTAGCATGGCATTACTGTAGACACAAATCGTGCCATCTAAAAGCATATCGAAATTTGTAATTGAAAACTAAAAGAAAAAAAATAAAACAAATTCTTTCTTGCCAGTGCCAATCAAGCCTTCGACAAAATGTTGCCGATTTGACGGATTACAACAATCAATTAATGGATTTCACAATTCATGAGCTGTTGTCAAGTTCACAATCGTTTCTTAATGATGCCTTTAAGAAGGTGTTCTGTCGTGTTAACTTGGTTTCCTGCTTTATGACACGAGCATTCGATTTGAATGTATAATTGTCAGTTATTAATCTCATTTATGTTAATCGCTGACTTTGCAATCAAGGATTGATTAGTTTATTTTTAGAATCGGTAACACCGCTCAGAAGAATTAATCATCATTAAGCTTCATTTTTATATTATTTTTGGCTTGCAAAATCGAATTCAATTACCTACCTACCTCGTTTACTCGCTAGGGAATAAAACTAGGCTTTAAAGTCTAGTTTTACTGAAAAATGCCAAATACATATGATATAAATTTTTCTTCGTTAGTTTGGTAAAATATAATTTCAACTATATTTAATAAATTTTAACTTGCTAGCAAAAACGTTGAAATAGACACAAACAAATGCCGCTTGTATATTAATCTTTAGTGGTCTCATTCATAGTAAACAAATAATTATCTGTATCTTAAGAGGATGTCTCATACCATTTATCCAGGCATGAATGGAAAATTTGAGAGATATAAACCGCAAAAATTAAGATCACATTAGCTTCAATTTGATAATTTGTTTATACAAAGAATATATTTTTAATGACCCATTAAGTTTCAATAACAACATAAACAATATTAAATCAAAATTTGAAGAACCTGTTTAGGACATGCTTAATGCGTATTTAATTTTTAAATAAATAAATAACTTAAAAAGGGCTATAGAGAGTTGTCTAAATTAATTGCTTAATAAAGATTCACCATAAGTCTTACACATTTTTATATTAAAAACTACGTTGTACTTATTTATATCTATTGTCTTTTTCACCTCAGTCCGTTTTTTAAGGTTGTTTCCACACAATATTGTTATGAATATTAAGGTTTTAATTATGTAATGAACAGACAAATTGCTTTATTTTAATATGTGCGGATAAAGTTCAATAGATTGCTATAGGTAATTTAGGATTTTCCTCATCCAGATTTGCCTGTTTAGATCAATTTTTAACTTAGAATTTGAAAAGTTATCCACTAAGAAAAATATTTTTTCATTGACATAGATTAGTTCGTATAATTAAAATGGTTTTCATAGGAATCAAATCTTTTATTTAAAGTAAACGAAATTTAATTTACTAAGGTAATTTCACATACCTAAAAGAATCCAGCTTAAATACAGAAAAAGGCTTCTTTTGCTCAAATACAGAACAATTTATTTTAACAATATTGGCAGCTTAACTACGTCCAATTTATATTTCACAACTATTCATTTTGAAATGTTTCATCAGAAAATAACACGAAACAAAGTCACTTTTAGTATGGGAAAGAACAGGTAACAAAATAAATATAGCTCACTAACGAAATCGTATGACCATGCCTTTAACTTCAACCGCTTAATATGAAAGTTGCGGTATTTTGTGTGATTGCGTCGGCAACACTATTTGTAAGAACCTAATTATTTTGCAATGAAGTTCTATTAAAAAAAACACGAAACCATAAGAGATATTATCATGGTGTTTCTGTTTAACTAAATAAAATTAAAAATTATGAAATTAATTTTTCATAAGTATTTATAAATATTTTGGATTATTAATACTGAAACAAGTTCCTGTAGAATTATTTATATATAAATGTTCATTCACAAAATTCAAGGGAAGGTTATTACAAAACCGCTGTTACAAATATAGGTACAAAGGCATAAACATTAATCTTCAATGGTGTGAATGGATATTAAACTACTAAAAATAACAATAAACCTAAGAATACTTCTTTCGTTTAGAAGCATATCCAAGTAACGTGATTTTTTCTTTTACAATTAAAAAAGAAGTTACATACATAGTTAAAACTTTTTGCAATGAACTCTTCGGTAGAAAAACTCCTTAGTGAAATACTTTTATTTTTCTTTAATTGAAATATAAAAGATCAGTGCTTAGAAAACATTGTACATTATCTTAGAGCACATTCTAAATTTAAACTTTTTATAAATTGAAATATTTCGTCTTGTAGTTTTATCGTTAGAATTTTGAACGGTCTATGGCATTAAAAATAAACAAAACGTCGAATACTAAGGTCAAACTTCATTTAAATTAAACTAAATTGATACACTTGGAATCATTAAATGCCCGCGATGATATATTTTATGTCTCAATATTTTTTCGCGCCAAATCATTGACATTGAAAAAAAAATTTATAACCTTTACTTTGTTTACATTATTTTAGTTATAATAGTAAACTCAAGAACTTGTGTGCCGTGAACTGTTTGTTTATTTGTCAAATGTTTGTTGCCTTAAAGGTTGAAAATGTTTTTTTACCAACAGCTGGTATACCTAGAGCATTTCGCTCATTGTATATAGATCTGGCGAATTAGTACAAAACAAAACGTATTTCTGCTAAACATGTCGATACTAAAAGTTTTCTTTTTTTCCTAAAATTTCTTAAATGACTACATATTCCTAAACTAGTAAAAATTATTTCCTGTGTTTTCTTTATTAGTCGATGCAGAGAGGGTATCATTTCAAATCGCTTACTTCGTTTTTAGTCTAGACTTAAGAAAAATACCACGTTTTTGGATAATTCCGTTTTTATAGATCCTTTCACTCTTCGTAATGGCCGACTTTCTAGCGGGGAAACACATCGAATACAAACAACTACGTCATTGTCATTTGGATGCCACAAAAATAGATTTTTGATAGATATTATTGATCCGTTGCATATTCCAAATTTGAATTTTGACTAAGGCCTTTCTTTTATTGGGCACAGCTTGGCAAAGCTTCTGTTAGATCATCCCGTATGCTTATACACTAATATTATCTCAAGTTTTCATGATTCATAGCGTTAACTAACCATATTATGATAATTTTAATTTGGACGTTCTATATGTTTAAAATTATTTAACTTTGTCTCATCTTATTTAATGCGTAATGAATACTTATTGAAACAAATATAAAACCAAACGAATGAAACCCTTTAAGAAGCAAAGAGTACGATAATATTTTACCTTGTCTTTAATTGTTAAAAACTACGTCGGTTCGTGTCAATCATGCTGCGCAATGTCAAATAATTAAGATTTATCTAAAAAAAATCCTCAGCATTGGCAGATTAATTAAAATAAAGTACTGCGAAATTTATATTAATAGATAACCTCAAACGACTGGAAATTTTATAGCAAACATTTCTGAAAAGTGTGTCAAATGTCCGCGAGAAGATAGCAATAAAAATAAGCGCTCTTTCCTTGTTTTATTGAAGTTGTCAATAAATATTGTTCATCAATGCCACGTATGTAATTTCCCTCAAAGTTAGTACCGCTGAGTTCGTGAAACGCATTCTCAATTCGAATGCATGAAATAAGTTCGATATTTGATCTGCTATCCTAATTTAGAGTCCCGGCTCGCTGCGCCACACATATTGATAAAGATTTAGGTCGCACACTTCGAGGTTTGCTTCTTAATTGCCGGCGGAAAGGAAAGAATTAGGTCACTGGGGAAGCTTGACTAAGTATTAGAATGCTTTTGCAGCTCTGAGGCCGTAATGTTGACTTTATAATTCTGACATTAATCTTATTCACATCGATTGATGATAATTACTACCTCCGGTATAATGTATACATATTTAAAAGCGTTTTATTGCCTAATAGATTTACATTGCCCTCGATCAATGATTGAGTCCATAAAATACTAACTAATGCATGACTCAAATCAAAATGAAAGCCCTCGTTGCAGTGAAAGTGTAAAACAAGCAAAAGGAATGTGCCACAGGGGCTCGTGTTTACGAAGCGCGGGATGAGGAGCGCGCGTGTTTGTAAACAGCGGCCCGCTCGCGCCCTGACCCGCCTGTTGCATGCACGGCGGCGCACGGAAATAGCTCGCAGTTTCCGCCAATTTAAGAGCAAACTCGCGAAACCGCGTGTAACGAACCGAAGGAAACTTTGAACACCTCCACCATAAATTAGATTAACTACTACCCCGTAAACGTCCAGATGATGATTATTTACGATTTCTCTCTCTTTGTTGTAGGTTCGTGATGAATCTGCTCGCGACGAACCTGGTGATGTCGTGCGCTGTAGCCGGCGTGGCGGCGAGCGAGCGCAGCGGCGTCGCGAGCGGAGCGTGGGGCGTGGCGGCGGCGGCAGCGGGCGAGGCGGGCGTGGCGGGCGGCGCGCTGGCCGCGCTGCTGGCCGTGCTGCTCATCGCGCTGGACCAGCATCACGCTGTCACCGACCCGCTGCGCTGCCACGCGCGTCTATTGCAGCGCCGCCCCGCCGCGCTGTGCGCCGCCGCGTGGGGCGCGGGCGCGGGGGCGGCGGCCGCGCGCGGGGCGGTGGTGGCGGCGCGCCGCGCGCTGCCCGCGCTGCCGGCCGCGCAGGCCGCCGAGCTGGCCGCCGCCGTCGTGTACCTGGTGCTGGGCGTGCTGGCGCCGGCCGCGGGCGTGTGCTTCATGTACGCGCGCATCTACCGCGCCGCGCGCTCGTCCGGCCTGCGGGCGCGCGCGCACGCCGCCAGCGCGCTGCAGCTGCACGAGCCGCAGCCGCTGCCCCTTTTACCTGAAGACCCTGATCATTTGACGCTGAAAATTGACGTGCCCGGCGATGACAATGAGGCGCTGCCGGGGGCCGACCGCAAATTCGGCCCGTTCCTATTACCGCCGGAGAGGCCGCTCCGATGCCCCTCAGTTGCCAGTCTTCGCGCCACGCGAAAGGAGGGCAAATCCTCTGAAGATCTGCGCCGGGGCCTGCCGGCGGTCAGCTCGGCTCCATCTCTCGCTGCTCCTCTGTTGGCGGGTCAGCCAAAGGCGCCCCCGCCGTCTACAAATGGATCAAGAATAACATCGATCCGCTGCAGAATATCGAATGCTTCAATGTTCCGGTACCGCGAGGAGTCCCGAGCACTACGCGTTGGACTGGTGACAGGAGTCCTCGTGGCGTTGCACGTGCCGCACGCTCTGCTCGCTGCATTAGAAGCGGCGGCGCCAGGCTCGGGGGGAGCGGCGGCGCGGGCGGCGAGCGCGGGGCTGCTGCTGGCGGCGGCGGCGGCGGCGCCCTTCCTGTTCGCGCTGCGCTCGCGGCGCGTGCAGCGCGAGGCGCGGCGGCTGCTGCTGCCACAGAAGGCGGCGTGGGCGCGCGGCGGCGCCGCCTCGGCCGCGGCGGACGGGCAGCGCGCGCGGGCCGCCCTCGCGCTGCTGCACAAGCTGTCCCCGGGCGGGGACGCGGAGGCGGAGGGCGAGGCGGCGCCGGGAAACGCGGGCTCGGCGGGCGCGGGCCGCGGCTCGTTCAGCTCGGGCGGCAGCACGCAGCTGTCGTCGGCGTCGGACGAGTGACGGCCCCGCCCCGCGCGCCCGCGCCCGCCGCCGCCCCCGCCCCGGCGACCCACCGTTCTACTTATCTGTGATACTAGGCTAAGCCGCCCCGCGCTCGGCGCGACCGTTAGACTGATTTAGCATTAAGTTAATTTATTGTGTCCATGTACCTTTTCTGCTAAGCAGAACAATTTTTACCTGATATGAATGTATTGAAAAGTATTAAAAAAGTCATTATTGAATCTTACTTGTTGTTTTACTACAGAACAAACAAACCCTTGAAATCACCTAAAGGATCTCTAGTGAAATAGTTTAGAAACGATTAAATGTGTGAAAAACTGTTTTCTAAAAAACTGTTTTCTGAACTGAGAATAACTTACCTGCGTAACACAATTCAAATCGTCATGAAACCGTTTCGCTTACCATCATCCACGTAATAATTCAAAGACGTCACAATCAAACCCCTGTGGCTTGGCAGCATGCCTATACACAACAATGTGCATCAAATTTGCAATAAAACTAAACCGAAGTAGTTACGACGAAAATTACGTTTCAAAAGATGTCAAACACATGAAACGGACGTCACTGAACCAAATGCTATTTCTGACAAAAGAAAACACTAAAGAAATAAAGGAGTGAGCGCGAGCCAATCTGTTGCCCGAGCCCTCTTTTATTATTAGCAATTATAACTTCAGTTAATATTAAACTAACTTGATATAAATTGACAATGATGTCTATAATGTAGCACATAGATTTAAGAAACAACTTCACAAACTTAAGGCAGACTTCATCATCACCGGAGCGACAACACTTGAAGACAGTAAGCAGACCAGAAAGATGATATAGTGGATTGACACGTGCTAGTAGGTATATGGAACTATAAGTAGGCCTTACAAGAAGTAGGAGTCGTTTAGATGACTCTCCTCTCAAAAAGAGTTAGTAGGGCTATGTTTAGCTATCCTTTTGCGCATCAAAAATAGGTATTTTCAAGTAAAAATCGTCAAATCTCTCACGAGTTTTTTTAAGGCTAGCTTGCATCTTATAAAGCTTGACTATAATAGAGTTCATTGATTTGAAAAGTGATAAAAAAGACTCGAACCTAAAATTATAGCTTCAACAATGAAAAGTACTAAATAAGCTTATCCTTAAAAGCTACCTGAGTGACTCATCCCTAATAGTAGGATTCTTGCAGAGCTTTTATTGCTACTTTACGCTTTACATATTTTCTGCCGCTAAATATCCGCGCTCTGATTTTGGCAAGAGCCAATTATTGTCAAAAGCTCCATTGATATGAGATTGAGATCATATTGTTACTGACTACGACACAAAATAAATTATATGGTGATTGAATGTAAGAATTTTAGATGAGTCATCACTATTGCTTTTCTTGCGACTTTTCAAATATTACCTAATATCGGAGGTGTCCAAATATTTTCAGGCTGTTATAGATTCCTTCTTAAGCGTTAAACTTCATAAGAGTCCGCTAGGCTGGCATCTCCAACGATATGTGGGTTAAATCCGCATTATAAACAATTGCATTGCATTTAGTTTTCAAGAATAAGCCATCCATATCGGTATATCAATATGTAGTTTGGAAAAATATGGGCAATAAGTGACGTGCTAATTATTACTGACTATACTTACCGTAACATACAATAACGATCGCTATTTTCATATAGATAAAAGTGTTTCTGATTTAACCGCCTATAGCGTGCACGAATTATATCTTATTTTCTTACGACGGTTCCTCCGAAAATTGACGCAAAGAATACAGAAAACATCTTAAACCGTTCCTTAAATAATATTTATCATCCCCAGTATTTGTTAAAGATAGGAATGACGCCGTAAAATCCACTTTAACTTTAAGTAAATAAAGTACATACCCACGAATTCATTCTGAGAAGTCATACTAAATAGTACTGAAGCTGATAAGTAGATACACATATAAACAGATTTTTTAAAAATAGAACGAATGGCTGCAAACACGTAAACTTAATGACTTATCGATGAAGGCAGGGCATGGCGCCATTATACCACGTCATCTGGTAGAGTTTCCAGTTTAAACTCTACTATTTCCTACGTTTTAAATAACAGATTAACAATAATCTGACTTTAAAAGCTACCATGAATTATTATCAACAATAGGATTTTCTTATTCAGTTAAATCCCCCGTATTTCCAAGTATTTTAATATCTTTGAACCTTAGGGTTCGTTAAAAAAAAATAAAAAAAATATTTCTGACACTTACACAACATTATCTAGCCCGAATTAAGTTTCTTAAAGAACTTGTGTTATGGATACTAGATAACTGATATACTTAAGAAATAGATAAACATTCATATTGAATAAATACATATTTTTTATTAGAATAAGCTTAAAAACATATGAACATCCATGACTTGACGACTGATATCTGTGTTCATCACACAAATATCCGCCGCCGCCGGGATTCGAACCCAGGACCTCTGGCATAGAAGGCAATGTCTCCGCTACACCAGCCGGTCGTCGAAAAAATGGTCGTTAAATGTTGGCACTTCCCGTTAAGAGAGATTTACCTCACCCACAGTAACTTGGAAAGTCTATCTTCCAAGCCTGCTATTTTCAGTCAAATATAATTCATATCAATTACAATAAAACATTTGATATTTTTTTAGTCACACAATAATCGACATAATTGATAAAAGGTTTTTTTTTTATTATAGGTGACTAAACCCGCGTTTGACCTCAATCTCACCTGATGGTAAGTGATGATGAGGTCGAAGATGAAAGCACACGGGTTTAGGAAGGAACTGGCTCTTTATACAATATTGCCGGAGCACATTACCGCCGGAGCGGTAACATTTGGCGGCAGACTTTATATAAAGGGTGGTCGCTAGTCAGGCGGACCCAGAAGGGATCCTACCACCAAATAATTAAATTATTAGGTTTAAAATTATTTCAACACCGTGAAATGTCTAAATTGGTCTCTATTAGGTCATTTGCCTTCTTAATTCCCTCACTAGGAGTTTTGACGAACGTAAATAAATCTAGCAACACTCGTCAATCAGTAAAAAACATTTGTTAGTATAAAAACACAACAAACTCATATGTTTCTGTCAATAAAAACTCTCGAAACTCAATTTTTTTTCATTTTCCTTGTAAGTGATGAAAGCAATAGGTAAAAGTTTGTCACGTCTATGCAGACTACTCCTATTAATCCTGCTGTCAATGTCACCAAGTCAGCAGAAACTTACTCCGGAATTCATTGCACGCATTGAAATTCAAGGTGCATAGAGCAAATGAGTGGTACCTACATGGAGTGAATAACTGTTTGCCAGTAAAGAGAAGCACAGACAGATGCTTTCATACAGAAAGCATTTTCACCAAGTAACCCGCGTAGAGTCCAGCCTATAATTTTTTTTTATAAATAAACTTCCTAACTTAACAATCTTCTAATATATAAAATTCTCGTGTCACAGTTTTCGTTGCCATACTCCTCCGAAACGGTTTGACCGATTTTGATGAAATTTTTTGTGCTTATCCGGTATCTATGAGAATCGGCCAACATCTATTTTTTTTTATTTATATGGCAAAACAATGTTTGCCGGGTCAGCTAGTATTAATATAGATAAAAAAAGCACCACGAATAATTTAGTAGCCTAAAAGAATATTATGTTGTCCAACCTGTACATAAAAAAAAAAATACAAAAAAGCAAACCCTGCCAACGCCAACAAACATGTTCACAAACTCAAACTCAAATATTCTTCATTTCGTAAGTATTTAAATACATTTGAAATAAGTCAAAAAATTTACAAATTGAACTGAATCTACCACCACTTCGGAAAGTCGATCTGTTGAAAGGAAGTGACAAGAAACTCAACAGCAATCATCGTTTAAAAATAAGAGAAAAAAAAACACATACATTTACACAAATATTTGCATTGTGTAGGGATCGAACCCACGACTACTGGGGCTTAGAGCAGACAGTGTCACCACATCGCCAGAGAAATCATGGCTAAAGAAGATTAAAAGAGATCACATTTGACGTTCCACATGTCAGCCAAATAAAGTTCTATTTTGGTTGTGTTGTAAGAAAATGTATGAGACTTGTCAAATGTTACCTATTAAAATAACTCCACTTTAATAGTTTATTTTTGTTATCATATGATGTTCCAATTAGGAATTAGGAAGTTATTTTGTTAGACAACGCATGATAACAGTTGTGAAAAATTCATACTGACACACAGTATCTATGCTCTTAAGAGTCAGTTAATTGTTTGAATTCACAGAACTCTCTACGTATTCATTGTGCATGAAGTTTCAAAATGAAATGTTAAAAAACGGTATCACTAAGATGAGGTTAATGGTTATCTAATTGCACTTGTTTACTAGCGTAGCTAACGGATTTTGAAGAAAGAGAATATATTTATTCAATTTTGCTTGTATAACATCTTCAAATAATGTAGAGGTGGATAAGAGAATATCATATCTATATTTTTATGAAAACCTCATTGAAACATCGCTTTTTGTCAAAAACCGTGTCCACGAGTTATATCAAAAAGAAGGTCAGTAGCCATGGTAACTTGGATTAGCCATATCGATGGGTGACCGTAGACCATTCGTTTCTCACGACGACTTCCATGCTTCGGAGGGCCCGTTAAGCAGTCGGTCCAGGGTGCTGTATACTTGTATACAGTAGTTGTTAGGGTTTGTCAGAAACCATTTCGGCGCCCTGAAAATTCGGACATCCACCAGCCAGCACTGGTACAGCTTTGTGGATAATAGCCTGAGAGACTCGTGCCCTGCAGTGGGCTCATTAAAAAATAGTTGTGATGATGATGACCATATAGAAGAAGTTCTGCTGAGTTCAAATCGCATTTAATAATTATGAATCATGCTAGAAATGCATTTAACAGACGACCAACTCTAAGAAAACTGTCAATAAAATCCGAAACTTACAATATTTTGATTGAGAGAACATTCATCAATCAATCAATCAATCGGTATTTGAAGAACAATGCTGAATTTAGCATACGAGTTTACGTTAAGTTAATCTGTTTGCTATGAAATTTGCTACCGTATTCCGTCAAATGGTTTATAAACTTTCGAGTTTAATTCTTATGTTTCTACATTTCGCTTTTCTATTTGTGAATTTTCTCACATTTGCACGTACTAACCTTTGGAACGTAGGTATATGCTAAATTATGTAAGAAACCACTTCGATATATTTTTCTGAGAATAGTTTCTGTCACGCGTGATAATGAAGTTACATACATACGTGCTAATCGTGTATCTTAATCGGAATGTCTATAAATATCTCAATTTCAATGCTTCAGTATTTTTTATATTAGCAATTACCTGCTCTTTTTGCCAGTTTCATGTTCCTTTATCAACCAGCACTGGGCCAGTTTGGTGGATTACGGCCTATGCCTCCTCGTCACGTAAAAAAAAATAATAAAAAAAAAAATTGACAAAAGGTAAAATTCATAACCTCAAAGACTAAGCGATAAAAAGAAAACAGTTTTACGATAGCAGAAGGAAACCAGTAACCGAATAATCGAGGATGGTAAAATTAATCCATCTCATGTATGTTCAAAGGATAGTAAATTGGAGTAAAAATATATTTCTTAGGTGATTTCGTTATCTTTTCAGCAAATATCATATCGAACAAAATAAAAAAAATAAGAAATACCCAAACAAGGTTACCGCGTGCCTTTGGGCTTTGATAAACGAATGATTCCTAAACAAAATATAAGTATGCTAAATATAAAAAGGTTAAATAAAAAAATAATAAGGCAACACTTAAAAGGTTAAAATATTCATGACACTCTTTAAAACCCATTATTATTCACGCGGAATTTATACTAAACCTAGCGAAATAAAAATTGTCCACAGGGTAACACGCCGTCATTCAACCGAAAGAAACGATAACACAAACGTAAATAAAATAGTACTGATAAGTGGCAGCGTAAATAACCTCTCAATATATACAAAATAACTGAACTCATTATGATGAAACTAACTGGATTTGTGACGAGGTTTTTCGCCAAATTTGATTTGTACCAAACCTCATGATGTTACTAACAATAAGTCCCATTAATTAGTATGTTTATCATACTTCTTATAATATACTAGTCACCGCGCGCGGTTTTACCCGCGTAACTTTTGATCCTGTCGGAATTTCGGGATAAAATAGCCTATAACCTTCCTCAAGAGTTGGGCTATCAAATGCAACAAGAATTTTTCAAATCCCACTTTTGGTTTCTGAGATTAGCGCGTTTAAACAAACAAACAACCAAAAAAACAAACTCTTTAGCTTTATATATTAGTATAGATTATTGGCTTTGCGTTATTCTTATTCTTATTATTACGTATTTTAAAGCTACACGCCCTTTTGGGCGGATAGGACCAACAATCTGACAAGTCAGTCGGGGATCAGCAGAGCTATTCTCCCAAATAACAGCGCCGAGTTCATCGACGCAACAGCGACGAGTGACATAATTGGTATCCACTTATATCAAAACATGACCCTAGCGCTCGTCGCTGATGACGGCGTGAGCAAGTTGCTGATGATACTATGACTATTTTATTCCATTCTTGTTTAAATACTCTGGTCCCAGTTTGTCATGTTCGTGTTGTGCATCCATAGCTCAATGCACCTACTATGTAAGCAATTTGGTTTTGGCATGACATTGGCTCTCCCAATTAGCTGTCTCGTGTTTTTTTTTTCACGTCATGATCAATTTGTACTGTATGTACCTATTTGTATTAATTCGTATAATCCTGACTGAAAAAGTTTTTTCCGCCGGATTTTTTTGTCTTTTGGTCTACTGTAATATCATAATAATAAAAGCGGCCTTTCGATGGTCTTATATTCTAATATATAAAATTCTCGTGTCACAGTTTTCGTTGCCATACTCCTCCGAAACGGCTTGACCGATTTTGATGAAATTTTTTGTGATTATAGAGTTGGTATCTATGAGAATCGGCCAACATCTATTTTTTTTTTATTTATTTATATGGCAAAACAACGTTTGCCGGGTCAGCTAGTGATGAATAAAAATGATTTCATTTCATTTTCATTTCAAGAACTGTTATTTGTTTGACAATTTTCTTTAGGTTTTGGTATTCTGCTAAATGTAACATGTGTGAGCTTGACGACGAAATCTTTGCCATCTCATCATCGAGCACATCGCTGTCATTTTAGTTTCGCGAATAAGAAACTGGCGAAAGATTCGGGCAGTATCAGGCAACAACGCCTTTATAATTATTATTATAAGATATGATAAACTTGAAAACAAATATTCCACATCTTTATTTATCGTTGGAAATGGTTTCAGTAACCTCATTCGTGTCATTTTGGTTTATTTATTGTCGCTTCGCGTGAGATACGTTTCTGTCATTACCAAAATATTCTTAGCACTTGATGGCCCCCGTGACGCGTTGATTGAACGTTTTCTTGTAGTTTAAGAAGTATAAGGTTCAATCACCAGAACTATTTCGTATTGATTCTATAATTATAACTTGCTAATAAAGCCATTTTTCATATCCTTGCTATGATGGTGGAAAAACAGAAATAAATATAGGATCCTAGGTAGCCCAGCAATCTTTTTAAACCATTTTTTTTATCGATGTCTGAGACCGTGTTTTACCTCAATCTAGACCTTAAGTAAGTTAAGATGAAATCAAGACTCTTCATATAATATTGCCGGAAAAATTCACCGAAGGGGCAGTGATATTTGGCAGCAGAACCAGGTTACTAGATGAACCCTAAAGATCTCTTAGCACCAAGCGGATTAGTCGCATTTTACGATACGATTATAAAAAACCGATAGTGCAATTAGAAGCCGACTTAATACCTACACATTGTCCGGGTGTAGGCTAAATTTAATTTAAAAAAAATATGGGGATTAGTCTTGACATATAAAAAATATATGGCAACACTTATCCAGATATAAACTCCAAAAATAAACAAATTTCCGCTAAACAGTAAACTCAGTAAAAACGCACGTTTTACAACGTCTGGAAATATCCGCCGCAAATCACTGCTAATGACAATCCTCAGATTGAATTAGCGCAAATGATACTAAGAGGAGTACAACACGTGTATACAGGTTATTACGTTAAGAAAATTCCATTATTATTTACATAATTAAAAGTCAATATTGTAACTGGCAAACATGTATGAAAATATTAATGAACGTGGAAGCGAAAGAGATATGTCTGGATCGCAGCAAATTGGCGTTCCCTGTAGGCCTAATATGGATCTCAAAACCATGAGATGATATCATGAAATAGATTTGACGTTAAACATATCCTGCGATCATTATTCGGTATTACTCCTCGGCGAAATCTCTTAGCTAAGTTCTTTCCATGTAGACTGGATGCAAAAATCTCAATATATAATAATATAGTAGTTATTTATGAAAGCATTCGAAACGAAAAAACACAAATGAAATCAAGAAACAAACATATCATAAAGGTGGGTGTGATCTCACCTTTTTCAATTGACGTTTTTAAGTCACATATTATGATATCTTTTAAACAGTCACTGCAAAAGGAAATGCATCTTGCACGCAATTAATTGCAATGTATGTATGTATATGTATTCGTTCATTCATTATATCATCATTGTATCATTGAAATCTTAGAGAAAGAATATAGTATAATTATTACTCTAAGATAGAAATCTTGTTTATCATGTCATGTCATGAACGAACCGTAATAGGCCCGCTGGTCTCTGCCTACCCCAAAGGTAGACACGCGTGAAGTTGGGTTGTTGTTATTTATACATACTAGTACGTATTACATTATAGCGATTAATTAGATGTTGTTTATAGCTACAAATCGATTTGACCATTTGATGACCTAATGATATAGGTAGAGGTAAAATCTTATTTAAATCTTTACATAACAAATTATCTGCTAAGTCATGAACATTTGTATCTTTTAAGTATACTTATAAAAAAAAAGCAATAAAAATAATCAAAGGATTTGACAAGCCGTTTACTACGTTTTTAGTCACGTTACTCAAAAACCGTTGAAGTACTTATTAAAAGTTAACTCTGTAATTAAATTAATCGTGAAAGAGTTAACTTTATTTTAATTTAACTTAACAGTTCAAGGACGGGATACTCAATCCGTAGTTTCAATACGACTAATATGAAATAAAATTTAATTAAGAAAGTAACTATCCTATCAGAAAATCATCACGCAATACATTTAAATATATTTTTCTTAACTGGTTTCATGACCTTGATTTGATACTCGTACCAGATTTATTGTATGTACTTACCCAATTTTGAAACAATTCCTGAAGTAATCAGTATCGGTACTGTACCGATACTAAACAAATCGCAATTTAAACCGTCACGTCATTAGTGACGTCACACCTGCATTATGTGCCTAACTTCGGTGCACTCGCGTCAACACGCTTACGTATGTCAATCGACGATTATGTAAATCTTGGTGTTTTCTACGTCTTTATCCCAACATGACGACATTAAGATCCCGTTGGAATGTTGGTATAAGAAGTAGGCTATAGCTTCCTTGTGGTCTGTCAAGCCATTTTAGGATGAAAGGATTGAAAGAAATTGCTTTGTAGGGTCGGTGTAGGATAGCTCTACCATTCCTAGATAAGCGTATTGCAAAAGTGGACTAATTCGAGTTACCCCGTATTTACCCCGTTTTTCCCCCGTGTTACCCCGTATTTCAGCCGTTCAGGGTTTGAGTGGTGACCGCCCTCCTTATAAAATCTCACCAAATACCTCCGTTTCGGCGGTCATGTGCGCCGGCAATGAATTTTGAAGAGACAGTTCATTCCTAAACCAATCTTCACTTATCAGGTGAGAATGAGGTCAAACGATGGTATAGTCACCGATAAAAGTGTGGTAACGTCATCATTTTTATCTCACACCTACATGACGGAACAGATTTAAGGCAATGGTACAGTTAAGGCCTACCTACTTGAACTTCGAACCATATAATATAAGTAATCAATACTTGCAGACATACTTTAAAAAGTGAAAAAGTGAAAATTGTCTGACGAACAAAATTAGGCGTATGAATTCCTTGGTGGCCTTGCCTTCTTAACTCTAGCTTATAAATAAATGATATTAAATATCTCTTAAAAGCGTTTTCTTAAAGAGCTTACAATACCATTACCAAACCTACTACTTTCTCTAAGAATAAGATCTGTGATTCAATTGTTGTAACAACAAACGACATGTTTGGATCGGTGTCGTATCCACATGATCCAAATAGGATTTTGTCGATTATGAGGAACAGCAAAAACTGAGACTGGTAGTATATTCCATATCTTAGCCATTCTATTGAAGAAGAAATACCTAATGAAAAAAAATGATTAGACTTCTTGGTACATTTATCATCACCATCTAACCCACATTCTACACTTAACCAAAGCCCTGATTTCACCTGTTAGTACAATCGTAGAACTAACTCTAATAACAATGCTTGCGTTATGAAGACGACGCAACAAAATTATTCTAGAATATTCTTCGACCTGAACCAATTTAGAAAACTTACTTTTCCTAGAAAAGCAGGCCACGTCATTGTGACTGTCGATATTTGTAAACATGTTAATTAACGATATTTTGGCGGCTTCATCAACCCCAGTAGGTAACCATATTTGTTTGCTATAATTAGATGCTTATTAACGTGTAACACTACGTGGTTCGCTGTTTGTAACTCTTTGCATGCAACCGTTTTTATTTAGCCCACTGCAGGGCAACGAGAAGTCGAGAAGTCGTCGTGGTGCCGTGGTTACTGTGTGTTTATCGCAGGTTAAGCAAAGTTTGGCGCGGTCGGTATTAGGATGGGTGACCGCCGACCATTAATTACTCACGGCGACTTTCGTGCTTCGGAGGGCACGTTAAACAGTCGGTCCCGGGTGCTGTATGCATTAGTCGTTAGGGTTTGTCAGAAGCTATTTCGGCGCCCTGAAACTTTGACATCCACCACCCAGCACTGGGTCAGCTTGGTGGATTGTGGCCTATACCTCCTCGTCACCCAGGGGAGAGACTCATAGCCCTGCTAATGGGCTCATTACAAAAAATTGTGATGGTGAGGGCATCGAGTCTCTCCTCTGGATGAAGTGGAGGTTGGGGCTGTAAATCAGCAAGCTGGCCCGTGCAGGTTGTTTAGATGTCTGAATTTTTAGGGTGCCGTAATGTCTTCTAACTAATCTTAACGACTACTGTATACTATAAAAGTGTCATAAGATCTTCAACCGACTTCAATAACGAGGTAGTGTGTATTAGAGTGTATGATTTTTTGTGTATTTTTTTACACAATTATTTCGTGAGTTATATTATAGATTTTGATGATTCATGAATGAAAGATAAGTAATCTTTCTATCATTCATGAATCATTTGGACGACAACTTTGGCGATAGGGCAACACTGTCTGCCTCAGACGCCAGTGGTAGCGGGTACAATTCCCGCACGGAATAAGAAAAAAAAAATTTTGGGTCTGGGTGTTTATCTACATGGGCATTTATAGGTATGTATTTATATTCTAGGTACTCCCTAGTTCGCTACATGGTATCCCTTAAGCTTTACATAGCTTGGGGCCATGTAGTTGGAGTGATTTCTGGGGTTTTTTTTTATTATTTAATCTCATGCAAATTTATTTTAAATCGAAATATAGGTAAGTATATTTATACGTTACAGATAAAAATGATGTTAAGGTGGTTTGAGTTCGGCAAAAGTTTGGATAATGATTTGAAAATGTGGATGAAGTGGATTTTCAACCAACTTGAAAAAATGGAGAAGGTTCTCAATTCTTCTGTATGTTTTTTTGTGTCTTTGTTACACGATATTTCAGACAATTATGAATTGATTTCGAAAATTGCTGTTTCATATGATAGAGGATGCTTCATAGTTGGTCCCATTTAAATTTCATCGAAATCGGTTGAGTACTTCATTGAAAATTTCAAACTTTTGTAAAAACATGCATGATTTCGGAGAATGTTTACGTTGATGACATTCTCAACTCAGCCAAAGTTTTGACGTGAAGTCGGTTTTTTTAATGCTCTGCATTCGTTGATTATTTAAACCTCAGCATTCGTGTCGCAATAATTTTTCACCTTTACAACTACAGGTGCCCTTGATCAAACCGTAGACTATTGACTTTAAAAAGGGCATTATTTAAATTTCACCTTAGTTATCTTTCGTCGAAGCAAGGAGCGGTGTTCCATTAAAATTAGCATTTTAAACTTCTTTCCTGCATTAAAACGGCTAAGGATATGAAAGTTAAGTATTAATTGTGTCTAGCGTCTAGACTTGACCTCAAATTTAACGATATTAAGTCTCCACTGTTGACTTAATACGACTATTATTTACATAAAACATATGTAAATACACCTACATAGGTGTAATAAGGATTGGCTTAAAGACCGGAAGAAAAGGGATGAAGGTTTTGCATTTAAAGTGACTTAGATATACAGATGATTAGCTGAGGTCTGGTAAAAAATAAGGCGGTAGTGTCAATATTAATCTTAAGTTCCTAGTCAAGTTTTAGATATAAGATTGTTGTTCGATATTTGAATGTATAAAGGCCGCTCCACATTCTTGCTAGAATCTCGCGAGAACTCGAGAAACTTGCGAGAAACGAGAATGTGGAAGCGATGAGAAGAATACGAGAATCAAATCTACATTCTCTTTTCTTGCATGTTTCGCTCTTTGTTAAACCTGTTAGTCTGAGTAGCATAACTTATAAAACAAAAAAAAAAAAATCCCCAGACAATCACACCAACTACATGGCCCCAAAGTAAGCATAGCTTGTGCTATGGGATACCTTGTAGCGAACTAGGGGGAACCTAGAATATAAATACATAAATAGATAAACGCCCAGACACGGAACATTTTTTTTTCTTGTTTTGTGCGGGAGTCGAACCCGCAATCACTGGCGTCTGAGGCAAACAGGTTTACCCCATCGCCCAAGTGGTCGTCAAACTTACCTCAAAAGTCCGTGCAGGGTCGGTTTCTCTGATCGCCCTGGATAATCGTGTCGTAAAAAGCGACATTTCCAAGATGGTAGGATCCCGTCAAGGTCCAACTGGCTAGCGACCACCCTTCATATAAAACCTGCCGCCAAATATTACCGCTGCGGTGGTGATGTGTTCCGGCAATATTTTATGAGGAGCCAGTTCTTTCCTAGACCCGTGTGCTGTCATCTTCGACCTCATCTTCATTTACCAGTGAAATTGAGGTCAAACGCGGGTTTAGTCTTTAATAATAAAAAAAACACTAGCAGCATCGAGTGTGCCCATGGGATAGAACGCCATTTTATATCAATTGTTGTATGTTTCAACAAGAAAGGAAACATATGCGGTGCGCGTCAGATACCCTGAAACGCATCTAGTTTCGACTTGTCTATGGACAGATGCGACCACCTAGAAATGAAATGAAATGAAAAATTTTACTCATCACAAGACCATCGAGTGGCCGCTTAATGACGTCACTATTTTGTACTTCGGCTTTAACAAGGTGTTGATAGTTATTGAATAAGATATTACAGTAGACCAAGAGACAAAAAAAGCCGGTGGAACAAAACTCTTGGCACTCTTTTTCAGTCAGGATTTACGAATTAATACAAATAGGTACATACAGTACAAATTGATCATGACATGGAAAAAAACAAACACAAGACAGCTAATTGTGAGAGCCAATGTCATTACATCAGGTAACCCATATAGTCATCTTCCCAATACAGAATCGACGAACAAAAGGTGCTGGTAGGTCCTGGTTTAGCGTCTATAATCTTATCAACCTCTTTTCAATTCGTCTGTACCTATGTTTTTTTGTTTGTTTGTTATATTATTATTTGGTCTATTATCAATCAGTCAGTTATAAAGGTTTTCGATGATTTTTATTTCCTTTGGTAAAAGATAGTACTCTAAAGGTTATCCCATATAAATGTCCCATGAAAATCCCCGCATAATACAATCTTTGTATTGCATGAATATGTTTATTTACCTTTTTATATGGTGAGATAGATAAATCACACCCATACCCATAAAATGTATGTTTTATTATATCGTGTATTTATATTTATAAAAGAAAACCGTGAGTATATAAAGTAAGAAAAAAAACACTTTCACACCACAACATTGTTCAAAAAGAAGATTCATTATAAACATGTGTGTGGTGAACTATTGTATGGCTTTTACACAAACTGATACGATACTCATACTACTACGATACTCATGTTTTAGTCGTTCACGACATATTTGCGATAATTTCCATACACTTTTTTTGTGTCGTTTTTACAAAAAGGGTACATTGGTAGAGACACGTCAATGCCCTTTTATTTTTTCTCTCGTGGGCCATACTTTAGATACTTAATTGATTAATGAAGTCAAGAAATATGAAGTAGAAAATATGAAATAAACCTTACAGAAACGAATAAAAATGGCTTTGAAAATATTCATACTCGTCGATGATCCCAACATTTTGGTGCCATTGTACCATGAACTTGAATGAACAGAAAATGGCTTCCTTTCTATTTTCATTTCACAAAAATTTGAATACGGGATCTTAACTCGGGCAGTTAAAGTCAAACTTTCGGGCTAGCCTACGTTAATTTGTACATTTATTATAACCTATATCTAACTAGCTGTTGCGCGCGGTTTTACCCACGCAATTTCGAATCCCGCGGGAATTTCAGGATAAAAATACGTAGCCTATGTGCTATGCCAAATTTCATGCAAATCCGTTCAGCCGTTCTCCCGTGATTGAGGAACAAACATCCATACAACCAAACTTTCACATTTATAATACGGTACGGTTGTGTACTGGATGATAAGCGAAAGGTTATCTACAATGTATAATCTGCAGATATTTGGGCATTTTACAAAGATGTTAACCGATTTCCAAAAAAGGAGGAGCTTCTCAATTCGTCTGTATGTTTTTTTCTGTCTTTGTTACACGATATTTCGGACAATTATGAATCGATTATTTTAATTCTTGATTCATATCATAAAGCATACTTCATAGTTGGTCCCATATACATTTCATTGAAATCGGTTGAGTAGGTACTTAATTGAAAATTTCAAATGTTTGAAAAAATATGTGTGATTTCGGAGAATGTTTACGTTGATGACAGTATAACTCAGCCAAAGTTTCGACGTGAAGTCGGTTTTTTAATGTTCTGCATTCGTTCATTATGATTCGTCTGAATGGTTCCCATGGAGAAAATACCTGCAATCGCATTATCACTTACCATTAAGTGATACGCAGATTTTTGACGATAATCTAATCCTTTTGGCTGTGTGACAGGTTCTAGGTCTAATTCACATTAGGTCAGTTTTGGGTTAATTAACACCTATTAAAATTTAGTAATATATCATTTCGTACGTCTCAGTCGAGGCGAGAGTATTTTTGGATCGCTAATTTATTTTTTGACACAAAACTCATTTTTGTTGAACACTTCCTATTCAATTCACAAGGTATTTTATTTCTTATTTCTTACTTTGAATTAACTATCACTGAAAAATGAAACCCAGAAAGTTATTAATTTTTTAATTACATACATGGGGAATTTATGGCAAAACTTAGCTCTGAACTAAGTTATGGCCTGTAAACTTAAAAGGTAACTTTGATCAGTAATTGATACTTATATAGGTACCCAGGATTAGTAATCTATTACATTTAGCTATTAACCTGCATTTTGAATGAAATATGTATATAAAATATGTTCTTGCAACATTTTAAACTCTATTTTATACACAATGCACTGTGTTAATATCCTTTTCCCTTGCATGACAACTAAAAGAATTCAGCAAAAGTAGCGATGCTTCTATACATTTTCACTGTTTACAACCTTATCTATTTTTGATAAACGGACTTTTGATAATTCGATAATTAAAATAAATCCAATTTAAATCTCTTAGTCACCATATTTGTTACGTGAAATTGTAATAGACCGATAGCCTAATACTACGATCATCATTTATCCATAAGGTGACTAATATTTTTTTCAACACACTTGCTCGTAAAGTGAGCGTTATTCTATTGAATTTAGAACTATAAACTGGGCTATAAGTCACGCGTGCATAATATATTATACCCTAGTGCATAATATAATAAATCCTACAAAGTTGAATTGTACCTTTGTGCAAATAACATGCGAGAAAACAGAGCATATTTTATTGGTCCGGGTTATACACTAAATATTTTCAGAAACAACAAAGAGGTTTTATACCACTTCAAATCCATATACATTTTTAAATGTTTGCGCCTTATATTAGTAAAATAAATTTGTATATTAAACAAATTATTCACAATTTATAATCATTTGTCATAAAATATTAAAATATTTGCATTTACCACTCCAAATTAAACATTTTCACTTAAAATAGGCTGTATATGCTATACAGACATTGACACATTTGACGGAAAAAAAATCTACGCGCATGCGCGAGGTTCGGCGCCATTTTTTAATCACAATTCACAGCTTTGTTATCAAGTGTGTTTGTTATTTTATGACCACGTATGTCTGTCTTTTACTCACAAGTGTGTTGAAAAACGTCGTATGTAACTCGTGAGCGTTGCTAATTACAGTCTCGGCTCATTACTTGCAACTTGGCTCACTTGTTACATAATATACTATTACGATATTCAATACGTATTATTACCAAACTAGTAAGTGAATAAAATTGTTTTAAAAATAAAAAAAATGTTTAACAGATCAGTTTTCAGTTACGTTTGTTAGAAACCTACCTACTCAATATTATGAAAATATAATATAAATATTAAAAGAAGGTAATTTATCTCGAATCACAAAGCTAACTTAAAACATAAGTGATATTTAAATAACATTGAGAGACAATTTCAATTTCAAAGCAAATGACTACTTTGGTGATGGGGTAAACCTATTTGCCTCAGACGCCAGTGGTCGCGGGTTCGATTCCCGCCTGGAACGAGAAAAAAAATGTTCCGAGTCTGGGTGTTTATCTGTATAAGTATTTATATTTTAGGTACCCCCCTAGTTCGCTACATGGTATCCCATATCACAAGCTTTGCTTAGTTTGGGGCCATGTAGTTGATATGTTTGTTCGGGGATTTTATTTATTTATTATTATGCCAGCAATATGTCAATCATAGTGTAGGGTCAGCTTTGAAAAGCTCTCCCGACTAATCCAAGTGACCACATCTTGGTGGTAGGACCCCGTCAGGGTCCGCCTGGCTAGCGACCACCCTTCATATAAAATCTGCCATCATGTATTACCGCTACAGCGGTGATTTGTTCCGGCAATATTTTATGAAGATCCAGTTGCTTCCTAAATCCGTGTGCTGTCATCATCAACCTCATCTTCACTTAATATCAGGTGAGGTTGAGGTCAACGCTCGACATTGTTATGTCAAAACACTGCGTCCTGGGTTACATCGTTTTATGGTAAAAAATCGTATAATAATCTACGCGATGTCAGCGTGGTATGGGTTCAATCTACAGTTCATAAATAGTTTCCGTTCAACAACACAACATTAGGCTGCAAACTGGATGGCGCGGGCAGCGATTTCCGCGACACGATAGAAAGTATTGAGCTTGTATGAATCCGCGACATATCGCTCGAGCTGCCCGCGCCGCCGCTGTCGCTCTCGCTGTCGCTGTAATCAAGATTGCAGCGGTATACTGCGACAGGAATACAAGAGAGCGGAGCGCGGGTGACTCGTACGCGTACTTTTTAGGTATTTCGGGAAAACACGATAAGCTTAGTATTATGAAATTGGCTGCCTATATGTTGTTATAATAAAACACGTTTTTTTATTTTTCGTAAACTCCTTAAAAAACATTATCAAAAAATAGTTGAAAAAAATGACCGTCTGTCGTCACTCGATAAAATTTGGCAAAGAATTGTAAATTTTTGAACTCGTTTTTCTCAAATTCTCATTGTACAGATTACAGCATTTTGTCCTTACACGGTCACGCTATATGTAAAACGCAAATATGTAACCGTCAAATTCGACGCAGAGGCTTTCACCAGTGGTGTGTTAGAGGCAGCGTTCTCTGGGAGATACCAGGACCAGTACGTTTGATGAAATAGCAAACCAAAGCATTATGTAGGCAATACTTGAAGCATATTAAACCTAGCGCATAACCAGAACATTGTAAAATATTAAACAAATAGATTAAACATTTCACGATAGATAACTAACACATCGTATTATTTCACTATGAAAACAGTAGTGCTGGTTTAAAAACAATACGTTCTTTAAAAAGAAACACATTGTCTTGTCTAACATATAAATCATGGATATTTTTGAATAAATTTACTTACTATAAAGCTAGTAAGCACAAAATAACTTAGAAGAGGGGAAATCTGTAACATCATTTACCATTAGTTGTTTTTATTTGTGTTTCGGAATTTTTTCAGAAACTTTTTAGATACTGACTCTAACTTTTAAGTTTTTTTGTAGGAAAGGCTGTCAGACAATTCTAGGCAAACGTGAAACTAAAGCTAGCTTAAGTAATGTGGAATTACCATAAAATTTTTGTGAAAGATATCTATCACTAATAGATATGAATCTTAAAGAACGGATAAACCCTACCTCAATTCTAGATAAAACCTACTTTGTTTTATTTGGGTTTTCCTACTTGTTAACCGTTGTTAACGAAAACAACATGTTTTTAATGTAACAATGAATGCGAAAACAGACCAATAAATTATACCTTCATAAGATACATCTTTAAAGAAAAGAAAAACCGTGTAAGTGCGCGTCGGAGGCGGGCACCGAGAGTTCTGTAGTGATGGTTTAATTATAATATTAAGTACCTATTTAATATAAATTTTCAGATTTGTTTTTTTTTTTATCGGTGACTTAAACGTCGATTTCATCTGATATAATTCCTCACACATTCTAAATATATGCCTTACTCATCCTAAAGCAAATTTTGCCAAAAAAAAAGTACGAACTGCAAAACAATTTATGTTTACGACAGAAATACTTCGGTATTATAAATAATTAAATGAGCATATAAATGAGTTAGGTACATGAACTTTGCGCATATTCGGACCTTCTGAAAATGAAAATGAAAACTTTTTATTCCTAGTAGGTAATTTTATACACTTTATGAACGTCAAACGCAGGATGAGGGCGGCGCGGGACCGGACGACATGACGAATCCTGGGGGAGGCCTCTGTCGAGAAGTGTGCATCTCTCGGCTCATGAAGATAATGAACGCCCATTATTCCCCAATGTCTTGGTGTTGTCTATTACCACTTCTTCTTTGGCTTTAAAAAACGAAATGAAAGTAGAACCCTAGGTAGACCGAGAGGAAAAAAGTCGGCGGAAAAAAACTCTCGGCACTCTTTTGTAAAAAGTGCTTATTATAGGTACAATTTGGCAGAAATACAGCTCTGCTATGGCATGAACAAACAAACAGAAGACAGCTAGTGCTTGCGAATATCATATCGCAGCCAAGGTGCGACATAGTGATTAATGTTTAATATTTGCAAATAACCTGTGGAGACATCAATTCCACGCTCTTTTGTCATCTAAATAATCTTTAGTAATAGCCTTTTTTGCATAATGTTTCTTTGATAGTTCTTTTAAATTTATTAAACGTTAGGGATTAGGGATTGATTGACTTCGGTATTTTATTATAAATATGTATTGACATTTCCATAAATGATTTGGTGCTTTTAGCCAGCCTTAATTTGGGAAACGCTAATTTATGGTCGTTCCTTGTCATTACAGAATAATTTTTATCATGCTTATCTTTCATGGTTTTTAATTAACTACTATTCTTATAAATATACATAATGTTTTCAAATATATATTGTGATGCAAAGGTCAAGATACCAATCTCTTTAAACTTTTCTCTTAGAGATTCTCTACTTCCAAGTTTATACATTCCACGAATAGCCCTTTTCTGCAGTGTAAATATCGTGTCAATATCTGCGGCATTGCCTCAAAGTAGGATGCCGTAGGACATTATACTATGAAAATAACTATAATATACCAGCTTTGCCGAATTAACATCAGTCAATGAGCGAATTTTCTTTACCGCGAACGCTGCAGAACTAAGTCTACTCGCTAGCTGTCCACGAAATGTCCATTGAATAAAGTTCATTGCCGATTAAAAATTATAAAAAAGCTATGATTTTGGAAGCGATCAGGAACTCATTATCTCTACAGACACGCACGTGTAGTTTTTTTACCTAATATTGTAAGTAATAGAGTTAAAGGGATGCCTGCGATTTTGAAAATCATCATTAAGTTATATAAGTTAATTCATCTTTATCTGTATTTTTGTATTTATCGGATTTTTTATAATTAAAAACTTTATATGTAATATTGTATTAAAAATATTATAACATACATTACTCAGTTCATCTTCAAAATTAATATTGTGATAGACAGATTTTGCACGATTTTATTCTTATTTTAAATAAATGACATAAAAAAATAAAATAGTATCCCCGAACACAAACACAACAAACACACCAACTATATGGCCCCAAACTAAGCAAAGTTTGTGATAGGATACTATGTAGCGAACTCGGGGGGACATTTTTATTTTCTTTATCCGGGCAGGAATCTAACCCGCAACCACTGGCGTCTGAGGCAGATAGGTTTACCTCATCACCATATTCCTGCCATCATCAAATTTCCTGTCATTTTGTTTAATAGAACCACATAAAATAAAAATTTACTCTGCTTTGAAATATTTTTTATTAGTATTTTTGTTCAGACCGTACACAAATCTTACACTTTTTTAGGTTTTACTTACTAATAGGATGAGCAAGGCATATCGATAGGTATTTAAATGAGATTTTTGCTGTAGGATGAGACGTCATAGGATGAAGACGGAACAACCCAAAAGGTGGCGTCGAAGATGAAAGCTCAAGGAAGTAGAAGGAGCTAGTTCTTCATAACGTCACACATCAATAACAGAGGTGATATTTGGCTGCAGATTGTATAACAGGTGTTCAAATACTCTGGTCCCAGTTTGTCATGTTCGTATTGTGCATCCATAGCTCATTGCACCTGCTATGTAAGCAATTTGGTTGTGGCATGAAATTATGAGGAAGTTTAGTGCAGACGGGCATTAGAGTACCTATGTATTTTTTAGAATATGACAGCTTTTGTTCTGTGGGCTTAATCATGGTATCGCATCAAGTACTTTTATCTATTATGGTGCGCTTGTTAGCTAACATGATAGTATAAAATAATTCGTTAAAACATATAGGTTTATTTATTTATTTGGGACACTAAACAATCTTACATTACAACATTACAATTTATAAACACTTACTTAATAATTTAGACTTAATGTAGATCAACGACATTGTCCACGGATAAATACAGGTTTTATGATTTATAAAAGACACCGCGCGCGGTTTTACCCGCGTATCTTTTGATCCCGTTGGAATTTCGGGATAAAACATAGCCTATAACCTTCCTCAAGAGTTGAGCTATCAAATGCAAAAAGAATTTTTCAAATCCAACTTGTAGTTTCTGAGATTACAAACAAACAAAAAAACAAACTCTTCAGCTTTATACATTAGTAATGATGTGGAGTAGTGAGTGATAATTAGTGCAAAAATTACAATTATGTTCGTATTACAATAAGTAATACATTTGTTACTCTTCCGACAAACAGGATATTATTTGACTTCTAAAATATACTTGTCGACTCGAGTCTTTATCGATGGACGCATGCTAGCCCTGCGAGAAATCTTTTGACCCATTAGAACGTCGTGATACAATACACCTTTGAAAATAAGGCTGCCAAAAAAAATACAATGAATAGTACATAGTTTCAGTGATTAGCGCGTACAAAAAAACAATTATATCACTATAGATTTATGCTTAGTTATAGTGGGAAATAAAGGCGGCTTATAATGACAAAATACCAAGGTCGACATTTGATCTTTTGCGTCAAGCAAGACTACTGGGTGACCGCAGTTGTTTAAACATATTATATGAATATGTTGCGGTTTTAAATAGTTATCTGATTGTAGAGTAATTCATCCGTTTTGGCCTCTTGTGGCTTCTTATTTTGAATTAAATATTTTGTTTACATGCATACAATATCGCTTTTAAATCCCACTTATACTATCGTATTGTTTCTGGGGATGGAGGGGTCCTTGTTTGTTATCTTTTCATGTCGAAACGAAAATACGGATTTAGCCGAAATTTCGTATGATATGATTTTGTATAATTCGGCTTGATGCGTGTGATAACATGAGAACCGTTTTTATTCCTGTGTTTTCAAGTTATCGACATTTACGCTTTTAATAATGTTTTTAAGTTTTTTTTTGCATTTAAAATGCTGAATTATTCTTAAATAAATGAAAAATGTGATAAATAAAAATTACCCGACCAGGTTTTTTTTTTATTTATCACATTTTTCATTTATTTAAGAATTAAGTACGCTTTTGTTTATAAAAGGCAAAGTAGGATGCATCTATTAAATAAACCACTTTTTAACCGGATTTCACGAGACATCTCGCGTGAACCCGGGGTCTGCAAAGACACCGAAACGTCGAGTTAAAATTTAAAATGTAATTAAATCCGGTTAAAAAGTGTTTTATTTAATAGTATGAATCGCGAACACTTAAGACAAAGTTAGGGTACATCTAGGTTTGACTCGCTGCGCCTAGTTGTAGCCGGTTATAACTAAACGTAGCCGCACTTAGGTTATTAGCCATAACATAGACATATTTACACCGTCCTGCAGGGCTAGCAAGCGACCATCGATAGACTCGAATCAACAAGATAAATATTATTTTATTATTTTATCCTATCATGTTAGCTAACAGGCGCACCAAATTGGATGGCATTACTCGATTCGATACCATGATTAAGCCCACAGAATCAAAGATGCTATATTATAAAAAAAATATATACTGTAAGTGCCAAATTCTAAGAAAATTATACTAATATTATAAAGCTGAAGAGTTTGTTTGTTTGTATGTTTGTTTGGTTGAACGCGCTAATCTCAGGAACTACTAAATCGAATTGATTTTTTTTTTGTGTTCAATAGTCCATTTATCGAGGAAGGCTTCCGCTGTGACTAATAGGAACGAAGTTTAAAAGGAAAATGTTGCGAAAAAGGGGAAAATTGTTCAATTGTGAGAGCTTCCATTGCGTACGCTGCGTAAACAGTAAGTTACACAAAAATAATGTATGACGGAATTGTTGCTCTTTAAAAGTTCTATATAAAAGTCCGCAACTACATACACCTAACTTTTAAGATTGACTCACAATAAACAGCTCTTTTATGTTCACGATGTAGTTTTATTAACATAGTATTAATACTTATTCAATTTAATACGTTATTTATCATAAGTATTTAATTGTGAACAAAATTCATCCCTTGATTTCAATCAAAATCTTAGGAGATATCGTAATTTGACTTATAATGTTATACTTACTTACTGTAATTACTTTTTAGCAGATTCGTTTTATATTTTTCCTTAAGTTATATATTTAGTTTGTAAATATAGAAATATATATAATAATATAAAATAGAATATATAATATATTGGAACTCCTTACTGCAATACTCAATTTACTCAATGCTGGCCGATGTGTCATATAAAAAAGAAATGACATGTCAAGCATTTTGAAACGTCAGTGAAGGAGAGGAAGAAAAAGGTCCGCTGAGGAGAGATGTGAGGATTCTGAAGAGAAAAAAAAGATCGGGAGAGAACGCTGGAGGACGGCTGACCGATCCGGGAAAAGCCGCCGGCCCTCCCCGGCGACGACGTCCTGGCTCTACCTGAGGCGCCCTGCTCTGCTCGGCGCTCTTCACGGCTGCGGCCGTGCGCTACAACCCTCGCGGTGGTTCCTACCGCTGTGAGCGGCCTCCCTGCCGCTAACTTAGCGGTTGTTGGTGGCTGCCTCCACCACTACCGCGGCTGTGAGCCGCGGTCTCCTACGGCGTCAACTGCGGCCGAGGGCCGCTAGCTCCAAACGTCTAAAATTTAACATTTTCCCTACAGTGCTATAGTGACTTTAAGTGCCTTTCTCGTTTTGTAAATTAAAATTAAAGTTTTTTAAGTGTTAGTTAATAGTTTTCTTCCACTTCAGCACCCTATTGAACTGCGAGCGACGGACCCCCTTCAGGGAATCGGCGCTTCGCGACAGACTCTGCAATAAGAAGACGCGGGCAGGCGAGCGAGTAGTTCGCTGGCCGGCCACTCGCGCTGTTAATTCTCCGAGATACCTCCCAAACTCTGGGTGCCTATATTCCCTCAACTTTATTATTTCACTTGGAATAAGATTTATTTGAACCACCAAATTTGTGCAACGGGTGCCTATTGGGCACCTTGATTTTAACAGAACAATGGATTTGACTGGTCCAGCAATTCGTTAAACAGTACTTAGTAAATACTTACTACTCTTTTTTTTCAAATCGGTGAGTAAACCCGAGTTTGACCTCAATCTCACCTGATGGTAAGTGTAAATGAGGTCGAAGATGATTCCAAACGGGTTCATAATAGAGTTTATGATACATGGCTCTTCATAAAATGTTTTCAGGGCTCATCACTTCTGCAGTGCGGTGATAATATTTGGAGGAAAATTTCAGTCAGGCGAGACAGTCAGGCTACCACCAATGTCAAATGTGCCTTTGTAATGTAATAGATAGTTAGGTTTGTTTGTGAATAGGAGTTATACACATATGAAGATTCTTCATTTTTATTTTTGTTATTAAAGATAGATAGGACCTTGGAGAAGAAAATAACTTACTCGAAACACTAATTCAATGCAGACGAGGACGGGCACCATCTATGTAATATACGTACCTACCTTTATACCCCCATTACCTTTACCTGTGTACCTTTCGTAATTATTCCTGTTTGATATTTACTTTTGTATAGGTTTCTTTTTCTATTTTTTTTTTGTAGGTTCTTTCACAAAACCTATGTGAAACCGTGGATCACAGCTTTATTGTTACCATTTTTTGAAGTAGCTCTGTCTGTCTATCTATTAGTAACGCTTTTACAGCTAAACTACTCAATCGATTTTGACGAAATTTTGAAAAGTGTAAGTTTGAACTTCAAGGAGGATATTATTATATTACTTGTCTAACTACGATAACTAATATTCACGCGGACGAAGTCGCGGGCAACAGCTAGTATCTATATAAAGGCCCGATTTAACGTTGTCGATGGTCATATGCTCGACGTGCTGGTGAATCACAGTGCACTGGTGAAAACCGTACATTTAAAGATAAACCGTTTAAAATAAGAATATCTCATAAAGGTATGATGAACTGTTTTGTTTTGTTCATTGTTTAAAAATAACTTATTGTTTTAGTTAACAGTGAACTTACTTGGAAAATCCCGGTGGCACAAGGGTTTGATATTATTTTGGAAAACGTTTAATTTCAGTAGGTTTCGTTCTCTTATAACGTTGATCATTTATTTTAGCTGTTACAATGGCCCTTAAGCTGCTGCTGGTTAAAGACCTCCTTCAAATTCAGGGGGAGTGGAACAATTAATAATCTTACTAACATTATAAATGTGAAAGTTTAGATGTATGGATGTTTGTTCCTCAATCACGGCAGAACAGCTTAACGGATTTCGATGAAATTTGGCACAGTGATAGTGTAGAGTCTGGAAAAACACATTGGCTACATTTTATCTCGATATTCCCACGGGATTCGAAATTGCGCTGGTAAAACCGGCTGAAACAGCTAATAGTAAATAAATAAAAATCCAGACAATCACACCAACTATATGGACTCAAAGAAGGTAAGAAAAGATTGTGCTATGAGCGAAGCGAACTAGGGGAACCTAGAATATACAATACCTACATATACATATAGACAAACGCCCAGACCCGAAACTTTTTTTTTCTTGTTCCTTTCGGGTATCGAACCCGCAATCACTGGCGTCTGAGGCAGATAGGTTTACTCCATCGCTAAAGTGGACAATAACGCCATCTACGCAAATTACCATCTATGCAGATTTAAATAAATAATTAAGAGTGATACAGACTATATAATGTGCTTTGGGATGTGAATCCTAAGCCGACTGTTGTGACCTCCATTGGAATTCAATAGTCATAATTTTTAGGCAATGTGGAAACTTTTTATTATTGGTTCGTTATGTTATTTATCTAACCTTTGAATAATGCACTAGATTTTTATATAATCAACGAATGCAGAGCATTGAAAAACCGACTTGACGTCAAAACTTTTTCTGAGTTAAGAATGTCATCAACGTAAACATTCTCCGAAATCATACATATTTTTTCAAAGTTTGAAATTTTCAATGAAGTACCTAACTGATTTCGATGAAATTTATATGGACCAACTATGAATCCCTAATCATATGAAACAACAATTTTCAGAATCAATTCATAATTGTCCGTAATATCATGTAACAAAGACACAAATAAAGACATACAGATGAATTGAGAACCTTCTCCCTTTTTGGAACTCGGTTGAAAATAACAATCAATATTTCGAGAAGTAACACGCACTTATTAATATATTTTGTAAGTAGGTACCTAATTTAAATTAATGTTTTACTAAACCCTATCATATTGATATCAATTAGTAGTTACGAACATTACGTAAGGGCTAAGATCTAAGAAGCCAATTTGCGCGAAACCTTAGTAATGAAACTTAAACCTTCGTACCTAGGTACATCATTCTGTTGATTAGTAAAATCCTTATCAAAATCCACATATTGGTTAGAGTTACGTATTGCGATTAGACTCCAGATGGCGTAAGGACTCTGTATATACAGTAAGTACCTATTCAGATATATTTTATGGAAATTTTATTCCTAGCGCCACCTTGCGCTAAAGTAAGCGCTTAGAATGAGTAGTACTTATTTACTAGAAAACGGATAGCAAACATAAACTCTTTTTGTATAATACACTCTGTCCGAAGCTATTTTCGGGGACCAAACCCGCATGCATATCAGGCAATATCTCTTAGATTTTAAATTATTTATTATTGTATTATAATTTGTACAGAAGGCAGCAGATCAAGCGTTCCTAATCTGTCAAAAAACTGTAATTGAATCCAAGCTCTATGGTCTGGACATTAAGTTAAAAATGGGTTGGGGAAATATGACAGGTTTGTAATGCTTTATCTGCTGCCCTCTGTACATAGATGAATAAATTACTAGCTAACTTCAAAATTTCGATTAAATGTATTTATTAATACTTCAGTTTACAAGTACAGATCCAGATAAGTCGTCGTGGCTACTGGTTACTGTGCATATCAAACGATATCGCAGGTTAAGCGCGCTCGGTGCGGCCGGTATTAGGATGGGTGACCGCCGACCATTCATTTCTCACGACGACTTTCGCGCTTCGGAGGGCACGTTAAGCAGTTGGTCCCGGGTGCTGTATACTTGTATAAAGTAGTCGTTAGGGTTTGTCAGAAGCCATTTCGGCACGCTGAAATATCTGACATCCACCACCCGGCACTGGGCCAGCTTGTTGGATTACGGCCTAAACCTCCTCGTCACCCAGAAGAGAGACTCATAGCCCTACAGTGGGTTCATTACACGGAGTTGTGATGATGATGGTGATGATGACAGTACAGATACAATAAAATAAAAAAAACAGTTTGTTATTGCTGAACAGTAATTTCTTCTAGACAAGCATGCTTAGTTTTATTAGCATTTTCTATTACACACTATAAAAAAAATTAGAGTCTTCTTATTACCAGAAACCTCTAGAAGGATCTCAGCCAATATTCTAAGAATTCCATTTTTACTTTTTGTTTTTTGTTTTGCTGCCACAGAAGACAACCACTCAGAACACCCGCAGGCCTATTGACCGTACGATTGCTCACTGAGCGGAGAAGGAGAATACGTCAGAAGTAGGAAGGGGCACTTGCCAGGGGGTCAGGTCCCCGGCCAGATGACACCCAACAGTGTGAGACTTCTACTCACTAAACTCCCCCTTAATGATCTCTTGTCTTTCTACAGACAATCGACCGAAGAAATGAGCGACATTTTTACTATATTTTACTAAAATTTATAGTAAATTTTATTGTATTACGAAATAAATGACGTAGAAAAATGTATACTCATATAGGTTGTGGCTTTATGCAGCATAAACGTGAAACGGTTACACGGTTACACGGAAATCGATTACACTCTCACTATGTTTGTATTTTCATTAATGTTCTTGTTATCAGCAAGTATTGTTACATCGAACACGTTTTTAACACGAGTTACTACTTGAACTACGGGAAAAGCTAAAATAGCATGGTATTGCGAATGGTGTATCGTTCTTATTTCAAAAATAGGGTATGGTAGGCCGTAGCCCACGACATAAAGTGTTTTTCCCAGCTTAATAAAGATTTTCCATGCTGGACTGGGAGCGAAAGAAAAACATAGAATGTGCCAGTTGCTTCTCTTCCCGGGTAAACTGTAAAAGTCAGTTAAGGACGGAGGATTTATTGGCGATTTTGCGGGCGACAGGCTGACCCCCTGTCACTGCTATATTCTCTCTCCATCATAATAATACCTCCAAATTTGTCAAACGCGACATCAGATGGTTTTTTTTTATAGCCTCTGGTGTTCTGCCAGACCTAAGGATATAGGCGTGAAGTTATGTATGTAATAAAGATTTAAGGTTCTAGTTTGGAGTGGTCCCAGTCGCCTGAATCCACGTGCTAAACTCCGACTAGAAACCGATGCATTGCTGGACAAACCCCTAAGGTTCTCTTGTCAATGTCAAAAAAATCATTACTTCATAGGTATTGAAATAGTCAAAGACATCCCTAAGTCATCGCTCGGTCCCGCGCCGCCCTCATCCAGCGTATCCCGGCGACTTTGACCAGATCGTCGGTCCATCTTGCGGGTGGACCTACCCATGCTGCATCTCCCAGTGCGTGAACCTTACTGCCCCAACAAAGGCCATCCTATCCGCGAGATATGTGTATACCCTGCTCATTGCCACTTAAGCTTTGCGATACTAAAATAGATTTAGAAAATCTAGTAATTAAACATAACATAACATAACGTCACGCCTGTATCCCTTATGGGGTAGGCAGAACACCAGAGGTTACAAGACCATCTGATGTCACGTTTGACAAATTTGGAGGTATTATAGGAGAGAGACTATTGTAGTGACAGGGGGTCAGCCTATCGCCCACAAAAACGCCTTTACTCCTCTGTCTCTTAACTGACTTTTACAGTATGCCCGGGAAGAGAAGCAGCTGGCACATTCTACGTTTTTCTTTCGCTCCCAGTCCAACATGGAAGCAATCAATTAGTAATTAAAGTGCTAATATTATCTCTATAATCTAGTATTTTACCAGGTTACCCTATTCCGATAGTCGATAAATGGGCTATCTCGAGCACTAATCTATTTCCAAATTGGATCGTTCGATCGAGCGTTCAAGCAAATAAACAAACAAAAATTCCGTATTGTAATATTATTAGTGAATTAGATCACAGTGTTAGCGTTGTTTTTGTTTGATATTGTTTGTTTCTTTTTAGGAAGTATTTTGATCGAATTTAATTAAAGAATTCGTCGTAGCGCCGTGGTAACTGTACATATCATACTATATCTTACGGGTGACAGTTGACCATTCATTTCTCACGACGACTTCCCTACTTCGGAGGTCGCGGGTGCTGTATACTTGTATACAGTAGTCGTTAGGGTTTTTCAGAGGCTATTTCGGCGCTCTGAAAATTATGACATCCACAAACCAGCACTGGGCTGGCTAGGTGAATTACAGCCTAAAACTTCCTTGTCACTCAGAGGAGAGACTCATAGCCCTGCAGTGGGCTCATTACACAGGGAGCTGTGATGATTTAAATAAATGGTACATTTTGACTCGACGTTTCAAGTGACAAGACTATTTGAAATGTGAAATACGCGATATTACCCGGTCAAAAGTTTTGTTCTTTTCACAAAACTAATAGTGGGTAGGATTTGACGACCGGCTGGTGTGGTGGTAAGGTTCACTACCTTCTACGCTAGAGGTTTTGGATTAGAATCCCGGTGACGGTGGATAATTTTATGATAATCACAGATCCATCAAGTTATGGGTGTTATTGTGGTTATTAAGGTTAATTCGGGATCCCGGGAGATCTCGTGTGAATTTTCGGGATCAATCCCGAAACATAAAATGACGAGATTCCATTCGAGATTGACGGGATTGGACGGTTTGCATATAATTGCTTAGTCACGCTGTTGCTAACCAGCAGTGCTAGCACGGATCTTTTGTCGATCGTAAGTTTACGAATGCTCGTATAGTATGGAGTCGGTTGCAAGTTTTTAGTAACAATGTAATTTTTTATTTTACAATTATTTAAGAATAGAACCAGTTAACAAACATTCAAAATTAACAAGGAACACATTTATTTAAGCTGACCGTGCGGCTATGGATAGATTTCAATAATTGCTTGCAAAACCGTCTCCATACTATACGAGCATTCGTAAACTTACGATCGACAAAAGATCCGTGCTAGCACTGCAGTGTTGAGTCGGAGAAGGCATTCTCAGCAGCTGGTACATTGTAACGGAAATCAGATGCTGTTTAGCAGATACGACTCTTATATTTTTAATTAGTTAATTTAGGCGAAGATCTGTATTAGAGACGACCTTTCCCATCAATTTATAGGATGAAAAATATTTTAAGTATATTCAAATATACTGCGGGATGGCTGACTATACAATTCCCGGCATCACTATTATAATGATATTATTCATAAAAAAAACAGAAACCCCATTGGTCTGGAAGGCCGTTTCTGATGCTGATCTAGAAGACTAGAAGAGAAAAAAAATCAAAACCCATGCCTTTTTTTCGGGCCCACGATCTCTCACCCCGCAGCCGACCATGCCAGGGAGGCCGAAACCGATAGATGTTAGCAATTTTATATCAAACTAGCTGACCCGGCAAACGTTGTTTTGCCATATAAATAAATAATTAAAAAAAATAGATGTTGGCCGATTCTCATAGATACCGGATAAGCACAAAAAATTTCATCAAAATCGGTCAAGCCGTTTCGGAGGAGTATGGCAACGAGAACTGTGACACGAGAATTTTATATATTAGATTAAATATGTGTACCTAGTGATATATTGCCGGTGGAATGACTAAAAAAGCAAGGGAAATCTATTATAATAAAACCAGGATTTTTTCAGATAACTTACCCATATTTACCACACATATTATTTGATACGTTAAAGAAATAAATCATTTTTCATTCAATAAAAAAATTGGTGCAAGTCGTCTCTAATACGGTTCCTCTACGACAAGTATTTCAAAAATATGTTTTGCTTATGTTAATTTTCAAAATATCTGGTTATTATTTAGTAAGTAATATTAAATAATAAAGGTTTTTGTTTTCTTTCAAATAGTATTTAACTTTAATTTGGACAAACATGTAGTTTTATCAACCGAATTTCACTATTTTTTTTATACTAGACAAGATCCCGAAAATTCCAGGATCTCGCAGGATTGATATTTCTAATCCCGCGGGATCTCGAATTTACGATCTCGAGTTTGGATTGCATTCCCTAATAGGTACGTATTCAATATGTTTTTTATATATTTCTTAAATTTATTTTTTGGTTATCCATAACACAAGTTCTTTATATAACTTAATTTGGGCTAGATAATGTGCAAAACTCAAAAATATTTTTATCAAGCAGTGTTATTTCTGCTAGTAAAACTTACCTTCTTATGGCTGGTAGGTGACAGTTTAGCATCACATAATCCTGAAAAATGAAAAAACAGAACGTTAAAAATAGCATTTATCGGCCGGTTTTCGTGTGTTGTTAACCTCGTTTATTAATATGGCATAATTATACACATTTACTGAATTATGCCATATTACGATTCGAAAGAAATACAAAATTACGTGAAATAACATTTCTAGATAGTCAATTGCTATGTTCTATATTTCGCCATAAAAAGTTAATGCTTTTATCATATCAACAGTACAGTCTGAAAAAATGTGAAATTGCAAAGTTTTGAAATTGTGTGGAAGATATATTTAAAATTATGCAAAGTATTCTGGATTTTTTATATTTTAGGGTTAAAACCAAAACAACTATCTTTTTTTCAAATCTTTCAAAAGTCTGTTACGAAATATTCTGACTTATCCGATGGTATCTGACATTCCAGCAGTGTTTTAGGACCTTATTTCTACCCAACCCTAGGTATACTTATCCTTGTCTTTTGTCAATTACCAGGTGATTTTTTTGGAAAATAACACAGGTGTAAAAAATATCAAATAGAGAACCAAATTAATAAAATTTTCTTTCGGGTTTAGAATTCTGGACATTGCTTTTTTACATAAATGCAAGTATATGTTTTTTCTTCATTATTTTGCTAACGCTACCTAAGCGTGAATAAATATTATTGTTCAATGAACAACAAATAGCTGTAAAAGCGTTTAACTGAAAATCAATAGTTTTTCCGATTTAGATAGAAAACAGGAAAATTGAAATGTATGCCCTATTTAAAGTACTTCTCTGGTCATCTGTCAAAAACGTTACGAAAGATGAAAGCTAGCTCTATGGATAGCTATAGTCTGGCTCTTTGGTCTGGCTAATGAAAATGGGGACTGGAAAAACGTGGCGAATGAAAAAAAATAGCATCATGGTTACCCCGACAATAGTACGAAATAAATGTATTAAACAAACTTGATACTTGATTATTTTTTTTATAAAATTATCGTAAAAAATAACACTATTGGAATTGTCCTACTTTTTGATGAGAAGATTTAAAAAAAATTAAATGATAGGCATCTAGTAATAATCAGGTTTAAAAATAAAACAACAAAATACAATTATTATTTTTAGCAAAATCTGAATCCAGCAATTCCATATGGGATGAATCCTCAGAGTCACTGGTATCGCTGTTTCCTACATTGATTATAAAATTATAAATTTTTATTCATTTTCAAATACGAAAATTCCTAAATCTCAAGTACCAAATTCACCAACGCCCGTTAGATTGACAACAGTGACACCAGAAAAATGACTTTGGCATTCATGCTGTACTGCCATATAAAAAGTTTGCAAAAACTCTATTTGAAACTACAAACACCGATGACGTTGAATCTTATTTTGAAAAAGTCTTTTTAAAGTCGTATTTTTTTAGAGAAGACTTAGAATAGCCATACCCCTCTGGATAAGCGAGTCGTAATAGGCAAATAATTCGTGTGACTCCCGCTTGGTAGGACCTCTTTGGGATCCGACTTGTTAGCGACCACCCTTCTTTTAAAATCCCCCGCCAAAGCGTCTTTCAATATTTAATCTCAGCTTATATAGCATCGAAGAGATTAGCTATTTATTTTCTGACTTTAATGCTATCGCTCATAAACTAGCCTGTTTTGAAGAAAGATCAACTACCTACTAATTAGATTATTTATTATTTAAATGGAATCAGGACTGAGATTCCTATTAGACATATCACAGTCCCCGCTAATTCTTAACAGAGTCAGCTTAGAAAACTAACGTTCCAAAATCGATTCTGGTCTGGTTGTATAGCCCTACCCTTACGACTGCTTAAGTTGGTATGAGATCTATACTGGCGACTTCGACTTAACTCTGTATCAAAATTCAATATTCAGCAGAGTTAGTTGCTCAGCTAAACTTTGAATTTACTCATAAGTTGATGTTGACAACTCGTAACGTAAGCCACTGTAGGTCTAAAATGTGCGCTATTTAGGTAAGTTTAAATTAGTCATATCTTATGTTATGATTAAGTATTAATAATTTTGAATAAAAAACTTTTAAATAAGATTGCTCTTTTTACATTTTAACTTGACGTATCGGAGTCCCTGTTGTCAAGACCGACTGTGACCCCATTACTCAGAAAAAAAAATTATAAATGTTGAAGGTTATTCTTCCAAATTCAAAGTGTTGAGATTGTGCTTTTGTTCTTGTCGTTTTGGAGTCGGATTCTATTTTGTTTTTTTTTTCGCGCCCACAGAAAATGGAATTATTATTTATGGCCAGATTCCATATAGGTAAGGTTTGCTTTGATTGAGAACGTTAGTTATTACCCGTTTAATTTCAGAAGAATAAGGCGCTTCATATTTTATCTATCAGTTGCACGCTTTTGAATTCAAGCTGGTTATACCTACATCACAATATTGATTGAAGTGTCAGACCCTTTTGTATTGTTTAGAATTCTGGAGAAATTTAATCATGATTATAATTAAATTTCTAAAATTAATAAAGGTTTACTCAAATGAATTAAGAGTATGTCAAAGATTTCCGAATAATTGGAAATGCGCTGACTTGAGAAATTTGCGGAAATAATACAAGTCAGAAATAATACAAGTCGGGTGAATGACCTTGAAAGATTAATAAATTATTAATCTTAATAATTTATAACATGTCCTCCAAAAGCGAGAGAAGAAAGGGCAGAATATATTTCAAAGTAATTATAACTTTTATAAATATTTCATATTTTATATCAATACTTCTATTTTTTATTCGTCAAAGTAAAATTTACATTAACATCATTTCAAGTCAGAACAAAAAATTATAAGTTCAAAAAATAATGAACTCCACCATTAAATACTTAAGGTTTAAAATACATGTGAGCAGCTGCTTAATGGCGATCTCTCCATTTTCAATGAGTTAATGATGGTATTAAAATTTTAATTTTTGCTCTTACTTTTTTTATTTCAGTAGGTACAAAATATTATGGCTGATTTTTTAATTGAATTTAAGTAAGCAAAATAATCACAACTTCATTCTTTATGTTCTAAAATAATTTACCAAAACATAAACTTTTATAAAATATTTATATAAACTTTTATTCAAAAACTTTTAAAGTATTTCAAATAATAATGTTCATAAAAATACAAAATTATCATAAATAAATTTAAAATAAAAAAGTGCGTTGGCCGGGAATCGAACCCGGATCAACTGCTTGGAAGGCAACTATGCTGACCATTACACCACCAACGCCTTGAGCACTACGGTGAAAACAGATAAGAGTTTTATAGCACTAGATACATTGAATATAGAAAATACGTAACACTACGGAGCATTAGCATTGTAGAGATATTATAAAGATAGAAATCTACGCATAAGTAGAGATATAGGTACCTTAAATTTAATTATATAAATTTAGTTATAATCGTAGGTGCGTTTGGTGCTGCATAGCGTTCACGCAGACGACGCGTCGCGGGCAGCAGCTAGTTGTCTGATAATATAGAAAACTAAGTACCTACTCATTTTCATTCGATTTTCACCAATTAACGGAGTGATTCATGAGAAAAGTTTGATTTCAAGTAAGGTTTCTGTTAATTAGCTACATACAATATAACAATGATTGTCGGAGACGATGGAAAAACACCATACATACCTACATAACTTCACGCTTGTATCACTAATGGGGTAGGCGGATATGGTTTATAAAACCATCTGATGTCACGTTTGACTGATGGTATTATAATGATGGAGAGAGACTATTGTAGTGACAGGGGGTCAGCCTATCGCCCACAAAAACGTTCATAAAACCTCTGTCCCTTAACTGACTTTTACAACATGCTCGGGAAGAGCAGCAACAGGCACATTCTATGTTTTTCTTTTGCTCTCAGTCCAGCATTGAACTGTATTTAAATGTTTTTGAATGGCACAAAATTCAGCCTTTGAAACTTAACTAAAATTCACACGGGTTAAAATATATTTTCAGATAAAAGTACTTCGATTAGTATCCGTCTGGAATGCAGGGATTGGGGTTCGAGTCCCAGCCGGGAGTGATTTTCTTAAGTATTTTTATCAATATAATAATTAAAATTTATAACCATACAAAGAACAAAATGAATTGCATCATCATCATCTTAACTCCATGTAATGAGCCCACTGCAGGGCCGTACGTAATCCAAGCTGGCCCGGTGTTGGTTGATGGATGTCAGAATTTTCAGGGTGCCAAAATTGCTTCTGACACACCTTAACAACTACCGTATATACAGCATCCGAGACCGACAGATCGGCGGTCACCCATCCAAATACCGGCCGCGCCGGTATTACGATGGGTGACCGCCGATCTGATAATTTTCTCTCTGATAATTATTCTGATAATTATTCTATTTGATACCATGATTAAGCCAAAAAATTCTTAAAAAAATACATTCTCTAAGTGCCATATTCTAAGAAAATATCGATAAAAGGCCCGATTTATCGTTGTCGATGATTGCATGCTAGCCCCGCTGGTTGCGGGTTCGATTCCCGCACGGAACAAGATAAAAAAAATGTTCAGGGTCTGGGTGTTTATCTATTAGTACATTATGATATAAGTGCGGTAAGTTGAAAATTACAGCCGAGGCGATATTACTAGCCCGAGCCATCGGCGAGGGCTATAAGGAATTTGAGGCTGTAATTTTCAAAGCGCACGTATGTCATACGACGTTTTATAACATATTTACGAGGAAATACTTTCGACTTTTTACTCATATGGCCATCTGAGCGTCTTTTTAGAAATGCTAGCAAGTTGGAGTATGACTTGATATTAATACCATGGTTTGTTTTCATGGTGCTTTTTAGCATTGAATAGTAGCACCACAATGAGCTTGATTTATATTTATGAGAAAGTTCCATGAAATAGGCTAAAAACACATTTTGTGAAAGTTCATTTGCATTTTGGCTTGTTTTCCATAAGATGAAATTTTGATAGGCTTGTAAGTCTATCGGTCGATTTTTCAGGCAAGAGGCTTAGAGTAGCCTTTTTCGCCGCGTTTAAGAGTTGTGGCGGTGTCAAATTAATAAATTCATCATTACTTGACGACGTTTTCAAATAAAAACAATAGAGCGAAAAGAAAAGCGCGCGGAATTATTTTTACTTGTCCACAGATAAGCGATGCACGCGCATCAACGTTTTGTTTAGGCAAAGGTACAAAAACAGCCAGTATTACTAATAAAGTAAATAAATATTTTTGTTACAGATAAATGGTTGTAATTTATTGTCAAAATTAATTAAATTAAATGTTTATTTGTTATATTTTATTTCCCAAAGTTAATTTTATTCATAAAATATTGACCACTTTCTTGACATAAAACCTCTTTGCTAAGATTTTTAAAAGTATCGTTCATTCTTAGACGGAGTATCTTAAAACTTTATTTAAAAAAAACACGTGCGTTTTACATTACATTATCGCACAAGTACGTAATGAGATACATTACGATATTGAAATTGGTGTAATTACAACTACTTTACGAGCAAATATGTTATAAACAATATTATAGGTTCCCTCCTAGTTCGCTACAAGGTATCCCATAACACAAACTATGCTTACTTTGGGGCCACGTAGTTGGTGTGATTGTCTGGAATTAGGTATTATTGGTAATTCAGTGGAGCTTATCAATATAAATAAATCTCTTCCGTTACGGATTGATGTAGGTACTAAGAAGACAACGTACAGCCACTAGGCGTAGAGAGCTAACATAAAACTATATCTGGTAGTATTCCCGAAGAAATTCCTAAAATTCCCACGAGAACGGGAACTATAGGACTTTTTTTTCGTTTGTATGAAAAATCAAATTCCTTGAGTGCACGTATGTGAAACTTGGTATTAAGGTTCTTCAATGGGTGTCTCGTTGTATTATGGAAGGGATTTGTGAAAATTTTACAGGAAAGGTAGTTTATTTTCGTACGAAGTTGCGGTCAATAGCTCGTATTTATATGTTTTAATGCAGCAAAAAAAATATTTTAATATACCTGAACTACCCTTGTGAACGAAGTGGTATAACTTCTTCAGGCTTAGCCTGGTTAGCGACCATCCTTAATCGTAATGTAATGTAATGTGTTGTGGCAATGTTATAAGAGTCAGTTCCGTCCTAGGCCTGTGTGCTGATATGTCTGACTTCAACTTCGTTTACCATGAGGAGAGATGGAGGCAGGGTTGCTAACTTAAACTTGTCAAGGTGTGGAACAATCTGCCTGCGTCTGTTTTTCCTGACCACTACAGACCTGGAACTTTTAAGTGTCGAGTGAATAGGTTTCTCGTGGATGGACATGTAACACCATAGTCTTCATGCGTACTTTCCATCAGGTGGCATGAAAGACAAACGTCCTATCCTTATAATATCAAAAGAAAAATAGAAATAAAGTATTTTTGAGTCTGAAATAAATATCAAAAAGTATTTGGGAAAAATAAACAGTATTCAATTGATTTAATGTTTTAAACACATATTTTTAGAGCTTCTTGCACAAATTAATAATAAAAGTCTAACATATAAAGTGTTTAGCTTTTTATGCTCGAAACAGTATTTTGTATACTTTATTTTTGTTCAACAGTAAAGAGTATAATGTTATGAAAAACAGTATGGTTAGCAACAGTATGGTTTTGCTTGGTGGAAGGATCCCTTCTGGGTCCGCCTGGCTAGCGACCACCCTTTATATAAAGTCTGCCGCCAAATGTTACCGCTCCGGCGGTAATGTGTTCCGGCAATATTGTATAAAGAGCCAGTTCCTTCCTAAACCCGTGTGCTTTCATCTTCGACCTCATCATCACTTACCATCAGGTGAGATTGAGGTCAAACGCTGGTTTACTCACCTATAAAAAAAAAAAAAACTCGAAATGGTATGTCAAAGGTATGTTTTAAAGCGACCAAAAGCAATGTTCTCCCGAAGTAATGTATGTAATTGATAAAAATATGAATGGCACTTTCCATGATTCTCGTGGAAAAACATCGTGACACCTCCATAACCGCACAAATTGTAGATTCAATGTTATAGCGAAAACGTGTTATCTACTGTACATTGTTTTATTCTCACGTGTCAAATCATATTACTATTACAGAGGTTAATGTTTTTTTTGTGGACGCTAGTATTGTATCGATGGGATTAATTTAAGTTTAGTAAGCTACTCTTGATTGTGAGCTCATAGTTATTTTTAAGATAGGATGTAGGTAAGTGTCAAAATGTTGTGACAAATGTCATCGCTCTTGTATGACCTTGGTGTATACTGTGGTGAATTAATATTATTTATTGGTATTTTATTCTTTTATTTTGTTGTTTTATTCTTTTAATAGCTGCTGCCCGCGACGTCGTCTGCGTGAACGCTATGCAGCACCAAACGCACCTACGATTATAACACTGCTAGCGTGATAATATGTAGCCTATATGTTGACCCGACTTCTTAACTATCTTCATGCCAAATTTGAAGTAAATCCATGCAGTACTTTTTGAGTTTATCCCGGAAAGACAAACAGACAAACAGACAAAAATTTCTAATAACTATATTTTTTGTTTCTGTATCGATTGTAGATCATACCCCAAGTATTCTTTTAAAAAAATATTCAATGTACAGTTTTGACTTTCCTACCATATTATTATATGTATAGATTTCATACAGTTGCACGTGTTCATCGGCGGTTGTGAATACCTAAGAAGCATGCAACCTGTTTTCACACTAAAAATAAGTTTAGAAAAGAATGGGAAATATCTTCACATTGACTTCTTCTTAGGCGCAGCGCAGACGACAGGCTATCCGTGACGCACTTTTTAGTCTGTGAAAATAGAACCTATGCAATTATATGCTGTAACGCACACGACGCGCAAAAAGTCCGGCGCACAATAATTTGACAAACGTTTGTATAAAAGTTTTACAAACTAAATAATTAGCACTAGTATCCGGCTCCTTTCGGGTGCAAATTGACATCAAGTTACAAATTTTGAGAATAAAAAGAAAAATAGTTAACCACCATTTTTACTAATAACTAAAATCTGCGCCGGACCGCAGACTCGATCGCACAAAAAGTGTGCCGTCTGCGCTGCACCTAAGGGTGCCTCTCCAACTAATGAAAGTTTGCGATCAGCTTGGTACAGTCCACTCTATTGTTTTTTACTATATAATTATGAATAGTTATGTCTCATGCAGCCCCCAACTATTAAGCAGTTGTAATAGGATTCCCTCAAAGTGGTTCAAGTTTTCGTTGTGTCGCAGTGGCTCCTGTGTAAATCGAACGATATTGAAGGTAAAGCAACGTTCGGCGGGTAGGTGCAAGGATGGGTGACCGCCGACCATTAATTTCTCAAAACAACTTCCGTGCTTCAGAGAGCACGTTAAGCAGTCGGTCCCGAGTGCTGTATACTTGTATACACTAGTCATTTCGGCGACCTGAAAACTCTGACATCCAACAACCAGCATTGAGCTCTCCTCGTCGCTCAGACGAGAGACTCATAGCCATGCAGTGGGATCATTAAAAAGCGCAAAAATAGCTATTATTTCCAGCCACGTCTGCGTCTGTGGGTAGACATAATTTAATCAGTCTCGCCTGAATCTTAATTATGGGAAAGTTTACTTTAAAACTAAACTGTTAGAAGTCATGCGCAAGACTCATGATTGAGTTTATTGTAAAATTTGTAAACATTGCTTCGAATTTCAAAAGCAAACTTTGTTCAGGTGTTTTATAGGTTTATTGAAAACTGATCTATGTGAGATAACAAGAAATCCAGTCGGTTGCGATGTGCAGGCTTACATAGAGGATTCCGTATCTTTTTTTGATTATTTTTAGTTATTTTAAAATATTTGTAATAAATTCGATTCTTTTTTCATTTCACTTACAAGTTAATAAGTCTATCAGTCATCGATTATTGGGATTATTAGCATCAGCCAGTAAAACATCCAAACATCGAACTTGCGCCTTTGCTTAAATTCAAACACAATAGCCGTGCATTTCGGATCTTTTTTTAAATAATTATCAGTTAAGAAATTACGAATTGCATCATTTTTCGAGATGAAATTATACTTTCGGACAGGATATTTTAGAATTCTTTCCCTTACCGTTTTTTTCGCCTCTTTCCTACGTACACTACGTGTACGGCCAGGTCTATATTTATATGAATCTTTTTGAATTATCAAAAATGTGTGAGTTCATAATAAAACCATACGCCATGTGCCTCTTCACTCGCTTTGCAATTTTTTCAACATAATTTGAGTCTTTACACACCAATACATGTTCCGCCCCGCTCCCTAACCGCGTCGGCGGACGAATACTTTTGGCAATGTCTTGATACAATTTTCATAGAAACACGGTTCAGTCACTCCTTCTAAAGCTAAATAATAGCTAAAGAACCTGATACACTGTTTAAAACAAGACTTCAATTCAAACCAAGTTGACTTTTCTACTTTACAACAGTGTAGACAACTAATATTTTTAAGTTTTTGCATTTAAAATGCTCAATTATTCTTTTTCAATTATAACTGAAAAGATGTGCTAAATAAAAACCATCCAAACAGGACTCGAACCTGGGATCTCTCGTTTGCCGGACCAGTGCTCTTCCACTGAGCTTCCGGGGCCTGGCAGTACGCCTCGAAATTACTTAGCAGATTTTTGTTTTTACGTTATATTGCTAACGTAGCTCCATCTTATGGTATAGCTGTGCAGCGCAGCTAAGACCACCGAGACCAATTTCTTTTCAGAAATTGTGAATCCCAGGTTCGAGTCTTGGTGGGGTGATTTTTATTTAGCACATTTTTTCAGTTATTTAAGTGTAGACGACTATTCGCTTTAAAGTCTTGTTTTAAACAGTTTAGCCAGGGCTTAACACTCTTCCAAACCATAGGTAACTGAATTCGGACAGTCAAGGTCAAAAGTCATAGTCAAAATTTTAATAAAGATTAATTAAAAGAGGTATTTAATATAAGTTATATAATTTACAAATTGAAAGGAACCTAAAATTCAAATCTAATATTAAAAATAATCAATATCTAAAGATTTCTCATCCGTAAACGGAATTTTTATATCATTTCCTTTTGCGTACTGCTAAAGTTGTTGTTTTGATTTTACCACCCTGTTCTTATTTAAATGATGAGTTAAGAAATAACGAGGGTGCCTCTTAAAGGTTGCAAGACCTAAGTTATATTTTATGTCAAAAAGTCTTTTAAATTGACGACCGGCTGGTGTAGGGGTAACGTACATTGCTTTCTATGCCAGTGGTCCTGGGTTCGAATCCCGGCGGCGACGGATATTTGTGTGATGAACACAGATATTACTCGTCAAGTCATTATGTTTATATGTTTATTTAAGTTTATTTTCTAATAAAAAATATGTAAGTAAGTTTATATATTTCTTAAGCATATCAGTTAACTAGTATCCATAACACAAGTTCTTTAAGAAACTTAATTTGGGCTAGATAATGTTGTGCGAGTGTCAGGAATGTTTATTTATTTATTGGTACAGGATTTTTTGGAATTCTTTCCCTTGCTTTAGACGCCTTTTTTCTATGAACACTATCTGTCACATGCAGAGGAGATTCCATTGTAACTATCGATTGTCCATTCCACATACTCACAACCTAATATTTTTTTTTTTATATTGTAAATGTGAAAATTGAATGGATGTATGGATAAATGATTGTTACTCAATCACGGCAGAACGGAGCGACGAATTTTGATAAAATTATAGTGTACAGTGTGTGTGATAGTGTACAGTCTCGAATAACACATACGCTACTTTTTATCCCGCTTTTCCCGCGGGATTCGAAATTGCGTGGGAAAAAACACGCAAAACAGCTAGCTATCTATACATACACGTGGAAATTTTAAAGGTTTTTTCCAAACAATATAAACCAGTGCAGGTTAACTGCAACTCTAGTGATATTCGATGCTCATCTTCTTATTCTATTGAATCGATATATTTGACAGTCTAGACATAACACAATGTCACGTGGAAATACATGCGCTTGTAGACATAGTTTGTGTGACATTGGCCTTTGGTAACGCAATCTATACTAATATACATATAAAGCTGAAGAGTTTGTTTGTTTGTTTGTTTGAACGCGCTAATCTCAGAAACTACAAGTGGGATTTGAAAAATTCTTTTTGCATTTGATAGCCCAACTCTTGAGAAAGATTATAGGCTATATTTTATCCCGAAATTCCCACGGGAACAAAAGTTTCGCGGGTAAAACCGCGCGCGGTGGCTAGTCTAATATATCCTACGAGTATTATTATTGAGTACTATACTATTATTGAAAACCAAGAACTGCATACCGGTATGAATTTCTGTACATTTTTTTTCTGTATGAAGTCATACCGTTAAATTAGGTGTATTTAAAAATAATAGTACAGGAATTCATACTGAAAATAATTCGTGTACCTTTTTTAGTATTGTAAAATTAAATTTTAATTTTAAATTACTGTACAATGTTCAATAGTTTAGTTGAAGCCTATGAAGCGTAGGGAAATATTATGCTGACCTATACATTCAGGTGCAGAAATTGAATAGGTTAAAATATTTCTTTACTAAAAATATCTACAGAAATTAATCCGGTATACATTATTTGGGTACTGATATAATTAAGTTAGAATTTAATAACTTGTACAGGTATTGTGTTTGATGAAGCAGTACACTAATAGGGGTACTGAAATGTTACTAGTACTATTTAAAAAATATACCGATATGCAGTACATGTAAACATGGCATTTCGGTTAAATGGATTAATAGATAATAATTATGGCCTTAAGTTTTCGCGATTCATACTATTAAATAAAACACTTTTTAACCGTATTTGTCGCGTATAATTTATATTCTACATTTTAACCCGACGTTTCGGTGTCTTTGCAGGCCCCGTGGTCACGAGCGACTGAGATGTCAGGCACGGTACAGATATCTACAATAATTCAGCTTCATACAAACGGACGAAACGCGAGCTATTCCTACGCGACTCGATCTCGGCATGCGGCCAGTCGCGAGTGTCTGCATGCCGAAACAATTGTTCATTGAACTTTACATTAATATGCGGATTGTTTATAGGTACGTCAAAGTTTAATAATATATTTTTTCGGACGTCTCAGTCGAGGCGCAAGTATTTTTCGGTCGCTAATTTCTAATTCAAACGTATAAACATGGTTTTCTTACACAAAACGTATTTTTGTTGAACACTTGCTATTCAATTTACAAAGTATGTATTTTTTATATAAAAAAGTATATTTGCAGTCAAAAAACTTAGTGGATGTGGACAAAGTAAGCAAATGTAATTTAAGTGCTGTAGGCAAAATGGACCGCGGCACTGTAGGCATTTATTTCAAAGATGCGGCAGAGTTGAATTACTGTAGATATATGTACCGTGTGTCAGGCGTCATATTGATAGGTGTAAAAAGTTATACGTCATGAATTATAAATCGTTACGCTCGAAGACTGAGAAACAGATGAAGAGGGTTGTACCCCATAATTACTGGGCAGATTTTTCATATTAACATGATTGGACGATTGATTTTGCAACCTGGTGGAAAATAAACATGAAGACAAGGTGAAAAATATGGATTCAACTGAAATTTTGCCACAAATAGGGTAAAGTCTGTAATATCATGTTGGATATTTTTGTCCCGAAAATAGGCTCATGTGGGAAAATGCCACTATTAAATATTGCTTGGTGGTAAGATCCCGTCCGCATAAATATAATCGCTCCGGAGCTACCGATTGGCTGTCGCTCCGATCATGATCAATGGCATACACCAAGGCGGATCAATAAAGGGGAATGTTTAGTGGGTATACTCAGGCGTTCTGAGGAGTCTCGTGGCCGCTCTTGCGGTCCCCACACTATCTGGGTATTCTATACTTGTTAGCCACTGGGGTTAGCAGCTCTTTAGAATTCCCTTTCGTCCGTAACAGGATTCATCCTCTTCCTACTAGAGCTTGCTTTAGTAGGTGCCAAACCTTTCCTTGGCGGAAAAAAAATAAAGTTTTTGCATTTAAAATGTTCATTTATTCTTAAATAAATGAAAATCGAATCCTGGTCGGGTAATTTTTATTTATCACATTTTTCATTTATTTAAGAATAATTGAGCATTTTAAATGCAAAAACTTAAAAACATTATTAAAACATTACAATGCTTCACTTTAATTGGGATTCACAATTTTTGTAAAGAAATTGGTCTCGGGTGGTCTTAGCTGCAAAACTATACCATAAGATGGAGCTACGTTAGCAATATAACGTAAAAACAAAAATGTGGTAATTTCGTGGCGTACCGCCAGGCCCCGGTAAACGAGAGGAGACGGAGGAGACGGAGCAAACGAGAGGTCCCTGGTTCGAATCCTGGTCGGGTAATTTTTATTTATCACATTTTTCAATTATTTAAGAAAAAAAATATGAATAGCCTGTTCTTTCCTAGACCCATGTGATTTCATCTTCGACCTCATCTTCACTTGCCATCAGGTTAGATTGAGGTTAAACGCGGGGTTAGTCTTAAATAATGATTGCGAAGACGCTCGTAGTTTATTAATTTGAAGTTACTATTCCTTAATATTAATCGCATAGTTATTTGGTTCAAAAGTGACCATTGTCCGCTTTAAGCTGCTTCACGAGCTTTGACCAATATCTCCAAATAAAATAGATTTAAGTCTTCCCCAAGAGTTGGGATATACAATGCAAAAAAAAAAACCGATACTGCTAAGTCCCGATTCTGTAATAACTACATGTTATCATAATTCTTTCAACTCACTGTCACAAGGAGAACTATCGCGAGCAATATGCACGTCACCGCATATAATGATAAAAATTACAGAATCGGGTTCCTGAGCGCGTTCGTAAAAATAAACAAATACTCAAATTTTATTATTTCAGTATAGATAGACTTCATCAATGTAAACCTGAAAAATGTCTACATCTTAAAGTGGAAAATAAAATATATATTTATTTCGATAAATATAAACCAGCGCAGATTAACTGCTTCTCCAGTGATATTCGATCCTCAATACAATCGATATATTGAACAAATCGAGACATACCATGTCACGTGGAAACACATGCGCTAATAGACATGCTGCAGTGACAATGGCCTTTCAGTTGCGAAATCTACATACTAGGAATACTTTTATTGAATAATTAAAGTTTGGGAGTATGTATCAAAGCTATAATTTTTAGACTTTAAAAGAGATTGGCAGTGAAGAATTTTCCCATAGAAAGAGTGTGCTTCTATTGTGCCTCAACGTTTAAAGTACTTTATAGCAAGCAATGGAGATCATTTAAAAAAGATTTATATACTTATTGGTAAAAGCTTAATTTTAATGTATTTTTGCTTCCATGCTGGACTCAGAGCGAAAGAAAAACGTACTTAGAATGTGCCAGCTGCTTCTCTTCCCGGGCATACTGTAAAAGTTGGTTTTTATGGGCGATAGGCTGACCCCCTGTCACTACAATAGTCTCTTTCCATCTTTATAATACCTCCAAATTTCTCAATCGTGACATCAGATGGTCCTGTAACCTCTGGTGTTCCTGCCTACCCCATAAGGGATACAGGCGTGACGTTATGTATGTATGTATGTATTTAATGTATTTAACTAACACACTGAAATAGAACCTATAACATAAATACATGGTACTTGCAATAAAAAATATAATTCTTCTTTGTATTATTTGTTTGTTGTATGAAAGAACTAATGTACTACGACGACCACTTTGGCGATGGGGTAAACCTATCTGCCTCAGACGTCAGTGGTTCCATTCCCGTACGGAAAAAGAAAAAAAAAAGTTCCGTGTCTGGGTGTTTATCTATTTATGTATTTATATTCTAGGTTCCCCCCTAGTTCGCTACATGGTATCCCATAACACAAGCTATAGCTTACTTGGGGGCCATGTTGTTGGTGTGATTGTCTGGGGATTTTATTTTTATTTCTATTATCGTTGAAAAATCAATTTGAATTTAATAGCCCTACTCTTGAGATAGACTTGAAGCTAATCTAGTAATCATGTAATTGTGGAGGAATAAAAAGTTTTTTATTTAGGTCAAATACCACAAATTAGTTAGTCATTTTGACGCATGGAGAAGAACCTTCGCTAAAAAGGGTGATCAAATAAAAGGCCTACCTTAAGTAAAAATACCGATCCAGTGCGAATAAGATTTCTTGCCAACTACAAGTTGGTTTTCTTATCATTTACTCTTTAATAATTGTTTTAAACTATCGCGGTTATTTAATAAATTAAGGTATTCTTACCACGATTTTCGAATTTAATTTCGCGCGTCCGATATTTCGATGCTGTTACAAGCACCATGATCGCGGGCTGATTGCTTATGCTGTAACAGCATTGCTTATCGAAAATATCGGACGCGCGAAATTAAATTCGGAAATCGTGGTAAGAATTCCGTAAATTCATTACATTCATTAAATCATTTTTTTCTTTATTTATTAAAAAGCACTTAATCTAATAACTGTTTATATATTTTTTTTTTTTAGTATACAGAGAGATAGTACAAGCATGATACCTTTAAAAAATTTGTATGAAATTAACTACAAATATAAGATTGTGTTTTTTTATTGTGATATAACAAAAAAATTACCTCAAAATTGAACCCACTCCTTTTTACCACCGGACTACCAGACGCAGACAGAACTTCCATCCCTATATAGTGGATTTACCAAGAAGTCGAACGAAACGCTTTGATGGTTCCTTTTCGGTACGGATTGCCAAGGAGTGGAACAATCTGCCTGTGTCTGTTTTTCCTGACCACTACAGTCCTGGAACTTTTAAGTGTCGAGTGAATAGGTTTCTCGTGGATGGACGTGTTACACCATAGTCTTCATGCGCACTTTCCATTAGGTGGCATGGAAGACATACGTCCTATCCTTACAATATAAAAAAAAATAACCAATTTTCTGTATTATTATCCATACAGAAATTTAAACGTATAGCATCGGTTTAACATAGCCTAAGTTTAAGTGTGTAATAAAAGGCGACTAATCCAAGTGACTCCCGCTTGGGGGTAGAACCCCTTCAGGGTTCGTCTGGGTAGCGACCATCTTACTTCTTACTAATATTATAAATGTGGCAGTTTGGATGTATGGATGTTTGTTCCTCAATCACGGGAGAAAGCTCAACGGATTTGCATGAAAGAAGACGTTTCATAACTTTGTACAACCGTTAAGAAAATGGCAAAATATTAACTCTTTATCATAAAATTATAAAAACTCAAATTGTTTCAGTAGTTTTCTGTAAAAAAAAATTACTTTATCAAAAAATTGTTTTGTTGGCAACATACTCGTAGGTAATACCACAGTTTAGTAATAGTTGGGTAATACCTATCTCAAATAAGGAGTCAAGTACGAAGAGTGTCAGAATCAGTCAGCAGTGTTGCTACTATCAATCGGTGATATATATTAATATGATATTACTAATTCGAACATTCACCTTGCAAAAAATTAATATTTCTAACAACATGTTAGAAATATTAATTGATAAATAAGTTTTAGGTAGGTAAAATATTTCAATAGTCAGTCGTAATCTTGAATGAAAGCATGTGAATGAATGATCGAATGATTAATGGGTAGATTAATATCGGCTTCAATCATGTTGGTCCTGAGAACAAAGTATTCGCATCATTTTCTCGATATTTTCCCTCTTTTTTAGGCTCCGCAACCTTTGCCTTATCTTATAAAACATACTGTAACGATTATGTATTGATACAAAAGGTGTGTATCGAGTTTGGTGAAACCACTTTGTATAAATTAAAATGAAAAAGTTTAACGATTATTTCGTTGGAGGATTGACTGTTTTTTCTGATGGACTGTTTTCGTTGGAGGATTATGAAACAATTTGATTTTGTTGTTTTACTTATTATAGTTAAAAACAATTACACTGTAAGTTCCTTCTTGTGTGCAACTTCCAGCTGTAAAATAAGCGCCTTTTTATAAAAGTTTTCATTGAAATATCCCAAGAATTACTCGTTTCAATAGTTTTCTTTTATTGTAAGAATTTGTATATTAAGTAGGGAATGATATGATAGTTGTTGATTATAATAATAATTTGGAGGTTATGGCAATCAGCCGCTGTTTGTTGATTTTCATGTCATGCATGCATTTGAATGTCACTGTCAAACACAAAGAGATAAACGTCATTACATTATGGCGTTTGGGTTGATGTCTAGAAAAAAAACATGGTTTTATCAAAGATTTAAAATCTTTGGGTTTTATAATATTTTTTACAGGAACAATGTGCCACAATGACATGAATAGATTGTAAAATCATGAACCCATTACAATGAAGTTTTGAAGCAAGTATTGTACTAGTCTTAGCATTAGCTCCATTCATTCGCGGATCTCGCCTTTGGCATAATGATAGTGAACATTTTGGAATAGCAAAACCGCGCGCAACTAGTCCTTCATATAAATTCTGCCGCCAAATATCACCGCTTTTGTGTATGTCGTAAAAATATGTCATAATAAGTCGTAGGTGTCAATAAATAAAGAATACATAAAATAACAACTCGGACAATAATCCCAACATATTTGTAACTGACATTGTATTGACGTCTGTAATTTACTGGGTTGCACTTGTAAATATTTGTGTTGTCGTGTAGAAATGTGTGGGTAGTTCCAGATGTCCTGTAAGGGTCAAGATTAACTTAAAGGTTAAAGAGAAAACTTACAAATTAATATATACGTCTTTCCTATTTGATCGGCCACGATAACAAACAAAGAAATGCAATGTTAACCTTTTAAAACGCGTCAACTGTGTTCGAAAGACACGACTTTAGGAAGACTTTACTTCCTAAAGACACGACTTTAGGAACCATCTGGATTAAGGTCAAACTCGGGCTCAAATCAAATCTGAGTAAAGGTATTTAACCTGTGACTTTTGAACCACGTTTGATTTTAATATCACCTAATGGTAAGCGACGATGACGGCATCTCCGTGGAGCAGTTCGTGTATGCGCTACTACCAATCGCGAGTCGCGGGTTCGATTTCCGCACGGAACAAGAGAAAAAAATGTTCCGGGTCTGGGCGTTTGTCCATACAGGGTCCGCTTATTAGTCAATTATATTTTAATAGCAGATTAGGAATGATGAGAATATTTGTTTCTTTTTTTATATATTTTTCGTAAAATAATGTTTCAAAATTCTTCTCTGTTAGTAAAATTTAAGATTAGTCTACTTTTTTATATGATTAGTTTTACTTTCGACGACCGGCTGGTGTAGTGGTAACATACATTGCCTTCTATGCTAGAGGTCCTGGGTTCGAATCCCGGCGGCGGCGGATATTTGTGTGATGAACACAGATATTAGCCGTCAAGTCATGGATGTTTATATGTTTATTTAAGTTTATTCTAATAAAAAATATGTATTTATTCAATATGTATGTTTATATATTTCTTAAGTATATCAGTTACCTAGTATCCATGACACAAGTTCTTTAAGAAACTTAATTTGGGCTAGATAATGTTGTGTGAGTGTCAGAAATATTTATTATTTATTATTATTATTTTTATGACTACATAAAATTATATGGAAACCTTTTTATTACTTGCTGTGTAGTCATAAACTACAGATCAAACTTAAATTTTGATGACTAAGAAGAATTTTGAAAATTTTATGTATGTAAATGTTTTAAAAAAAAATTTTTTTCGTAGCTATGACACACTCATCATTCTTAATCTGCTATTAGAATATTATTGACTACTATTTGGAGACCCTATATGTATATGTATTTATATTCTAGGTCCTCCTAGTCCGCTACATGTTATCTCATAACACAATCATTGCTTACTTTGAGGCTATGAAGTTGGTGTGATTGTCATGGGATTTTATAATTTATTTTGGGAAAGCTTTGTTATGAAGCGGTACCACCATTGAACGGGGGTTGTTCAAAGCAGCTGCATTTTTCGACACACTAATCCAGAGTTGGTATCACTATTCTAAGCCGATCGGCCCAAATAACTTACAAACTTGTATCTACCTTGAGGTTGCAAACTGGACGGCAGCGACCGCGACAGCGAGAGCGACAGTGGCGCAGGCAGCGACGTGGGCAGCGATTTCCGCGACACGATAGAAAGTATTGAGTTTGTACGAAACCGTGACAAATCGCTCTCACGCCCGCTGCTGTCGAGGATGGCCCAGTTTCCCCGAATCGCTGTCGCTGCCATCCAGTTTGCAGCCTAAAGACCTTCACAGATAAAACTCCACACTATATTAAAAGATAAAAATGTCTTTAAACCAACTTAGTAATAATAAAATTCCGTAACAAATACACAACTGAAACAATTATTTTCTTTAACAATACAGCTTTTACAGAACTTATTTCAAAGCCTTTAGAATTTTCTCCAAAAGGGTTTTGTGAAGTCCGTTTTACTAAGAAAAGTAAAAACTGTTATGAAATGTTGAATTATTCATAAATCAAAACAATAATGAATATTTTATTGTGTCCATTCGACTTAATGGCAAAATTTTGTTTATTTCAGAAATCGTAAAAAGATTTAATTGTTTTAAGTTTTAACTTTTAAAAGTTTATAAACTTTTTCTGTATTCAACCCGCATTGATTTTAGGATCTATATCGTTAATGTATGACTTCGCTCTGTAGGTTTTAATCCTGATGTTACCATATTTAGAGTATTTTAAAGGTCAATTTGTTCTGAGTCTGGAAATTTGATTCAATTTTGAAACGATCGAAATGATGAAAATGATAATGATATGTTGGCTATAAAGGCTAAATACTAATTAAGACAATTTTGGACATGTTTGAGACCTCACCTAGAAACTTACGCAAATAAAAGTTCACTTTATTTTTTAAGGTTAACAAGACGTACTTGACCTAGACATCGGACGATAACAAACGCCTACTGGAGCTTTTTGGCAATTTTTATTAATGAATTTTTGAACTTTTAGCTTTATTGCTAAATATTACAGGTCATACATAAGTAATAGGCACGTGCAAATATCAAAATCGAAGAAAAAATGTTCTTAATTTGAAAGAAAAAGAAAAGAGAGAACTGTAAATTTTTTAAAAAGATTACGATTGGTTTAAAATTGAGAATTCATGACTTAAAATTACTGAGATTACTAAGCAAATAATTAAGAAAAAATGTATGAGATTGAATTGGTTTAATCTATTCCTCATAATGTAAGAAATCTTGAAATCTGAAGTCGTCGTGGCGCCGTGGGTACCGTGTGTATCATACGATATCACAGGTTAAGCAACGTTTGGTGCAGTCGGTGCTTGGATGGGTGACCGCCAACCATTCAATTCTCACGACCACTTCCGTGCTTTGGAGGGCACGTTAGGTAGTCGGTCCCGGGTGCTATATACTTGTATACAGTAGTCGTTAGGGTATGTCAGAAGCCATTTTGGCTCCCTGAAAATTCTGACATCCACCACCCAGCACTAGGCCAGCTTAGTGGATTATGGCCAATACCTCCTCGCCACTTACAAAGAGTTGTGATGATGATGATGAATGTAAGAAAACCGAATAAATGGCTTTAAATTTGGTTAAGTATACTTAGTTTCTTCGAACTCACTACTCAAAATTTTATAGCGATTTAAAATGTCGTTTCTTTTCATTTTTATATTTTCAAATACTATTTATTGCTATTAAACTTAAAATACATAAGCTGTGTTTTTCGAAGTAGATAAATTAATAATTGCAAGTATCAAATTCCTCAGCGGTTGCCTGATCGTAGATTTTCAAAATTATCCCCTTATTTTCTTGGACAGCTTTCGTTGGACACCTACTATTTATTAATAAAACTTTGTTTTTAATATTACTTTTAGTGTTTCAATGTGTTGTTAGAGCTTTAAAACCACCGAGTTAATATTTTGAACCCTCAGTATTCGATAAAAAGAGTGTTTTGAAAACTGGCCTAGTACCGAAAAAGGAGGCGTCGCGTCGTGGCGCCATGGTTAATGTGTGTATCATACGATATCACATGTTAAGCAACGTTCGGCGCGGTCGGTACTTTGATGGGTGACCGCCGATCATTCATTTCTCACGGCGACTTCCGTGCTTCGGAGGGCACGTTAAGCAGTCGGTCCCGGGTGCTGTATACTTGTATACAGTGGTTGTTAGGGTTTGTCAGAAGCCATTTCGGCGCCCTGAAAATTCTGGCATCCACCACCCAGCACTGGGCCAGCTTGGTGGATTATGGCCTATACCACCTCGTCACCCAGGGGAGAGACTCATGCCTTGCAGTGGGCTCATTACAAAGAGTTGTTAACAACAATAACACCGGAAAAATTTGTAGTCACTGAATACAGTCACAGGTTTTTGAAAATAAAAAATATTTAATTTAAGACCAGCTACAATTTAATGAGTACAAAGCGACATATTAACTACAAATTAACATATTAATCGTTAAACCTTTTTGTTGGTGTTGAATTCAGATGCAGTTTTTTTCTGTCTTTATAGCCTGCCTTGTTAACATTTGACCAGAACCCAAGATGGCGACAGGCCAAAGGAAGCAGGAAGGCATACCATAGGGACACAATTAAAGGTCTACCAGAAGTTCAGACACACTTCCGACCAAAGTTTATTGTCATTTAACGATGTTAAACTTACCTACACAGCCATTAAACTAAGTAGGAAGGATATTGATACTTAAAATTACAAGTTATAGGTAACTGGTTTTTCAGAATAAATCTATTATTAGAAATAGCTTATTAAGATTTAACCTGACATTTGCTTACTCATTAGATATGCGCCACTTGTCTTGTGACGAGACATCACATTTTTTGATATTCCAGATTTCGGAAGGCTAGTTTACACGATGTAGTTAACAGATTTCTAGAGACGTTTAAAATTTATTTATTTATTTACCCTTTATTATACACAATAAAAAATACAGAACAAAGAACAAATAAAAAGAAAACAATGTATAAAGGGCGGCCTTATCGCCAGGAAGCGATTTCTACCAGGCAACCCCAGTACAAGAAAATCTTATTTGTAGATGGAGCTTTAACAAAGTTAAGTTCTTAGAAAAACAAAACTATGAATAACAAAATTCTCAAACATTATTTACAACACAAATAGGAATGAACATACATCTAAATATAATTTACATCATAATAGCAATAAACATACATTACATACAAATACAAAATATACATACATAAACTATACTTACATTGACTTCTTCAGTTAAGGATAAGTAATAAGATTTTAAAAGTTTTTTGAAAGTATTGATGGTTTTAGCTGACTTAATACTAAGAGGCAACTCATTCCAATTGTGTTTTGTGTTTTCTCAATTGTGTTTTTATTGTAAATAAAGCAAGATAACCCAGATCTGATGGTAAGGAATTTGCAGCTGATGCCACAAAATAAATGGTTAAAAGATGGTCCAATTCATAAAAAGCGGTAAAAGCTCATATTGTTCCTGTGATTCCACGTGGTGATTTTTTCCATATTATATACTAGCTGTTGCGCGCGGTTTTACCCGCGCAATTTCGATTCCCGCGGGATTTTCGGGATAAAAAGTAGCCTATACGGATTCGGAAGAATCCCTCTAAGTAATGGTAAAAGAAATTTTGAAATCGGTCCAATAGTTTTTGAGCCTATTCAATACAAACATACAAAAATGCAAAGGTTAATATTAGTATAGATAGTATAGATGAGTAGTTTCACACGGAAGAATCAACAAATAAGTAAATGTTTAATACGAAATTAAGAAGGTCTCAGTTTCATATCTATTTATTTAAATCTATTTATTTTATTTAAAATAGATATGTCTTTTATATGCCACGAGCGTTTGCCCGCGACTTCGTACACGCATTATATCAAAAGTCCTATATTTTCCGTTCCCGTGGGATTTTGGGAATTGCTTCCATAATACAAGCAGACAATTATTAAGGAACCTTTATACCAAGTATCACATCCGTGCACTCCAGGAATAAGGTTTTTTCATACAAACTAAAACATCATATTGTTCCCGTTCCCGTGGGAATTTCAAGAATTCTTTGCATAAAACAACCAGTCACTTTTTGAAGAACCTTTATGCCAAGTATCGTATCCGTGCACTCAAGGAATAAAATTTTTCATACAAACTAAAAATTCCTATATTTCCTTTCCCGTGGGAATTTCGGGAATTTCTTTCTTAGTGCACCCCTACATTCCCTAAAGAATGTATGTTCCAAATTTCAGCTCTCTACGCCCAGTAGTTACGGCTGTACGTTGTCTGTCAGTCACTCAGTAACTCAGTCAGTAACGGAACAGTTTTATATATATTGATTAAAATGTTAATAATAATAAATTAACCAATCTGTCAATTTTCAAATCTGTTAACCCTAAATAAGCAAGTTTTATGGAGACCAAGAAATGGAAAAAGAGGTCATCTTATTACGCTTTCAGACCTGAACCAGATCAGAAAAAAAAAAAACCAAAAGCGATGTAACTCAAACCCTGTGTCGTCGATGCTCGAACCTAAGAATTTTTAATGCGGGAGACTGCGACTATTTCACGAGAACTTGTTTACTAAATATGTCATTGTATTTCTCAAAACCCTGATACATCGCAACGTTCAATAATGATCTTGTTGATTATTCTCGGCGTTCACAGAAGATCTCCATTATCGTGAAACAATGATACAATCAAATATTATTTGTTATTTGTACATTAAAAGAATATAAATACAATAAAATAAGTTTGTTTTAGCGGCAGAAATGAAAAAAAATCATTTCGTAATAATTATCATGAAAATGTAAAACCCTAATTCATAATCCATAATTTTTGTACAATTATTTGATATTAGATAATATATGAAGTTTTTTAATTAGTATTTTTTTTAAATATTTACTTTGGTTATGTCTTTTGAACTCATTTACCGGCGCAAAAAATAGTTGGTCAAATAATGATTAGGTATCTTCATTAACAGAACAGTCAAACAAAAGTTAAACATCAAAACAAACATACTACAAAAATAAAAAAACTGTCTACTACAAAAATCCTTGCAAAATTTTCCTTCCATCAAACTCATTATCTCTTACAAGAACCAAACAAGACAGGTGGCATTTCTAAAGATCATATCACATATCGCAACCCGATGCGTTGGTATCAGCAATAATACGTCCGAGACGCCTGCGCCCGCGCCGCCTGTTGCCATGTAAACCGAGCTTAACGTTACACAAGCGTGGAACTTGTGTTACACTTAGTGACACAATTTGGACGCGGTAGAAGATGAGTCGGCAGTTTTTGACTCGTGTAACACAGATTTTTTTATTTAGAGTACTGAGGTTTATATCCTGGTTTTGATACTTTGGTAGATTTAAATAGAAACTGAAAAGTCTGCAAAAAGACAATGTAGGTACCAGGGATTACTTTTCAGACAGTGCCCTATAGTTTCAAACCAACTAAAAAAACTGATGACGTACAGGACATATAAAAATTGCAATATATTATTACCTCTACTCTCAAAGATGAATTTTTAAATAAATGAAGTTTTTAGTTGGATTTTTCTCGTGACGACCACGGAGCTCCGTAACGTTGTGTTGCATGATGACATGAATCCTTACAGTATCCAGTTTTAACGGTCTTTTAATATCCACCGCCACCGGGATTTGAACGCGAGACCTATGGCAAAGAAGGCAATGTATGTTACCACTACACCAGCCAGTCGTCAAATCTTAAGTTACGGCATGGCAACAACGGCATTAATTCACTTAATATCTATATTTGATTATGTGCCTGGATTTCCTGGATAAATATCAATTGATTTTAGGTGCACCCTGTACTCGTTTTCTTAAGCTATACTTATGTTATAAATCTAAAAGGTTTGTTTGTCTAGCCGAGCTTATCTCGAAAACTGTCAGTCGGTTTTTTACATTTTAAATTTTATTTATGAATTATCCTCATAAACTTTGGGGACACACGCCACAAAATAAAATGAAACTAAACTATATGTTTACATTTATTTATTTATTTTTCACTGTCCACACCTATAATTTTAAATTACATTTTAATTTCAATTGTATCTATACGATATAACGTCGAGTTAAAATGTAAAATATAAATTATACGCGACTAATCCGGTTAAAAAGTAGTTTTATTTGTATCTATAAAATTGGATAAAAAAAATAAAACAGTTCTATAGGTACAAAGCACATAGGCGGCCTTGTCATCGAAAAACGATCTCTTCCAGGAAACTAGCTTTTATGGCTTTGTTATTACTTTCGAACCATTGAAATGCAATCGCTAATATAACTATTTTCTTTTATATTTAAATAAAATCATAAAAATGGCCGAGACTTCTTGATGCTTCATAACTGAAGGTCAAGTTAACAATACTATAATAAACCTATACAGTGGCGACATCTATTACACACGCCGTAACTAAACACTTAGCGCCTAACTTGGACGCTAAATCATCTAATTAGGTGCCTTATTATTTGTTTGTGTTTTTCTGACCATACTTTCAGTAGATCTCTATCTGAACTGCTTAATTATAATTATTAACTGAAGCATGGGATCAGCTAAGAATAGCTTCACCATCCCTGGATAAGCTTGTCGTGAAAGATGCCTAGGCTGACACTGGCCATCACCGTTTCATATTATCTTTACAGCAGTGATTTGTTCTGGTAAAAATACTACAGTGGAATCCGTTTATAATGACATCGAAGGGAAATAAGAAACAAGTCATACTAAACGGACGTCATACAAAGCATAGGTACTGCAAGAATAAATAAACTGTTAAAGTTAGTATGTGATTTATTTTAATAAAATAGAGAGAGAATAATAGAGAATAATATTGTCATTAATCAAAATGATACAAATAAATCTTTTGACATATTCCACGATTATTTAATTTTATTCTACGATTTATGCTTTCCACTAATTACAATTAAAAACGTTAATAGACCTGCTAAAATAAACTGGCTTACAAAAGGTTTGAGAAAGAGTTGTTTAAAAAAGAGAATTCTATACCTAAAATTAAAGTTGCCTTCTATCAATAAAACTAAAAATAATAATTACTATTTAAAGTACACAAAAATCTTGAAACAATGTATAGCACAGTCTCAGTCAAAATCAAATACTGAATATATACGAAATGCACCTAACACTTGTAAAGCTTCATGGAATTTGATAAATTCTAATGTCGAAAATAAAGGTAGTGATAGATTCATAAATTCGATCTTCTTTGACAATAATTTGCAAGAAAATGCTTCGCAAATTGCTAAGATTTTTAATAATTATTACATTAATACTAGTTGTAAAATTAATAACTTTTATAAAAGCTGCATTACTGACACATCTATTACGCAAACTATATTTTTAACGCCAGTTTTACGACAAGAGGTACATATGATTATTAAAGGCTTAAAAAACACTAACACAGTAGGGTATGATAATATAAACACAAAACTTATAAAAGCCTGTTCCCTACTATTACTAAAGCCTTTGACACATATTATAAATCTATCTTTAAAAGAAGGTGTATTTCCAGAACGGCTGAAAAAGACGATTGTAAAACCAGTACATAAAAAAGGCTCCACTCTCGACGTTAATAACTTTCGACCCATTACTAAAGTATCAGTTCTGTCCAAAATATTCGAAAAAGTAATATTAGTTAAACTGCAAAGCTTTTTCTCTTCAGTCAACCTCTTGCATGAAAATCAATTTGGATTTAGAAAAAATCGAAATACCACTCTTGCCTGCTTTACCTTATTGAAACTTGTCACAGAATCTATTAACTCTGGTTTACCAACACTCTCTATATTTCTTGATATGAGCAAGGCCTTCGATTTAGTCTGCCATAAGACTCTACTAAATAAACTGGAGTCATACGGTGTACGAGGTAACGCACTTAATTTAATAGAAAGTTATTTAAAATGTAGATACCAATGTGTTGAAATAACACAAGTCAGTGGTAATACGGTTAGGGATTGTAGGTCACCGTACCAAATTCAAAACTCTTATGGAATTCCCCAAGGCAGTGTTTTGGGACCGTTTTTGTTCATTTTATTTATCAATGACCTCCCTGCTGCAACGAAACATAAGTGCATACTCTTTGCGGATGACATAACTCTAAACATAACGGCAAACAATTTAATTTCTTTGGAAGCAGAAGCCAATGAAGCACTAAGTTCTGTTACTCAATACCTAGATAAATGTAATTTAACTATTAATATGACAAAAACGAATTATATTCAATACCAAACCTACCGGACTACCCCTGGGACGGTTCAGCTGTACTGTAAGGGTACACGAATAGAAAGAGTTGATGAGACGACATTTTTAGGACTAACAGTAGACAAGTATTGTAGCTGGAAACCACATATACATAATTTATGTAAAAAAATTAATAGCTTCGTGTTTGTTGTTAGTAGACTATCAAGAACCGTAAACAAACAAGCTGCAATGCTTGCTTACCATGGGTATGTGGCGTCTATTCTTCGCTACGGTATTATTTTATGGGGTAATTCTGTTGAAATCCACCATGTATTTCGGTGTCAAAAGAAATGTATTAGAGCCCTCTGTGGAGCTAGTCTTAGAGACTCATGCAGGCCTCTATTTGCTGAGCTCAAATTACTCACTGTTCCGTGCATTTACTTGCTTGAAATGTTATTATTTGTCAAAAAACATATAGAATATTTTAAGACAATGGGGGATTATATGAATCTGAGAACTAGAAATAAAGACAGTCTTGGCAAGAAACTGTACATGCCACCCAGAAAATTGAGAATATTCAGTAAAAATGTATACTGTATGGCAATTGACATTTATAATCATCTCCCTGTTCAGTATAAAAACTTACAGTTCATAGAATACAAGCGGAAAATACTTAACTTACTTAAAACAAAAGGATATTATACAATTAATGAATATTTTATGGACTCGAAATTATAATGTATGAATGTTACCTATTAGATTGATCATGTATTCTAGCTTGTATTGTAATAAATGTTATATATTATGTATACTATTTTGTAAAATATTTTGACATTTTGAATTCTCTGTAGTAGTTTTATATTTTATCTTTGACATTTTATAATTTTATGACATATTTCCTATAATAAAAATTAATGTTATAGTTTATAATTAACATTTGCACGCTGACTATCAGTAGAAATTGTTGATCCGCAGAACATATTCAACCAACTTTTGTACACATTTTCATGCAAATAAATATGATTTGATTGATTTTGATTTTAGATAAATCAAAGATATTAATAAGTAGACTCAATAAGTAAATCTACGCTCTGAGACTCAAATCAAAAAAGCCTTTCACGCGCCGAAAGTCTTTGGGTATAACTACACACTACACACTACCTACACTAACCATAAGTCGAGATAGGGATTAGTCAGCTATAAAACAAGATTGGTTATTATCAACGAACACTTTGGCCAACTAATAATGTCATCCACGTAAATGTCCTCCGAAATCATACATATTGTTTCAAAAATTTGAAATTTTTTATGAATTACTCAACTGATTTCAATGAAATTTATATGGGACCAACTATGAAGTATCCTCTATCATATTAATTAAGAATGTTTAAAAACGATTCATTATTGTCCGAAATATCGTGAAATCAAGACACAGAAAAAAAGAAAAAAAATACAGACGAATTGTGAACCTCCTCTTTTTTTGGAAGTCGGTTGAAAAATGAAGCACATTACTCCAAACAGAAACTTTATTGACAAAACATCATCACATACGCGATGATATTTAGCAATACCTTTAATACAAGGATGGTCGACAGAATACACATGCCCAACTGAGAATATACTCCGAAAAGACTTCTTCCACCAAGTGGGTGTAACTATGAGTAATCGGTTCTTAGGACGTTTATGGGCTGGTTTAAGGTCTTAATGTGGGTTGGCTCCATGCGACCCAAGTGATTAGTACAATAAAATTAGATGTCACATGTGACATTTTAAAATTTAATGGTTTTGCTGACCTTAGAAAAAACGCTTGAAGTTACTTGAACTTTAAGTTAAGACAAATGGACAGTGGGCGAAGCTTAACTTTGTAATCTTAAGAAGAAATAAAGCTTTATGGTCCCCTTAGGAAGTCACTCAAACAATTATATTCTAATTTCGTGGAAACTGGTGTATTAAAATTTAAGTCATTTTAAAGACTGTTTCTTAATGAATTTCTTGGAAACCTTTAATAAGAAGCTTTAAATCCTACTCCCTAAAATAATGATTCTAAATGTTAATACTTATTTTAACTGTGTAGCCTTCGTCTTTAGTTGACCGTAGCGTAGAAGAGAAATTAATATAAACATATTATTAAAAAATGTTGGAACAACTACGGCAATACAGGGTCCGCGTATAATAGTCAATTATATTTTAATAGCAGATTAGGAATGATGAGTGGGTCTGAATTTAGAAAACAAAATATTTTTTTAAATATTTTTTATAAATTAATTTTACATTTAAGATTAATCTACATTTTATGACTACATACAATTAGATGGAAACGTTTTTATTTCTTGCTGTGTAGTCATAAACTACAGATCACACTTAAATTTTGATCACTATTCTGAAAAAAATTAAAACATTCTTTTTTTTCATAATTATGACCCACTCATCAGCGTAATCTGCTATTAAAATATTATTGACTATTATAAGGCGACCCTATATAATAAGCAAAATAAGGAAAAAAATAGACTGACGTTAGGTTCAAATTCTCGAGCAGACGTTAGTAAACAATTGATAACTTTGTAGAATAGCTTACCCAAAAAGCATACAATCACTACTGAGCTTACCTACTGTTTTTGTATAGAGATATTGTGCTTTATGTAGAGTCGTACGAAGGTGTGAAAAGAAAACATCTTTAAGCGGTAACACACTTAGCACTTACCGTGGTATTGTGAAAAATAAGTATAAATCTTAAACTATCACCATATAATAAAATCCTTAGAAAAACGCACCAACTACATGGCCCCAAATGAAGCAAAGCTTGTGATATGGGATAGCACGAAGGAAAACTACGGGGAATCTAGATTATAAATACATGTATGAAATAATAAAGAATTTTATTTTGGCAATATCTGAATTTATCTTTCTATACGCCTAAGGCCTTATCCTTGAGATACTAAATTTATATCCAAAAATACACTTATTTAAAAATATGGATACACAAAATAATTTCATCGCTATATTGCTTTAATATTTCTTAAACTAATATTAATAATTACTAGTAAATATTAGTTTTACAATATAATGGATGGTACAATATCGAACACAAAATATCGAAGGTATAGGATTCCGCAATTTATAAGACAGAGTGAACGAAATTGGCAATTTTATTTTAATGAGATATCGTCTTCTTTCAAATACTAACGGTGACTTGTTATGAGTTGTAAGTGACTGTAAACAATGGAAAATTATCCATTGAGTTACGTCGGATGATGCAGTTACAAGCCTAAACCAGGCCTGGCTCACTCCGCGCGGTACATCCGTTATTTACCTACAGCGAAGCGCTCCGCCGGCGTATTTCGAATGGATCGTGTATCACGCGCGCGCCCGTCGGGAAGATGTAGATACCTACCTACCTAATAGCACTTACAGTAATTCTATGATCGAGGTCGCAAATAGTATTTAAAAATTGTCATAAAAAGAAACAAATATTCAATTAGATTATGTTTAGATTTGATTATGTTCAATTTAGCAAACAAAACATAGGTAGTATTACTAATTATTCGTCATAACTTTTTTTCATTTTGTACTTTAGGTAAGTTGAAACAATATTTTTTACAAAGGTAGAATAACAGTAATACCTACATCTCGGTAGATACTTAATAACAAATAAGGAGATTAATTATTCTTCACTAGACAGCAACCCTAACAGCGTAAGAAAAGATAAGAGGCATGCGATAGAAAGAGAAAAAACTTCTAGGTATATAAATTTGCAGGTACGTAATGCTGTGCGAGCTGAATTCCACCGTATCGCGTCGTAGCAAGACTCGAATTTATTTAGATCTTCTTGCGGAGTAATTCTTCTGTACCAACGGTACTATTACTTATTCTGTGCCTAAACCTGTAATTAAAGTGAAGGTTGACTTCAGAGTTAAGGCGAAGCTGTTACTATTTCGCTACTGTAAACCAATCAAAGGTGTTGTCTTTTTAAATTTACTTTAAAGAAGATTAAATAAAATTATTCTTTTATCTATAGACCAAACAAGGCTGACCATCATTATTATGTATTGTTATTGAACCGACATTTTATATTGGTTTGTTTTCGAAAACTCTTCTTTCTTTCTTTCTTTCTACACTGAGCTCGTAGACTAAGAAACTATGGAGGTAATTACTTACTTAGGTACCTACTTACTTTTTCCGTCTGATTAATCAAAAGCAGATATTCTACTATCTTTGAACTAAGCTATAGTTCCGTGTTTGTATTCATTTCAGTTTAATGAAATCGCAATTAACTGCGTCTTAACCATTCAGTAGTTCAGTTAAGTTAAGAAAGTTATGTAAGGTTGGTTAATTGTTTTTATGAAGATTGGTGAAATATCATAATAAAATTTGTTATTGTGGAGTTAGAGAATTCTTTCTTTCTTTTTCAGATGTGAAATTACGTTGACTGAAGTTTCGGGGTATATTATATTGTACTTTTAGAGACTTCCGTATTTTTGACTGTCAGTCCTCGTTTGATAAACCACTTTATTTAGCAAATACAAACTGAAATAATCTGTACGGCTCAAGGTAGAATAATGAATTTTTTTTTTGGAAAATTACCAGATTTTTGTATCTCTGCAATCGATGATATTTGAGGACAGGATTTGTTAAAAGTCAAGAAAGGAAAAGAAAATCGATTTTAAAGAAAGTATCATGATTCCTGTCATATGAAATCAGTTCCAATATAACTGTTTATGCCTATTGTCTATACCTATGATCTATACTAGAGCAAATCTGCAAATTGTTAGGAGTGGCATGTATACCTACAATTATTTAAAACCTAAATCAGGTCATTTCACTTCAGGTATTACTAATAGCTAATTATCTTTCTGGTCTACGGATCTCATAACTCACAAGCTAGCCAATTATCGTGTGAAGAAGTAAAATTCCAAACTTTACATCAAAGCATTAACGCTCATTTTCGTTTGTAAAGTTGTAAATAATAAGTAATTATAAAAGTATTAGTGAAAGATTAGTTATGCCGTGATTTATCTGCAATGTTTGTATAATCTGTGATGACGTACTTTTCTAAATAGAGTACTCAAATCTTTTAATTACTGCAGTTTGATTAGATTTATTTTCGTTACAATTAATTATGTTTATTTTGGTGTGTCTGCGCAGTATTCACGACGCAAACATTTACATATAATTTGGCAAATATGAGGATAATTATTTACACTTATCTGGAAGTACCATAGAATCAACTTGTCAAAGTTTATATTTGGCAAATATTCAAGTTGGTTTCTTAGTACTTTATTAGACAAATCGGAAGTGTCCGGTAAATATACCTACAAATCTTCTAAGTAAGTAATTAGTTATCGCTTCGTTATACTTTTTGCGTCTTAAATTATTATATACCTAGAGTGGGCAAGAGTAGGTCCCTGCTAATAGATCCGAAATGGGATGGGAGCTGAAATCGAACCCTTAAGTAACAAATGTTAAATTCAAATATTGCACCGCAAAATGACAATGCTAATAATTGTTTTATTATCAAAACGGATGGGATGTTTGTCTTTCATGCTATGTAGTGGAAACTGAGTTTAGTCCGCCCACGAGAATCCTATTTGCTATATAATAAGTGAATTTGTCAGGAAAAACAGACAGAGGTAGTCCGTTCCACACCTTGGCGTCCCTTACCAAATAACATTGATGGCTTGATCTAAAAGGCGGCCGGTTGATGTCCAGAAAAAATAGTGAGAATAGATAGATGAATGTTTCTGTATTAAAAAATTTGACGGTTTAAGCTTTAAAATCAAGGGTTATCTTGTCTTACTAATATTATAAATATAAAAGTTTGAATGTATGGATGTTTGTTCCTCAATCACGGGAGAACGGCTCAACGTATTTGGATGAAATTTGACTTAGTGATAGTTTACAGTCTGGAACAGCACTTAGGCTACTTTTTTACTTTTAATTTATAAAACCGCGTGCAACAGCTAGTACATAATATTTACAATCGGCATTTCGACTGCGTGTTTGTTACGCGATTATTCCATCACATATAATTCAATTTTGATGATTCTTGTTTGATTTGGTAAAAGATACTTTAGAGGGACACGTCATATTGGACCGCCGTATAAACTTTAAAATCTAAAAAGCATTTTTTAAATATCTATGTCGAAAAAAAAAACGTAAAAGATGACGTTTCAATCAGTTTTGGTAAGGTCACGAAAATGTGGGTGAAGTTTGTTTTGAATGCTCTGCATGTTATTATTATAAGTAAAGCCGCAGGGAAATCCTAACAAAAATATACTAAAATGACTCATCGTCCATTAGAATACCATTGCATTGGAGGCATGGTCAGCGTCAAAGATTTAAAAGCTTTCCGATAGTGAATGAAACTGGGTCAAATTCTTAAGATTTTTCTCAATTGTCTTATAATAGTAGATTTACCTTGCGTTTAAAATAGTTCGCCGAAATTAAAAGTTAGGTCAGGTTAAAATAACTCTAAAATAGTTTATATGAATTAATAATTCTGACATTCAAACAAAATTAGCCGCGCCCCAAATTAAGTTTCGAAAAGAATAAGTGTCATAAATACTATTTTGATAAATTTAAGAAATTAATATTAACTTACTATTAAAGGTTAGTCCGTAATATGTCTTTGACACTTCGAACATTTCTTGTTTTTGATTTCAAAGATACATATTTGTGTTAACCTCATAAATACCCTAGGGTTTGAAACTGTACCTACACCGTCCGAAATTTTTAAAAGGCAATATGTGAAACTATTAAAATAATGCATTTTTTAACATAGTCGGACACGCTGGGTATCCTCTGTTAAGTAAAGATTTAACTGCATTCAATTATACATTTTAACCCGACGTTCCTATTACATACATAACGTCACTCCTGTATCCCATATGGGGTAGGCAGAACATCAGAGGTTATAAGACCATCTGATGTCACGTTTGACAAAATTTGGAGGTATTATAAAGATGGAGAGAGACTATTGTAGTGACAGGGAGTCAGCCTATCGCCCACAAAAACGTCTTTAAAACCTCTGTCTCTTAACTGACTTTAACAGTATGCCCGGGAAGAGAAGCAGCTGGCACATTCTACGTTTTTCTTTCGCTCCCAGTCCAGCATGGAAGCAACCATGCTGGACTGGGACGTTCTTATAACCATGGAACGTTCCTTATAACCATTGTATTTGTGAAGACATCCAAACGTATAATTAAATGCCACAAAGTACCTATATAAACCCATACCCGAGCTAGTCTACAAAAGTTTGTTGCTTTGTACGAACAAAATTACTTGTATTTTGACATCAGAAGGTACCTATACGTAAACAAGTCGGTGTGTAAGACTTTCAATCCATTATATAGGGTCGCCACATAATAGTTAATAATATTTTAATAGCAGATTAAGATTGATGAGTGGGTCATAATAACAAAAAAAATGGTTATTAAAATATTTTTCATAAATTAAAATTTCAAAATACTTTGAAGTGATCAAAATTTAAGTTACAATTTAAGTTACACAGCAAGTAATAAAAACGTTTCCATCTTATTGTATGTAATCATAAAAAGTAGATTAATCTTAAATTTTACTCACAGAGAAGAATTTTGAAATTTTAATTTATGAAAGATATAAAAAAAAAAATTTTTGAAAATCAGCTCCTCTCATCATACTCAATACTCAATTCTTTATTGCTGCCTTAAAACATTTTTATACATGGTAACAATAATTAACCATAAAATGACAATTAAGGGCCTTGTTAGGCGCTGCAATTTTGGGAGAGAGGAGGAATTTGCATGACTAATGTACTTTGTTCAATTTAATACACAGTAAATTTAAAAATAAAATATTTCTCCGATCTATTTTAGTAGTTTATCGGTTAGAAATTCATCTAGAGTGTAGTAGCTTTTCATGATTAATATTTTCTTCAATGTTTCTAAAAAATGTTTAGTGTTTGTGATATTCTGTATGTGTTTAGGTAATTTATTGTAAATTTTTGCTGACATTGCTAGGGGACTGGCCGAATGTAACTGAATACCTAATCTGCTATTAAAATATAATTGACTATTATACGCGGACCCTGTATCTAAGTCGTCCAATTCCGTCTGAGGATTAGTTGTTGGTATCAGTACAATATGCTTGTCAGTGTGCGTGTCGGCACCCCTTAACATTTTGAATATGAGAAATAAAATTAATCTTAGTGTAAGATATTGTAAATCAAGAAGAAGCTGGCAAATCAAAAGATCAAAGCCTCAAAAATGTATAAGTAAACACTTGCGTGTACTTTGATAAAAATCCTTTTCATCTATTTTCTATCTCATGGTATTCGGAACATGTTTCGAATTGTTAGGGAAAATCTTAAAAGAAAATATTAATGACTCCAACATAGCTAAAACCACAATCAAAGTAAGTAGGTAAACACATCCTGTAAACTAATATCGCCTTCCTGCTTTCTGATTTATGGTAACAAACCTTTTACGGAAAGTTCCATACCATTAAGCTCCCTTAAGATGAGGGCTCCATACTTACATTGGTCCCGTGTGACCATGAATTGAAGGTTTTCAGGGAATCGTGTACCTTCGAGGTCGCTTCTAATGACAATTGTTGGGTGGGACAATATTAAAAAGGTTTCTTCATAGTTTTTTCTTACAAAACATTTTTGACACATATTACATTTCTTGAGCAAATTGAAGAGTAGAAAGATTTGTTGCAATATTTATACGTGTTGTACAAGCCTATACAAAAGCCCTAGGGCACTAAAGTCTGTTTCAAAAGTCATCAAATTGGAGTGTTAGTAGTATTTTTAAATCTAACTCCTTGCTACAAGACAGTTCATATCAAATCAGCATCCAGAATCTGTTCTCTTTCCAACTGGGTAGCATAAACCTTCGAAAAAATCTCCAATCAAGGTACGCAAGTTAAAAAATCTGTATTTACATACCCGCGTTTTTTAAGGTGAGGTTGAAGTACAAGGGTTTAAGAAGGACCTGGGGCCTTACTCCCGATCGAGAATCAAATCAACTCGATCTCAAGCATTTCGAAACCGATACTAGCGCCGAATCGAGCGGTGGCTCAAATTGTAACTAACCAGGATCGAATGTGACTATTTATAGCTTGTAACAAATGACCAAATCTATGGTACAATTTGAGCCACCGCTCGATTCGGCGCTAGTGTCGGTTTCGGGAGTGCGAAAATCCTTGAGATCGACTTGATTTGATTCTCGATCGCGTCGGGAGTAAGGCCTCAGGCTCTTCATAAAATAATGTCGAAACACATCACAGGAGCGGTTAATTTTGACGTGAGGTTTTATATGAATGGTGCTCGCTAGCCAGGTGGGCCCGGAGGAGATTTTACCACCAAGCGGGGGTCACTTGGATTATTAACTTTATTGAATCGTATATCCTGCCTCGCCGGAGTATTTAAAAACCAGATTTAATTATAGACACTCTCAGCACCTACGAGAGTTACGTTCTGCTGACAATTTAATGTTATCGACGCCTTCACATAAAAGTGACTTTTATGGGAAATCCTTTACAGTCCATGCTGTATCACTTTGGAATAAACTGCCACTCGAAGTCAAGTCTGCCCAAACTATTACAACATTTAAAAAACTGGTCAAGCAATATTTCTTTTCTAAAGTCACGACGTTATAGTACAAGTTAATTAGTTACAATGTTTATATTTATTTTTATTTAGAGTCGTATATATAAATATATATTAAGTATATTGTATTACGTATATTATATAAGTATGTGTATTTAATTATATTGTTGTGTATTATTCGTATGTAACTGCTTTATATTTATGTATATACCTAATTGTTTTAATTTTAATGTAGTACATGTATGCCAAGACACCCTATAACTTGGAATCCAACTTCTCACCCAAAGGTTGTCTGGAAGAAATAGCTTATTAGCTATAAGGCCTCCCTTTGTACATTTCTTTTGTATTTCTTTGTTTTTAATTGTTTTTTAATTGGTGTACAATAAAGTGTGTTAAATTATTAACGAATGTTTACGAATGCTCGTATAGTATGGAGTCGGTTGCAAGTTTCGATTAACATTGTAATTTTTTATTTTACAGATATTTATGAGTACAACATGTTTAAAAACATTAAAAATTAACAAGGCACATATTTATTTAAACTGGCCGTGCGGCAATGGATAGATTTCAATTTTTTCTTAAAAACCGTCTCCATACTATAAGAACATTCGTTAACAAACGATTCGATAAAGTTCTGTGATCGCACACCAGGGACGGTAGGACCATACTTAGACGACTCTAGGTTGGCTAAAGATTTATTTGTTTTCGTACATACTCTTTGCTTCATAATTCTCAAACAATATTGTGTTTCACTAACAAACAAAATGTAGAGTCGTAGTTGGATATTCCTCGTGCGGGATCACTCGAATTAATCGCCATTTAAACTATGCTCATAATAATGTTTTTAAGTTTTTACATTTAAAATGCTCAATTATTCTGAAATAAATGAAAAATGTGATAAATAAAAATTACCCGACCAGGATTCGAACCTGGGACCTCTCGTTTGTCGGACGAGTGCTCTTCCACTGAGCTACCGGGGCCAGGCGGTACGCCTCGAAATTACTTACCACATTTTTGTTTTTACGTTATATTGCTAACGTAACTCCATCTTATGGTATAGCTTTTTATTATCTTTTTTTTCATTTATTCAAACTATGCTCATCATAAAACTAGGATCATAGAGCTGTTCTTAGATTATTAGGCACATTTTCCAATCTTTTAGCCATGCCTAAGATAATATGACTGGGTTTGAGTTCATGATAAACTGGTAATTGCAATAACTGTTTGATAACTACCTATCATAATATCTTTGTATGAAATAACCATTCCTAAATGCACATTTACAATCAGAAAGGTATAACAATGTGGAAAATAACATGACATTATCAATACGATGACATTCATAAAGGGTCTCAAAATTTTCCTAACTATACAACTTATGACAGAAACTGTAACGAGGTATTTTAAAAACCGGCGGAGTCGGAATCACACACGAAGGTTTCAGTCCTGTGAGCCCATCAAAAAGCTTTTACTGTTAAGTACTGCATTGGGAACTAAATTAATTAAATAAACACTAGGTATAAATATATACAGGGTTGTTTTTTGGTCACCAGCCAAATTTAAAATTTACTTTCTTTGATACAATATAAACGTACCTGCATATTTATTTTAGCGTCGCTCAGTACAAAAAAGTAGAAATATGGAACCACAAACGTTTTTGAAAATAGTCGCTGTTGATGAACATAGCTACTACGACGTGGCATTTCATTGTTAATAGTACGACGTAGTACTACGAGATGTTTTGTAGTAGCGCGTAGTCGACTTTATTTTAATGGTACTTTAGAGTGACCATGCTGAGCTTAATATGTTAGCTGATATATTAATTTCCTTGTAAAAAAAAACAATTACTTTTTTTTTTGCAAAAATCGTTTCTATAAATGACATTTATTGTGTAAAAAAAATTTGGCCGATGACCACAAATCAACCCTGTATATTGCATTTTAATATACGACTAGCGCCAACTAGTGAGTGCGTTAAAAAAACAGCCCCAACACGTACTTTGTGTCTGTATTATGTGAGTCCCCTAAAATATTTATTTTCAATTTTTTTTTAATAGAAATACATAGTTTGTGACAAGTTCAACTATCCAAATATCTCTGTCACAGTTCTTGAGACAGCCTTGTGACAGATTTAGTAATTGGGTTCCGTTTTTACGTATCTGTAAAACGACTCTCCGTGGTACGCAATACCTTTACTACGAACTTCGTAATTCTTATCAGATGTATATATACTCGAGGTCCAAATATTCCATTTCACGCATCAATTAATGTTCAAGTTTATCTTAGTTATTACAGTTAACTAATTATTTGAGATAATATTATTCCAATGACCTTTGGTAGTTCAAGTAAGCGCGTGCTCATAAAAATAATGGTAATTATTTTATTAATAATTATTATAATGTTACAAAGTGTATTAATATGTAGGAAACTATATTAATAGTAAAATACAAAATGTTTCTTCAATGCTGGACTGGGGGCGAAAGAAAAACATAGAATGTGCCAGCTGCTTCTCTTCCCGGGCATACTGTAAAAGTCAGTTAAGGAACGGAGGTTTTATTGGTGTTTTTGCGGGCGATAGGCTGACTCCCTGTCACTATAATAGTCTCTCTCCATCTTTATAATACCTCCATATTTTGTCTTAAGTTTTCGCGATTCATACTATTAAATAAAACACTTTTTAACCGGATTTATCGCGTATATTTACATTTTGAATTTTGACTCGACGTTTCGGTGTCTTTTCAGACCCCGTGGTCACGAGCGACTGAGGTGTCAAGCGTCGGATTGATAGATTGAAAAAAGTTATACATCATCATCTCCATCTGTTTCTCAGTCTTCGAGCGTAGCGTTCGGGATTGACACAAAACGAGCTGACAGTATCTTGAGTTACAGGTCGTGCAGCTTGCTGGATGTTAGATTTAATGTTTTTCAGGATAGGGTCCCATGTCGGTGATAGTTTCCAACCATCTTCTCTATTGAAATTAGGGTGTTTTTTAATTTCAATCGCTTTTCTGATCATTCTAGGAATGTAATGCTAATGAAAAGACACCGAAACGTCGAGTCAAAATTCAAAATGTAAATATACGCGATAAATCCGGTTAAAAAGTGTTTTATTTAACCTCCATATTTGTCAAACGTGACATCAGATGGTCTTGTAACCTCTGGTGTTCTGCCCACCCCATAAGGGGTACAGGCGTGTATGTATGTACAAAATGTAATTTTTAATTCTTATATACGACTCTCTTATACTTTATAATCTTCTTCTTCTATACTTATTTATTTATTTATTTATTTATTTATCAGTCACAAAATCCACAGACCTTAAATTTAAAATTTTAACAAACAAATAAATAAATAATAAATCTGTAGAGAGGTCAATTCTGTACATGAAATATTTTTTCAAAATAACTATCAGGTCTATTTTTGTCTGTCTGTCTGTATGTTCCTTATAGAAACAAAAACTACTAGGCGGATTTTAATGAAACTCGGTAAAATTATTCTTCATACTCCTGGGCAGGTTATAGTACTGGAACCTCTGCTTCTATTGAGCAGCCACTTTTATTTATAAAACCCCTGGAATATAACATTCCAAGTAATAGTATTAGGACTAGTCTAGTTAATTTAAACTAGAGGCAATGACAATAGATAATAAGACTTCTAGCTATAATCAAAATGTAATTAGCACTTGTATCCCAGCTGCAAAATTAAAATGTAGTAAAAATTTTATAAATGTAGCTCATCAAAATATTGAGGGCATGCTGGGTAAGGATTTACAAATTGAACTTTTCATGAATCAGGAAAAAGTAGATATTTTGTGTGTAACGGAGCACTGGCTAAAAGACCATCAAATGATATTATCATTCAATAATCATCAAATGGCTAGTTCATACAGTAGAATCCAGGCCAATTGTGGCGGCTCCTTGATTATTACACACAAAGGAATGAAATTTAAAGAACGAACAGATATTGTTAGTCTTTCTGTTGAGCAAACCATTGAAATGGCATGTATTGAGCTAGGGAAAGTTATCATAATAAGCGTATACAGGAGGCCAGCTTCATCCTATGATTTGTTTGAAAAAATCATGGAGGAAGCTTTACTTAAACTTAGTAATACTAAAAAAAATATCATTGTCTGTGGTGATTTTAATATTGATTTACTAATCCAATCATCCCTTAGCCAAAGGCTAACAAATTTGTTTCTTTGTTATGGACTTAAAAATCTCTTTTTAGAGCCTACACGAGTAACATCCACTTCAGCAACATGTATCGATAACATTTTCACAGATGCATCCCCCAACACCCAATACATAATTAATAAGTTAAAATCAGATCACAGCGGGCAACTAGCATCTTTAAACATTGGCACAAATAAGGCAATAAGAAGAGAGTTTAAGTTTGTACCCATGAACGACGGTCGGCTGGAGAGATTCAGAAGTAATGTCTTGGATAAGTTGTGGGAACTTAAATGTTATGATGACCCCGCTATGGAATATAATTGTATTTTTAATTTAATTAAATGTGAGTATAATACAGTATTTACATCAAAAACAATTAAAACAGATGATAACTCATTTAAGTTTAGTGACTGGGCAACAGTAGGAATATTTAAAAGCAGAGACAGATTATATGAGTTATATGATGAAAAAACATACAATCATAGTGAAAATTTTAAGGAGTATGTAAAGAAATACTCCAAAATGTTCAAAAGTGTATGTAGAATTACAAAATCAAATTTTATTAATAATAAAATTCAAAATAGTGTTAATATTCCTAAAACTACTTGGCAAATTATTAACAGCGAAACTGGAAAGTCAAACATAAGAAACGCGGAATATAAACTGAAAATTGGTGATCGACTGTTGACATCAGATACAGAAGTTGCTGAAGCTTTTGAAAAATTCTTTGCAGACATTCCAGTTTCGACTACGAAGACATTAAATTCATCAGTCAAAGCTGCACAGTCTTTTCTTGAAAATAATGTAAATAAGTGTAAAACTAACTTTACTTTCAGGCATGTTACTGAAAGTGAGGTATTGAAAGCTTTTAAAAGTATAACAATTAAGAACACTGCTGATCTGGATGGTATTTCTGTTAAAATCATCCAATCTATCATTGACGGTATTGCACCTTATTTAGCCAGTATATTTAACAATTGTGTTGATAATGGTGTGTTTCCGGACTTAATGAAACTTAGTAAAATTATTCCCGTATTTAAAGCAGGAAGCATGACTGACCCCAGTAACTTTAGACCGATCTCTATATTGCCAACACTCAGTAAAATTTTTGAAAAACTTATTTTGAACCAACTAGTGGTACATTTCTATAGCAATAATATTATGAATCCGAATCAATTTGGTTTCACACGGGGTCGCTCAACAACTGATGCCAATGTTGAGCTTATCAAACATATATTTGATGCCTGGGAGAAGTCACATGATGCCTTTGGTGTCTTCTGTGATCTGTCCAAAGCTTTTGACTGTGTTCACTACGATACACTCCTCATGAAGCTTCACCACTATGGAATCAATGATAGGGCACTTGATTTTATGAAATCCTATCTATGCAATAGAATGCAAAGAGTTGATATTAATGGAAAGAGATCATCGGGATCAGCAGTACATAGGTGGATTGTTTGCTGATGATACCTCTTTTCTTTTTAAAGTGAGTAGGCAATTGAAGCATTGCTTTGAAGTAAACAATTGTATTGAAATTGTGGAAAATTGGTTTTCAGCCAATAACCTGCTCCTCAATGAAAATAAAACTAAATTTTTAAAATTCTCATTGCCTAATGTCCGGCATGTAAATACTAATTTAATTGTAAAAGGACAAGAATTGAGCCCTGTAAATTCAGCAATGTTCCTTGGCATAACCCTAGACGCTCAACTACAGTGGGGACCACACATAGAAAGGTTGGCGAAGAGACTTAGTTCTGCAGCATATGCCGTCAAAAAGATGCGAAATATTTCTAATGAAGCTACTGCGCGATTGGTTTATTTTGGTTATTTTCATAGCTTAATGACATACGGCATTCTCCTGTGGGGAAATGCCGCCGATATTAAAACTATCTTTGTGCTGCAGAAACGGGCTATTCGCGCAATCTACAAACTTAATTCCAGAGCGACGCTTAGAAATAAGTTTAAGGAAATAAATATTCTTACGTTTGCGTCACAATATATCTTTGAAAATCTGATGTTTGTAAAAAAGAACTTAAACATGTTCCGTAGAAAATGTGACTTACATAATGTTAATACTAGAAATAAGTATAAGCTAGCCGGCTATGATAGTAGACTTCATAAAGTCACTAAATCATTTATGGGTCAATGCATACGTTTTTATAATAAGGTTCCCACAAATATTCAAGACTTACCACTTGATAAATTTAAAGTAACTATTAAACAAAAATTGTGTAATAAAGGCTTTTATACAATATCTGAATATATGGACGATAAAAGTCCTTGGTTGTAATTGTTTTTCTAAAGTGCTCAATCTCCAACTCCACCTTCAACTCCATCTCCATCTCCAACTCCATCTCCAACTCCATCTCCTTCTTATCCAACGCCATCTACATCTCCTTCTTGTCCATACAACAGCAAGAACGTCATGCTCCCTCAGGCGGCATGGCTAGCGGTAGCGTCGGGTGTCGGGTCACCCTCTTCCCTAAAATATGGTTGAGGAGGGTGATGGCTGGTGCTTGCGTTATACTCGTGAACGGGTGCTGCTAGCGGTGCCAGGTCGTTTTGCTGATGACTTTATGACTTTTTTTGAACTTGACTTTGACTTCCCCATTTCCGTGTCCACGTCCTGTCTATGTCCACGACTATCCTCATCTCCATCCACATTATCTGTTTTCTCTCTCACCTCTATAGCTACGTCTATCTCTGCTTCTATCTTTGCCTCTATATCTATGTCTACGTTTCTCTCTAGTACTTGATTGCCTATTGTATAAATATAATAAGTAGTAGACTCCAGAAGATCAACTCGTTCATGGGTCAATGTGTACGCTTCATTTTATAATAAAATCCTAAAATATTTAAGATTAACCTATTAACCCTTCGATAGATTTAAGGTTAAGTGTTATGTGAAAAGTTTTACTTTAAGATATCCGGATGCAAGAAGTTGGGATTCCCTGGCTGTAAATTGTTACTCTGTATTATTTTTCTCTTATTTTTAAAAGATGATTGCTGTTGAGTTTCTTGCCACTTCTTCTCAACAGATCGACTTTCCGAAGTGGTGGTAGATTCAGTTCAATTTGTAAATTGTTTGACTTATTTCAAATGTATTTAAATACTTACGAAATAAAGAATATTTGAGTTTGAGTTGAGTAAATGTTGGAAAAACGGGAGAAGTTACTTCATTTTTTAAGCTTCCGTCGCGTGTGCAGCCTTAATGGTTAAAACCACATAGAAATCATGTCAGAAATATTCTTCATAAAATTATATAAAAAATATCTCACTCTATATTTTATGGTTGACTCACAATAACACGTGTAAATCCCGATAGCTTAGCAGTTCGGAGCTTTCTGATTATATTTGTTTACTCTTACGTTTATAATACTGTCACTCATCCCTAATTAAAAAAAGAACATTATTACCTATATTCAATAAAAAAAGAATCATAGAAATCGGTATAGAAACACCAAACTTATACATGAAATACGCTAATAACCCGTCGCGCGTGAATACTGAATGATATTATAAGGATTATTTTTGCGTAACGGTTGCCGCGCTCGACGCGGCCGGCTCGCGGCGGTGGTAGGGTATAAAGAGGCGAGCGTTTTGGCAGGAAAAAAAAAAGCGCAAGCTTCATAATTCTTTCAATATTTTGGCTGTTGATGCGTTCAGAGCGTTCGACTTTATTGACAGACAATAATTGATATTTAAACCGTGCTTATCAGCGCGACTTTTAGTCTTTAAATAGTTTATTTGAATTTCTTTTGTTGTTATTTTATATAATAGGTATAAGTTTTTTTGGTAGTGTTTAAATATTCGGTCAAATTCCAAATTTTGGCTAATTTATGTTCAGTTTTTTTTTTTGTATTTTTTAGGTAAAAGCGTAGGTACTTTTATTAATTATTGTAGTTATAGGTATTTATTTTTCAGTAAAGTAGGTATAGGTAGATAGCATTGCACAGGCGTTTCAGCGTTATTTTCATTTCTTTTACTGTTTTAAATTGTACATATTTCTGGGTATAATTCTATTTGGATATTTTAGTTTAAACAGGCACTTAGATTTCCAATTTAAAAGAACGCAATTCCCAGTAACGGTGTGTTTTGCAATGACAATTAATAAGGCTCAAGGGCAGACTTTTCGTGTTGCTGGAGTAGATCTCGGTGTCAGTTGTTTGTCGCATCGTCAGTTATACGTCACTCTTTCCCGGGTTAGCTGTTCTAGAAATCTTCATGTTCACGTGCCGGACGGGTCAACTTTCAATATAGTTTACTCGGAAGCTTTGCGCTGAAGTATTTTCGATACTTAAGCCTCATGTGAAAGTGATCTAAACAATTAATTGGCAAATATTATAAAATGCCAATCGTTATCCTTACTAACATTATAAATATGAAAGCGTGGATATTTGTTCAGCTTTCACGCAAAAACTACTCGACGAATCATGAGAGGTACTAGAAGTAACATACGATACTTTTTATCCCGAAATTATTGCGAGCGGAGCCGCGGGAACAGCTAGTTCAACAAATACTCTTGTTTAGTCATGATCGTTGATAACCGCTGGATGATGGCGGCGCGGGACCGAGGTAGGTGCAGAACCTTGGGAGAGACATTTGTCCAGCGTCTTCTAGGTGATGATGATGATGTTGCACCTAGTTCCCGTCCTTGTGAAGTTGTTGCTATCTTTGCTGTTGAAATCGATATTTACTATAGATGTTCTATGTCATGAAGTCCGTTTTGCTATGAATGTTGTCAAGCGTGCACATGCACATTGTTTTTGTGTGCGTAACCTCGGGAGCGCTCAGTGCGCTTAATTAATGGCATTACTTTTACACACACAAACGCGTTTGTCGGGATCTGTCACTACTACAATCAAAGCCAAACGGTCTTCGTGAAATAGAATATCTGTACTTAGACTTTCATGTCAAGACCATACCACTTGTTTATTAATCCCAAACTTACTAAAAACTTAACATTTTGTTACTCTCGGATTAACTAGTCCTAGACCAGTCTATTATGCTTGGAGTAGATAGTTTTTTACTTATACTATAGTTAGATTTTAAGATATTGCCACATCGAAATGTTTTTTTATTTTATTTTAGCACTTTAACACGCCGACATAAGGTCGCGTAGGTATTGCATAGAAATCGCGACCATAGACACCGCTCAGATATTGAAATCGTTCCAAAAATCGATAAAAAATAATGGTAAATGCTATGTTTACTAACAAACTATGGATCATTGGTCTGAAAATAAACGTTTTATTTATTTATTTATTTTTATGTAAATTTTGAGCAACCAAAGTTCGGAAAATAATGTGAAGATTGTATTTAAGTTATTTCTAGACATATGGATTTCATAACTACGTGGTTTATTAAGAAAAAGTCTTTTTAAGACGTGTTTTCGAAAAACAAAACTATCGAAATCATTAAATCATGTTTTTTGAGCAACCAAAGTATCGATAAAGATATTGTTTACACATATCAAAATTTCAGATCCGCTCGTCTTGTCATATGCTCATAGTTTGCGATGAAAGTCAATGCATTTTTTCAATATGTCGCCTTAAAACATATATGAGAATTGTTCTGAAAATAACCGTTTTATTATTAAAGAACTGCTCGTCGACGTAGGTACAGAAGGCAGCAGATCAAGCGTTACATTACCTGTCAAATTTCCCCAACCAATTTTAACTTAATATCAAGGGCATAGGGTTAAGATTCAAGTAAATTTTTTTGACAGATTTGTTACGCTTGATGTGCTGCCTTCTGTACCACCATCTTGGGCATTTGCAAAGTCTAAATAGTTTAGATAGACGCTCAGCAGAAGCAGTGTAAATTAAAAGCATTAGGACTTTGTAGACCGATTTTATGATACATCAGCTAATACACATCTATTCCCTCAAAGTCAAAGTCAAAGTCAAAAGAATCTTTATTTCGTAAGTATTTAAATACATTTGAAATAAGTCACAATTTACAAATTGAACTGAATCTACCACCACTTCGGAAAGTCGATCTGTTGAGAAGAAGTGGCAAGAAACTCAACAGCAATCATCTTTTAAAAATACACAATAACAATAACAATTTACAATCTTCTTGCATCCGGATATCTTATAATAGAACTTTATACTCTCCTCTGATGAGATGACAAAAATTAAATTGCAACTTCACAATAACTTTCTGAAGGCTATTCATTGACAAGCTCGTTAAGTCCATTTTATTAAAGCAAACACGATTGATTCCCTTGAGCTGGTTAAAATGTACATCACTCTTAAGTAAAACTCCATAAGACTCAATTTCCATTAACAATTTGTGACCTTACTAGTCTAAGGTTCTTTCGAAGGCAAGGGAAGGTATTAGTTTAAAATGTTTACATTCCTGGATTCGTTTTTAATTGCACTGAAAACCTTCGAGTAATGGAGCTGTTACGTAGTCAATAGAAATGGGAGATATTTTTAAATTGCGTATGGGCAGAGATCCAGTGGTATTACCTAATTAGAAAAACAAATTATAAAATGTTAAAGGCGCTGAGAGCCGGCTAAGAATAACCCTACTGATCTTGGATAAACTTGGTATATTGGCCTGCCGCCAATTATCATAAAGTAAAAGTCAAAATATCATGTATTTCGTAGGTACTTTTACAAACTTGACAAAAGTCACATGAACAATTGAAATTAGTCTACCACCACTTCGGGAAGTCGATGTGTTGAGACAAAGTTGCAAGAAACTGTACAACAATCATCTTTTTAAAAATTGTTTACATATACACAACCAAGGACTTTAATCGTCCATATATTCAAAAATTCTACACAAGTTTTGTTTAATAAATCTGGAATATTAGTGTTAGGAAACATATAAATGAGTTGGTAACTTTATGAAGCCTACGGTTGTTGCCGGCTAGTTTTAACTTATTTCGTGTATTTACATTATTTAATTCACTCATGGAACCGAGTTTATAGATTTGTAGGTATGGTATGGATATCCGTGGAGTTTTCCCATAAGAGGTCATATGATATTTAACTGTGAAAGTAACCGAAATAAACTAGTCCCGCAAATAAACTTATGAAGCATTAGAAATATTTCGCATTTTTAAAGGTTCATTTGTATAACTGAGCCCGCTTGCCAATCTATCGATATGCAGTCCCTACTGGTGTTTTGAGTCTAGTCTCATGCCTTGGCCAGTCTTGAATTATTGTAGAATTTGCCGGATTCTATTCTTGTAAACAGCTATGGCGTTGATGTGTTCCAGTTATGTTTTAGGAAGAGCCAACTCGCTATGGGAAGCAGGGAAGGAAGTCGTTGTTGTGGCGCCGTGGGTACTGTGCATATCAAACGATATCGCAGGTTAAGCGCGCTCGGTGCGGCCGGTACTAGGATGGGTGACCGCCGACCATTCATTTCTCACGGCGAATTCCGTGCTTTGGAGGGCAAGTTAAGCTGTCGGTTCTGGGTGCTGTATACTTGCTGTATGCTGTATACGTTAAGGTTTGTCAGAAGCCATCTCGGCGCTCTGAAAATTCTGACATCCACCAACCAGCACTGGGCCAGCTGGGTGGATAATGGCTTATACCTCCTCGTCACCCAGTTGAGGGACTCGTAGCCCATTGGGCTCATTACTAAGAGTCGTGATGATGTCTGCTTTGGCGTTGATGTCTTTCGGTAATGATTTAGGGAGAGCAAGCTCGCTCTTAGCCCATGTGATGTCATGTTCGAACTCGTCTGCATCTACCGTCAAATGCAGTTGAGCTCAAACTTGGGGTCAGTCAACTTTAAAAATACATATATACATTACCCCTTTCTCTTTTTGGGGTAGGAAGAGACTAAGAAACGCCGACTGCTACGATACAGACACACCTATTTCGCTTCCTCCACGTTTATTAATTGTGCATGAAGCATGATCGCCGGTTACGGGTAGTTTTAACTAGACCCATTTTAAGTATCCAATTGGTCGACATACGTTTGCCTAAGGCGGCCCCTTCTCACATCACCATCCAATCGTGCTCTGTGCACCTTTTTCGTAAATCTACTTTCACTCATCCTTTCCAAATGTCCAAACCACTGTAGCATACCCTTTTCAATCTTATTTACTACGTCTTCTTTCAATCCGCATCTCTTTCTTATTTCACTGTTGCACATCCTATCAATCATTTCATTCCACACATGCTCCTCAAAGCTCTCATCTCCACAGCATTAATCCTGCTTTCATGTCTCGTCTGCCACAATCAAGATTCACTGAAATAAGTGTTGGCGCCAAAGCTCTCTTAATTAGGTACGGCAAGAAGAGCCTTATTCGGTAAAATTTTTCTTATCACACACTATTTCCTGCTTTCACCCTCCTTTCAATATGACCATAACATTTCCCATTTCTTGTAAGCTTTAAATTTAAAAAATATATGGCATATTGATGAACGTGGAAGAAGCGAAAGAGGTATGTCTGGATCACAGCAATTGGTGTTCCCTTGTCTCTGCCTACCCCAAGGTTACATTCGGGCAGTCCCCTAGCAATGTCTGCAAAAATTTACAATAAATTACCTAAACACATACAGAGTATCACAACACTAAACATTTTTTAGAAACATTGAAGAAAATATTAATCATGAAAAGCTACTACACTCTAGACGAATTTCTAACCGATAAACTACTAAAATAGATCGGAGAAATATTTAATTTTTAAATTTACTGTGTATTAAATTGAACAAAGTACATTAGTCATGCAAATTCCTCCTCTCTCCCAAAATTGCAGCGCTTAACAAGGCCCTTAATTGTCATTTTATGGTTAATTATTTTTACCATGTATAAAAATGTTTTAAGGCAGCAATAAAGAATTGAGTATTGAGTATTGGGTAGACATGGGTATAAATTGATTTTTAGAAAAAGCAATTTATCCTAAAAGTTTTTCTCAATAGGTTTTTATCATTATGTGATATCCTATTTGATTCAAAAGTTCTTTGCATTTCAAAAGTTTATTGATATCAGAATTTTTGAGCTTCAAATTTAATTTTCAAACCACTTGAATGAATATCACTATTTGCGATAAAAAAAACATGAACCCATAGTCAAACCAGACATGTTCGGTTATTCACTTTTCCTGAAGGCTAGAAAGACAAGCAATCGAATATTAATTGAGGAGTGAGTGGCATAAGATATGCTATGCAAATTTTGATAAAAATCTGCTATCTGTTTAATCTAAGTTATTAACATTCAAGCTGTAACTTGAGTTACTAAAATGGTCCGAGAAACAATGTCACTATTGTAGTAAGGACTTGCCAAGGTAGAAACAAATTGGCAACCAGGCTTTTTTGAGAGTGCTTAAATGACGGCTGGTGGCGTTTATTACAAACGACATTGTCTTTATGCAAGAGTTCGAATCCTAATGGGTAATTATTTTTGTGAAGAACACAGATATTAGCCATGAAGTATGTTCATATATTTCTTAAGTTTATTTACTTATTAAATAGTATTTTCTTTTAATTAGAAAAAAAAAGTTTTTTTTTCAGAAGAGATAAAAATAAATAATTTCAATGTTCAGTTTTTTTATATGAAATGGGATTGTTAATATATTATTTTGTATTTTTTGTAATAAAATGAAAATATTTTTTTATTTGAGAATATTAATTATTGTATTAAGTAATGCGATCGAGCGACATGAAGAACCTGTCCCGCTGTGGGCGTCTCCTGGCTGATGATGATGGTCGATCTCATTTACGGTGGGTTTTAAAATAGAATCTCAATCCAAAATCCAAATTTGTGCCATACACAAACAAATCTGGATTGTGGTTGTCATGGCAACGCCCATACATTTAAGTATTTACAAAGAAGGATTTTGGATTGAGATACAATATTGAAACTCACCATTAATCGATAATACTAGCCATCCTTATTCATGTTGGCAATATTGATTTGTTGACGTTTTAATTAGGTTCGTCAGTTTGGCACGGAACAGATCCATATGTATCATAGATTAGCATTGTTTTTGTCTTTACTATGGATGTCGAGAATCGAATATCGACACTCGCCATCGCTCTCGAGCGCCCTCTGCACTGAACAACACCTACCTACGCCGCGCATGAGAGTGCGGGCGAGGGGCGAGACGGACGAGGCGCGAGGACGCGCGGGTTGCGGGTCGCGGGCGCCGCGGGGATCCTACGCTCGAGCCGCGGGCGACGTCACTGCTACTGCTACTACGGACCTTCTATGAGACCACCGCGCGTGCAAAGTTATATTGTTTCCTTTAAACTTCATGAAACCAACGCTATAGAAACTACAGTCCGCATTAATTATTAATCTCCAACATCTGAGACCTCAACAAATTGGTCCTTCGAGCCGGATCTATGAGACCACCGCGCGTGCAAAGTTATATTGTTTCCTTTAAACTTCATTAAACCAACGCTATAGAAACTACAGTCCGCATTAATTATTAATCTCCAACATCTGAGACCTCAACAAATTGGTCCTTCGAGGAAAAGAAGTTTAATAAGGGAGCAACGTGTACGAGAGGACTTCGGACTCGCTTTATTCGAGAAACGTCGACATAAGAACGTGGCAATCGAATCTGGAAGGAAATTGATAAACAAAGGCAAAAAGAAGAAATACTAAGTGGTTGGATAAGAAGTTTTGTGAGTTCGTTCCAAATTCCTTTATCTCTTTTACCTCATATTTCCACTTTCTTTGTTCCAAATAAATAGCCGATGTGAGTCAAACATACGTAGTCATCCTTCAATTTGTTTAATCGTAATCTTTTTTCAATATTACTACAAAAAAAAGTAAGTTATTCGAAACTTACTACCTATTTAATTCAAGTAAAATACATTCATTTGTGTCTTTCGCGGGCGTTAAGCAAATCTTTTCCTCTTAATATAGGAATTAGTTACTTAACAACTGTCACGCGCCGCTTTGCATACGTGTTCGGCCATTTTAAACCTTGCTATTCTAACAGTAATTTCAATATTTAGTTTGACTAACAAATAAGACATTTATTCTTGTTCTTTTGCTCACTTTTAGCAAATCTTTTAATATAACCGGTTTAGTTGCCCTGCGCCGCTTTGCATACGTGTACGGGCAAAGGTCAACAGTTCTTTGGTCTATCTTTATTAGCTAACAATCTTTAAAACAGTGCTTAATCTTCATTCTTCATTCAATTATACTTTATTTTGTTGCGTTTTGCTGGCGTTTAGCGAACGTAGCTATCATTGCATCTCAATATGCCAGACAATATTAAAACTTTAATCAAGAAAAGATCTTCTATTAAATCGAAACTAACCACATTTAGTAAATTTTTAAATATCTTAAACAGCTGTGCAACTCTAAGTGAGCTTCAAACTGCCGAATTGGAATGTCGACTTAGTAAAATTGAAAAGTTAAATTGTGATTTTGATGCATTACAGAATGAAATCGAGGCGCTTTGTGATTCCAATGACGAGGATAATGATGCATTAGAGCGTGAGCAGTTTGAAAATGATTACTATGCACTGCTAGCCAGTGGCCGCTGTCTGTTGTCATCTACCAAGCGGAGAGATTCTGCAGCAGGCTTCAATGATGCGCAATCAGGTGAGGGTTTCAAGGGCAGCAATGTCCGATTGCCTAAAATTGACCTACCACATTTCGGCGGCAGCTATCAGCATTGGCTAGAATTTAGAGATATTTTTACTTCAATCATTCACAATAATAATAATATAGCAAATATCAACAAATTTCACTATCTTCGAGCATCACTTCATGGAAGTGCATCCTTAATCATTCAGCATATTAATTTTTCAAGCGAAAACTATCAAATAGCGTGGGATCTATTACTTGAGCGGTATGATAATCACCGTCTGCTTGTAAATAACCACGTACAGGCCTTATTCAACATTAACCCCATACAGAAAGAATCTTGTAAATTAATTAGAAATCTAGTTGACGGCACTACAAAAAATATAAGGGCCCTTACTATTCTTAATCAACCCACTCAATACTGGGATACTATAATTATATTTATGATGTCTTCTAAATTAGATAGAGTTACATTAAGATATTGGGAAGAGCATAGAAATAAATTAAGTGAGAGTCCGACTTTAGATACCTTTATTACATTTTTAAGGAATCGGGCTGACTTATTAGAAAGTTTGGAAGATCATGACAATAATAGTAATACTAGCAATTCAAATAATAAAATTAATTCTAAACCAAACTTTTTTGAAAATTCTAAAACACATCCTTTGTACTGTCCCTTATGCAAAAAAGATCATCACTTATTTAATTGTGATTCATTTAAAGCTCTTTCAGTGGAATCGCGCATAGAAAAGGCTAAACACTATAAAGTTTGTTTGAACTGTCTACGACTTGGTCATAGTAGCAATAAATGTAGCTTATCCCATTGCAAATACTGTAAGTTCAAACACAATACTTTACTACACTTGGAACAAAACAAACCCACATCCACCCAAAGTATCGTCCTTACTAGCGACATTGTCACACCTACTACGGCGCCACATATATTATTTTCCACAGCTCTCGTGAAAGTGATTGATGGCCACGGTAAAGAACACACCTTAAGGGCACTGTTGGACAATGGAAGCGCAATAAATTTAATTACAAAAAGCTGCTGCGATAAGCTGCAATTAAGGCGAGGCTCCGAGACTACGGCAGTATCAGGTTTTAATAATCATTTTACTACTAGTACACAGTCATGCAACATATTTATTAAATCTTTATATAGTGACTACGAAACAGATATACATTGTATAGTCTTGCCAAAAATAACTTCCAAGATACCGTGTTCTTTTATAGACATCAGTAATATTTGTTTGCCTTCCGGCATAAGTTTGGCTGACCCATCATTTAATACACCTTCAGATATAGATATTCTTTTAAACGCAGAAATTTTCTGGGACGTTTTGGGTAAAGAATCAATAAATTTAGGTAAAAACATGCCTGCTTTACGGGAGTCAAAGCTAGGCTGGTTAGTCACAAAGCACACAATATCGCCCGTTTCATCAAATTACTGTCTTTTGACACAAACTGAATCAAATCCAAATCTTGATCGTTTTTGGAAACTTGATACTCTTGATTCAAAACATACCTTGACCGTTGAGGAGGCGGCTTGTGAGAAACATTTCATGCAAAATACAAAGCGCAATGAGGAAGGCCGGTTTGTAGTTAAGATGCCTCTAAAACTTGAACCTAAGGTACTCGGTGATTCATTCATGATAGCTAAAACTCGTTTTCTTTCTTTAGAGAGACGATTCAAGCGTGATCCTAAATTTAAAGAAAAATACTTCGCCTTTATGCATGATTATGAGACTCTAGGACACATGACAGAAAATAATGAATTAATACCACAAAATAAATCACAAGTAAATTACTTTCTTCCACATCATGGTATAATTCGCGAGTCGAGTACTACTACAAAGTTTCGTGCCGTGTTCGATGGTTCAGCAGCTACTTCTACTGGTTATTCTCTTAACGACTTACAAATGGTTGGTCCTACTATTCAGGACGATCTTTATTCTATTATTTTGCGTTTCAGACAGCATAAATTCGTAGTTTCTGGAGATATAGCACGTATGTATAGATGTCTAGAAATGGATCCTAGCCAAAGATCATTACAACAAATAATATTTCGCTATGATTCCACTAAGCCATTAAAAACTTACACGTTAAATACGGTCACTTACGGCACGGCATCTGCACCGTATTTAGCCACCAAAAGTTTATCAAGCCTAGCATCAAATGTTAATAATATAGAGGTAAAAAACGCTATTTTACACGATTTTTATGTCGACGATTATTTGAGTGGAAGTTCCACGATTGCTTCGACTATTCAGTTGTGCAAAGAGGTCATACAGACACTTGCATCTGCTAAATTTGATCTAAGAAAATTAAAGTCTAACAATATGGAAATCTTGAGGTCTATTTCTGACTGTGAGTCAACTAAGGTTCATGATTTTACTGATTCAAAGAACACTTCTAAAACCTTAGGCTTAATTTGGCAGTCAGATTCAGATATATTGTCATTTTCTATCAACATAGATAATACACAAAAAATAACAAAAAGGCATATTTTATCCGTAATCAGTCAAATATTTGACCCACTTGGATTAGTTGGACCTTGTGTAGTTCAAGCAAAAATAATAATGCAGAAGCTATGGATCAAAAAATATTCTTGGGACCAAAAACTATCTGATGAAATTAATAATCTATGGATATCATTTTCGAATAAACTAACCTACCTTAATGACTTAACAATACCACGTTGGGTTGTCTGCATGGATTGCTGTAGAGTCGAAATTCACGTCTTTACCGATGCCTCAGAGAGCGCATACGGTGCGTGTTTATACATTAGATCCTTCGACAATGAAGGTCATATTAATGTTCAATTACTTACATCAAAAAACAGGATCGCGCCCATAAAACCAGTTACAATACCACGCTTAGAGCTTTGTGGTGCCTTATTAGGCGCGAACCTATGCGCCAAGGTACTATCTGCTATAACATTAAATATCAATACATGTTATTTTTGGTGCGACTCCACTGTAGTCTTGGGTTGGCTATCTGCTCAAGCTAACCAGTATAAGCCTTTTGTAAGTAACCGTGTAAATGAAATACAAGAAAAAACATCCGGTTACTCTTGGAGTTATGTTCCTTCGAAATTAAATCCTGCCGATTTAGTCTCGCGAGGTCTCCCAGCAGATCAGTTACGTAGCTCAACGCTATGGTGGTACGGGCCCCCTTTCTTAAAATTAGATGAGCACTACTGGCCTAAAACACCTAGCAAAAACATAAACCATACGTTAGAATGCAAAGAAAAAATATGTCTATCAATTAATGAAAATAAAAATGAAAGTTGTATAATTCTATCTAAACTTATCAATAAAATATCAAATTTGAATAAATTACAAAGAATAATTTCCTACATACTTAGATATATACATAACTTAAATCCTAAAAATAAGTTAAATAAATTAACTGATAGTTTGACTACTGTGGAATTACAAAAATCTTTAAATATAATTATTAGACAAGCTCAATTAGAAATGTTTCCTGAGGAATATAATATCCTAAAGGCTGGGAAAATGTTACCCAGTAGAAATCGTTTGCTATCTTTATCACCATTTTTAGATGAAAATCATATAATTCGTTTAGGTGGTAGGTTAGATAACTCTCCATATTGTTATGATGTCAAGCATCCAATATTGCTTTGTAGCAAACATCACTTAACAAAAATTATATTTCATAAGTATCACATAGATTTAAAACATGCTGGGCCACAATTACTATTATCAAACATACGGCAGACATACTGGCCACTTAAAGGAAGAAATTTATCTAAAGCAACATTCAAAAAATGTTTAAAATGTTTTAGATATAAAAATCAAACTACTCAACCCACAATGGGTCAACTTCCACTAGATCGGACGACATTAGAGTTTCCCTTCCTACACTGTGCGGTCGACTACGCGGGGCCATTGCTGATAGCTGATCGCCGGGGTCGGGGCTGCAGGCTCTTGAAATCCTACATATGCGTATTCGTCTGTTTTTCAATAAAAGCCATCCACTTGGAGCTTGTTACAGATCTCACTAAAGACGCTTTCATCGCTGCGTTGACGCGTTTCATTGCTCGTCGGGGGAAACCACAAAGCATCTCGTCCGACAACGGAACGAACTTTGTTGGTGCAAACCACGAGTTGCACAGGTTGTTAACTGAGTCAAATATTCAGTATGACATGGCGCAGGAAGGTATTGAATTTAAATTTACACCCCCTTACAGCCCTCACTTCAATGGAATGGCAGAGGCCGCAGTTCGTTTAACGAAACATCACCTTAGGCGTATGTTAAATTCCGTTCATTTTACATATGAAGAGATGGCTACTTGTCTTGCTCAAATTGAGTCTATTTTAAATTCGAGACCTATCACACCCTTATCCACCGATCCCAACGATCTCACTGCCCTCACTCCTTCACACTTTTTAATTGGGCGACCACATACATCTATTCCATATCCAATAGTATTAGAAAAGAACCTGACAAGTCTTGATCGCTACAAGCGAATAGAATACATTCGTCAACACTTCTGGGGTCGATTCAGAAACGAGTACATCTGTACTTTACAGCAAAAAACAAAATGGTTGACACCGGCCAACAACGAACTTAAACCAAACGACATGGTTCTAGTAAAGGATAAAACACTTCCACCATTAATGTGGGCACTAGGAAGAATAGTTCAAGTGTTTCCTGGAACTGATGGAAGCGTTCGTGTCGCAGACATCAAAACCCGCAAAGGAACTATTCGAAGAGCCTTCAATAACATTTGTCCCATTCCAGATCAAGAAATCTAACATCATCCTGGGCGGGAGCATGTCGAGAATCGAATATCGACACTCGCCATCGCTCTCGAGCGCCCTCTGCACTGAACAACACCTACCTACGCCGCGCATGAGAGTGCGGGCGAGGGGCGAGACGGACGAGGCGCGAGGACGCGCGGGTTGCGGGTCGCGGGCGCCGCGGGGATCCTACGCTCGAGCCGCGGGCGACGTCACTGCTACTGCTACTACGGACCTTCTATGAGACCACCGCGCGTGCAAAGTTATATTGTTTCCTTTAAACTTCATTAAACCAACGCTATAGAAACTACAGTCCGCATTAATTATTAATCTCCAACATCTGAGACCTCAACAATGGATGTCCCGTCTCTTAAAACGTAGTGATTACTTGCTCAGTGATACGTACTTGAATCCAATTTCTGAATAGGATGTAAGTAGTTAAATACAATTTTCTTGTAAGACTTAGATCAAACTACAGCAACTTGCATCGTTTAAACTTACGTTTATCGCAATCGCCTTGTATAACTTACCCATCGATTGAAAAAATAGTGTCAAGCCTATCACCAAGCGAACTGTCTACCAGCCGCCTCGCGACCTTGACCTAGTGGTGTGTCTCTTCACAAAGCAAAGACAATGATGACAGAATGTTCACACAGTATGATGTGAACTAGATCGAAAGAGATTCGTCCACTTTTCTTTTGTGATTTTATTAAAGATGTCCTTTTGTGTTCTAATGGATGAGGCGTTCCGTGGATTTGATGGAAATAGATAGTTATCACTGATATGTTACACTTTTTTTTCCATCGATGAGGTGCGTGAAAATCTCTCTGACTATTTTTAATTTATTTTGTTTTTAGTAAGATTGTGGGATACGGTCTTATTATTTTTTTTATCTTCTGATTAGAATTTAAGGCCTCGTGATGAAGTTTTAAAGATAATTATTCAGATTTTGTCATATGTAGCTTTTTGTTTCGTAAGTGTCAGAAGGTTTTAATATAGGTATATCATCAAAAATGTTCAGGTTTTTTTGTTGCCGTTATTATTTAAGTAAGTTTAACAAAACTTTGCAAAATTACAAGATATTAATGGGTGCTACTTAGAAAACTAAATATCCCTAGTCGGATTTAAAAACAAGCTGACATTATACAACGTTTGATTCATTTCAACAAAATATCCACACTATTTGACGATCAGTTTGACGATGGGGTAAACCGGGGTTCGATTCCCGCACGGAACAAGAAAAAAAAAGTTCCGTGTGTGAGTGTTTATTTATTTACGTATTTATATTCTAGGTTCCATGGTATCCCATAACACAAGCTCTGCTTACTTTGGAGCCATGTAGTTGGTGTGATTGTCTGGGTATTTATTTATTATTCTGATAAGGTTTATTAAAATAAACAGGTAACAATAAGGTTTACTTCGATAAAGCCATTTTAGATTTTTACACATTAGGTATTTGACCTTTTTGGACCAAGGCGAGGGACTAAAATGTTATGACTGAATTGACAACAAACTTCACAGGTGAATATTTTTCGACATACAAACCGCCTTGTACTGTGTCGAATCAAACCAGTGACAGAGTTCAATTCTTGCCTCTATTCAAAGGTGACCAACAGGGCGTGTCTTAAAATTCCGTAGTCAAAATAAACCGTATTTAATCTATACTAGTATTATAAAGAGGAAACCTTTGTATTTTTGTATGTTTGTATTGAATAGGCTCAAAAACTACTATACCGATTTCAAAATTTCTTTTACCATTACTTAGAGGGATTCTTCCGAATCCGTATAAGCTAATTTTTATCCCGAAAATCCCGCGGGAATCGAAATTGCGCGGGTAAAACCGCGCGCAACAAAATTCAAAAAATTCAAAAATTCAAAAAGTTTTATTCATCTTAGGAATTTCACAGAACACTTGATGAAGTCAGTCATCACATACTTCGGCTTTAACTAGTTGTTGATAGTTGTTAAATAAGATATTACAGTAGACCAAGAGACAAAAAAAGCCGGCGGAAAAAAACTCTTGGCACTCTTTTTCAGTCAGAATTATCAAATTAATACAAATAGGTACAGTACAAATTGACCGTGACATGAAAAAAAAAACAAACACAAGACAGCTGATTGTGAGAGCCAATGTCATGCCACAACCAAATTGCTTACAAAGCAGATGCAATGAGCTATGGATGCACAATACGAACATGACAAACTGGGACCAGAGTATTTGAACAAAAATGGAATAAAATACATATTATATTTACAGCTAGTAAATAATAAAACAGTAACTTTTTTGCAAAGGGTAAAACGAAACCTATTACTAAGACTCCTTTCACCATCTCTCTGTCTTTCACCAGATAATGTATTTCTTTGACCGCCTTAACAACAAATAGGTACTCAAAAACAGAATGAAATAAATATTGAGAGGGATAATACCTACAACAGACATGATATAGGTATTTGCCGTTTTTATGGTAATGGACCCTGCGCAGGCGAGTCCTTTGGATGGTTATGATACTTAAATTAAATATACATACATACATAACGTCACGCCTGTATCCCTTATGGAGTACGCAGAACACCAGAGGTTACAAGATCATCTGAAGTCACGTTTGACAAATTTGAAGGTATTATAAGAGACTATTGTGTAAGTGACAGAGGGTCAGCCTACCGTCCACAAAAACGCCTTCAAAACCTCAGTCCCTTAACTGACTTTTACAGTATGCCCGGGAAGAGAAGCAGCTGGCACATTCTATGTTTTTCTTTCGCTCCCAGTCCAGCAAGCATTAAATTAAATGTAATTGTTTATATTTCGTGGTAGTGTCGCTCAGGACACTTCTTACTATTATAATTGTCCGTCAAATATCATGCGCACAATAGCCGTCATATAGGTAATCCGCGGGTCTATTTATTAAAAAAACAAAACGGTATAAAAATGGTACAAAAGGCTTCGATAGATGGCGCTTCACAAAAGGCGAAGTCTTGTCTATCATATAGGCATTTATTACACACTGCGTTTTTAAAAATAAATTAATTAATTGACGTCTGAATCAGAAACTGAACTTATAAATAACCATAGATGGTAGATATCACTTACCTACATTATAGTATACCTACAGACGTAACGCCTTCGGCTTTTAAAAGTGCCATCTATAGAGGTTTTTTGAACTAATCTTTATGAGCTGTCAGAAAAATCTTCATTAGGCGCATAACAGGACCCACATTGTTTTCGTCGACGACCGTTGAAGGCCGCCCTTCAATTCGTCATGTAAAGGAACCCGACCTCTCAAATTCAGCAAACCATCGCCTCAGGGTGCTAAGACAAGGTCACGGTACCTATAGATATCTACAGTAATTCAACTTCATACAAACGGACGAAACGTGAGCTATACTTACGCGGCTCGATCTCGGCATGCGGCCAGTCACGAGTGTCTGCATGTTGAAACAATTGTTGATTGAACTTCACGTTTGTTATAATTTGCGGATTGTTTATACTTTTAAATTTAATAATACTTTTTTTTTCGTACGTTTCAGTCGAGACACAAGTATTTTTCGGTCGCTAATTTATAAGACCGATTTGTTATTCAAACGTAAACATGGTTTTTAGACACAAAACGTATTTTTGTTGAACACTTCCAATGTTTTTTATTAGTTTATATAAGAAAAGTATATTTACAGTCACAAAACTAAATGGAAGTAAACACAAAGTACGTAAACTTAGTAAAATTTATTTCAAAGATGAGGCCGAGTTGAATTACTGTTGATGTCTGTACCGTGACAAGGTGTTTCTCTCCCAAAAGCATTTTTAAGACGAGTGGCACAATCTTGCGGTGAGAGAGAATTTTTAAAATCATAAAAAAATATCACTCTATTCAAACTTAATTCCATTATCGTTGCGCACGTAGAACTTTCATGTGTAATAAAAACAATTGACAAATGATTTCCCGCCTTATTACTATAAAGGGGTAGCAAGTCATTTAAAAAAATAACACATTCGAAATTCAAATAGTTCCGATTAGCTAGAAGTGCAAACCTTTTCGTGTGCACCGTGTAGCCCACGCGTAGCCACATAATAGCCCTAAAGATAGAACCTAAAGTTAGCCTTTATTTAACACGCAATAGAGTGCACAATGTTACAATAATAAATGAAAGCGAAAGGAAAATAGCCGCTACAAAAGCACTCCGTAACGAAAACGGAACGAAACACATGACTGGATTACTAGGCTGACAGAATAAAGCAGAAGTTATATTCTCTGGGAAAAGTATAAAGATATACAAAGCAAACTCAACGTTAGGATGACGAGACAAAGAGCGCAATTACGAAAACAGAATCCGAAGCGCGGGAATATTGACATGCGTATTTTCCTTTAGAACGTTACGGTTGAATTTATATTTAGAATTCATTCATGGATTTCGAACAATGATTTCGAACACGAAGTGTATTCAATATTTGCCGCTCTTTACAAGTTTGACAGCCAAGCTCGGATTGTAAGAGACATGCGCTTTATTCGTTTAATTTAACTGGTAGGTGTAATTACTTTGTAAGTTATGGACTCCTGGTATTTTCGATCACCAGCGGGCCGGAATGAGACCGGGACGGGCTGCCACGAAAACCCGGCCTAAAAAAGTGCTGATACCTAATTAATTGTATATTAAAAGCCGCTAATCTCGTGAGACATATTCCAAAAAGGTACTTTTGACTTTAATAGCTACATTTTAATTACAGATTTTAAGAAAAATTTAGATAAAGAAATTGCAAATTCAGGTGAAAAATGGTAAAAGATAAAAATTATATTAATCATTTGTAAAATTTTATAATTAAATTTTAAATATTAAATTAATTAGATTTAGAGTAGTAGTCCTCGTGTTCTTTTTCCACCAGGTGGCATGAATGACAAACGTTTATTCTAACTTTTTATAAAAAATAAGTTTTAAGTCTTCTCAATAAGATGCATAAATATGTAATTAATGATACCTTCTAAGAAAGGCCTAAGATGCTAAGATAATTCCAGCCACAGAATATTTTTTTTGGCCACGTGATCAAGCTTCTATTTTTATATGTTAGCCACGAGCCAAATAACTTTTGCGAACAATGTGTCTAGAAGCAATTTATACTATAATTATACCATAATAATTTATACTAAGTAATTATGCATTAACATTGAGATGAAAAATATTATATGACAATAAGGGCTCCCGTTCCGGAAGACGTAGTCGGTAAGGTTAGGTGCGACGACGAGCGCAGCGAGGAAGAGCAGTTAGGTTGCATATAGTAATATACGCCATAAACCCTAGAGCTTTTTTAAATAACCCCGACGTGGTCTGTGGCACGGATTGTGGCTGACATAGTTATTTAGAATTCAACTTAGATTTTTAGAGGGGAATAATGCTATTTAAAAGAAGTCTGTTTAATTAGCACTCTTTTTATAATAGCATATTTTTGACAAAGTTACCTCGTAGTAGACAATGTCGTCGAATGTAGAAAGAGAGAGAGCTGGTAGAGATCGCGTCCCAGCGATAAGACCAACAATTGTAGTTTAATATTTTTGTATTATTAAAGTGTAAATCAATAAATAAATAAATCTGGAACAAATGCTACCATGCTGGACTGGGAGCGAAAGAAAGAAAAACATAGAATGTGCCAGCTGCTTCTCTTCCCGGGCATACTGTAAAAGACAGTTAAGGGACAGAGGATTGAAGGCGTTTTTGTGGGCGATAGGCTGACCCCTGTCACTGCAATAGTCTCTCTCCATCTTTGTAGTGCCTCCAAATTTGTCAAACGTGACATCGGATGGTCTTGTAGCCTCTGGTGTTCTGCCTACCCCATGGGGGATACAGGCGTGACGTTGTGTATGTATGTATGTTATAACAAAATTGTACTTTTTAAAAAGTTATACCTACATTGTTATCGAAGTTAAACTATTCAGATTCATTACAAGGATCTAGAAAAGGTCTGTCTCGTATATCAAATATAACAGTAACATCACCCTGGGGTGGTTACTCACCAGGCTAATCTTTCTTTATTTATTGGTGAATAAACCCGCGTTTAACCTAAACCTCAGCTGATGGTAAGTAAAGATGAGGTTGAGGATGAGTGCACGCGGTAAGTACCTAGGTAACTTACGGAGGACCTGGCTCTTCATAAAATATTGCCGGAATACGTCTTCGCAGGAGCGGTAATATTTGATGGCAGATTTTATATAATTGGTGGTCTCTAAGCCTCCTACCACAATGCGGGACACACTGGGATTAGTCGCTTTTCACAGACTCTAAACGGGTCTTGCCACTGAAGGGTTTTTTTTAATAATATCCCTATATAGCTTGTGTTTTATGATACCATGTAGCGAACTAGGGGGGAACCTAGAATATAAATACATAAATAGATACACACCCAGACATGGAACATTTTTTTTCTTGTTCCATGCGGGAATCAGATAGGCAGACAGATTTTCGTCAGATGGTCGTCTTTGGCGCTGGGTTCCTCGGATCAATTGCCTTACGATTTAATTTATTTATAGAATTAAATATTGAAATCGAAGTAGAAGGGTTTCGTAGGTTCGGTTTAGAATGGCCCTGCCACCGAGTGACCGCCGATTGGTTTCCCCATCAGGGTGGGGCTGGCTAGCGACCACCTTTATGAAATCTGCCGAAAATAATACCGCTTCAACGGTGATGTGTTCCAGCAATATTATGAGTAAGTTAATGTTTTTTAGTTTTTGCATTTATAATGCGATAAATAAAATTTGCCCGACCAGGACTCGGACCTGGGACCTCTCGTTCGCCGGACGAGCGCTCTTCCACTGAGCTACCGGGGCCTGGCGGTAGGCCTCGAAATTACTTACCACATTTTTGTTTTTACGTTATATTGCAAACGTAGCTCCATCTAATGGTATAGCTTTGCAGCTTAGACCATCCGAGACCAATTTCTTTTCTGAACAGAAATTGGTCCCGGTCGAGTCCTGGTCGGGTAATTTTTATTTATCACATTTTTTCAGTTATTTATGAGTCAGTTATTTCCTAAGCTCTTGTGCTTTCACCTTTAACCTTATCTTTACCTACCTTCAGGTGAGATTGAGGTCAAATGCGGGTTAATAGAAAAATATGGGCATTCAAGGGGATATTGGCGCTATTTTCAAGTTTGACAGCCAATATTTTGTACGCATGTGCGAAACCTGAGCGTTTTGAGTTGAGACATGCGCTTTAGTAGTATGTTCTTAGATACAGTTACTACAGGTTATGGGCTCCTGGTACTTTTTTGTACCTTTCAAGGGACTGTGACGCTGCCACGTTTTATTGTTTGAACGAGGTGATCTCCGAACCTATCAGTCAGGTTTTTTGTTGTATTTAATATTTTTGTGAGAAATTCGAATTTGAATTCGTTCCCATTGAGGGTCTACGTTGGATTTTTGTACTTTTCTATGTGTCTTTGTTATAAAATCTCAAACAATTATAAATTCAACCACTAACAGCCCGTTCACACATGGCCCGTTTTACTGGATACGTTTTACCGGATACGTTTTTTTTTTCATCGATGGCGCATGGAGTTTTATGGGAGACTTCACATATGGCACAGTATTCAGTATACGTATTTTCGATACAAAAAAGGTAAAATGGATCATGTGTGAATGGGCTGTAATTTGTAAAAGTTAATAAAAAAAAATCCCCAGACAATCACACCAACTACATGGCCCCAAAGTAAGCATAGCTTGTGCTATGGGATACCATATGGCGAACTAGGGGGGAACCTAGAATATAAATACATAAATAGATAAACACCCAGACACGGAACATTTTTTTTTTCTTGTTCCGTGCGGGGATCGAACCCATTGTGACTGGCAGGTATCCATATTTAATATTGTATATCCTACTCATCATTTACAGCTTCTGTAAATGGCTAGTCCCTAGTAAATATTTGTAAAATTCGCTTGCCCGAAAATCCTTCCGGTTTACTCAATAAGAAGAATAATCGTGCAGAAGCTGATTTACATTTACAATTAATTTATGATCTCGAATACGAAGTGTATAATTTTGCCGCTCTTTTCAAGTTTGACAGCCTTGGGTACAATTACCTAAAAACCAAAGCTAAGTTTTGAGACATGCGCTTTAGTAGTTATCAGATGCATTCACTTTGCAACTTATGGGCTCTTGGTGTTTCTCCGTCAATTGCGTCATTGTGGTGGCGCTTCACAGCCGACTTCCAAAAGGAAGAGGTTCTCAATTCGTTTATAAGTTTTTTGTTTGCTTGTCACGTTATTTACAAAGTTGATTTCAAACAATATCAAAGTGGCGGGAACGGGCTTAGAAAGGGACTGTATTTTCATAAAATATAATAAAACCTCATCACCTTAGAATGGTACCTAGGTAATATATTAGGTATGTGCCGGCAAGCTATCAACTCAAGCTCCGTACCACCAAGAGCCGCCTACCGCCTTAACCGTGTAACCCGTTAAATCAGAATTCAGTCGAAGATTTTTCATATAAAACAAAATCCGACTTTTGGTTGTCATGGCCATGCATTAAAATGTTTACGAACTTTTGTATTGAGGTTCAATATAGAAATTAGTCGCTAGAGTCTGGCTAACGAAAGTAGACACTGGGGATTTTTGCAAAGTTTTTTATATGGCAGTACAAGCATAAATGTCAAAGTCCCTATAAATAAGATAGGCTTAAGGACCTGTATCCATGCCGTTAATAAATTTACAAAAAAAAAATGTCAAAGTCCTTTTCCTGGTGTCACTGTTGTCAATAGAACGGTTGTTGGTGGTTTTGGTAATCGAGATTTTGGAATTTTCATATTCGAAATAGAATTAAAAATTAAAATTTAGATGATTTCATCATCAATGAAGGAAACTTAACTTAACTCAAGGAAAGGAAAATTCATTTCATATAGAATTGCTGGATTTAGATTTTGATTACAATGAATAAAAATAATTATTGTATTTTGTTGTTTTATTTTTGATACATACCTAACATACCTAACCTGTCTCCCTTCGGGGTAGGCAGAGACAAGGAAACACCAATTGCTGCGATCCACAAATACCTCTTTCGCTTCCTCCACGTTCATCAATCTTTTCATTCATGATCGCCGATTACGGGTACGTTTGACTAGGCCCTTTTTTCAAAATGTTGCCAATTTGATCCAATTTTTTCGCCTAGACCGGCCCCTTCCGACAACACCATCCATTCTTGCTCTGTACTATATTTTTAAAACTGACTAATACTAGTCGCCTATCGTTTTAATAATATAATTCTCATCAAAATGTAGGTGGGTCTTTTTTACGATAACCTCATAAAAAAAAACAAGTATCAACTTTGTTTAATCCATGTATTTCGTACTATTGTCGAGGTTATCAGGATGGTATTTTTTAAAATTTAATACTTTCATCAGCCAGACTACATTAGTTGCTTTAGGGTTGATTTTATATTTAGAATCCATTCATGTTACGAATAGTATTCAATAGTAGAGCCGCACTTTTCATGTTTGCGGCATGCGCTATAGTAGTTTTCAGATGTAGTGACTTTACAACTTATGGGCTACTGGTATTTTCATATACTTTCCACACTACCAGGCACCGGAACGGCGCTGTCAAGTTGTGTATTTAAAAAGTTCTTACTAGGGAACTGCTTGTCGAATTTTATTAATTTTAATTTTATTCAGGAAACATTTGGATTTGCAAAAATCTTTTGTTCTTGATTGCTTTATTTTGGTGACAAATTCTTACGATATCAAAAGACGGATAAATCCGCAAGTTATTGCAAGTAACTTATAATCTTTATACTCAACAAGAACTTCTTGCGGAAATAAAGGATAGCTGCTTTTTAGACTATGAAATAAACAGGAAAAATTACTAGGAGTATTATTTCAACTATTGATTATTGAATCTCAACTCAATCTCATGAAAATAAGGTCGAAGATGTACTCAAGCACTTTTAATGTTTTTCAAATAAAAAGTTTTTATAGTAATCAGGCCTATTGATTTTAACCGAGCTTGGTGATCTAGATATGCTACTGTTACACATGCTCGAAAAAAGCATGCTTAAAAGCTTGTACGAATAAGCTCAATCGTATAATATAAATAAATCGATGCCTTGTCAACCGTCACCACCGGTGGGATTAGTTTCGCGCTGGTTGGACCTATCGTTATGGTCTGTATACATCCTTAGAGTCCGCAGGAGTCTTATGGCTATTGGCGTGGTTTCCAGCGAAAAAAACGTTACAGTGTTGCCACAGGCTTAAAAAGGGATGGTCTCTTCATAAAACACATTATGAAACTGCAGGAACGGATAGCAGGCTTCGTGTGTCGGGTGACGGGTGGTTGCTAGCCAGGCATATTCGGTAGGCGATACTACTAAGCAGGGGACACTCGGTGTGTAGTGGATTGCTATATTGAATCTCAGTCCAAAACTCTGTCATAAGATTCACAATGGTGCAGCAGTTAACAATCAGACGTCATCGTCTATCTTACAATACAAAGGAGAATTGTCAGAAATCCTGTTGACGGTCTTGCGTATCAATATGTAAAATCCTTGTTTGTAAACACATAAATGTATGATCGTTGCCATGCACTAAAATCCAGATTTGTTTTTGTATGAAAAAACTCGGATTTAAACTAAGATTCAATAAACTATAGTTGCCTTACGGTTGAATTTGTATTTAGAATCCATTCATTTTATGAAATACAATTAATTTGCCGCTTTTTTCAAGTTTTACAGATAAGTTCGGGTAAGTTTTTGCTTGTGCGAAGAAATGCGCTTTAGTAGTGTTATTTGAATGCAGCTCCTTTGCATGTTATGGGCTCTTGGTGTTTTCCTTTACTTTCCATGGCGGCGCTGTCAGGTTCGTTTGTTTGATCATTTTAATCTCGTTTCAATTTGGATTTAAAATTTCTCTTTTGATTTGACAGCTCTATTTTTGTAGAAAATTGTCGTGGCTGAAAAATTAACAGAGACCGCTTACAGAAGTCAAGGTAACATTGAGGTTACGTGATATTTTTCATTAAATACCTAACAAGCCCGCGTTTGACCTCAATCTCACCTGATGGAAAATGAAGATGAGGTCGAAGATGTAAGCACACGGGCCTATGAAAGAATATGATGATAAAATGTGATAATGTGACATATTGTATTTATGGTGACTTGCGTGATGTGCTGTAGTGCATAACCAGTTAAGTGAGTATATGCCTTCTTATATTCATAATAGCGATAGAATTATTTCATACTGAAGTCGTCGTGCCGCCGTCGTTACTGTGTGTATCATACGATATCACAGGTTAAGCAAAATTCGGCGCGGTCGGTACTTGGATGGGTGACCGCCGACCATTCATATCGCACGACGACTTCCGTGCTTCGGAGGGCACGTTAAGCAGTCAGTCCCGGGTGCTGTATACTTGTATACAGTAGTCGTTAGGGTTTGTCAGAAGCCATCTAGGCGCCCTTAAAATTCTGGCATCCACCACCCAGCACTGGGCCAGCTTGGTGGATTATGGCCAATACCTCCTCTTCACCAAGGGGAGAGACTCATGCCCTGCAGTGGGCTCATTACAAAGAGTTGTGGTGATGGTGGTTTCATACTGACTTTTTTATAAAAGCATGATGGATTAGTTTCATTTATAATCGATTGACTTTTCTTTATAAAACATTTAAAAGAGCATATATTTTGTTTGTGACCTTCCTCTTAGCGCTTTTATTTTTTAACGTTATAGAAAGAATATGTTTTTTTTTTGTTTAGAATGTCAGAAGAGAATTGAACGCCATCGACCTCACAAAATAACTGTGGGCAGCTAACGATTATTCAGAGGAATGGTGGGGCAGTTTCAATGCGTGATGCGTGAAGATGCGTGAATTGTATACAAAAAAATGGAAATTTTATATGAAAGAAAAATAGATATCTAGTCCTTAATATTAATATTGGTACGGTGTTGATGACGATTCTATCTACTTTTATCTATATATCTGTAATAATGACTCAAATAAATGAATGTTGATTTCTGACGATATCTTTTTTCTGACTGTACCTATATACGTAGTTAATTTGTAAAAATGTAGGTGGATCAATCCGGACGAACAAAACATAAGGGGGATCAATCCGGTTTTTTTTAATAATAATAACGAAAGGTGGATCGGACCGGAACTACTCAAAAATCTAACTAAAGGCTTTGTCCATATCAGAGATTGACTGTTTTCGGAGTAAAAAATTACGAGAATTTAAACATTCTCTTTTGATGAATACTACGCTTTTAAATTCTTTAGTTGAATTGAAAATCAGTCACAGTGCATATTATGGACTCCTGGTATTTACCGATCACTATTGAGTGACCAGGACTATGTGACCGGGGCGAGTTGATATACTAATCATAAATTGACCATGTATATTTATTAGGTTGTTCTCAATTGAGATAAATTGTGTTGTATTTAATGCGTATCTTTATAAATTTGTGTTTTACTAATGTAGCTTTAAGTTGTAATACTAACTAGTGGGCCAAGTTGCCATAATAAATAAAAGTATGCTCACAGCTACACGCGTTTCGGCGGGAAAGACCCGACAATCGGACAGTCGGTCGGGGATCAGGGCAAGAGGGACAGAAACCCGAATTATTATTATTATTATGCATATTTACAACTATGCTGGCTTCTATGCTGGACTGGGAGCGAAAGAAAAACATAGAATGTGCCAGCTGCTTCTCTTCCCGGGCATACTGTAAAAGTCAGTTAAGGGACCGAGGTGTTATGGGAGGCTTTTTTGTGGGCGATAGGCTGACCCCCTGTCACCGCAATAGTCTCTCTTCACTATTATAATGCCTCCAAATTTGTCAAACGTGACATCAGATGGTTTTATTACCTCGGGTGTTCTGCCTACCCCATACGGGATACAGACGTGAAGTTATGTATGTATGTATGTATATACAACTACACGCCTTTATAACAACTGATATAACAATTTCTTTTTTATTACTAAGGAGGTTGCAAGGTTGTTAAGAAAACAAATGATGTACCTAAGATTTTCCTATTGCTATTTTTTTTTAAAAAAGCTGACTTATCCTTATAGGTGTATAGCGTTTTAAAAAAAAGATTAAAAAAAAAGGTTGCAAGTCGTTTAAAAAAGTATAACAATATAACATTTGCAATTCAAATGGTTCCGATTAGTAAAGAAGTGCAAAACTTTTAGTGTGCCCCTTGCTTATGAACCGTGAAACCGGGAACTGGATGAATTTTAACTTTCGAGATTTGATTCCAGACCGACAGACAACAGGGCAGGTGAAAGTTAATAATAAAAAATATTAATAAATTAAGCTTCTTATAATGAATAAAGTATTTCTATTGGTTTATGACGAACAAATTCGTCGTAGCAAAGTACATCTCTTGTAAAATTAAACGCAGCCTTACAGAACAACACTTTTATACGAAGGGCGGTAGAACTATTCTTCTCACTCGGAGAAAAATAGGTTTAAGTACCTACAGAAATAATTAATTCATGGTTTTATTATAAATTACATACATACATAACTTCACGTCTGTACCTACCTACCCCTCATATGGTTGGCAGAACAACAAAGCCTATAAAACCATCTAATGCCACGTTTGACAAAATTTGGAGGTATTATAATGATGGATAGAGATTATTTCAGTGACAGTCAGTCTATCGCCCGCAAAGACGTCAATAAAACCTCTGTCCCTAAACTGGCTTTTACAGTATGCCCGGGAAAAGAAGCACCTGGCACATTCTATGTTTTTCTGTCGCTCCCAGTCCAGCATGTTAGAAATAATTCAATATTGGTCCTAAGTTATCGCATTAATTGCGTTCCTGTTTTATAATATGTAATAATCGTGTACCATTACATTTAAATTATATTCATACGAAACGACCTCAGGTTAATGATAAAACATGAATGATTACTTCAATAAGTTATTTTTGCCTCTTCCATATGCAGTAAAATGTCAATAACTTAAAAAGAATGCTGTTGATAAGTTAAAAGATAGACATTGTTTGGCTCCTATCGCATACCTACGAACAAATTGAATCAATACTGACTCCACTAGTTCAGGGAATAAAAAAATACACAAACTCACACTCGCAAATACACAGCATATACACTCTACACATACACTACACTACTTAATTTACACTTTCTTAAACCACTTCTTGCTTATGCTACATACCTAAGTATATGTTAATTTCAGATTTCTTTTTTGTTTGTTTTTAAATGTAATGTAATGTTTTTCTTTTTTCTTTGATTGATAAAAAGTAATTGTTTATCCTTAAGAATTTTATGTATACGAAAAAACTGTTATTAATTATTTTCTCAATCTGGCAAATACAGCTACTTTTATTTGGGTCGAGCATACACTACTCATCCTAAGCTCACAGGGCTCTGCCCTTAATTAGGGAGTAGTGAACTCAGTAAAATAAAATTATATTCCTAATTGTTAGATTATTCAAATATTGTAAAACTTTTACTGATTTTTGTGATGCTTATATCTGAAATAAACGATTATTATTTATTTAGGTGTCTTGAAAACATCCGCCAACCAGCTCGGGGACAGCTTGGTTGTTGAAAAGAATTGTGAAGAGGTGATGATTATATTCGTGTTTTATTTTAAATATTATTATTATCAATAAATTCAATTACTAAAATTACAATCTGACCTATCAGAATTAACTTCCGTGATGGACTGGGAGCGAAAGAAAACCATAGAATGTGCCAGCTGTTTCTCTTTCCGGGCATGCTGTAAAAGTCAGTTAAGGGACTGACGTTATTAGAGGTTTTTGATGGGCGATAGGCTGACCCCTTGTCACTGCAATAGTCTCTCTTCATCATAATAATACCTCCAAATTTGTCAAACGCGACATCAGATGGTTTTATAGGTATTCTGCCAACCCCATTAGCGATACAGGCGTGAAGTTATATATTATGTACCTATCAATATTCAAATCACAAATTACTTCCGCTGCTCAAAATATACTATAATCGATGAGGTATCGAGGCAGATCTAAATCGGTCAAATTTAACATTTTAGATAACAAACAATGTTAATAATAACTCGTTCTGATAGGACGATTCCTCAACTCGTTGACACGGGGTTATCATGCCCCCACGCACTTCCATTTAATTATAATAAATTATTTACAACTCTATTATAATTATACCCGGCTTTCTTTAATATTATATTTATTTTATTTATTTGCAAACTTAACCCGTCCCGTGTCCCAGGCACAGCATTTGTTCCTAACGATTTTGTACGTGTCCTAGTAACACAATATGGCAATAACGCATTCTTTGGAAATGTAAGAAGAATATTGCCATAATCTTATATGTTTCCAGAGACAAAAAAGTATTCAACTTGAAGCCACTGGGTTCAATTCCCGTACGGAACAAGAATAAAAAATATATCGAGTCTTGGTGTTAAACTATAATTTATTATATGTATTTATTTCTTTCCTAGGCTGGTACGATTTCATCATCGACCTCATCTTCACTGGTGAGATTGAGGTCAAACGCTGGCTTAGTATTGAATAAATAAAATTTGATTGTCCCCTAGTTCATCATCATCATCAAAACTCCGTGTAATGAGGCCACTGCAGGGCTATGAGTCTCTCCTCTGGGTGACGAGGAGGTTTAGGCCGTAATCCACCAAGCTTACCTGGTGCTGGTTGGTGGATGTCAGATATATCAGGGTGCCAAAATGGCTTCTGACAAACCCCAACGACTACTGTATACAAGTATACAGCATCGGGACCGACTGCTTAACGTGCCCACCGAAGCACGGAAGTCGCTGTGAGAAATGAATGGTCGGCGGTCACCCATCCTAATACCGGCCGCACCGAGCGCGCTTAACCTGCGATATCGTTTATTATGCACAGTAACCACGGCGCCACGACGACTTCCTAGTTCGCTACAATATGGTATTTGTATCAGAAGCTTTGCATAGTTCGGAGCCATGTGGTAGTTGGTGTGATTATATGGGGATTTATATTATTGTTTATTTTTAAGCTCAATCCGATGGTATTCCTCTTCATGTGACCCTTCAGTCTTCAGATTATATCCCAATCGTGAAGAAATGATGCCACGACCGGTGGAAAGAGTATTTTAATGCCATCTCCACTGAAAAAGGTATTTGGTTTAAAACCCTTTCTGCTGAGCCTCCACAAGTTCGGTAATAGTAAAATAACACGAAAAGAACTACCGTTAATTGTTTTAGACTACGTTCGGGTCATGTTCCATTGAAAATTTTTGGTTACCTAACGCGCAAGGAGGAATTGACAATTCGCAAGGAGGCGGCTGTGGGAATGCTCAGGGTGACGACGCAGCTCAAAAAGACATGGCTGTCTGCAAATCTATCCCAACTCAGGGACAGGGTTTACAGAAATCCAATACTAAGCATGCCTTCGGACAGCACAACGTCGAAGATGCAATTCACCAAATTCTACCAAGTGGAATTCCCAAGCAGAGAAGATTGGAGCAACAGCCGGGTAGTCTGCGAGGACTACAGCCCCATATGGTACACGGATGGCTCAAAGATGGACACCAAGGTTGGCTATGGAATTCACGGGGTGAGACCCAAGTATGGAGCTAGCTGCAACATGGGTCATTACCCCTCGATTTTCCAGGCTGAAATCACCGCCATTCTATCATGTGCGGAAATCAGCCTAAACAGAGGCTACAAAGGGCAAACCATATACATCTTCTCTGACAGCAAAGCTGCACTAATGGCGCTTGACTCTTCAAGGGTTGACTCCAAACTGGTGAAGCAATGCCATGAAACGCTAAACAGGCTGGCAAGCCATAACAGAGTTTTTATTAAATGGGTTCCGGGCCATTCCGGTATAGACGGCAATGAAGCCGCTGATGAACTCGCGAGAGCAGGAGCAATGGGTAGCCGATACGGTCCAGAACCATTCTGCGGCATCCCGAAGAGCCTGACGCGTTTAATACTCACCACCCAGTGCCTCTCAGAAAGCAAAAGCCTCTGGGAACTTTCATTAGGCATGAGACTCTCAAGGGAACTGATAGAGGGATACTCCAAGTCATACACAGAATCGGTAGTATCTCTTAACAAACCCCAACTACGCGCAGTGGCAAGATCACTAACGGGACACTGCAAACTAAACAAGCATATGTCCAACCTGGGTCTCACTGAGACAGCGCTCTGCAGATACTGCGAAAGCGCAGAGGAAACCCCTCCACACCTACTGTGCCACTGCCCCGCAGTTATGCACAAGCGCTCCGCTCACCTGGATAAGCACGAGCTGGAACCAAAAGAGATTAGGAGCATCGCCGTAAGGAAAATCCTAAATTTCCTGGACTCCATTGGAGTGTGCGGCGAGTTATAAATTGGGACTCACACAATAGATCTTTTAGGTCGCAGTGTGACGAGCGGACAAGACTGCTCATATAGTCCCAAAACCCCTAATAATAATAATAATAATACCTAACGCGCAAAACTGAAAGTCCCAATTGTGTTTTTTGTCATACAAAAGAGGATCTTTTCCATGTTTTAATAAAATGTAAAAATAATGAGTCATTACGAAATAAATTGTTAGTAGATACACAATGTCATAAACAAGATATTATGTTTATGTTTCACTGTGTATTAAGTTTCAAATTCACGAATGAGAATAGCCAACGAGTTATTTATTTTTATATACAATCTCTAGAGTTAAGGAAACAAATGACGTCTACCTAAGTTTTTTCTATTGTCAAATTAATTTAAAAAAAAAGCTGTCTTAACCTTATAGGTGTATTTAAAGATTTATAAAAAATGCTATTTATTTTTCAAATTTTGAAAAGTTAAAAGTATTTCTTGGATCTACGTTCGACTTCAATATCACTTAGTTTTTAGTGATGAAGAGGTACCTGAGAGAGTATGTGAGTGTAGAAGAAAATTTGCTCCTCATAAATCATAGTCTCAACAGATCATCTAATATATAAAATTCTCGTGTCACAGTTTTCGTTGCCATATTCCTCCGAAACGGCTTGACCGATTTTGATTAATTTTTTTGTGCTTATCCGGTATCTATAAGAATCGGGCAACATCTATTTTTTTTTTTATTATTTATGTGGCAAAACAACCTTTGCCGGGTCAGCTAGTTGTTAGATAAATTATGTTTTTTTGCAAATTGTATAGGCAGTCTGGTCACTATTTACCTAGTACTAGTCCTAGTATGTTCTGAAAAGATCCTATCGTCTGTAAGGACCTGTTAATGCAGGGTTATTTTCAGTTAGACTAAATCCTTATAACCCAAACTAAGTTCTAAACATAACATAATTTTAAAATAATTGTCTTAAGTTTTCACGATTCATAACGATTATATGCTTTGAACCGATAATTTTGTTACGATTAAATAGCTTTAGCATTTAACCCGACGTTCTGATGTCTTCCATGCTGGATTGGGAGCGAAAGAAAAACATAGAATATACCAGCTGCTCCTCTTCCCAGACATATTGTAAAATCACTTAAGGGACGAAGGTTTAATTGGCGTTTTTGCGGGCGATAGGCTGACCCCCTGTCACTGCAATAGTCTCACTCCATCATAATAAACATGACATCAGATGGTCTTATAGCCTCTGGTGTTCTGCCTACCCCGTTAGGGATACAGGCATGAAGTTATGTATGTATGGCCGTGATACCTCTAAAGATCTTTGATTTAAGTTCTAAACAAACTGTAGGGTAACTTATTGTTCGTGTAGGGTCAGTTTTACCCCCCAGATAAGCATGTCGTAAAAGGCGACTCCAAGTGACCGGCGCTTGGTGGTAGGGTCCCGTCAGGGTCAGAAAATCTGCCGCCAAATATTACCGCTCCGGCGTTGACGTGTTCCGGCAATATTTTATGAAGAGCTAGTTTTGTTCTAGGCCCGTGAGCTGTCATCTTCGACCTCATCTCCACTTACCACCAGGTGAGATTGAGCTTAGTCTTTAATAAAAGAAAAAAAAAAAGAGTTTTGTGGTACCAAAATGACCTTCTATGTCATTTTTTATCCGTTGGTATTCATTGTACAAGTTCCTTAAGATACTTAATTTATTCTAGACAATTTGATGTGAATGTAATTTTGTATTATTTTATTATAATAACAAACAAACATCCTTACTTTCTTATTTTTATAATACGTAAATTTCTTTGTTGTTGCGTGCAGTAGTAGGTGGAAGATTCCTCTGACCGGGAAACCCTCGGGTCAGTTATCAGGACCTTGGCTGACGCATGCGAGGTTGAGGCGCCGCTGTCGGCAAAATGAACAAAGTGGGCGGGGCGATAACGCAATGTGATGTAAGGTGTTGATAACTGGAGTGAAAGATTAACATTATAAAGTTTTTAAGAGTATTTATTTTTACCTCTCGTTTTACAGTTTTTCGTAGTGCAACAATATAGACGCTACTGCGTCAATCGGGTTCGATTCCTCCCACGTAACAAAATAATGTTCCGGATCTGAGTGTTTATCGTTAATGCATTTCGTCAGTGGAAAGGATAAAATGCTAAACCGCCAAAATGACATTTGTGGAAAATCGAGTTTAAAACTTTTTTTTCAGAAAAAAAATTATACTTCTGTTATTTCTAGAGTTAGAAAGATGTTATAAAGAGACGAAATATAATTCGATTTTTTGCCTAAATATTCAGCGTAACTGTGAGGTTCTATCCCTTTCCGTTACCAAAATAAGTGTCGCTTTAGCAAAAAAACGCTGAAGAGTAAGAAAAAACTGTTCAGGAAAAAAATGCTAAACTCTATCAACTTTGAAACCCTAACTCATCAATAAATGCTAATATACGGCAATAGTCTCATATCCATTCAACGGAAAATACTAAGCTACTTGAGGTTGTCAAATTATAATGACGAAACTTTTGCTAATCTAATACTGGTACTGGTAATGTAATTCATAGAAAAATTGCTAAGCATTTCCATATCCTCTTAAATAGCTTGCAGTATAATGTATTTTTCACTAAACATACTATCCTGATTAACCCGTATATAGCATTGAGAAATCATAGTAGGAATAGCTAGTGAAATTCTGCTAAAGCGACATCCATACTTATAATATTACTAACTATTGCGCGTGGTTTTCGAATCCAGCAAGAATTTTGGGATAAAAAATAGTCTATGTGCTTTTCTAAACTGTATACTATCACTATGTCAAATATCATTGAAACCCGTTGAGCCGTTCTTCCATAATTGAGGAACAAACATCTATACATCAAAACTTTCACATTTTTAGTATTGGTAAGATTCGGCGAACTTTTGCTAAAGCGCCAAAGTATATAGAAACATGAAAGGCATTTATCGCTGAACCTGTCTCAACTATCAAAATTAAAATCAACGCAAAAATTCTAAAGTCACAGTTACCAAAGAAAAGCGTAACAGAAAAAGTTCTTAAGCGACGTTTGTTTAAAAAAGCCCGGAAAAAGGCCGCTTTAGTCATTTTGCTTTCGATGTTTTAAGGCAATCTGTCGAAAATTTGGACTGCTAAACTGCCAAAAAAGTGCTCGGATCGCTACGAAACCTAGCCAGATCGATGCAGAAAAAAAAATGCTGTCGAACTGTATATATAACTCAATATGGCCAAATTGGCGCTTTAGCATTTTATCCTTTCCACTGACGATTTACCTATATTCTGTAATGTATAGAATGTATTTATATTGACGACCACTTTGGCGATGGGGTAATCCTGTCTGCCTCAGACGCCAGTGGTTGCGGGATCGCTGCCCACACGGAACAAGAAAAAGAATGTTCTGTGTCTGGGTGTTTATCTATTTATGTATTTATATTCTAGTTTCCCCCTAGTTCGCTACATGGTATCCCATAATACAAGCTTTGCTTACTTTGGGGCCATGTAGTTGGTGTGATTGTCTGGAGATTTTATTTATTATTATTTATTTATTTATTTTAAGTTCCCCCTAGTCGCTACTTGCACAACGCTACTAGTAGCAAGTATATACTGCAAAAAAAGTATAAAAACTAAAACTCGACTACTAAACACGCTCTAAAAATAAGGTAACAAGTAATAGACTGCGCTGAAATATTTATGTAATTTTATACGTCATACTGATAGAGATGTGTTTAGCCGTTATCATATGCCACTTTGGTTTTATTTAAGAAGGTATTATAATGAATCTGTTAATCTAAAATAATTATTATTACATATTTGAACTGTGTTAAGAAATCTCTTTCATTTGATACACGAGATAGTCGAGATTTTTAGTTAGAACATACATAACCTCTTCGGGTAGGCAGAGATAAGGGAACACCAATTACTACGATCCAGACATACCTCTTTCGCTTCCTCCACTTTCATTAATCTTTTCATACATGGTCGCCGGCTACGGGCACTTTTAACTAGGCCCTTTTTAAGAACGTCACCAATTAGATCGGCATACGTTCGTCTAGGGTGGCCCCTTCGGACAGCACCATCCATTCTTGCTCTGCACACCTCTTACGTAAATCTTCTTTCACTCATCCTTTCTAAATGTCCAAACCACCGCAGCCACATAACCTTTTCAATCATAGTCACTACATCATTTTTTTAGTTCTTTACCTCAAGTCCCCTAGAGGGCGCTGTAGTCAATTTTACGTGACTTTATGTAGCCTATAACCAGTGGACAATCAAGACGCTTCCAAGTACACCCCATTTGTCCAGTTATGACAACTAGTTAAGAAGTTGTACGAATGATAGAATTGCTATGCCGAGGATCCTGGGTTCGAACCCTCATGGAACTTTATATTTCTGTGATTAACTCAGATATTAACCTTCAAGTCGTGGATGTCTCCTTATTTCTAAAATGTTTATTTTCAATATGCTTGTTTACATTCCATAAGTTAATTAATCGATCTAGTATCCATAACAAGAGTTCTTAATGAAACTTAACTTGAGCTAGATAATTGTAGTGTGTAGGTATTAACCTATTCGTATATTTTAACTCGAGGTTACGGTATCTGTAAACAAGTGAATGAGGTGGCAGAAGTCAAATTGACAGCTAGATTTTTTTTTTCATTTATCTTCTTCATCTGTTCACATGCTAACAGTGTCTCGAGTTTAGAATCTTTCATCACAACTCCGTGTAATGAGCCCACTGCAGGGCACTGCAGAGCTATGAGTCTCTTCTCTGGGTGATGAGGGTGAATTTTCAGGCTGCCGAAATGGCTTCTGACAAACCCTAACGACTACTGTGTACAAGTATACAGCACCCGCGACCGACTGCTGAACGTTCCCTCCGAAGCACGGAAGTCGTCGTGAGAAATAAATGATCTGCGGTCACCTGTCGCGCCAAGAGCTACCGTGCATAACAAACGATATCGTTTGATATGCACTGTAACCACGGCGGCGGCGCCACAACGATTTTAAGTTAACCGACTCTCCGACCATGGGCCCTAAGTAAACTTTTATACATTTAAGCTTATGTTTATGAAGGCTACACTTCTTTTTCTCTTCGAATTTTCTCTGATTTGTCGGTATTTTTACCGAGTTAAACCTTAAATATTATATTCTGTTTTCGATGTCATAGTAATTCATATAGTTTTGTTAACACCTACTTAAATACACTAAAAGATTTGCTCGAGTACGGTACCTATTCCTTTACGTAAATAATGATGAATAATGGAGAATTTTCCTTATTGGTTAAAAGTCGATCAAGAAATATTTTTTCTATAGTACTTACCTTAAAAATAAAATTATATTTATTATATAGTACTTAATATACAGTACTTAATAGTAATTATTATATAGTACTTTAAAATAAAATTTAGTTTTTCTTCTATAATTTTTTTTAATGGTTAAGATATAACAGGTGCTATCAGCCATGATACCCTGCGTCGCGTCAGTAACGAATGTTCTTGACAATACGACTCTATCCGAGCGCGTTCGAATGCAGACTGTACACAAAGAGTGAGGAAGCCGGTATTCAGTGCAGTGTAATAAATTGGCACCCTTGCATGGGGCCACGCCTTTCCTAACTACCGGGCTCTGAATACCGCATAGTGTAATATCCGTTTGAAATACATGGCGTCTTCGTTAAAACTTATGATAGAGTTCTTTAATATGTAGAACAAACAGTTGTTAAAAATATAATAAGTTTACTCAGTTCAAGCTTGCACGCCACGGCTATTCTCATAAACACCTGAGTCGAGTTCATCGATTGAACAGCGACGAGTCAGATATATATTTATTCTTTATTGTACAACACAGAAAAAAAATACAAAGTATAACAAAAGCAGAAACATGGTACAATCACTACGAAGTAATTTCTTCCAGACAACCTTTGGGTACTAATTGGATACTAATTTATAGGGTGCCTAGGCGTACATATACTATTTGTATAAGTATTTAACTAATATACAAATACTATAGTTATTTCATAAACTTACATACGAATAATACATAAATATAAAATATTGTATACATATATCCACTAACTATAATGCGTAATAAATTAAATATATTATACTATAATGCCGTGTCTTTAGAAAGGAAGTACTGCTTGACCAGTCTTTTAAATGTGTTAATTGATTTGGCAGACTTAATCTCCAGTTGCAAATTGTTCCACAGTGACACAGCATGGACTGGAATTGTATTCACATAGGTATATCATAACACGACACCAGCGCTCGGCGCTGATGACTGCACGAGTAAGAACTATTATTCGTCGAACTGTTTGACAATTTTCTTTAGGTTTTGGTATTCTGCTAAATGTAACATCTGTGAGCTCAACGACGAAATCTTTGCCATCTCGTCGACGAGCTCGTCGTCGAGCACAGCGCAGTTATTTTAGTTACGCGAATAGCCCTGCTGATCTCTAATAGTACATTTATTTTACCGTTTTCTCAGAAAAGACAGAAAAACTATGCTTGAGTCTTTCTTGATCTGTGATTAAAAATGGTTTCATTATACAGGCCGCAGAATGGTAGAGTTTGCTTATGTTGCAGTTTTCCCATTACAATTTATTTATTGAAATTAATTTTAAAATTGAATAGACAAATTGCTTGATTAATCAATTTATAAAAAAATTGCTTCCATGCTGGACTGGGAGCGAAAGAAAAACATAGAATGTGCCAGCTGCTTCTCTTCCCGGTCAAACTGTAAAAGTCAGTTAAGGGACGGAGGATTTATTGACGATTTTGCGGGCGAGAAGCTGACCCCCTGTCACTGCTATAATCTCTCTCCATCTTAATAATACCTCCAAATTTGTCAAACGTGACATCAGATGGTTTTTATAGCCTCTGTTCTGCCTACCCCATTAGGGATACAGGCGTGAAGTTATGTATGTATGTATGTAATCAATTTAAAAAAAAAAAAATGGAAACTTGACAATAAAGCGGCTTAAAATTAAAGAGTGAATGTCAAATGAGAGTAAAATTTACCTGAATTCAGTTTTTCTAAGCAGTATTTATCACAAATTTTGATTCAAATAACTACAAAACACTACAAAACTGCCAACTAAGAGAACACGTACTAGTAAGATACCTAAGGCGTTCTTTTTTTGTTAATGATCGAAAACACGAAACGTTCAAAATGGTTATGTAATATGTATGCAACAATTTTTTTCAAATTAAGAATTCTTCGATTCGGTTTTTGAATTGAAATAAAACGTAGAGCTCATAATTATTATACTTTATTAATCAATTCTATCTAAATTATAAATGGCCTTAACTAATGTTTGTATGAGTGTGTTTTTTTTTATAAATCTATGGAAGGTTAAATTATAGTCGGGTTATACGTTAATTATAAGGTATTAAAAATACATATAAGATTAAATAAGATTAATAAATAATAAGATTAAATAAACGATACAATTTTGTACTTATTAGGAATTAATTATTTTCGTCGAACTCTAACTAGATTTTAATTATCTACTTAATTGATTTTAAACCCTGAACAAGATACTTTTAGTTAAAAAAAAACAATTTCTTAAAAATGTATTCTTTGTTAATAGTTTATTAGTTATTACAAAGAAACATTGACCCACTCGATACCTTTTCTAAATATGAGTTTTTATTTCGCAGAAAAATTCAAAATCAATTCGATTATAATCGAAAAAAGATTAGCAGCAAATACGTAGAAAACGAATTTATGTAAATCATGAATCTAAAAAAGCAATAAAAGAAATTGACTTTTTATTTGGAAAATCTATAACAAACAGTGTACAACGATTGACATATATTTTTTTGTCGTTCCTGGGAATAATTTGTATTTGTACCTGTTTTGTAGAGTATACACCGAGGAGTAACGACCGCGTGACGTCATATTGCCACGTCATACTAGGAGGCTCGCTCTACGTAGAGCGTTGGCCTATTTCGCAATTCATCGCAAGGACCGTGTGGCCTAATGGATAAGGCGTCGGACTTCGGATCCGAAGATTGCAGGTTCGAGTCCTGTCACGGTCGCAATAATTTCTTTTTTCATGAGAGTAGAAATAAAATAAATCTAATTTGCTTGAAAATCATGACGGTTATTTAAAAAATAAAAAATAACATTCATAGTTTCCAAGAATATTTATCTTTTTCAATTTTTTATTAATAAATGACATAACTAAATTCTAAGATCCTAAAACCTAGATTAATCAAACAAAAAAAAATACATTATTATTTTGGTGATTGCGTGAGTTTCATCAAAATTGTAGATTATAAAGTTATTTCAGTTATACTTCGGATTTACAAGTAGTTTTGATTGGGATATTTTTAGATCAACTATTCCCAGAGTTGGGCAAACGCCTTTGTCCAGCAGTGAGCGTCTCTTGGCTGAACGATGATGATGACTTCAATAGTTATTCCTTAGAGGTCAACCTCAATAATCCATTTTTAGATTTTAAATTTACATATAAGACATGGTGAACAAAAATCGAGATACCGACCTTTTCGTTAGAACTATGATGTTTGAAATTTGATGAAAGTTCATAAAGAAAGTGACATATTAAAAAAAATAAGAATGAGTAACAAAATACGAATTAAGGCTCAATTTTTACCCGGCTAGTTTTAATTATCTACCGATTACCCAGTCGAGACGGTATTGTTTATCACTGGGTAAGAAGGATATGTTTTGTTTCGGAAATGAAAATGAAATGATTTTTTGATCATAAGACCATCGAATGGCCGCTTAATGACGTCACAATTTTGTACTTTGGCTTTAACAAGGTGTTGATAGTTATTGAATAAGATAGTACAGTAGACCAAGAAACAAAAAAGCCGGCGGAAAAAAACTCTTGGCACTCTTTTTCAGTCAGGCAGGATTATACGAATTTATACAAATAGGTACAGTACATATTGATCATGACATGAAAAAAAAAACAAACACAAGACAGCTTATTGTGAGAGCCAATGTCATGCCACAATCAAATTAATTACATAGTAGGTGCATTGAGCTATGGATGCACAATACGAACATGACAAACTGGGCCCATAGTATCATCAGCAAAACGACATGGCACCGCTAGCAGCAACCGTTCAAGTGTATAACGCAAGCACCAGCCATCACCCTCCTCAACCATATTTTAGGCAAGAGTGTGACCCGATACCCGACGCTGCCACTCGCCATGCCGCTTGACTTTCTTGCTGTTGTCTTGACAAGAAAATTAGTGAGTGGAACAGTCACCAGTATGCCACATGTCATACTGCACAGCCATGCCGTAAACAAAATTAATAAGTAATTAGAATTTTTTTTTAATATACCTTGTAGTGTGCCTAATCCCATGCCTTTTTATCCTCTAAATAATCTTTAGTTTTATAACAAGCCTTTGGAGATAAAGTGTCTTTAATGACTGACTTAAATTTATTGAATGACAGGGATTGAATTGTCTTCGGAATTTTTACGTATTGACATTCCAATAAATGATTTGCTGCTTGTAGCCAGCCTTAATTTGGGAAACGCTAACTTATGGTCGTTCCTAGTCTTTAAAGAGTTATTTTTATCATGATTATCTTTCCTAGTTTTAAATTTAATATTATTCTTATAAATATACAAAATGGTTTAGGTAAATATATTGTGGTGCATGGGTCAAGATACCAATTTCTTTATACTTTTCTCTTAGAGATTCTCTGTTTCCAAGTTTATACATTCTACGAATAGCCCTTTTCTGCAGTGTAAATATCGTGTCAATATCTGCGACATTGCCCCAAAGTAGGATGCCATAGGACATTATACTATGAAAATAACTGAAATAAACCAGCTTCGCCGTATTAACATCAGTCAATGAGCGAATTTTCTTTACCGCGAACGCTGCAGAACTAAGTCTGCTCGCTAGCTGTGAGATATCGGAATGTCCAAATCGGCTTAGTACGTTCTGTCTGACATATGAGATGGAATGGAAATAATTTTTTTAATAGGGAGTGTCCAACTCAGAGACAATAAAGACTATAATTGAGTAGTTTGTCGGGTATTTTTGAGTATATTTTTAAATAACTTTTTGGATATTTAAAAACATATACAGAGAAAGCGCTGATGCTTAAATTTGAATAAAATTTATTTCTTCATCATAAAAAGCATTACAAATTACTGGTAGGGACCATCTTCCATCTTGAAGTAGCGTGATACTTGTGCCAGGCAGTCACACTCTTCCTTAAGATGAGGTTGAATATGTATGACTGCGCATGGGTTTTGAAAGAACTGGTACTTACTTCATAAAACGTTGACGGAACACATATTTCGCAGCAGATGTTGTCCTTTTCTTTGCTCCCAGTCCATGCAAAAGGAAAAACATATAATGTGCCAGCTGCTTCTCTTCCCGGGCAAACTGTAAAAGTCAGTTAAGGGACAGAGGTTTTATTGGAGATTTTTTGTGGGCGATAGGCTGACCCCCTGTCAATACAATAGTCTCTATCCACCCTTATAATGCGTCCAAATTTGTCGAATGTGACGTCAGATGGCTTTGTAGCCTCTGGTGATCTGCCTACCCCATGAGGGATATAAGCGTGATGTTATGTATGTATGTATGTTGTATGAAATGTGGTCGCTAGCCAGACTAAGGACTGATACCTACTTAGGGAATACCTAAGTCGGATTAATCGCCTTTAACGATTCTCAATTTCACAATAGTCTTCTGAATAATGATTAATTTTATAAGTAACACATTATTTAGTATGTTTCTTTCCTTTTCTTTTTTTTAACTTGTGTTTTTTTTCAGTAGATATGTAATGGTTCTACATTCGAAAAACTGTATTTGCTTTTTTTGACTTATATTGTTGGTGTTGGTATTCCATCAAATAAATAAATGAATGTTAAGGCTGTCGCCAAACATCACTGGATGTGTTTCATTTAAAGATATTTTATGAAGAGCCAGTCTCTATCTACCTAAGTCGTGTGCTGTAATTTTTTACCTCATCTTCACTTACCATTACCACCAGTAAAAACTTATCTAAGTATCCGTTCTTATAGATATTTTTTTTCGAAAATTGCCTTTTGTTTCAAACCGCACTGTATTGATTGCAATGAAATTTATATAGGAATAACTCTGAAGTATCTTCTATCAAATGAAACACTTATCATCAAAATCGATTTAGTACACACGAGTTGAGAACCTCCTTCTTTTGGAAGTCGGTTGTAAAGCGCCACCTCTCTGACTCTAATGATCGGATAGCACCAAGAGCTCATAACTTGCTAAGAACTGCATCTGAAAATACTAAAGCGCATGTCTCAAAACGCACAGGCTTTGCACAAGCGCACTTACCGAGATTGGCTGTCAAACTTGAAAATAGCGGCAAATGTTGAATACACTTTGTATTCGAGATCATTAATTGATTCTAAATGTAGGGCTGGCCACTAATCCAAGACTCACCCGTTTAATTTAGGACCTTTCCAGAGTCCGCCTTGCTGGTGACCCTACATATTACATCTAGAGGCATCCTACCTACAGATAGGACACATACATATAGCGCTCCAATCAATAAACAACTCCAATTTGACGACCACTTCGGCGATGGGGTAAACCTATCTGCCTCAGATGCCAGGAAATAGAAAAACGAAATATTCCGGGTATGGGCATTTATCTATACAGGGTGTCCCGTAAATAGTGAACCAACGGAAAACTGGAAATAAAAGGGGTTGTCTGGAATCTGAAACACCAATTTTTTTTTCTTAGGCTAAGTAGTTTTTGAGATATACTGGTTTTAAATATTTTGTAAATTTTCACCTACTGCGTAAACAAAATGTGTCATAATTTTTTTTTCATAGATTTTTTTCTAACTTTTTATTTCATAAGATAATTAAGGAGAGATCATTATTTTTATACAATGTATTAATAACGAATATTTATCTGTAAATAAAAAATACCAGCGAAAACGTGTAGATTTCTTTATCCAAGAATTTTAAACTAGGCGAACGTATGCCGACCAAATTGGCGACATACTTATCCATATTTAATAAATGGCAAAGTCAGTTAAGGGACAAAGGTTTTATTGCCGTTTTTGTGGGCGATAGGCTGACTCCCTGTCACTGCAACAGTCTGAATCCATCATTATATTATAATACCTTCAAAGTCACACGTGACATCAGATGATCCTTCCCCATATATACAGTCGTAAAGTAAATGTAAGTATGTAATTAAGATTGACCTTATTCAAACTAAACAAAAATGTTGAATATTTTATTATATTCCAGGTTTCCCCCTAGTCCAAAAATTGGATGGAAATTTCTATCTTGATAAGCAAATTTTGGATTTAGATACTATATTGAAAGCGGCCGTAAGACAATGAGCAAGTAATAACTACGCTACCGTAGTTATTACGCAATCGTGAGGTTTTCAGGATTATTAGGATTTATATTTTACCTATTTATAAATTATAAAGATTGCTTGCAGCATTTATTTTTCTGAAAGTGCTGCCGCCGCCCCGGTCTCATACCGGCCCGGTAGTGATCGGTAAATACCAGGAGCTCATAACTTACAAAGCAACTGCATCAAAAATGACTTGATACGCGCCGGCTGTGCTGTAGTAGTAAAAACTTTCCCGGGCTTTAGCTGTATACTTGAAAATTCATGCTTGAAAATAGCGGCGAAGTAAAAAATTAATACGATTCGTATTTAGTATTTCGTATTTAGTTTTGTATATGGATTGGTTTTATATAGTCCAAAATTTGGATAGATATTTCTATCTTGATAAGCAAATTGTGGATTTAGGTACTATATTGAAAGTAACACAATGAGCAAGTAATAACTACGTTTCCGTTAATATTATAAAAATTAATAAATTATAAAGATTGCTTGCAGTTTTTTTTTCTAAAAGTGCTGCCGCCGCCTCGGTCTCATACCGGCCCGGTAGTGATCGGTAAATACCAGGAGCTCATAACTTACAAAGCAACTGCATCAAAAATGACTGAAGCGTATGCCTTGAAACGCGCCGGCTGTTCTGTAGTAGTAAAAACTTTCCCGTGCTTAGCGGTATACTTGAAAATTCGTGCTTGAAAATAGCGGCGAAGTAAAGAATTAATACGATTCGTATTGAGTTCGTTTTGTATAAGAATTGGTTTTATATTGATATAATATTTCATGGACAGTCGCGACTAAGGCGCAGTCTCAGTAGCCGCTAGAAAAAGATACTTGTGATAACAATTTTTGTTGTGACCCCGCCAAAATTCAGTTCCCTCCAAAATTTCTGTCTGCGACCGAGCCTGCGTCTAATGCAAACAAAAATAATTATTACGTATTGCAGGGATCGAACCTGCGACATATCGCAGCGTCACAACTACAAATATACAATATCGATTCTCATTCTTTCTTCAAATATAATCATAAAACGTAAATATATTATTATTTTTGCACTAAGTTAGCCTGTCTTTTTCAAAATAATAAATGTCATAAAATTCTGTACAGTTGCTATGTTAACATGGCACAACAATAATTAAACCGAATTTAACAAATTTAACAAAAGCACGTCGTATACTGATCATTCATTTTTAAATGTACTTCATCTGGTTTTTCTCTAACTCTTCTTACTGAGGTAAACAATAAAAATATGTCATTTAATGCCCATACGCTCTAGCGGTTGACCGCAGGTCGGCTACCCGCGCGGTTAACCGTTTTTCTAGTATAATATGCAACCGCTAGTGCGTATGGGCTAATGAATAACTACCCTCTATGTTATGTATGTAGCCTCTCAAAAAAAAAACCAAAATAATCCCACAAACCCATTTATCTGACTTAACACGTTTCCGTAAGACGCTTCTACGCAATCGTGAGGTTTTCAGGATTATTAGGATTTATATTTTACCTATTTATAATAATATAAAGATTGCTTGCAGCATTTATTTCTCTGAAAGTGCTGCCGCCGCCTCGGTCTCATACCGGCCCGGTAGTGATCGGTAAATACCAGGAGCTCATAACTTACAAAGCAACTGCATCAAAAATGACTTGATACGCGCCGGCTGTGCTGTAGTAGTAAAAACTTTCCCGGGCTTTAGCTGTATACTTGAAAATTCGTGCTTGAAAATAGCGGTGAAGTAAAAAATGAATACGATTCGTATTTAGTTAGTTTTGTATATGAATTGGTTATTATATAGTCCAAAATTTGGATAGAAATTTCTATCTTGATAAGCAAATTGTGGATTTAGGTACTATATTGAAAGTAACACAATGAGCAAGTAATAAATACGTTTCCGTTAATATTATAAAAATTAATAAATAAAGATTGCTTGCAGATTTTTTTTCTAAAAGTGCTGCCGCCACCTCGGTCTCATACCGGCCCGGTAGTGATCGGTAAATACCAGGAGCTCATAACTTACAAAGCAACTGCATCGAAAATGACTGAAGCGTATGCCTTGAAACGCGCCGGCTGTGCTGTAGTAGTAAAAACATTCCCGGGCTTTAGCTGTATACTTGAAAATTCGTGCTTGAAAATAGCGGCTAAATAAAAAATGAATACGATTCGTATTTAGTTCGTTTTGTATATGAATTGGCATTATATTGATATAATATTTCACTGACAGTCGCACGCGACTAAGGCACGGTCTCTGGGTGTATCACAGAATACATAACCCCCCCGAAAATAATGAAAAGACGAAACCCTAGAAAGAGTAGCGCTAAAAAAAGATACTTGTGATTACAAATTTTGTTGTGACCCAGCCAATATTCAAAATTCAGTTCCCTCCAAAATTTCTGTCTGCGACCGCGCGTGCGTCTAATGCAAACAAAAATAATTATTACGTATTGCAGGGATCGAACCTGCGACATATCGCAGCATCACTACTACAATATCGATTCTCATTCGTTCTTCATAATATATTTAATCATAAAACGTAAATATATTATTATTTTTGCACTAAGTTAGCATGTCTTTTTCAAAATAATAAATGTCATAAAATTCTGAACTGTTGCTATGTTAACATGGCACAAAAATAATTAAACCAAATTTAACAAAAGGACGTCGCATACTGATCATTCATTTTTAAATGTACTTTATCGGGTTTTTCTCGAACTCTTCTTACTGAGGTAAAAATATAAAAATAAGTCATTTAGCGCCCATAAGCTCTAGCGGTTGACCGATGGGCGGCTACTACTACTAGTGCGTATGGGCGCTAATGAATACCCTCTATGCTATGTATGTAGCCTGTCAAAAAGGATCAAAATAATAACCCATTTATCTGACTTAACAGAATGGGATAGCGTAATTCCTCATAATTAAATCAAATATTTATATTTATCTTTTACGTAAACACAACTTATAACTTTTATTTGATTTTCAACCGACTTCCAAAAAAGGAGGAGGTTCTCAATTCGTCTGTATGTTATTTTGTGTCTTAGTTAAACGATATTTCGCACAATTATGAATGGATTTTGAAAATTGTTGTTTCATATGATAGAGGATATAAATTTCCCATTAGTTGAGTATTTCAGTGAAAATTTCAAACTTTTGAAAAAATATGTATGATTTCGGAGAATGTTTACGTTGATGACATTCTCAACTCAGCCAAAGTTTTGACGTGAGTCGATTTTTTAAATTCTGATTAACATTTTGTTTTCATATTTTCCTGCCAGCGCCACCACCACCTACCTCCTTCTCATACAATCCGGACGGCTCGGTAATGATCGGAAAATACCAGGAGCCAATAACTTGCAAAGTAACTGCATCAAAAAACTGCTCTACTAACTCCATTAAGTTCTATTCCAATGTCAATGACTAACTCTCTTCTAACATTATTACAATAATACAACGTGAATACAACCATATGTCCTCCGTGAGTACAACCGCGGAGTACAACAAAATAAATATTTAATACCATTGAGTTAAGTACATAACTCTCAACCGACTTCCAAAAAAGGAGAAGGTTCTCAATTCGTCGGTATGTTTTTTTTTTATTTCTTTGTCACACGATATTTCGGACAATTATGAATCGATTTTGAAAATTCTTGTTTCATATGATAGAAATTACTTCATAGTTGGTCCCATATAAATTTCATCGAAATCGGTTGGGTACTTCATTGAATATTTCAATTTTTTTTTGTGAGTTGTGTTTGAGAAATAACACAGATTAATAATAGAAAAAAATACTGGGATAAATATCATTCCTAATTTATTTATTTATTAAAATCATCTTAAAACCTTTACGTTACCTTATTACTTTTATATCCGTTCCATAACTAACGTCTTGCTTTGTATTCGTATAAACTTTATAATTATATCACCGATTTTCAGAGTGACCCTCGCTGATGATCGGAAACTACCAAGAGCCCATAACATGCACAGAACTGCATCCAATTACTACTTCTCAGCGCGCATGTCTCTAAACGCACAGGCTTTGTACATGCGCAGACTTACTCGAGGTCAGCTGTCAAACTTGAAAAGAGCGGCAAAATATTGAAAACGCATCGTATTCGATTACATGTAATAATACGAAATACCTACAAAATCAACCGTTAGGCGATTAATCTGAGTGATCCCCGCCTAGTGGTAGTAACAGACCTGAGTCCGCTATTAAGCCTGTCTGTGGTGATATTTGGCTGTTCTGCTACCCTAAGCCGGCAAATACACCGTTTTTTTTTTACAAAATATGGATGGGACGTTTGTCTTCCATGACACCTGATGTTAAGTGAACATGAAGACTAAGGTGGTACACGTCCACCCACGAGAAACCTATTCACTCGACGGTTAAAACTATACTGGTCAGGGAAGATAGACGCAGGCAGTTCATTCCAAACCTTGGCGACCCGTATCAAAAAGAAACTGTCAAAGCGCTTAGTTCGACTTTTCGGAATATCTACCACATACGGATGGAAGTTCTGTCTGCGTCTAGTAGTCCGAAAAGGGTGAGGGTTCAATTTGTTCAAATAGAGCACTCGGGCGATTCCAAAGATCAAAGGAAAAGCTATCTTAATGACATAGCTCTGATAGATATTTAAGAAAGTAGAATTATTCATTAGCACATTCGTACTTTTATTCGTGTTTACTTACTTGGACAACTAATATTATTATAATAAATAATATTATTTTATATTTATTTTTTTATATTCTATTTATCGTACAAAATGTTTATCATTTATAATCAGATCGAATTACTGGAATAACATAAATCCTTATTTTAATATTAAATCATCATCTATTTACATCATCTTATCCTCTCAATGATAACTTAATTTTCATTATCTTTACTTTCTAAAGATGTCTTTCTGTGTCTTTCTAAGGTTAACTCATTTGCGTGTGGATGCAAACTTCCTTCCAAAATATACCTATCAAAAACAAAAAGATTTCTTCAAGTCCGATTGGTAGTTCCGAAGCTTAGCGCGATCAAGCAAACAAAGTAAAGCCGATCGGCTTACTACAACTAAACTGGTGTAGCGACCGGCTGGTGTAGCGGTAACATACATTGCCTTCTATGCCAGAGGTCCTGGGTTTGAATCCCGGCGGCGGCGGATATTTGTGTGATGAACACAGATATTAGTCGTCAAGTCATGGATGTTTATATGTTTATTTATGTTTATTTTAATAAAAAATATGTATTTATTCAATATGTATGTTTATATATTTCTTAAGTATATGAGTTATCTAGTATCCATAGCACAAGTTCTTTAAGAAACTTAATTTGGGCTAGATAATGTTGTGTGAGTGTCAGAATAAAAAAAAAGTTGAGCCAGTTTTTCATACATGTGCGTCCACCGCAAACTGTGTCAATTTTACACACGCAAATGTATGAAAAACTGGATCGCTAAGCTAAACTAGCTTAGTTTTAGCGTAGCTCGCATACTTGAGAGCCAGTTTTTCATACATGGGCGTCCACCGCAAACTTTGTCTAGTTTAGGCAAATGCATGAGAAACACTGGCGAGCTAAGTTTAGTTGGCGGTAGAGGATCGACTGAAAGAGCCGTCGATCTCCATCGAACCTCAATCCAGCCGGCTAGCTATCGGGTAATACCAAGAGCCCATAACATGCACAGAACTACATCCAATTAATACTTATTAGAGCGCATGTCTCAAAACGCCCAGGCTCTGCACACGCAAATTCTAAAAGGGCGGGAAATTTTGAATCGTTTTCAATTACATGAAACAAAACTATACCCTGGCAAACAACGAATGGTCGTTGCTGGCAAATAATTCAATGCAGTACATTGACAGTTCCAGTGTGTCGTTAAACTGCGGAGATTTTAACTGGTGTCACTATTTTTTTATTTGACATTTCGAACAGTTTAATGCAGGGACTGCATACCGGTATGAATTTCTGTATTTTTTTTCTATATGACGTCATATCATTCAGTTAGGTGTATTTAAAAATAACAGTACAGGGATTCATACTTAAATGATTCGTTTACCTACCTTCTTTATTATTGTAGCATAACTGATATTTTTTTCAGTTAACTGATTTTTTCCGGTATCCATATTAATATTGATATTTAAAGTTTACTTTTAAATAATGTAGCGGATACTGTAGAATGTTCGATAGTTTAGTTGATGCCTATGAAGTGTAGGTACATATGCTGACCTATACGTTTCGATACAGAAATTAAATAGGTTAAAATATTTCTATACTAAAAACATCTACAGAAATTAATCCGGTATACATTATTTGGGTACTGATATAATTAAGTTAGATTTTAATAACTTGTACAGGTATTGTGTTTGATGAGACAGTACACTAATAAGGGTACCTACTGAAATTTTACTAGTACTATGTAAAAAATTTATACCGATATGCAGTCCTTGGTTTAATGCATTGAATTCTTTGCCATGGTATAAACACAAATTCAGTCGTAAGGCGACTAATCCGAGTTAGTGGTAGGAACCGTCCAGGCAAGCATATTACACACATATTACACACATTTATATTCGTTTTATTACATTATAGGTATATTTTTATATTGGTGTTTACTTACTTAAACAAATAATTTATTATACATTTCTATCATAGTCGTCGTCAGCAGTCGTGACGTCCACTGCTGGACATAGGCCTCCCCAAAGTTCTCCAAGGTTCTGTTTATCGCAAGTAATGAAAGGCCTTTCCAATCAGATAATGATAAATAAACTTTTTATGTGACATCAAGGACTGGGATATTTAAATGAAATATTAGGATTCCTATTAACCTCAAAGATGGAATTCGTGAGGCTATCGAGAACATAGGGCAGCCACTTTGCGATTTGGTTAAGGAAAATTTCATGAAAAGGATATGGTCCTGTAAGCGTGGTCATGGTGGTCATTTGCTTGATGTTATTTTCCACTAATAACGAATAATTATTATTATAATTCCGAATAACCTTCCTCTTTATAATGAACTAAACATCCGATCATTTATATAAAAAAATTGCACTTTTCTTTGAATATCAAAATAACACCTCTTATTGGAAAACCCTTTATTTAAAAATTCCATCATCGTCATATTAGGTACCTACCCTTTACGGTATACCTTTACTTTCGCAAGATGTCTTTCTATAGAAAGTAAATAATAACACTATAATTCCTTATCAAAAACAAATAGATTTCTTCAAATCCGATAGTTCCCGAGATGGGTTCCAAACAGACCAAGAGCGCCATCACCCGAATCTCATTCTGGCCCGCTAGATATCAGAAAATACCAAGAGCCCATAACTGGTAAGTAAGTGCATTTGTATAACATACAAATGCGCATGAATGCAATGCTTCGCACAAACGCAAAGTTACCCGAACTTTCAAAGTTAATAGCGGCAAATATTGAATACGCTTTACTGGTTGACTGAAATTTTAGGTACTGAAGGAGAGCACTCTGTACTCGATTCTGATCATAAATATGTAATAAAAGTAGGTACTTAATTTTTCGCTAGAATTCCCTATAAATAGATACTACTATGTTACTATGTACTTTACTTAGGCCTGAGTCGATCACGGCACGTTACCTGACACGAGGATCGTTGCCAACGTGACCATGCGTTGCGTAATTAATTCTTTAACTTTCGGTTAAGTTTACTCAGTAAATAATTAATAAGTATTTATTTTTTTACTATATCTTTTCTCCTCATGTATGATCGCAAACTATAAAGTCCTTGAATTTCAAAAGTGACCCACCAGTTACAGTATATTCGATTCAATAATTAATTGGAAATGTAAATTCAAACGGAAGGTAACTAATCCAAATGATCCTCTTAGTTGATCCGTCCAGAGTTTGATTTTCCTTACATTTGTTTAGGAAAGATAAATGATTAATGAGATAATAAATAGACATGCCAACAAGTTAAGGGCGCTTGGTAGTTTCCGTTCATCAGCGACGGCGAGGCTGCGGCGGCGCTGTTAGGAAAATCAAAAAAGTGCCAATCTATAAAGGGCTTTTAATTAATAGCCTTCAAAGTCAAAGTCCCAAGACAATGGGACATTAAGGGAAAGTACCGTAAATATCGTAGATAGGGTATTTTTCTGAAAAAAGATTTTATATGATTTTTAAATATTATTAATTCTGCATTTAAAGATGTCACGTGCATTTCCACTTTTAACTTCAGCAGTTTCATGTATTTTTTAATTTAGGTAATTAAAACGATTAACTTCCCGTTGTTCCTTACTTTTAAAATGCTATGTTAGGTACTTGAGAAGAATTATTACTTTTATCCATTCTTTCGATTGGCATCACAAAATGGGGGGTGGTTTTTTTCATATTTAAGTCGGTTCGATTCCCAGACGAAGCAAGTAATTCTTAGGAAATATTACTTATATTTAAAAATCATAGAAAGTGTTCTTTCTGCGATATTTAAAATAATTTCCCTTAATGTCCCATAACTTTGGGACGCCCTGTATAATAAAGCTTAAGGTTTTGTATGTTGGAAGCCGCTAATCTTGGGATGTACCAAAAAAACCTTGAAAACTTGTTTTTTTTCATTATTTTGGCACGAAATTCGTATCCGGAAGCAAGTTAGGCTTAAAAATCGTACTAAAGTCACGTTGACCATAGAGTTCGTAGTGTAGTCAGCTTCATATACAGGGTTGATTTGTAGGCACCGGTTTTTTTACACAATTTTTTTTATAGAATTTTTATTTTTTTATTTATAGAAACGATTTTTGCTAAAAAAAAGTATTTATTTTTTATAAAAGAAAGAAATATATCCGCTTACATATTAAGCAAACCATTTAAATTAACATTTAAATAAAGGCAACTACGCGCTACTACAAAACATTTTGTAGTACTACGTCGTAGTATTATCAATGAAATGTTGCTTCGTATGGTATGTTGATCAACAGCGACCACTTTTAAAAAAAATTGTGGTTCCATATTTCTAATTTTTTGTACTGAGCGACACTTAAATAAATATGCAGGTACGTTTACATCGTATCAAAGATACTAACATTTAAATTTGGCTGGTGACTACAAATCAACCCTGTATGGGTGGTTAACTCTGGACGGTTCCTACTACTAAGAGGGTCAACCCACCAACCTCCCATGGCCATGCCAACCTTCCGGTTATAAAGGCCGAATCGCGGGAGGCCGCGCCGATCTGCGTTATCGCTCACTCGGCGCAGCTTCTTGATCTCCCTACAAGATATTTATCTTCGTCCTTGTCCCTATGGCCACTCTCCCCTTTCTGGGGCATGACATACACATCACATATACATACTTCAGTGCCGGGCTTCCTCTTCATTTCTCCTTCTGTGCCACTGGTGAGCGAAGTCCCGCAACCTCCGGAAGTTCTCCTCAGACGATACCAGGTCGGCAAAGTACACCGGGCCAGGCTACTCTCTGACAATCACATATAAAGACATACTGTTCCGCAGGTCCTCGTACAGCACGCACGACCACAAAATGTGGTTACGGTCCTCGTCTTCCATTCCGCACATACACATACTACTTTCAACTAACTTCATGTCATGGAGCCTCTTGTTGAAGCATCCAGGCTCGCTCAGCATCTGCGAGACTTGATAGTCCGGCTCAATCCACGTTGCCGCGAGTCGAGCCGCCACGTCCGGGAGGAATTGATGTTGATCTTTTGTTTCCGCTGACCACTGCGACTACCACAAAGCCACTAACTCGTCCCGGATAGCGCGTCTTCGCGGCTTTCTTTCCTCCTCGGTCGCGGACTTTTGCGCAATGTGTTGTCTACTAAGAGGGTCATTCTGATTAGTTGCCTTACTTTTGAAAATTCAAAATCAACAAAACAATCACGCGCTTTATTTATAACGTCTGTTTCCCAAAAGCGCCGCGCCGCCACATGAGTAAACGGAATCTACTTATGTGGCGCCGCCGCTGATCTCAGAGCGGTCCGCTAGTGATCGGTAAATACCAGGAGCCCATAACATGCAGAGCAACTTCATCGAAATACAATTAAAGCGCATGTCTCAAAAGTCTTTGCACACGCGCAAACTTACCCGAGCTTGGCTGTCGAGCTTGAAATCTACCTGCTATTTCGTATGTCATGATAAGAATGGATTTTAAATTGAAAAGTTGTGTTAAATTATAAATTGTAACTACCAAAAATACTATGCGTAACACTTGACGTTTTTGTAAAAACCAATAGGATTATTTTTTTCTGTTGATTTAAAAAAATTACGCACGTTCCCATAAGTACATTTATTGAATACAAAATTTGTCACAGTGAATCCCCGTTGACAAATCTAAATTCTTAGTAACACATTACGTAGCACTCATATGTAATATTTTGTCAAATGCAAATGTATTTTTTCATATCCAATTTAATCGAACAAATCGTTCAGATTTTCTCAATTTATTTATTTATAATTTTTTCGCAAACAATTTTCCCCGTTTTTGCAACATTTTTTCTTACTTCACTCCTTTTGGTTGCAGCGTATGTTTATATAGCCTATGTTAAGCGGGGATAGTGTAGTTTCTCACCTTTGAAAGATTTTTATCAAACTGGGTAGGTATTTTCGGAGCCTATTCAATGCAAATAAATAAACAAACCATCAAATTTTTCCTCTTAATTATATTAATAGGTATAATATAGTTTATATTTTAACTGCCGCACGTGGATCTATTCGCGTAACTTTGTACCCTAGGATATATAGGGATTTCCGGGTAAAAAAATCTTCAGCAGTTAATATAATAGTCTTATATCTATAGTCAATAATATTATTAAAAATAATTTTAATAGCAGGTTAAGCAGATAAGACTGATGAGTGGGCCTTAATTACGAAAATGAATTTTCTTTTTAAATATTTTTCATAAATTAAAATTTCAAATTTCTTTTAAGTGATCTAAATTTTATTTTTATCTGTTGTTTATGACCACGCAGCAAGTAATAAAAATGTTTCCATCTAATTGTATGTAGTCATAAAATGTAGATTAATCTTAAATTTTACTCACAGAGAAGAATTTTGAAATTTTAATTTTTGAAAATTATTTAAAAAGATTTTTTTTCGAATCTCAGACCCACCCATCATTCCTTATCTGCTATTAAAATATAATTGACTATTATAAGCGGTCCCTGTTTATGTAAATGCCAAACAGGTTTAAAAAGATAATTGCTGTAAAATTTCTTGCTTCATACAAGAGATCAACATTCTGAACTTGCACTAATTTATCATACTTTTTACGAAGTTAGATTTTGAAGTAACTTTAAGTAACAATAACTGTTATTGTTAAATCCGGTGATGGTGATGTTGAATTTCGCATCCTAAGCACGTAATAAGTACCTACAACTATTGAATACAAACATTGTCAGAGTTAATCCCCGTTTCCAAATTAAAAATATTTACGTAACAAACTAATTAAGGTTGTTTTTTAACATTTTATGTACAGTCATCACGTGAAAAATGAAGCATTAAATTAATAGAAATGCATTTAGGTATGAAAAAATTTTTGATTTTATAAGTTCAGAAAATCTAACTGGCGGAAGATTTTATATGAAGGGTAGTGAGTAGCCAGGCAACCCCTGAAGGGTTCTCTTCTTCAAGCGGGGGTATCTCGCAGCAGTCGCCTTTTACTACATGCTTATCCACGGGTGATAGGGCTTTTCCAAACCAACCCTTTTAGAACTTTTACCTACCCGTAAAATTTCCCATCACTCAACCTACTACCAGCGCCACGCGATTGTCTTCATAATCATCATCCACAGCCTGTAGACGTCTACTGCTGGACACAGGCCTCCCCCAAGGTCTTCCATTTCGCTCGGTCCCGCACCACCCTCATCCAGCGTTTACCGGCGACTTTGACCAGCTCGTCGGTCCATCGTGCGGGGGGCCTGCCTACGCTGCGTCTCCCAGTACGTGGCCGCCGCTCGAGAACTTTTCTGCCCCACCGGCCATCTGTTCTGCGAGCTATGTGCCTTGCCCATTGCCACTTCAGCTGTGCAATCCTTCTGGCTATGTCGGTGACATTGGTTCGCCTGCGAATCTCCTCATTCCTGATTTGATCCCGCAGGGAAACTCCGAGCATAGCCCTTTCCATTGCCCGCTGAGCGACTCTAAGCTTGTTTATAAGGCCCATAGTTAGCGACCACGTCTCAGTGCCGTATGTTATCACTGGCAACACACACTGGTCAAAAACCTTTGTCTTCAGACACTGCGGTATTTGTGACGAGAAGATTTTACGGAGCTTCCCGATTGTATTGTGGACAAATAAGGACAGAAACATACATACATACATACATAACTTCACGCATGTATCTCTTATGGATATAATAGTAGACTCCAGAAGATCACCAACTCCTTCATGGGTCAATGTGTACGCTTTTATAATAAAATTCCAAAATATTTAAGACTAACCCTTCAATAGATTTAAGGATAAGTGTTGTATAAAAAGTTTTACTATAAGATATCCGGATGCAAGAAAATGGGATTCCCTGGTTGTTAATTGTTATTGTGTATTTTTAAAAGATGATTGCTGTTGAATTTCTGCCACTTCTTCTCAACAGATCGACTTTCCGAAGTGGTGGTAGATTCAGTTCAATTTGTAAATTGTTTGACTTATTTAAAATGTATTTAAATACTTACGAAATAAAGATTCTTTTGACTTTGTCTTTGTTGCCGGAACACCAGAGGCTATTATTTCTTATTGTATGGTAATCATTAATGCTGACTGTACTTGTAGCATTTGTTACCAAAATTATTATCCTCAAGGTAAATTGTATAGAATACATGAATTCCTTTAAATGATACATGCTTTAACCTTGAAAGTTGTTGTTTACCATAATATAACGGTACACTTATGTAGGTAGATACATAAACAGAAACATGAGCATATTTTATTCTACGTAATATGTATAGGGAAGTCGTCGTGGCGCCGTGGTTACTGTGTGTATCAAACGATATCACAGGTTAAGCAACGTTCGGCGCGGCCGGTACTTGGATGGGTGACCGCCAACCATTCATTTCTTACGACGACTTCCGTGCTTCGGAGGGCACGTTAAGCGGTCGGTCCCGGGTGCTGTATTCTTGTATACAGTAGTCGTTAGGGTTTGTCAGAAGCCATTTTCGGCGCCCTGAAAATTCTGACATCCACCACCCAGCACTGGGCCAGCTTGGTGGATTATGGCCTAAACCTCCTTATCACCCAGGGGAGACACTCATAGCCCTGCAGTGGGCTCATTACAAAGAGTCGTGATGATGATGATATGTACCTATAGGTAGATATGTGATTAGGAATCTGTGTGTATGTACCTACTTAAAATGTTATGAATATTTATGTTGCATTCCCCAATATTGACAGGCCTTATAAAATCATTTTACATGCTCAAAAGAAAACTAAAACTTTTCAACAGAAAATCTCGCTCAGATTCTTTTTCAGATCATTCGAGATAAAAGACGTTATAAAGGCGCCGTACATTTAAAACGTCCTTTTTACTATATTTGGAAACCGATAAAGCTATCACTTGCAAACTTGGAAACAATTTTGGTGCCAATTCAACAATTTTCAAACATAATTATGTAATTTTGCAATAGTTTGATTTACGATACAATTTTTTAAAACAAAGTAAATTTTATTAAAACAGCACGATCTATTCTATATAATAGGAATATTATTTTTTATTGTATACAGTTATCCTTCAAAAACAAACTAAGTAAAAATGTAATGTAACTATTTCGGGATGCCTGTAAGAAATCGTTTAAATCGACAAGGCTGCTCATTTGTAATTTGGTAGGTAAACATTGTATTATTGGAAAAATTATAAGAATTGATTTATTGTTATTCTAAAGTAAAAGCTAATTCTAAAACACTCCTAAACCAATTATTTTTATCACCTCAATCAATCATAATTCGATCAATTAATCATAATTTCTCTCTAATTCCCCTTATCAACTTTCCCCACGTTTTTCGAACTAAGTTACTTTCCCATGCCTTACATCACCTCCCAAATAAGGCTTCCATTAAAAAAACAATAGCCACTTATCCACCCACACGGGACTCGAACAAGTAACACTGACCCAGTGGTACAGTGGCAGAGATGACTAATTAGTTTCCGATAACTGGCACAAAGAAATCGAGATTTAGTTACTGTTTGTGTTCTGATGCGTCACTTTTGATTTTTAATAAGTTGCGAGTAAAAAAGATGCTTAATAAATGTTATGACGAAGTTCTTTCCAGTTATGTTGAAGATTGCGGCTTGGCTTCATATGTATTTTGAATCAGCACCATTTAACACCATATTTCGACAAGCTCTGGAGATAGGAACAGATGGATGGATATATATTTTTTTTTATATTGTAAGGATAGGACGTTTGTCTTCCATGCCACCTGATGGAAAGTGCGCATGAAGACTATGGTGTTACACGTCCATCCACGAGAAACCTATTCACTCGACACTTAAAAGTTCCAGGACTGTAGTGGTCAGGAAAAACAGACGCAGGCAGATTGTTCCACTCCTTGGCAATCCGTACCAAAAATGAACTATCGAAGCGTTTTGTTCGACTTCTTGGTAAATCCACCATATAGGGATGAAGTTCTGTCTGCGTCTGGTAGTCCGGTGGTAAAAAGGGGTGGGTTCAATTTGGTCAAAAAGAGCACTCGCACACTCACCAAAATGTAGCCGATAAAATACTGTCAAACAAGCAACCTTACGACGATGCTCCAGCGTCTGCAATTTTTTAATAGGATAAATCTTTTTTGTTGACAGCCTCCTTGGTGTATTGATAGAGTGTTTTCTTGCATATTATGATGCTACAGGAGTTGAGGTTGAGAGTTATTCTAGAGTCATGATAGAATGGATAATAATAGTGGTCTTAACGTTCCACATTTGCAGACATTTGCTTCAGCTTTATTATTAGCATAGATCGCTAAACCTGAGATAAAACCTATTCAGGAATTATTCTTGGAAGAAATAAATCAAAAAGCCACTAAGCCCGATAAAATTAAAAAGGCCTTAAAGAGTAATGTTCATGGTTCATACCACAAAGCTAATATATTTCCTCCGTGGTTCATACAGTGTCTGACCTGCCTGTCCAACTACTTTTTGTCAGGTTTTTGTAATAAAGATGATATTATTGTCATTGAAATGCTGCCTATTTATATCTAAACTATTGGTGCATACTTTATTTAATTTCTTAGAAACGATATCGGGATTTTTATTTCAAGTGGATGATACTAGTAGTCTATTGAGTAACTTGAGAGGGTAAAATATTAAAATCCTTGCTGCGGTTTCTGATATAAGTGTTTTGAAATTAACCGAACATGAGCTATTATTTTCACAATTGTTTTAACACATTTAATGAGTTGTCAAAAATCTGACAGGTCAGCTATGAATTGAATGATATGAATATCTCTTTATGATCTTATCGAAAAAAACTTCCGCTCATGCTACTCTACTATTCTCAACATAATTAAAAGATTCCATCCACTTCATTAAAAAAATACAGAGGTTCAGATTTCAAAGACATTTGATATTCACAAAATTAATTATGTTACTTGATGTTCGACTCTAGACTGGGTTAATAATATGCAGTCCCGTTCACGAAGTTCCAAAAGTAAATTACCACCCAAAAATTAATGTGAGTCAAATATTCATGGAAATTTAACAAGTTTGGGTAAAAAGGACGTCGAAGCGCGCTGGCCTAAAAAACTGTCAGGTCCCAAAATTGAACTACCGCATTCATTGTATTTAGGGACACTTTGTGCTGACCTACAAAGATTTATACTTTAAATGATTTCATGGCCAGAATATATTATGAGAATAATATTCGACACACTTCGAATAATTTCTAATTCAATGAAACCTAAATGCTTGATATTGATTTGTAACGAACGGTTGTTTTCGAATGAAAAGATATTAGACTGGTATTCTTAGGGCTTGCCTGAGCATCGATCATAACCCAAAAGTACAGATTCGCCTGCTTCATAAAAAATGACAATTTTTTAAAAATATCACTCCATATTTTTTTGACACAAAGTTACGAGATCCATTCTAGCCCCTTCCTTTTGTAGTCAAATACTAAAAACCCTATGATATTGTTTTCTCTCGCCAATACTCAAATATGTCATGACACCGTTTTTGTCATCGTAACAAATTGTGCTCTAACTATCTAATAGTTAACTCTAACTATATAAGTTAACTGGAAGTAGTGATCTACAAATCTTTTACTAAGACTAGCTTTTTACTCAGAAGTTGAAAATTATAAGTGTGTTATGAAATATGGATACCTACCAGTCACGATTGAACCTACCTTTAACCAAATGTAACTTTTGAGTTCCAACTTTTACAAATTAGAAGTTGAATTTACAATTTTTTGAGAGCTTTTACTAAGGACTGACGCATAATCAACGAATGCAGAGCATTAGAAAAACAGACTTCAAAACTTTGGCTGAAATAGGTCGTCAAGGTAAACGATCTCTGAATTTATACATATTTAAAAAAAAGCATGAAGTATGTACGCAATTGATTTCGATGAAATTTATATGGGACTAAATGGGAAGTATCCTCTATCATATGAAACAAGAATCATCAAAATCAGTTCACCCAGACAAAACTTATGAGGTAACAAGCATAAAAAAAACATACATACGAATTGAGAACCTGCTCCTCTTTTGGAAGTCGGTTGAAAAAAATACAAAATTCAAATGTGGACCCTCAAGGGGAACACAGGGAGTTAAGGAACGTTTGATGCTGTCGGTACAAGGATGGGTGATCGTCGATCATTCTTTTATCACAACGACTTCCATGATTTGAGAGAATCAGGGCCATGATGGGCTTTGTTGTAATGATTATTTATAATGTTCGCTAATTTACTTTGATAGGTATTACGCCATTGTCTTAAATAAAACTTCACATATCTATACAGAATGACTGGTGACAAATTTTAGATACCTAAGGAGAGTACCTACTCGATTCTGGTCATAATTATGTAATAAAAGTATTTACTTAATGTTTCACTAGATAAATAAATAAAGCTTTGTTACTACTTACTTTACATACGCCTGAGTCAATCGCGGCAAGTGACCTGGCACGCGGATCGCTGCCAACGCTAGTGTAACCACGCGTTGCGTAATCAATTCTTTAACTTTCCGTTAAGTTTACTCAGTCATTATATTTTTCTCTTCATATATGATCTCAAACTATCACGACCTCGAATTTTAAAAGTGGCCCACACCCTGTTTATTCGGCTAGTTAGGCAATTTACTTACCCACTGATGCCATGACCTCTATAGTTTGTAGTACGATGGACTGGTTAAAGACATTAAGGTTAAGAGGCGGTATGATTTTCGCCATAATAACACTTAAGGCGGTTTATTAATGAAATTGCCTAATAGTCATTTTTATTAATCGTTTATTGGAACATGTCGAAAATGATATTAAAATTAAATTGTATTTCTAGCATAACACGTAATATATAGAGAGAATTCAATAAATCAAAATGAGTTAAAAATTGAGTTCGAATAGATCAAAGCAAATATTTATAAAACAGGCTTTGCTTGGTAATTCTAAAGGGGATTTTTAGGATTCGCCTGCTTTCAATATGCTGCTGTATGCTTGTATTATGAATAACACTTAGCGGTAGACGTGCTATTCTAGTAAATACCCAGACCCAACTTAGACGTTTTTTTTAATATAAAGTTTGAGAAGATTTCTTTTCTAAATGTGAGTACCTAATGTATTTAAATAAAAAGTACTGTACTTTTTAGGAAAATAGATTTCGCCTACTGTGATATTGCTTTAGTTAAAACTCATAGCTTTCTGCAGCTTTAGCTACGTAAGGAGCACGTACCTATATTACGGTATTTAAATGGATAGTTTGACGAAATACTACTTTCTTTCATTTTCATTTCAAGAAGGTGACTAAAACCTCGTTTGACGTTCCCCTAAGTGGTTAAAAGTTCTAAGAGACATAGGTCCAGGAAGGAACAAGATCTTCATAGAACATTGCCGAAACATACTCTATATGAAGGCTGGTCGTAGGGTTGCCAATCATACTGTTTTTAACAGTATCATACTGTTTTTCTCTACATCATACTGTTTACTGTTAAACAAAAAATAAAGTATACAAAATACAGTTTTCAGCATAAAAAGCTAAACTAGACTTTATGCTAGACTTTAATTAATGGTTTGTGCAAGAAGCTCTAAGATTCTGTATTTAAAACATTAAAGAAATTGAATACTTACCTTTCAAACACGAAAAAACTTTATTTCTTGAAAAAAAAATGGGCAACCCTAGGTGGTCGCTAGCTAGGTGAACCCTGAAAGAGAATTACTAGTTAGTAAGGCTGCAAACTGAACGGCAGCGATAGCGGCGCGCGAATCTGGGCCGCTCTCGACGCTGCCAGCGGGCGCGGTATCAGTCCCTTTTCAGTGGGTACATTAAATGATGAGAAGTCGTCGTGGCGCCGTAGTTACTGTGTGTATCATACGATATCGCAGGTTAAGCAATGTTCGGCGCGGTCAGTACTTAGGTGGGTGTCCGACGACCGTTAATTTTTTCACGGCGATTTCCGTTCTTCGGCGGGCCGGTCCCGGGTGTTGTATACTTGTATACAGTAGTTGTTAGGGTTGAGTAAGAAACTATTTCGGCGCCCATTTCAAATTCTGACATCCACCAATCAGCACTGAGCCAGCTTGGTAGATTACGACCGAAAACCTCCTCGTCACCCAGAGGAGAGACTCATAACACTGAGCCCATCATTACACGGAGTTGTGATGATTGGAAGTAGATAATTTTATTAATATAGGGAATATTTTAGCATACTTCATGATATCACTTAATAAGTATCACCACTTAATATGATGTGTCCGATAAATGGGCCATGTTTAATGTCCTTGGCACTAATTGCCACTAATCGGGGTAATTTCCAAAGAGGGAACGTGGGTGCGCCCCTAATTTCGTATTATTCGTTGATAGATGAATAAGTGCAATAAATCTTCGTGATACCACCTTAAAGTATCTTAAGTATTGATGGCTTCCTGTAATTGTTTCGAATGACTTCTTAAAATTCCTTATATCCTGGTAATTAAACGGGTACTTAGATCCTTTTTTCCTTAGAATCTTAAAAGTTGAAGTCGTTGTGGCGTAGTTGCTCCTGGGTATATCCTGCGATGATATGAGGTTAAGCAATTTTCAGCCCGATCGATAAAAGCAAGGGATTAAATTAAATTAAATATTTCTGACACTCACACAAAATTATCTAGCCCAAATTAAGTTTCTTAAAGAACTTGTGTTATGGATACTAGATAACTGATATACTTAAGAAATATATAAACATACATATTAAATAAATACATATTTTTTATAAGAATAAACTTAAATAAACATATAAAAATCCATGACTTGACTGCTAATATCTGTGTTCATCACACAAATATCCGCCGCCGCCGGGATTCGAACCCAGGACCTCTGGCATAGAAGGCAATTTATGTTACCGCTACACCAGCCGGTCGTCTGGTGACCGTCTGGTGACTGGTCGTCAGAGATGACCGTTGACCCTTAATTTATCACGACGACTTGCGTATATTGCATGGTTAGTTAAGCAGTCAGTCGTAGGAGCTTGACGCCCATCAACCAGCAATGGGCCAGCTTGGAGTATTCTGGTTTAAACTCCATCATTATCAATAGAAGCGACTTTATGGCCTTGCAATTAATTCAAAAAATTCGATAAGGCTACAAAGCTATAAATTGAATATTTAGGCTTTCAGCCTTAAAATAAACATACAGCGACTTTCATAGTAGTGGTATACTTATCAGTGAGATTTGGCTCAAGTGTGTTTACTTGGAAAAAACTGGTGTCTGAGATACAGGCTCGGCCTAATTCAGATGCCAGTGCTGCTATGCTAGTTCGTAAGTTAAAAAGTTTTTGTGAAATAAATAAATAAAAACTTACTACCAATACCTGCTTCCCATCTTTACCTCATTTTGACCTATTCCACGGATCTACGACTCCACTTGTGTGGTCGTCTCTCGGAGATAATAGGTTCAATTCGACATTAGATTCGCTGACTTTAAGTCTCGCGAATGCCGAATTAGGAGACTTCAAAGTTGCTGACAATAATTGATTTTGAAGCTTCTAAATTTGACATTAGAGATACCTACTTAAGATTAGAGATTGTTATATCGAATATAGACCTATATTTGCCCTCATCGATGTCCCATGTACACCTACGTAGGTGTCCCAGTGTCCCAAGTATCCTAGCTGTGGTATGTATTTTAGAGCTCATGGTGGCTTAGGCTTATACCAGACCAAGTTTCGTACCTGAATTCTTTATCATAAAATTAAATTACCTTTAAAATAAATAATAGAAAATTCACCTTTTTCTATTATAAAAAACGTAAAACTTTATTTCGCTGAAGCGAACCTCTTATACAATATTAATCGCCTAAAAGTATTATTAGGAATACTAGCCGTTTTGCGCGGTTTTTTCCGCGCCATTTCAAATCCCGCTGGAATATCGAGATAAAAAGTAGCCTATTAGCTATTCCAGACTGTAAACTATCACTATGCCAAATTTTATCCAAATCTATTAAGCCGTTTTTCCGTGATAGAGGAACAAACATCCAGACATGCATACATCCATCCATCCAAACTTGCACATTTATAGTATACAAAATTTTACTTTGCTTTTATTCGATAGATGTCGCTGTACGTCTATTAAATCGCGCAAGAAGAGTTATAAATGACTAAGCCATATTTACTTAGTAGGCTACTACTATTAGTCCTCATTTTCAACCGACTTCGAAAAAGAGAGGAGGTTCTCAATTCGTCTGTATGCTTTTTCTTTGTGTCTTTGTTACACGATATTTCGAACAATCAGGGATTGGTTTTTAAAATTGATGACTTATTGATTGATGATTTCGGAGAATGATGTTTACGTTGATGAGATTCTCAACTCAGCCAAAGTTTTGACGTGAAGTCGGTTTTTTAATGCTCTGCATTCGTTGATTATCACAATTATAATATTAGTAATTAGTAAAATGAAACCAATAAGCGAAAAACAGCCAATATGTCAGATTGGATTTCCAGTAATTCCTTATTTTCTAACCGTTATCACGAATCGCCCACGTCTAACAAGAAGGTGTCACCGTGTGAATTATAACACTATAATATTTAATATAACATTACGTAGAAATGTATTTAAGTTGGTAATAATACATAGAAATACAAAGAAGAGGATAAATTATCCCGTATTGAAACATGTCACGGATACCTACTCGGTCTTTTCCTGGGAAAAAAGATTAGTTGGAAGATTATATTGATTACTAGGAATTAATTAAATTGAAAGTTTTTGTAGCGCAGTGTTGAAGTGTTCAGCTGCGGCGTGGGATATCCTTGGACCGAAACCCAGCCAGTTCAAAAACTTCTCTTAGCTGGCTCGGGGCTGGGAGGTCTGGGGGAGACACTAGGAACTTCCCTAGTCCTGCTCTGTGGCCTCCATAACACAATCTCGGAAAACGTAATTTGAGGCCATGTGTTTCAGTTCGACTAGTGGTTTTTTTTAATATAAGGATTAGACGTTTGTCTTCCATGCCTAAGTATAGGACGTTTGTCTTCCATGCCACCTGATGGAAAGTGCGCATGAAGACTTAACCATATTTGTCCCCTTCCCTGGATAGTGTCTCTTCAGCCTGTTTTTCCAGAGCAGGGCTACACAAGAGATTATACAAAAAATATCATAAATTATGCATGTTCTCCAAATCATCACAGCTGTTAAACTTTTCGAAAGCTTATTTGCTAAACATGGAAAAATCTTTACCTGTATCGAGATATGGCGTTGTATCGTCGTCCCGTCATTGAACCTTCGATTTTATTTGCTAAAGCCTGGCTAAAGCGCATTTTGCTAATCATAAATTGGGGCCAAAGACGGTAGTTTCACATAAACATTGTCGAAATGACGTCGTTTGCCATACCTATAGTACGACCAACCGACAAACAACAAACGTCACACCTTAAGGAAGCAAACGACGACTGTTTTCTTTTTGAAGGTCCTTTGTATCGTCGTATATAGTGAATTCTATATCGAATCTAAATTTTCAATCCAGAATTTTTCATACTAATCTGAATTTAGGTTGTCATGGCAACGCTAATACATTGAAGTTTATTAACAATGATATTGGATTAAGATTCGATATGGAAATCCAGGGAAAGTTAACGTGAATGTTTGTGAGAAGGGATGGATCGATGTAAGTTAGTCTTTCCCCTAGAAATTTCTTTTTCGCTTTTCATTGTAAGAAGGTAGCATGGATTAATCTAAGCAGGACATCATAAATTAAAGATAGTAGGTAGGATCACAAATGTGTGGCCGATCGCCTATTAGCTATTCCAGACTGTAAACTATCACTATGCCCAATTTCATCTAAATCTATTGAGCCGTTTTTCCGTGATAGAGGAACAAACATTTATAATATACAAAATTTTAGTTTGCTTTTATTCGATAGATGTCGCTGTACGTCGATTAAATCGCGCAAGAAGAGTTATAAATGACTTAGCCATATTTACTTAGTAGGCTACTTTTATTTGTCCTCATTTTCAACCGACTTCCAAAAAAAGAGGAGGTTCTCAATTCGTCTGTATGTTTTTTCTTTGTGTCTTTATTACACGATATTTCGGACAATTAGGAATTGATTTTGAAAATTGATGATTGATTGATTGATTGATGATTTCGGAGAATATTTACGTTGATGACATTCTCAACTCAGCCAAAGTTTTGACGTGAAGTCGGTTTTTTTATTGCTCGTCATTCGTTGATTATCACAATTATAATATTAGTAATTTGTAAGATGAAACCAATAAGCGAAAAACAGCCAATATGTCAGATTGGATTTCCAATAATTCCTTATTTTCTAACCGTTATCACGAATCGCCCACGTCTAACAAGAAGGTGTCACCGTGTGAATTATAACACTATAATATTTAATATAACATTACGTAGAAATGTATTTAAGTTGGTAATAATACATAGAAATACAAAGAAGACGATAAATTATCCCGTATTGAAACATGTCACGGATACCTATACGTCTGAAATCGTGAGGTCTTTTCCTGGGAAAAAAGATCAGTTGGAAGATTGTTGATTACTAGGAAATAATTAAATTGAAAGTTTTTGTAGCGCAGTGCTGAAGTGTTAAGCTGCGGCGTGGGATGTCCTTGGACCGAAACCCAGCCAGTTCAGAAAACTTCTCTTAGCTGGCTCGGGGCTGGGAGGTCTAGGGGAGACACTAGGAACTTCCCTAGTCCTGGATAACATAATCTTGGAAAACGTTATTTGAGGCCGATGTGGTTGGTGTTTCAGTTCGACTAGCGGTTTTTTTAAATATAAGGATAGGACTTTTGTCTTCCATGCCTAAGGATAGGACGTTTGTCTTCCATGCCACCTGATGGAAAGTGCGAAGACTTAACCATATTTGTCCCCTTCCCTGGATACTGTCTCTTCAGCCTGATTTTCCAGAGTTGGAGGAAGAACCAAGGAGGCTACACTAGAGATTATACAAAAAATATCATAAATTATGTACGTTCTCCAAATCATCACAGCTGTTAAACTTTTCGAAAGCTTATTTGCTAAACATGGAAAAATCTTTACCTGTATATCGAAATATGGCGTTGTATCGTCGTCCCGTCATTGAACCTTCGATTTTATTTGCTAAAGCCTGGCTAAAGCGCATTTTGCTAATCATAAATTGGGGCCAAAGACGGTAGTTTCACATAAACATTGTCGAAATGACGTCGTTTGCCATACCTATAGTACGACCAACCGACAAACAACAAACGTCACACCTTAAGGAAGCAAACGACGACTGTTTTCTCTTTGAAGGTCCTTTGTATCGTCGTATATAGTGATTTCTATATCGAATCTAAATTTTCAATCCAGAGTTTTTCATACAAAAACAAATCTGAATTTAGGTTGTCATGGCAACGCTAAATACATTGAAGTTTACAATTATATTGGATTAAGATTCGATATGGAAATCCAGGGAAAGTTAACGTGAATGTTTGTGAGAAGGGATGGATCGATGTAAGTTAGTCTTTCCCCTAGAAATTTCTTTTTCGCTTTTCATTGTAAGAAGGTAGCATGGATTAATCTAAGCAGGACATCATAAATTAAAGATAGTAGGTAGGATCACAAATGTGTTGCCGATCGTTGCTAATGACGACCACTATGGCGTTGGGGTAAACCTATCTGCCTCAGACGCCAGTGGTTGCGGGTTCAATCCCCGCACGGAACCAAAAAAAAAAAAATGTTCCCTGTCTGGGTGTTTATCTATTTATGTATTTATATTCTAGGTTCCCCCCTAGTTCGCTATATGGTATCCCATAACACAAGCTATGCTTACTTTGGGGCCATGTAGTTGGTTTGATTGTCAGGGGATTTTATTATTATTATTTATTAATGAGAGTCACCCTGAAAAACCACGCCGTTGCTTTCGCTGCCGTCCAATTTGCAGTCTTAATTACTAACCAGATTTACGAAGCTTTACCGCGTATTTTACATCTTAACACACTTTTGACCACAGAGTCCGTAAAGAAAACGAAATTTCGACAAGACTGAAGTAAAATATTACGGCAATTTTTGATCGGTAATAGTCGGGTTTTTATGAGTAAAGTTCCTTACCACAAAGACAAAAACGGCTCAACCGACTGAGTTGAAATTCTGCATATATTTTTTTTAAACTTCATTTGGCCTAGACTTAAAATAACAAGGCTGTCATTAAGACCCACAGGACAAAATTATGTACATATTGATATATTACAGTCAAACCAAGAGGCGTAGAACTGTATTTATAAAAACGTATGTATTTGAAGCAAGGTCAAATAAAATTCCCTGACAGTTACTAACTAGATTATTTATGAAATTAGATTATTAAATTAGATATTAACACCTATAAGATTATTTGTTGGTGTTCCCTTGTCTCTGCCTACCCCAAGGGGAGACAGGCGTGAGGTTATGTATATATGTATGTAAGATTATTTTTCAACCGACTTCAAAAATAGAAGGAGGTTCTCAATTCGTCTGTACCTATGTTTTTGTTTGTTACCTCACAACTTTTGACGGGGTAAACCGAGATGATGCTTGTTTCATAGGATAGAAGATACTTCCCATTTGGTCCCATATAAATTTTACGACCGGCTGGTGTAGCGGTAACATACATTGCCTTCTATGCCAGATGTTCTGGGTTCGACGGCGGCGGATATTTGTGTGATGAACACACATATTAGTTGTCAAGTCATGGATGTTTATATGTTTATTTAAGTTTATTCTAATAAAAAATATGTATGTTTATATATTTCTTAATTATATCAGTTATCTAGTATCCATAGCACAAGTTCTATAAGAAACTTAATTTGGGCTAGATAATGTTGTGTGAGTGGCAAAAATATTTATTTATAATAAAAAAAATCGATTGAGTACTTCATGAAAAAATTTTTTTTTATTTAAATATATATGAATTCAGAGATCGTTTACCTTGACGACCTTATACTTCAGCCAAAGTTTTGACGTAAAGTCGGTTGTTAATGCTCTGCATACGTTGATCATTATAATCACCTTTTTTTTAAATAGAGATTTACCTACACGTGTGAAGCCTACTAATGCGAAATAATAAAAGACATTTTTTAAGAGCTCCAACTAAGCCTCTCAATTTGATGATCCAAGACAAATTTACTTATTTAACTTAGCTAACGCGGCACCTTGAAAACATTTCCTCTATATTTGCAAGGTTGCTGTTTGCTGTAAGGGCATTGCTCCCTTATTATAGATTTTAACGGAAACCTTTATTTGTTTAATACAAGTACCATTGAAGACAACGAGGCAAATTTAAAGAACTGGATTATGAGTTCGCTCAAGATAAGTTTTTTTAATGTTGTTGTATTAAAATTCTTGGATGTAATACTTTAATTTTATGTATTTATCGAACGCCAGATTCAGCTCTCATATTGTTCTTTGACCACCTAAATAAACTTTTACATAAATTGACTCTTAAAAAAAATCAAAAAAATATTTTAACAGGTGACTTCAATATTATCATTTTAGAATCCTCAAAAAGTAGAGATAGATTGCAGGAACTATAACGTAATTATAATTTAAATGTACATATTGACGTTCTAACAAGAAAAAAGTCCTGCAAAAAAGTACTGTCAGCTCGTTTTGTGTCAATCCAGAACGCTACGCTCGAAGATTAAGAAACAGATGGAGATGATGATGTATAACTTTTTCCACTATCAATCTGACGCCTGACACCTCAGTCGCTCGTGACCACGGGGTCTGCAAAGACACCGAAACGTCGAGTTAAAATGTAAAATATAAATTATACGTTATTAATCCGGTTAAAAAGTAGTTTTATTTAAATTATGAATCGTGAAAACTTCAGACAATATTACTTTTGACTAGCCCCTTTTTCAAAATATCGCCAATTTAATCGGAATACGTTCGCCTAGGCCGACCCCTTCCAACAACACCATCCATTCTTGTTCTGTACACCTCTTTCGTAAATCTACTTTCACTCATCCTTTCCAAATGCCCAAACCACCGTAGCATGCCCTTTTCAATCTTAGTCACTACATCCTCTTTCAATCTAAAATCTAAATTTTTTCATACAAAAACAAATCTGGATTTTGGTTGTCATGGCAACGCCCATACTTTTAAGTGTTTACACTAAATGATTTTGGATAAAGATACAATATTGAAACCCACCAATAGCCGCGACAATCAAAGGCCGCGACGCTGAAATCGAATTTCAAACAATCATTAATTGCATTTAGAGCTCTCTACTGCCAACATACTTCCGTTACCATGAAGTCATACAATCATCTTAATATTGCTAACTAAAGTTGTATCAAACGGTTGGTTATCGTATCATACGTACGTAACTTTTTGACGATTACATCAGATGTTTAACGTACGTCAAATACAAAGCGTTGTTTCATCACAAAAAAAAACTGTTCGTCAATGTCTTTTCTCTTCCTTTCCACAATTGAATCATCATCACTATCATTTAAAATATATGAAAATAAAACAGAATCCATAATGTTAAAAGCTTTCAACCAAAGATGTCCTGCCTGTCAACTCAGTTTTCACTAGAAAGTTACGTTAACCAGTGGGTGGATGGACAGTCAACGTAATCGTTAATTTTTGACGTCCGTTATAGGTGAAACAACCCGTTTTCTAGCTTGACAGTGGTTAACGCCATTTTTAACGTTGACAGACACGTAAAGTAGTTGTGGTACAACCCGCCCTTATTGTTAACTCTAACATATCAGAAACTTCTTACAAAGAGTAAAGATCTACAAACATTTTTATCCACCACTTAAGTATCCATTTTATTCTGCCCTCAAATAAATATAAGTGACACGGTTACTCCTCAAGTACCCCTGGGAGACCCTTACGAACTAGTTACCTCATATTGCAATCACCCCATTTTATAAAGGGTCCCAAAGTGGAACGATGTGGGAACGATCACTGAAAAATATGGGACGAAATGGACCTTACGGGTGTAATAAAAAGAGCCTTTTGAGTAAGTAAAGAAATATTGTGGCATGCTTGAAGTATTTAGTTTCCATGAATGTATAGCTATTAAATGTTTTCCTTTGTGAATTGAAGGGAAAGTCTTAACTTTTTTTTAATTGGCGATTGTACAGTCACGTCTAATAATATTTTATTTTATTTTATTTTACTTTATTCAGGAAACAAACTGTCATTATAGGTACTTATAGTTAAAATATATAATTTATACAGAGACCAGTGAAGTTTCCATACCAAAAATTATAAATTTAAACGAAAAACACGGTCACACAATACATTAGTAGGTACAATAATGAAATTAAAATAAATAACTATACATGGAGATGCAAAAAGAGTTCTTTTTTTAATTTTGGGAGAGAGAGATGAAAGATGTCGATATTATTATAAATCTTATAAAATTGGATACAAGATCTGTTAATGAAAGAGTTAGCGGCATAATTAGTTCGGGAAGAGACAAAAGTAGGTTTATGACGAGAATTTATTCGGGGACAAGCAAAATTTATAGGTATAACTCAATAAATATGGAGACTCGATTATATTATTCATAATTTTGAAAAGAAAAACTATATCTCGTATAGACCGCCTTTCGGAGAGAGAGCAAAGTAAAATTTCCTCATTTTTAATGTTGTATGTAAACATTATTATTGGAATTTGAACCTTATCACAAGTGAATAAGTTGCAAAGTGTGTACATATTAATGTACGTGATTGTACTACACCGTTATAAAGATACGGTCGAAAAAGAGTTTAAAGCTTCTTTTATTCAAAATACTAGCCACCGCGCGTGGTTTTACCCGCGTAACTTTTGATCCCGTTCGAATTTCGGAATAAAATATAGCTTTTAACCTTCCTCAAGAGTTGGGCTATCAAATGCAAAAATATTTTTTTAAATCCCACTTGTAGTTTCTGAGATTAGCGCGTTCAAACAAACAAACTAACAAAAAAACAAACTCTTCTGCTTTATATATTAGTATAGATTGCATAACGCAAGTTAAAAATGGTTCCTTATTTGAATCTATTTTCCTTACTTTATGCAGTTTGAGTGAGGCATAAACAATATTAAAATCCACATAAAAAGGGTGCCACTAATTATATTTTTTATTAATATTCACAATTTAAATTCTGAATGAAGCATTTAAAAAGCTGGAATATCAAAGAAAACTGAAATCGAGTCAATCATTGGAGCCAAGTCAAGGTCAATGACTCTACTCAAAAACTTTAAGGGTGAAAAACTTTAAGCACAAAAACTGTAAAAGAGGCACTTTTTAAATTTCGTGTTGATAATTTTTCATGAAAATTCGGAAAACTCGGGTCATTCACTTTTATCCACGTTTATCACAGTTAGGTAGGTATATTAGGTTTTACTTTGTACTTTTCAACCGACTTCCAAAAAGGAGGACGTTTTCAATTTTTCTGTATTTTTTTTTTTATATTGTAAGGATAGGACGTTTGTCTTCCATGCCACCTGATGGAAAGTGCGCATGAAGACCATGGTGTTACACGTCCAGCCACGAGAAACCTATTCACTCGACACTTAAAAGTTCCAGGACTGTAGTGGTCAGGAAAAACAGACGCAGGCAGATTGTTCCACTCCTTGGCAATCCGTACCAAAAAGGAACTATCGAAGCGTTTTGTTCGACTTCTTGGTAAATCCACTATATAGGGATGGAAGTTCTGTCTGCGTCTGGTAGTCCGGTGGTAAAAAGGGGTGGGTTCAATTTGGTCAAAAAGAGCACTCGCACACTCACCAAAATGTAGCCGATAAAATACTGTCAAACAAGCAACCTTACGACGATGGTCCAGCGTCTGCAATTTTTTATTTGTAAGGTTGTTGTTATTTATGATTTTACGGGCTCTTCGGTCAACAGAGTCTAGCGCTTCGAGCTGGTATTTGGCAGAACCATCCCAAAGGTGACTACAGTACTCCATGCACGACCTCACTTGGGCTGTGTATAAGTTGAGCAGCCGTTCAGGGCTGAAGTACCGCCGGACCTTCAAGATGATACCCAATTTTTTGGAAGCCGTTTTTGCCATAGACTCAATTTGTTGACCGAAGTTTAATTTGGACGTTATAGTGACGCCCAAAAGCCCTAGTTGGTCGGTGATGGGAACAGATACATTCTGGAAAATGGGCGTAAAAGTAAAGGTGCTCTTTTTCGCGGAGAATAGACACGCTTGTGTTTTGGAGGCGTTGAATTTGACCAGGTTAGATTCGCCCCAATCGGACACATTCCGCAAGGTCGAATCAACGCGCTCAATCATAGACCTTCTCAAAACCTGGATTTCATGGGCGCTCGTTCGCGCATTAGATATATATCTCTCAACAACAGTGCTGTCATCAGCATATCCAATAATGCCGGGTGTTAGGAGGTCATTAATGTGCAGCAAGAATAAAGTTGCAGAGAGAACAGATCCCTGAGGTACCCCGGCATTAATCGCCATTAGGTCAGAGGAGTAGCCGTCTAAGACTACTCGAATCGATCGTTCCCTCAGAAAATCAGATATCCAGTCGCAGAGCCCGGTCGGTATGCCATATGCTGGAAGCTTGCTTAAGAGACCATCATGCCAGACCCTGTCAAAGGCCTTGGATATGTCTAAGGAAACAGCTATTGCTTCACCATGACCCTCCAAGGCCTCACTCCATAAGTGTGTGGCATACACGAGAAGATCGCCGGTCGAGCGTCCACTGCGGAAACCATATTGGCTATCGCTTAGGAGCTCGTTGGTCTCGAGGTATGCCAGGAGTCGATTGTTCAATACACGTTCCATGACTTTGCAAAGTATGGAAGTGATTGAGATTGGTCGATAGTTGACAGGATCAGCCAGCTTCCAGGATTTGGGGACTTTACCAGATTCCAAAGAAAGTTTATAGAGACGCGTCAAAACGGGAGACAACTCAGCTGCACAGCGTTTCAACACCACTGCAGGAATACCATCTGGACCGCTAGCCTTATTCTTGTCTAGGTGCAGCAAGCATTTAAGAACCTCCTTTTGGCGAATATGAACGGTACCCATTGTAGGACCGAACTGAGGTAATTGGGGTTGGATTTTTATGTATGTATGTATATATACTTCATAGTTGGTCCCATATAAATTTCATCGAAATCGGTTGTGTAGGTACTACATTGAAAATTTAAAACTTTTGAAAGAATATGTACGATTTCGGAGAATGTTTACGTTGATGACATTCTAACTCAGCCAAAGTTATGACGTGAAATCGGTTTTTTCAACCAACTTCCAAAAAAGGAGGAGGTTCTCAATTCGTCTGTATGCTATTTTTTTGTATTTTTTTGTGTCTTTGTTACACGATATTTTGGACAATTATAAATCGATTGTGAAAATTGTTGTTTCATATGATAGAGGATACCTCATAGTTGGTCCCATTTAAATTTCATCGAAATTGGTTGAGTACTTCATTGAAAATGTCAAACTTTAAAAAATATGTATGATCGGAGAATGTTTACGTTGATGACATTATCAACACAGCCAAAATTTGACGTGAAGTCGGTTTTTTAATGCTCTGCATTCGTTGATTATCTTATACTTTTTATCTACGGTGTAGTTAGTATTCACACAGTTTTAGCATTTACACGAAGGTCATTCCACGCTTTCCTCTAAATACTAAAACTGTGTGATTTATGGGTCAATTTCAACAAGGCGAGATTTTTTATCATTTTGGTCAACTTTTTATATAATAAGTTTTTCTTTGTATTTTATACTTTAAGTCACATATGTGATTATCTCAATAAGTATAAATTAAATTAAAATAAATTGTATAGTTACAGAACTATTGAAATAAACTTTTATTTTCATGCCACCAATATGATAAAACTATCCATCAAAATGACACTTATTCAGCAAAATATAAAATTAAAAAAAAACGCGTTTTATCAATAAAACAACTAATGAATTTGTTAATTTAATGATCCGTTTATCATCCTACACTTATTTTTTCAGATACTAGAAACAGGTTGTGGGACAATCCACCAAAATGAAAAAGCGAACACAAAATATTATTTTAATGTAATAAAATAAGCTAGAAATCAGAATTTATTCTTTGCTGCAGGTTAGCTATTGTTAACTCTAATTTAAAAAAAATCTATTTAAATTGAACCCTACACACCCACGTTTTCATCGCGGAAACTTTTTTTGTACTTAGCAAAATCACCCTTATAAATTGTAATATAGAGCGAGTACCTATAATCAATTTGCAAAACACTTATGCAACCTTAGTACTTTCGCGCAGCCAGTAGCGCGGCGCTGTACGAAACAGGGGTGGGCCCGTAACCTCCATCTGTATTCTGTACAACGATAAATTTCAGTAGACTCATAAATGTATCGCTTTGAATTCTTTCATTGCCATGTAGTCCTGGTATTTGGGTTCAACTTGCGGGGAGATTTTTCCGCGAAAACGGGGATTTTGAGGAAAAATTTGGCACACTGGCCCGGCCACACAAAAAGTAAAGTGGAGTCAGTCAATAAAATGAAAGCCGAAATAATGTTTTATTTCATGCCTCTAAATTTATAATGGTAAATTCCATAAAATTTAGATGCTTTTTAATTGTCGTTTTTATATCAATTACGGATTTATAGCATTATTACTTAAGATACATACATTATATTTCATTACGAGTGCGGAAAGCCTGTTATTGCAAACAGATCCGACAATCGAGCCTACCGATCTACCGGTCTACCCGAGCCGAGGCGCAGCCGAGGGTGAATAGTTGTAAAAAACCCGTTAGCTACCGTTAATTAACCAAATTTATGGTAAGCTACCGATAAAATGCAGTTATTAACGGTTAAATATCTGACAGTGACAACGAAAAAGGATAAAGTTTTTCTTTCTTTTCCTGTTAACCAACTTCGAGAAAGGAGGTTATCAATTCCACCCGTATAAAATAAAATAAAAATAATAATAATTTTATTGTTCAAAAAGTTTTACATTTTTGCATAAACAAAATAAACTAATACATTCATAATATTAAGAAAAAAAATAACTTAAAGACTATTGTAATTAAGTGTGGGTTCCTAATGTATGTAATTGCTTATGCTGTAATATTTATTAATTATTAATGTATGTATGTAATATTTCCAGAATCGCCCAGTTTTCGTATATGTTTGTCTATATCAACATCTGAACAAATGTAAAAATTTCAATAGTGTATGTATGTTTTTATGATTGTATTCGCATATCTCCGGAACTACACGTCCGACTTGGGAAATTCTTTTTTTTTTTACTAGGTATTGTTCAACTAAGCGTATACTAGGTATATAAATTTCATCAAAATCAGTTCAGTAGTTTTAGAGATAGGGAATTTCAACCGATTTTTTTGGCAGGCGAAGCTGCCATCATCGTGCAACTTGCGATACACATTTCAATCCGTTAGCAACATCTCACGGTGGTATTTAACCGTAACAAGCATATAATACGGTTAATTAACCGTTAATAACGAAAAATGCATATTTAACCGGGTGGTTAAAATCGTTAATAACCTGCTTCGCATCTATAGAGGGTTGAAAGTCGGAACAAGTTGCAATGACGGTTCCACACGTGTGCTGAATAATTATTTTTAATACAGTTGCGAAAAAATTAAGCAATTTAATAAAATAATAAAAACACAATAAACTCAACTAACTAAATCAAAATGGCGCCGACCGTAAAAGCAGAGATTTTTTTGGTTTTCTTCACCCATTATGGGTAGACAACGGGAACTAGGTCTCGATATACAGCCAAATCTTTAGTAGATTTTTTTATTGATATAAAATGGAAATGAAATTTAACGAGATGAAATGAAATGAGACCTTACCTAACTCATTGAATCAAATCATTAAATCTGATATTAAAACAAATTAGTAGCTTCTTTTGAGAAATATTTGCATGAATCATAAAAAACTTTATGATTTTTTTGTAAAAACTTCGTGGTTGGTTGTTTTCTTTGTAATACACATATTTTGACAGTTGGGAAAGAGAACGCACGAGTATGTAATAGCCGTAATAGCCCACATTCCGAACGCTATACGTCCCTGCAATACGCCACTTTTTGAGCAACTGTATTCATTAAAACAAGTTACCTTTAATACTTATAATTCCTAAATTTCTCATCTGCTGCCGCTACATTTATCTCCTCACTTATTATACTTACTACTCAAACGAAAACACAGGTCATCTCATAGTTGAACTTTACTTGAACTGAACTTATTTAATAAATACGATCCCACTTATTTTTTATGAAGCAGTGGAAATTGCAATTACTGCTCCTTATTTTCTTTTGAATAGTAATCTAGTAAACAAGGTGTTCCTGTTGATTTCCCACAACTCTAGGGTATTTATTAATGGGAGCATGTAATAGAATCAAATAACATGTGAATAATTTTTCTATTTTCATTTTTTTTGTTTTTATTTTTCATACAAAATAATTCAATTAAGTCAAAACATCTTATGTAAAACACCTTTGTGCGAAGTATGACAACGTGGCATTTTCTACTCCTTTTTTTACAGGTACAGTTCGCAATGCTTTGCTTTGTACATTGCAACATTCCTCAACGTTTAAAATGTTTTTGTTGTTTATTGTATGGCTTCCGTAACACGCGTCTATTGAATTAATGTTAAAAAGATGCCACCAAAAACATTAAATGTAAAAAAGCCAAGTCTCTACGCAATTCTTCCATCGTTAAAAGTTTTGAGATCGCATAGAAGCCAAGCCCTGTTTAAGTAAAACTATTTCAGAAAAAACAATAATAATTATATTATCAAGCTAATACGGCTAACTACGTTTCGAACTAACTACGAATGAATTATTGAATTAATGTTAAAGAGATTTTACAAGGGTAAAAATTTATGAACTCATATTAAGATTGATGATATCTTGGAAATTATGCACTTTTGAACCACATATTCTTTGGCATAAAGTATTGCTTTTTAGTAAGGAACAAAACATTAAAGTTATGGGAAATCAACAGGAATACCTTGTATAGTAATACTAGTTGATTATTGAAGTAAAACGATTCATTAAAAAAATGCTCCCCTCACTTCTTCCTGTAAGAGAGTTTCAATACATAAAATGCAATCAGGTATTTGGAGTAACGTTAGAAATTTACAAGAAGACTAATATATTTTTTTAAACTTAGTATCAAAAAAAAAAACTAGGACAACATTGAATGGAAAACGTTAAACATATACGAATGACAGAAATATGAGCTTTTACGGCCCACAGCTATGAAAAGCTTTATGGCAATTTTGGCATGAAGTTATAACAAAGTACCATTGTAATACATTTTACTACCGTTACGAATTCGGTTTACGGCTGTATTAAATTATGTAGTTTAACGGACAATGACATTATTATTGTACACTGTACCAGTAGTCAAATCTGGAGATATTGGTGCTGTCAGCGCAAAAAAATCTACTTTTTCTTCACTTTACTATTTTTAATTTTAAATCAATTACCTAATCTTGCAAGACAAACAAAGTGTTTATTATTCAAATATAATTGTCGTTGTTTTGATACTTAATGGTGTGATTTTCATGGAAATATTTAGCTAAAAGGGTTAATCAACGATTGAGGGTAGTCCAAACGATACACATATAGCTCCTAGTTTTTAATTGATATTTCAAGTGGTTATTAGTTATTTGTTCTAATTTCAACATAAATAACATACTAGAGTGGTAATAACAGTGAGCCATTGTTGGTGAAAGTTTTTATGTGCCATAAGTGATTGTTTTGTGATCTGAAAATTTGTGCACAAAAACAAGGATTCCTAAAACTGTATGTACATTATTTTATTTAAATATAGGGACCGGATTCTATCTATCTCGAGAAAGTTCTCTATAGATTGGATATAATATTCCTTACAATAACTTTTATTAATTTAAATTAAACTACTACAAAAATACGCCAGCGCCATCTATACCACTGCATTTAAACTATTGGGATAATCAATAATTCACATCCCGAACGCTATACGTCGCTGCAATACGCCACTTTTTGAGCAACTGTACCTATTAAAAAACAAGTTACCTTTAATCCTTATAGGTTTCTTAAATTTCTCATCTGCTGCCGCTACATTTATCTCCTCACTTATTATACTTACTACTCAAACGAAAACACGGGTCATCTCATAGTTGAACTTTACTCGAACTGAACTTTTTTAATAAATACGATCCCACTTATTTTTTTATGAAACAGTGGAAATTGCCATTTGCTCCTTTACTGCCCCTCATTTTCTTTTGAATAGTAATCTAGTAAACAAGGTGTTCCTGTTGATTTCCCATAACTCTAGGGTATTTACTAATGGGACCATGCAATAGAATCAAATAACATGTAAAAATTTGGCCGCTGGCTACAAATCAACCCTGTATGTTAAAGTAACATTGGATATCATCGACACTTCGTCTATGATGAACAACACTACTTCTTTCAAATCTGATCTCAGAATGTTGAGCACTTCATCAGAAAGTGGCTTGTACTTTGGTGTTTGCTTGTGCTCTACAGGCAGCTGCAATAGTCTATGTAAAGTTAATCCATTCAGATTGCAATGCAGCTATTCCTGATGGAGCACTAACCGCCAATTTTAAAAAACTATGTATAAATTATATTAACTTACAGCTATATTAACATAAAAAACTATTTCAGATAAAACAACAATAATTATATTATCAAGCTAATACGGCTAACTAGGTACGTGTCGTATCGTCGAATTATTGAATGAATGTTAAAAAGATTTTACAAGGGTGATAATTTATGAACTCATTATATTAAGATTGATGATATCTTGGAAATGATGCACTTTTGAATCACATATTCTTTGGCAAAAAGTATTGCTTTTTAATGAGGAACAAAACCTTAAAGTTATGGGAAATCAACAGGAACACCTTGTACAGTAATACAAGTTGATTATCGTAGCCTCTCGAAGTAAAACGATAATTTAAAAAAATGCTGCCTTCAGTTCTTCCTGTAAGAAGAGTTTAAATACATAAAATGCAATCAGGTATTTGGAGTAACGTTAAAAATTTACAAGAAGACTAATATATTTTTTTAAACTTAGGGCGGGTTGTATCACAACTACTTTACGTGTCTGTCAACGTTAAAAATGGCGTTAACCACTGTCAAGCTAGAAAACGGGTTGTTTCACCTATAACGGACGTCAAAAATTAACGATTACGTTGACCGTCCATCCACCCACTGGTTAACGTAACTTTCTAGTGAAAACTGAGTTGACAGGCAGGACATCTTTGGTTGAAAGCTTTTAACATTATGGATTCTGTTTTATTTTCATATATTTTAAATGATAGTGATGATGATTCAATTGTGGAAAGGAAGAGAAAAGACATTGACGAACAGTTTTTTTTTGTGATGAAACAACGCTTTGTATTTGACGTACGTTAAACTGATGTAATCGTCAAAAAGTTACGTACGTATGATACGATAACCAACAGTTTGATACAACCCGCCCTTAGTGTCAAAAAAAAACTAGGACAACATTGGATGGAAAGCGTTAAACATATACGAATGACAGAAATATGAGCTTTTACGGCCCACAGCTATGAAAAGATTTATGGCAATTTTGGCATGAAGTTATAACAAAGTACCATTGTAATACTTACATTTTACTACCGTTACGAATTTGGTTTAACGGCTGTATAAAATTATGTAGTTTAACGGACAATGACATTATTATTGTACCAGTAGTCAAATCTGGAGATATTGGTGCTGTCAGCGCAAAAAAATCTACTTTTTCTTCACTTACTATTTTGAATTTTAAATCAATGAATCTTGCAAGACAAACAAAGTGTTTATTATTCAAATATAATTGTCGTTGTTTTGATACTTAATGGTGTGATTTCATGGAAATATTTAACTAAAAGGGATAATCAGAATAATATTCTTTCAGTTCTACTATTTCGTGAAAAATACGTATTAACCTAGCTTTATACAAAAATCTTTTAAGCAATATTTTCATAATGAATCTAGGAAAATCTTGAACACAGTACTTTTGCAAGAAGTTGCTATAAGAATTAAGATTATTTATGGATTTATCGTAAAGTTTTTGCAATAAGGATTGATACAACAAAAATAAATAAGAAAAAACGTATTTAAATTAAGAACCAAAACTTTTGAATACTTGCTCTATTTTTTATTGCAGGTACTAAAACGGCTCGAAGCTTCTTTCGTACATAACTAAACAGCACGAAAACCTGATCACGCAAGTGTGCGATTCAGCATCCCATGGCTATCAATGGACACCTGCCGTTTTCTTTATGTGTGCGTGTCGGGAGCATGGGATATCGGTTATTGATCGGTTCGGCACGGCTCTCTGTGACTTATGTTGCCCTGGTACAAAGTGATCGGTTCTCTATTATCGAATATTTCCGATGAACTTCCAATACGTTACAAATTTCATCGGCTATTAATTCGATTTTGATACAATGAATTTTATTCCGTCGTAGGTTGATGCTAATAGCATTATGTATGAAACATTTAAACTTGATTTTCTTATGAAGTTTTAACTGTTGTTGTAAATTTAAATAAAAATTAAGAACAAATAAATGAATAAAGTGTTTTTGAGACTATTCAGACGATTCCCAAAAAAAATAATACGAAATACATTATTTAAATAAGAAACACATCAAATTTGTACAACTTGTTGTGTTTCTTATTTAAATGTCCGTCATTATAAAAAGCTTGACAATTTAGTTCAAATAAGTAGCGCCCTATTTGATCACGCGATTTATTGTCACGGTAGTTCTACTGAACTATAAAAGTCGTAAAGAAAGAGGAAAAGAATGCTATTTAAGTGACTAATATATCACTTTAACCGCGTTTCTTCACAACACTGTGATTTAAATTCAGGTTATGGTTTGTTTCGGCGAAATCAAAGTTAAATCACAGGTCACCTTAATTTAAATTATTCAAATTGAAAAAGCGGGAATCAATCGGTACAATCAATCGGCCTTCAATCGGCACTACATCAGCGCTCGAAGCCTCCACAAATACCAGGCGATCATGTTAGTAAAGCAGTTCACGCATTCCAACACTAGCTCTATCCAAAAACGGATGCGCCAGACGCCGCCACCGCGGCATCGGTCGATGAACCATGAGACTGAGACAGAAAAGGGATAAATACTCTATCTCTTTCTAGTATCTCTACTTAATTCTAGATCTTACAGTGCGCTATTTAGAGATCAAAATGTAAGCAATATTTAAACAGGATGCAGGTAAAAACGTAAAAAATGTACCAGCTGATTTTACAGCTGGATAGAAACAAAATAAAGTGATTTTAAAGCATTAGCAGTTCTATGCTATTAAGCATAAGACAGAAAGTAGATCGCCTGCAGCTCTTTTTAGTTTTATTGTAGAACCAAGTAGGAGCGTGAGAAATTCGGGAAGGAACTTCTTCACTGGTACTAGGATTTCATATTACATGAGGATATCTTTTTCCCACGATGCTTAATGATCATTAAGTAAGGAATTTGCTATATGAACTTGAGATGAGTTTAATTGTGTTATTCAAAAACGATGATCAGGTACCCACCTAATTAAATTTGAATTTGAAAAGCCGATCTTAAATTTCTTTGCTTAACATAATTTATGATTGAAAATTTTACCAAAATGACACGTGAAAAATTGGTTCTCAATTGGTAGTCGATCCAAAATGTATTGGCAAGGTATTGGTTATTGCCAATAACGGATAATAGTTCGAAAAACACCAAGGCTACATGAGTAGGCAGGAGTTCTTCCGAAGCGATCAATAAATTGATACCCGCCCCTATCTGCCGATACCCCACACATACGCAGGTGTCCATTCGAGAGCTAGGTGCCTGTGTGCGCTTTTTTCAGGAAGCACGGTCGTTCCCGATTCCATGTTTTGCATTTCCTCTTCTTTAAAAACTTTGTTGAACATTCAACGTTCTCAAAAGTTTCAGAACTAAGCACTTAATAATTTTTATTTACTAGGTACTTACGTTTTGTATGCGTTTAACATTATTTGCTAACAACAAAACTGTAACAGTTTTTCTTAAAAATATGTAGGTATATGTTTCTGAAAAATAATTTAAGTTGAGCAGTAAATTTTTCAATGATTTTAACATTAAATAGTTTGATTTACCAGATACACTTTAACTAACAAAATTCAATCCACAGAAAATTGTTTCACACGATTTAACGTTTCACAAAATTTAACTTAACAGGTTAACTACTATCAAATAATTTCATGTTTGTGTTTTTCACCAATCGCCAACAGGTTTAAGTCTGTAAAGTTAAAAATAGCATATCAACAACTACATTAATATATATAAAACTTACTACGTGCTTTTAATGCGTAGAAATAAATATCCAAAAACGAAAGCTATAATTTAGAGCCACTTAGGCGAGCCAGGGGAAAGTGGTGGCTTGCATACTGTGGTGCAGGCAATAAATGGAAAAATTCTTCAAAATCTCTTCACGATTTTTATTCATCTAATCTTTTAGTTTCATAATTTGTAAAATGTTGAAAATTCATTTAGGTACTTTTATTTATACTTTAAAACACAATCGCACTTACATTATAGGTTGCTTTTATAAAAACAGCGTTGTCTTCTAAAGAGAACTTTTCTAGTAGCAAAAATGCTCTATTGCTTAATTGTAATGTACTTTTATATATTTTTTATCTGGGTGTCAAAAAATTGATTTATTATATTTTTTTTAAACGTATCTAGTTTGTTTTCTTTAATCTAAGAACTTTTACTCTATGAACATCACGATTGCGTCTATTATCAAAGCTATCCGCTTATTGGCTTAGCAACAAGTCATCGTAAAACATGATTAGCGCTAGAAATTGTATTGATTGATTGACATATGTGGCCAGCGAACTAAACTTCGAAGTCCTAATTGGCAAGTGAGACGCACAATCTACGTTGTGCCATTTTGTAAATAAAAAATCTATACTAATATATAAAGCTGAAGAGTTTGTTTTTTGTTTGTTTGTTTGTTTGAACGCGCTAATCTCAGAAACTACAAGTGGGATTTGAAAAATTCTTATTGCATTTGATAGCCCAACTCTTGAGGAAGGTTCCCACGGGATCAAAAGTAACGCGGGTAAAACAGCGCGCGGTGGCTAGTCCTAAATAAAATCGATCCCGGCTGGGATTCAAACCCATTCCGGGCGCGCACTCTACTAACTAAGCTACTGGTTCGTGTTGGTACAGTGCCCGGCCTATCCTTAATGCAAGATATTTAGGTTCGTGTCCAAGCCGGGGTCGATTTGATTTACCATTTTATTTATCAATAAATTAAATTATACTTAAAGTTTAAAAAAAATAATATTACGTTAGGTATATTCAAGAGATAGCTTAACAATTCCATGTTTATTGCGGTGTAGCTAAGTGGAATACAACCGTCAAAAAATTTATAACTGGCCTTCTTGGCCCGTAATGCCGATTTTGATACATTGCTTGCAAATTGCATGCTTCGACTTTCGTCTTCTTTCTTACCCCTTAAGTTTATCTTAAATTTATAGCGGAAGTAATAAATCACGTTGCCAATGATCGGGTCAATAAGCGTTGTGATATATTAAATTAATGATCAGGAAAATATTTTATTACGCTGTGAGAACCGAGAATCCTGTATAGTATGAGAGTTGAATCTGGTGATAATTTGAAACGACGGAAAAAAAAATTTAAATGTTTCCATGACAATAATAAACTATTGGAATAGGCATTACCTAATAATGTTTTTAAGTTTTTGCATTTATAATGCTCAATTATTCTTAAATAACCGAAAAATGTGATAAATAAAAATTACCCGGCCAGGATTCGAACCTGGGACCCCTCGTTTGCCGGACGAGTGTTCTTCCTGTATCGAATCCTGGCCGGGTAATTTTTACATTTACATTTTTCGCATTACCTATTTATTAAACTAATTATTTTAATTCCTAATTCTGACATCACTATGTTTGTTAATTGAACTCACCGTGCAAAATAATCATGCAAGGACGATTTCAGTAGATAACTAAATGTTAAATACAATATTTATTGACAAATAACTGAGGAATACTTACGAGTTTTTCACGTTTTGCGTAACGTCCTATAAATAGGCAAGTCTAATAAACATCTAAATATTACGAAGAAAACAAAATTCCGTCATAATCTGTGCCCCCATTAGGATACTATCACGTCGTAATTGGATTGATTAATTCCGTAATACCCAGTCTATTACTATGATATCATACCCCACATTTTTGGTCTCGCGTGCCGAGCGCCTAATAATTTTGAATTAGCAAATCTATTACACGAACATAAATAAGAAAATGCTGCGTAATATAATCAGGAGCAAGCCGTTTTTAGGCTAATAGCAGATTCAAGGAATTTGAGTTCGTAATAAAACTACTTTTTTACAATATGCCGAGTATATTTTCTGTTTCGAACTTTATAAAAGACAGATAAGTATATAAAATTAAAATCAGGCTTTTCTCGGCTTAATTCACGAAAAATTAGCATTTTGTGGACATGTCGAAAATAAACCTTTTTTTTTATAAAATACAAGTCAAAAACGGAGACGCAATAAATACGAATTTACTGTAGCGCGTTCCAACATTTCTTACGCCACTTAAATTCGTGAGTTTTTGTAATACTGTTGCCAAAATCAAAAGTATCTTGTTCTTCACAAATCGGACTGGATTCAAATTAACCTGAAACAATGAAAAATAATTACATTAGACCTTTATAATAATCGTTGATTGTTTAGTTTTATTCTGCGTTTGGGGCTTCGCGACATAAATATTAAGGTTTAGGCGAATCAAAGGTCAAAAACCAAAATGTTAAAAGAACATAGGGGTATTTTGTTTTGTTCTTGAAACCAAAAGTTTGCTTTGAAAAAAGAAGATTACATGCTTAGTTAGATAAGAATTTTTTCTATTCACTCTACATGAAATGTACTCTGTATATGGACCCAATTAGCCCCTTCTTAAAACTATATTACATTATGAAGAGCCAGTCTCATCCCTACGTTCCCTGGCGCCGGCGCCGGAGGCAGACAGTGTTACTATATCGCCACACTGTTAACTTATTTATTTAGAAATTATGAAATAAAAATGAATTTCCTGAAAATAGCATTGTAATTTATATTAATTTATTTATTATTATTATTACGAAAGGTCGAAATTCTCAGCCAACGAAGGCTGGTTTTAACCGCACTTATTATTTTTTATTGTGAATTTTATTATTATTTGTATATTTAATCTTATGTATATTAAAAAAATGTAGATATCTAATATTGAATGGTATATGACCGTAAGGACAAAGATAAAAACGCTCAGGAGGGTAGGTACTGGCATCTTGAAAATTACATCTAAAGAAGACTCTATATGGAGATCGACGATTTATTTGGGACCACCTATGAAGTATCCTCTGCTATACGAGACAAGAATATTCAATATCAATTCATAAACTTGAAAATAGAGAATCTCTAAGAGAAAAGTTTAAAGAGACTGGTATCTTGACCTTTGCATCACAATATATATATATATGAAAACATTATGTATTTATAAGAATAGTAGTAAATTTAAAACCATGAAAGATAATCATGATAAAAATTATTCTGTAACTAGCTGTTGCGCGCGGTTTTACCCGCGCAATTTCGATTCTCGCGGGATTTTCGGGATAAAAAGTAGCCTATACGGATTCGGAAGAATCCCTCTAAGTAATGGTAAAAGAAATTTTGAAATCGGTCCTGTAGTTTTTGAGCCTATTCAATACTAATATACAAAAATACAAAGGTTTCCTCTTTATAATATTAGTATATAGATGACAAGGAACGACCATAAATTAGCGTTTCCCAAATTAAGGCTAGCTAAAAGCACCAAATCACTTATGGGAATGTCGATACGTATTTATAATAAAATACCAAAGTCAATTCAATCCCTAACGTTTAGTAAATTTAAAAGAACTATCAAAGAAACGTTATGCAAAAAGGCTACTATAGACTCAAAGATTATTTAGATGACAAAAGAGCGTGGGATTGATGTCTCCACAGGTTATTTCCAAATATTAAACATTAATCACTATGTAAGCAGCTTGGCTGTGACATGACATTGTTAAGCACGAATAGCTGTCTTCTGTTAGTTTTGACAAAAATACAGCTCATAGCAGAGCTGTATTTTTGTCAAATTTTACCTACCTATAATAAGCACTTTTTTTTTCTCAGTCTACCTAGGGTTCTACTTTCATTTCATTTTTTTAAAGCCGAAGAAGAAGTAGTAGTAGATAACACCAAGACATTGGTGGATAATGGGCGATCATTATCTTCATGACCCGAGAGATGCACACTTCTCGACGGAGGCCTCCCCCAGGATTCGTCATGTCGTCCGGACCCGCGCCGCCCTCATCAAGCGTTTGACGTTCGTAAAGTGTATAAAAATACCTACTACGAATAAATAAGTTTTCATTTTCATTTTAACTGTCCAAAAATCTAGTAAGAAAAATGCCAAAAAGAACATACAGACGAATTGAGTACCTCCTCCTTTTGGAAGTCAGTTGATAAAACAAACAAATACTTCCATTACAATCTTACTAAAAAAAAAAAAAACAAAAAAACTAAATCTTCAGCCCAACCTTTTTATACTTCAGCCTCGATATTTTTCGTCGGTCAATGCACTCATAAACCCGAATCTGTCTACCTAGCACGTGAAAGCCTCTGACAGGGCGACAGGGCAAGGCGCCTTTGTAGGCGATAAGCAGGATAATCAATCTTTCCTGAGCGTGCTTAACTCTACATTCATGGTGTCACCTTTTGATAGATAATCCATTGAAACGTCAGGGTAATCAAAATCGAATTAAATTTGAGGGTAGGTGTAATTTGTCGAATTTGAAGCTCCTGGTAACGGATTATTCATTGTAATATTACTAACAGTAACAGCCCGTTCACACATGATCCGTTTTACTGGATACCTTTTTTGTATCGAAAATACGTATACTGAATACTGTGCCATATGTGAAGTCACAGCCCGTTCACACATGATACGTTTTACTGGATACCTTTTTTGTATCGAAAATACGTATACTGAATACTGTGCCATATGTGAAGTCGCCCATACAACTCCATGCGCCATCGATGAAAAAAAAAACGTATCCGGTAAAACGTATCCAGTAAAACGTACCATGTGTGAACGGGGGGTTACCCAAACAACTCCATGCGCCATCGATGAAAAAAAAACGTATCCGGTAAAACGTATCCAGTAAAACGGACCATGTGTGAACGGGCTGTGAGTTCTCCCCTTCAGTATACGTATTTTCGATACAAAAAAGGTATCCAGTAAAACGTATCATGTGTTGCCTGTTAGGTACGGAAAATTCCAAATAGGAAAGTAATTATTTAATTAGTTAGTTTTGTAGTATTAATGATTTTAAATAATATGTAGTGTCATAAAAAAAAGAAAATGACATGTCAAGCATTTTGACAACGTCAGTGTGAAGGAGGAAGAAAAAGGTCCGCTGAGGAGAGATGTGAGGATTCTGAAGAGAAAAAAAAAAGATCGGGAGAGAACGCTGGAGGACGGCTGACCGATCCGGGAAAAGCCGCCGGCCCTCCCCGGCGACGACGTCCTGGCTCTACCTGAGGCGCCCTGCTCTGCTCGGCGCTCTTCACGGCTGCGGCCGTGCGCTACAACCCTCGCGGTGGTTCCTACCGCTGTGAGCGGCCTCCCTGCCGCTAACTTAGCGGTTGTTGGTGGCTGCCTCCACCACTACCGCGGCTGTGAGCCGCGGTCTCCTACGGCGTCAACTGCGGCCGAGGGCCGCTAGCTCCAAACGTCTAAAATGTTTAAATTTTCCCTACAGTGCTATAGTGACTTTAAGTGCCTTTCTCGTTTTGTAAATTAAAATTAAAGTTTTTTAAGTGTTAGTTAATAGTTTTCTTCCACTTCAGCACCCTATTGAACTGCGAGCGACGGAACCCCTTCAGGGAATCGGCGCTTCGCGACAGTAGGTGTGCTCTGTGGTGGGTGACGAAATCATAAAAATTAAGGCAAGTAAAAATAAGTTTCATAATTTGATGTATTTTTGCTTTAACGTAGTAAGTGTCAAGAAATTTGCTATATTGTCACAAAAGGTGAAGTTGAAGAAGTTTACGTAGGAAGTTTCCTGGACAAGACTGCTTCAGTGACACACCACATCATTGTTCCAAAAGGACGAAACACTGAATTAAGGATATTATTTCTTGTTCTGTGATTCGTCCCATTGACTTAATTGTAGTAAATAATGAGATCAAGTATGGTCAGCAAGCAAACTAATAAGAAAAATCAATAAAAGATCTTTCAATTAAAACATTTTAAAATAAAAAAAAACACACAATTTATTGAGCTTTATAGAATCAAACAAAATAGCATGCACGTCGCTTAGTATCCACGGTTGGTTTCTGTCAAATAATAAGAATGACTGCAACGTTGCGAAACTTTGCAATTTTGTTTTTTATTGATTTTCTTATGAGTTTTCTTGCTGGACGTACTTCATCTCATTATTTCTTATAATTAATTCAATGGGACGAATCACTGAACAAGAAATAATTTATAAATTCAGTGTTTCGTCCTTATAAGACAATGACCTGGTGGGACGAATCACTGAAGCAGTCCTGGACAAATCGGTAAAATATTTGAAATAATTTGATAGGTATTTATTAATCGTATTTCTTAAGGAAGCTATTTTACTCTTTATTTCATAAAAGTCGCTTATATGGAACCTTTGTTTTCTGAAATAAATGAATATTATTATTATTATTTATATATGTTTTTTGATTTTCTCCTTTTTCAAGGGCTTTATTATTATTATATTGCGTTCAATCATGAAGAAGCTCATTTATGCAAAACTTGACTAGAATAAAAATAGAAAGAAATTCTTCTCATTGTTTTTACTATTCAAATTTTCTCATTAAACGTGAACTTCTCAAGTTTGTTACAGCTAGAGTTGTGTCTGTAATAATAACAACTTGCACAGTGATTCAATTATAACTTTAGGAAATAATCCCAAAAGAAAACCAAGAAAGTGGACTAGTTTGTGCGGTGGTTTTTCTTTACAGACATTTTATTACTGTAAGAGATTTAGTTGATTTGCTTGGTCTTCTAGTTTCTTTATGTGGATACTAACGGCAAAGTAAATTTACTTACTGGTAAAAAATATTGTGGCAATGATTTCACTTGACAAAAGAAAAATATATATTTAACACATTTATGAAACCATCGACAATTCATTATAAAACCGACACCAGTAATGGGTTTTGTAATAAGTGGTGTTTTTAAATAGAAAATTATGTCTGGGCCACCACAACCAAATAGTTACACACACATCAATAATCCCTTGTCAGTCTCTCTTTTATACATGATGAACCCAGGGTTTTGACCTTATCGTCACCTGATCATGAGGGATGATCAGAATGAAGGTAAAGCACGTGGGCTTCAAAATATGTCTTTTAAGAAAATATCTAGGCGTGCTATGCAATATGCTCTGAAAATCGTGTACTTACCTATTTATAAACTTTGCAAAAAATGGAAGTACCTGCAGTAAAATTCAAAACTGGTGAAGACTCTTTTTACCCACGACGGAACGGAGACGGTATATGCGTTTGGGGTGAGAGGGTGTTTGTGCAAACCAATGTTACCATTTATCTCCAGAACCACTGGTCCGATTTTAATGCGGTTTTCAGTAATCGCTTTGGATTTGATTGGTTCGAGGGATCAATATTTTAAATTTCAATATAAAACTACAAAACGAATTCATTCAATGGCAGCCCCATACGGATTTTCTTGCTCTTCTTATAAAGTTCATAGGGAGTTGAATACCTATGTTGTTGCGACATCTACATCTTCGAGAACCGAAAAGGTAAGCGTAGGGAAGTGCTATGAAAACGAATAGTATGTTGTTCATAATATGACCGACTGTGTGCGAGATCAAGTGAACTTTTAAAAAAGCTTTTCATGTTAATTATCTCTCGTCACATAAATCATTTCAGTTGGGGGATTTTAAATTATTTTATTCTTTTTCAATTACTTTTTAACCGTCGCGTTGTGGGTTTTTCAAAATTTTTATTTTGTTTTTTATGTAAGTCCTCTCTAGGCGTACTTAGGTATATACGAAACTTTAGGACAACGAGTGCTTCTCGATACTTAAAGTGTTTTTTTAGTTTTTTTTTGTAAATCTTTTATAATAGTGGAAAAATATATTTCATAACTGAATTTGGATGTGTTTTATTTTCTGACGGAGAAATTTTTTACCTGAAGATCAGGTAATTGTAATGACTATACTTAAAAGGGCACTATCAAATGTTCATGACTTTGATAATTGAGGAATCAAAAGACAATTACGGTAAAGAGTTTAGTGAAAAGTGACCAATCTAAATTGTGTTAGTTATTGGCCATCACAAGATGCGGCCTTTTCATCATCATCATCATCATCATCACTCCGTGTCACAAATGAGCCCACTACAGGGCTATGAGTCTCTCCTCTGGGTGACGAGGAGGTTAGACCATAAAGCACCAAGTTGGCCCGGTGCTGGTTGGTGGATGTCAAATATTTCAGGGTGCCGAAATCGCTTTTGACAAACCCTAACGACTACTGTATACAAGTATACAGCACCCGGGACCGACTGCTTAACGTGCCCTCCGAAGCACGGAAGTCGCCGTGGGAAATGAATGGTCGGCCGGTCACCCATCCTAATGCCGGCCGCGCCGTTTGATCGTTTGATATGCACAGTAACCATGGCGCCACGACGACTTCGGCCTTTTATTCTTAAGGTAAACTACCCTGCAAACATGGCATGTCAACAAGCAATTATTCCAATTGATGTCAAAGTTATACCAGTACCAGCTTCTAATTGCAGCAAACTTTTGTTTGAAACTAACAAACACAACTATAGAAGGCCGCAAGGACTACACTAACAAGCTATATAAGCTTGAAAGCTTATGAGAATCAATATACTGTGGCGTCATGAATGGATAACTTGGTACCTATGGGTAGAGGACACTATTCAGAAAAAAAAAATGTTTTGATTCAGAAAAAGTCCTTGGTTTCCGAGATATTCGACATTTTCGAAATTTAAAAATTATTCCATTCTTCGATATTCTTTTTAGCGCCAAGAGTCAAGACTACAAATGAAGAAACTGTTCCGTTACTGATCGAGGCACTGAGTGATTGACAGACAACGTACAGACGAAACTGCTGGGTGTAGAGAGCTGAAATTTGGAACATACATTCCTTAGAGGCTGTAGAGGCGCACTAAGGAAGGGATTCCCGAAATTCCCACGGGAAGAAATTTCCACGAATACTCAGTTCCTTTCAATACCCGACCTCCGACCAGTAGCTAAGTTTCCGAGGGCAACGCTCATAATAATAAGTGAGTTATTCGATCCATCTTCTGAGATGAGTTCCCTATTATCTCAAATATAATAAATACATTAGCGTAGTTTGGAATAGTTAGTTCTGTATAAGTTCAATGCTTTTGACAGGCCAGTGTTAGTCACGTTTCAGTCACAAATAGGATAATTTGGGTTTATTATATTTACCTGGTAAGGGTCGGGAAAACTTTTTGTAAGGATTCTAATGGCCTTAGGCGTAGGTATGTGAATGACCGAAGGGAATAGTGGATTCTATACCCGATTAGGGTATTTTTATATCTAGGTGTACTAATATTTTGGAGAGTTTGAGTAGAATATACTCAAAAACAGACAAACAAGGCAGATTTTGAAAAGTATTTACTTTTAGTGCTACATTTTTCAGAAGCAAAGGTTATCTTACTAGTCTTACTAATAAAAATATGAAAGTTTGGATATATGGATTTTTGTTCCACAATCATGGCAGAACGGCTAAATTGATTTGGATGAAATTTGACTAAATGATAGTGTACCGTCTAGAATAGCACTTTTATGGGCTACTTTTATCCCGATATTCGAGATCGAGATATACCCGATATTCGGGTATAACCACGCGAAACAGCAAGTACTTTATTCAGGGATCCGGATCCACGGAATCTTTATACGATCTTATTCTTTTTCGAAAAATAAATTATGCGCTGAATTAATGTGACTGTCATCGAGTATTTAGTATTAGTAACGTTGTGATAGTGCTATTAGATTGAAATAATCTAACATTTGAAGCTTAATATGACTGGTTCGTAAATAGTGCTGAATATGCATATTTTATTACGAGTAGGCGGCACTTTATGACTTTTACATAAAACTTTAAGCAAAGAACTAATAAATTTATATTACGGTGTAAACAAACAGTCCTGCCAATGCCCTCACACATTATAATCCATTCATCTAAGCTCAGATAAACTTTGGCCGAGTTACCTCTCCATGTCCACGTGCACAGTGAACATTTAATCCTACGTAAAACATCCCGACAGCTGTAAAATTAAATCCAAAGGATCAAAACGGTGTAACTGTCTCCAGTTTTATTCATCCCGTTGAATCCAGGATCACTCCGGGTTACTCGCGGTCGTGCGCCTACATGCAATAAATAGCAAAGTTTACGGCCGTAGAAAGATTAGTAGGTGGGAAAAAGGCGCTTCAAAGATGTTAAGTCTACCGTTTGAAATCACGAACATTCGGGTCGTTTATTTGTCTTTGTTTATTTGAAGGAATATTACTGGATTTCAGGAAGAAAGTCCCAAAGGAAAAGTACAATGAACTTTTTTCCTTGGCAAATTGATGATTGCAACCAAATATCTCTAAGTGTGGAGCTTGACTTATGAGATATGAGTTATGAAAGATATAACAATATCAATAGGTACTATCGAACGAACTGAATCATGACCAACTTCGCTCATAATTCGTTTGAAACTGTCAAACTAGTAAGGTTTATAATGCACTTAGGACATTTTGAATACTGTATGAATTCTGTACTCAGCAAATGTCAGTGTCGAATTAAGTAAATGGTAACAAGTTCGTCACCAAGGAAACCTGCCCTATCTTCAAGCGAATTTCGACCTACTAGCATTTAGACGGTTTGCCAAAATTAACTTGTTGTGGGTAAGGCAGGATTCAGTTGGTTCGATGGTACATGATGTATTAAAATGATATAAGGCAATTTTATACATAGGCCTTCAATATCTAGTAATGTTAAAAGTTTGGTGAAGCGCGATTTTTTATTACGTAAAGTTGAGTTATAGCTAAGCAGAATTCTTGGAAAAGGATTCGCGAAAGGCGCAAAATTAAAATCTCACTTTCATCCACGTTTCCATATTTTTCTTATTAATTACTTACATAAAATTGAGTATCCTTGTTTTTGTCTAAACAAAGCCTTACTACCTTTAACTTTCATTTCATTCAACTTTAACAGGATAATATTGTCTTAATTTTTCAAGATATTAAATAACAGACTTTTTTACCGGATTGATTGCTTACTCGTACCCCGATTTGTTGAAACACCAAAACATAGATTTAAAATATGAAATGAAATCTACGATTTCGATATTGCAAAGGCTTAATAAAAGTCACTCTGGATTCCTATACCGAGCAGGGTATAGTAGATAAACAGACATAGTTGTTAAGGGAAAGGAATTGAATTCTGTAAATGATATTTCTTGAAATGACTTCAGCCCGGCACACAACTCTAATGGGGACCACATATCGAAAGGTTGGCGAAGAGACTTAGTTCTGCATCATTTGCCTAACATCAAAATGAGAACAATCAATTCATCTTAGTAGGTAAGGCATAAAACCAAGGACTGCATACCGGTATGAATTTCTGTACATTTTTTTCTGTATGACGTCATAGGGACCGTTAAATTAGTTTTTATTAATTAGATTTTTTTTTTGTTACTTAATCATAACTTCATTCTAGTATCATTTCTTTTTTGTAAATTTACATTGATTAATATCGAATTGAAAAAGTACCACAATAGTCGTAATTTGCTCAGTTAAATTACAATAAGCACGCAGTGTAATTGAGTCATATAAATTAACATAAAATAAAATAGAATAAAGAACATTGAGACTATAAGTTAAATTAGTTGTATTTAAAAATAACAGTACCTACAGGAATTCATACTGAAATGATTCGTGTACCTTTTTTATTATTGTAGCATAACTGATTTTTGTTTTCAGTTAACTGATATTTTCCGGTATTAATATTAATATTGATTTTTAAATAACTGTAGAATGTTCGATAGTTTAGTTGAAGCCTATGAAGCGTAGGTACATATGCTGACCTATACATTTCGGTACCGAAAATAAATCGGTTAAAATATTTCTGTACTAAAAACATGAAATGAGAAATGAATCCGGTATACATTATTTGGGTACTGATTTAATAAATTTAGATTTTAATAACTTGTACAGTTATTGTGTTTGATGAAGCAGTACAATAATAAGGGTACTGAAATTTTACTAGTACTACTTATTTAAAAATTTTATACCGATATGCAGTCCGATAAAACAATTGAAAATCTCTTGAAAATCTATTCTTATGATATTTACAGTTGGCATTTAAAGACTTAAGGGAACGATATTATGGATGAGACACTAAGGAAACATAACCATTTCTTCTACGAACATGGACTATAAATCCACAGCTATGGGGCACGTAGGAATAGTGAAAGATCAAGTTAATATACAGGTAAGATCACAATAAATGAACAAGTAAATAAAAAAAGAAATCTGGAGCGAGAGAGCTGTAAAAGCAAATTGCAAATCCTCGCGAAATAAAAGTTCGTTGCCATTTTGATTGTGTCTCGTAAAATTTACGTTGGAAAGCTCCGCTTTGCTTACTTACGAGTATTTAGCTCAAATGCGCAGTAAGCGTTTACTAGGTGTGAAAACTGTTGATAGGAAACCTTCTATTTAGGTTAATTGACCCTCGAACGTTGAAGAATGCTTTAGTAAACGTTGACACTAAAAGTCAACATTTTATGAGTTTTTCGAAAATGAAGTTTTTTTCACACTAGGTATTCTAGGGCGGCGCGGGTCCGGACGACATGACGTGGGGAGGCCTCCGTCCAGAAGTGTGCGTCTCTCAGCTCATGAAGATAATCATCGCCCATTATCCACCAATGTCTTGGTGTTGTCTATTACTACTTCTTCGGCTTTAAAAGAAAGGAAATAAAAGTAGAAACCTAGGTAGACCGTGAGGAAAAAAGCCGGCGGAAAAAAAAACTCTTGGCACTCTTTTGTAAAAAGTGCTCATTATAGGTATACTTTGGCAGAAATACAACTCGGCTATGACACGAACAAACAAACAGAAGACAGCTATTCGTGCCTGGCAATATCATGTCACAGCCAAGTGTGTGTAGTGATGTTTAATATTTGGAAATAACCTGTGAAGACATCAATCCCACGGACTTTTATCATCTAAATAATTTTTGAGTCTATAGTAGCCTTGTTTGCATAATGTTTCTTTGTTCTTCTTTGTTAATAGTTCTTTTATTAAACGTCTTTTATTGAATTGACTTTGATATTTATTATAGGTAAATACGTATTGACATTCCCAAAATGATTTGGTGCTTTTATCGAGCCTTAATTTGGGAAACGCTAACTTATGGTCGTTTCTTGGCCTTATCTATTTTTATCTTGTCCGAATCTTTTTTTATTTAATTTAGGATGGGACGTTCGTCTTTTATGATATCTGGTATCAAAAGATCATGAAGACCAAGGTGGTACACGTCCATTCAAGAGAAACCTGTTCACTCGACGCTTAAAAGTACCAGGACTATAGAAATGGTCAGGTAAAACAGATGCAGGCAGTTCGTTCAACACCATGGCAATCCGTAATGAAAAGGTACTGTGGAACGAAGCGCTGCTGGTTCGAATTTTTGGAATGTCCACTACATAAGGACGGCAGTTCTGTCGGCGTGTAGTAGTAATTTCTTATGTTGTAATTGTAATACGTACCGATCTGAACGACTATGAAAAAATAAAACATTTTTTTTTTGAGTTTACCTATAATTTTATAGATAAAAATACTTAATAATTAAAGGTTCACTATTAAATAAAACACTTTTTGTAATGTAAATATACGCGATAAATCCGGTCAAAAAGTGTTTTATTTAATAGAATGAATCGCGAAAACTTAAGACAATATTAAAGGTTCACTGGAACCAAGTGTCAATATTTATGCTATATTAAACTGTAGGATTTTTCCTGTTTGTGATAAACAGACACAGATTAAACAAACAGGTACAGTCAAGTGGAGTGTTTTTAGTTTATTTTAATGCTGGTTTATATGTATTTGTGTTCATAGTTGCTTCTTACATAGTGAACAGTTGGAACTGAAACACATATTCAACACCATACTTACGTCCCCTTTATCTACTTACATAATTTACCTTTAATTCGTAAGCAAGGGATATCAAAACTATTACTAAAGAGACAAAAATGTGTGGATTTTTTTTTGTATGAACGTTATCTTTGTAACCTATGAGTAAACCGTACCTAGTAAGGCCTATTTCAAATTCCTCATTTCCTTTATATCGGTAGCAATGAGGCTTTTATCTTCTTATGTATGTAAATAGTTCAATGACCTGTACCTTCTGCTGTGAACAATAGAAAATGTGACAGTGAAAACCCTATCACTTTTTACTCTACTGATTTAAGTGTTTCCAATACAAGCTATAACGCGCATTATACGCGATATATCCGATTAAAAAGTGTTTTATTTTTGTGTCGTGTTATATTTTTAAGATTATGATTCGTGAAAGCTCAACACAATATAACGTGTAACATTTATTCAACGTGGCAGTGGATTCAAATAACGTGCTAGACTTTGTCACGTTTAAGAATCCTCACAAAACTGGGGTTGTATGTAACATCAGAGCAAATTGTGGGAATTGAATTCAATTGACGCGGTTTATCAAGCAACACATAGGTACCTACACCTGCCTACCTACAGAATTTTGGAATCATTAGCACGCCATGGTTATATGTGAGTAGTTTGATTCCGGATATATGAAAAATAATACCATCCCATATCTTCAGATGGCTAATAGTTTGATAGTTTTAAAGAAATTTAGATTCTTGTAGTCATGGCAACGCTCATATCTGGTCTGGTGGGGTTATAAATCTAAGATCGATAATTGAGATATAATATTGAAATCTGAAATTCAATTGAAAGTCGTCTGGATGGATAGTAAAAGATGAGCACAATATTACATACATCTTACAACTTCACGACTAAGGGAGCCCCTTATGGAGTAGGCAGAACACCATAGGTTATAAAACCACGTGATGCCATATTTGACAAATTTGGAGGTATTACAATGATGGAGAGATACTATTACAGTTTCAGGGGGTCAGCCTATCGTCCACAAAAAAACCTCCGACAAAACCTCTGACTTTTACAGTATGCCCAGGAAGAGAAGCAGCTGGCACATATTTTTCCTTTGCTCCCAGTCCAGTATATTGTGATGACAAAAATACATGAAAAGCTTAATGATTATGGGCACCACCATTTAGAGGGTGCTATAATGTCTGCTAAAGTAAGTGAATGCGGATTTCAATTTGACACGAATTGGTATATTTTTTTAGATTGAACGTTTTTAGCATTATTTTTGTCTTGTTAGTCTTTTAAGCTTAAATATAATTGCAATCAAATAGGTATCTACTCTTTATTTTATTTACCAGAGACGCACAGAAATTAGAACTATTTAACAACTCAATAAGTCAGTGCATTCCCCTAGTCCTATCGAATAACTGTTTTATCGCATTTCATTGCCAAATAAAAAAACATTACCAAAAAAATCCACTTCACCCAACCAGTTAATCAAAATAATAGGTATTCCTCGATAGAAAAAAGGGAAAAGTTAAACTAATTTGTCTATGATTGTACAAGGTAAGCGATTAACCTTTGTACTCGGGAGCGTTAAACCCTCGTAGGCTCTAAACAAATTGCTCTTTAAGCAACTTTTCCATATGGATGCGTTTTGTAATAAACAGCTAAACACTGTATCACTGAACTCTGCGGCGCGTTAATCTGTGACACCGAATATCTGCCACATTTTAAATGGAGTGCAAGTTCCAAAAACATATGGACTCCGTTAGTGGCGAATGGAGGACAACGGTGCCGAAATTGTACAAGACAGTTATATATCCTAAATAAATGAAAAAATGTGTTAAATAAAAATCACCCAACCAGGACTCGAACCTGGGACCTCTCGTTTGCCGGACGAGTGCTCACCCACTGAGCTACCGGGGCCTGGCGGTACGCCTCGAAATTACTTAACACATTTTTGGTTTTACGTTATATTGCTAACTCAGCTCAATCTAATGGTATAGATTTGCAGCTAAGACCACCAATTTCTTTACAGAAATTGTGAATCTCAGTTAAAGTAAAGCATTGTAATGTTTTAATAATATTTTAATGTTTTTTTTTTCATTTAAAATGCTTAATTACTCTTAAATATCCTTTCTGTTTTGATGATTGACCAGACTCAAAGGACACGCAGTTTAAAGGAACCCACATTTTTTGTGCATACCCAACTTCTTGATCATGGGGCATTGAAAGAACTGAATATACGTAGATAACAATGGACACTAAAGGAAAATAATTTCTGGCTAACTTTCGTTGTCGGGGTCTTTAAGGAGTAGCAAGCAACAGAGTATATTTCCAATAACTATAAGTGTTAATTTTTCATCTTGGGTTCAATATATAAAATTCACGAAAATTTTGTTACGACTCTACGTAAAGATATGTGAGGTCTGGGAAGGTAGTTACTATACTATGGCGGATTTAACTTGACCACAATCATTGCATTTCGGTCAAAATGTCTAGATAAAATAAGTTAGCAAATCTTTTGACACGATTGCATCCCGCCCAACTTATATGCGAAAGTTTGAAAAGTTATTCCTGAAAGGTACAACGGAAAATGTATATTCTCATAAATACAATAAACTCCATTACTCTACAAGTTGTATGTGCATGTTAATACAAGCCCTTGGGCTTACATGTTGTAGGCTTCTCGGTGTGATCGTACTTGTGTTTTGAAAGGAACGGGTTAAAGTTGAATGTTTTGATAAAAGAAAAAACGATCTTATTACCTATTAGCTTTTAATAAAAATATGCATTCAGATGAGTATTTTTACATTTTCTTGCCTATATTTTTGTATCGGATCCAAATTTGATCATGATTTCTCATGATAGTTGGTAACAATTAAGGTTAAAAAGATAGCACACGGGTTTCGGACAGAGTTGTTACATTGAGGTTGGTAGACTTATAAATGAGGTTAGGTAATATAAGGAGTGGTCGTAAGTTGAGCGGACCCAGAAGGACGAACCACGTAACCACCATGTGGGCAGTAAGGATGTTTTCATAAAGTGGACTTAATGCCTCTCGATTGCTTTTTATAGGGTTATGCGATCATGTTTTTAAAACCAAATTTGGCTTCAAAGTCCCGTTCGAGCATATTCAATGAGCGAAGACAGAATCTGAGCAACTGCCATCGACGAATACGTCAGGGAGGATATAAGATATAATCATCATGGGGTTGTAATCAAGTAACTTTTGAATTGAAGCATTGGAAGCCAAGAATTCCAGTTACCGTTAATGCCATAAGGACTGATTTATTGGAAAAATAGTGAGCAATTGGACTGATCGAATGGACTTTGTAACTAGTAGCCGTGGAGCAAATATTATAATGGAGATTATATAAGAAAAATAAATGCCATGAAGGAATCAGCATAATAATAGAGAGCCAGATAATAATAATAAAGAAATCTGTACAAGGTGTCAGTCAAGTCCTTAATATCTAGCAATACCTATACCTACACCGGCGCGCTATTATGACGTTAAAAAAACGGTCGTTTGAATTGCTTGTGTGCGTCTTAAAATATTTTGATAGCGAACACCTATAATCATATAAATGTTTCTGTTTCAATATTATGTTCTATCTATTAATTAAATTATGTGTGTTAAACCATACTTTTTATTTCAAAATAAAAGTTTGTACAGGGTTTTTGAAGACAGAAAAGTTTACTTTCAACCGCAACACCCTAACTAATATTTTTGAAGACACTTATCGCAAAAACTGAACCTACCTAAAACCGTTTTTAAATGAAACCTCACACCTCAATCAAAACAGGGGAGTTCGTTAACGACTCAATGAACCTGACGCGTCGGTCTGCATCGAGTTCAATCCATGGAAAAATTCCATTTCAGATGGTTAAAATAGATGTTTTTATCACGAATTAATTTTTCACAAGACTCCGACTTTCCATTGGACAGCCGGAGATTAAAAACTGATTTCCAATGATAGATTTTTAATGAAAGAGGCTTATTTGAACATTTATGTTTTTAGAATTGATTTTGATATTAAGATTCTACAAATGGAAAGGAAATGTATTTTTATGTATCGGCAACTATGCTCTATTTTTATGAAACGCTTCAAGCTCTTAAGCTTTTCGTAAAACACCCTGAAACTAACACTGTAAATTCAATCCAAATAATACCTAAGCAATGGACTTGGCACAAGACTTACAAGTGTTTATGACAACTATTTTGCAGGAAATAAAAAAAAATATTATGAGAATAATCTACCCTTTTCGAGAACAATTCAAACTTTGTCAAAGAATAAATATCTACCTAACTGAAAACATACCAGGAGTGGTAATACAACTGTAATTCACTTGAATTAAGTAGGTAATTAGAAAAGTGAAAAAGAACTCGGTACATAAGGCAGCACATCAAGCGTTACAAATCTGTCAAAACATTGTACGTGAATCTGAGCTCTATGCCCTCGACATTAAGTTAAAATTGGTTGGGGAAATTTGAGCGGTAATGTAACGCTTGATCTGCTGCCCTCTGTACCTACCACAAGAAACAAACGAACACGCATTGAGTTCTGCGTTAAAAAGGAGGAATTACTAAACCGTCACAATAACGAGGAAACTATAAAAATATGAAAATTTATGCAATCAGAAGCACTCAAAACAGACTTTGAAGCCAGAAGAACTGGCCAAATCCTGTGCTAAGCGAAAGTTGACTCAGAAAAACCACCACAAAGTAGGTACCTAATCACTGGGTAGGTACTTGGTGGTTTAGTGCAACTGGTGTCATAAACTACAGCTTAGTCTACTGCTGCTTCAAAACGTCATACTTAACGAATGTTTCTAACTACCACCATACTCCTGGGATCTTGGTCCTACAGATTACCACTTTTTCAAGATTTGGACAATTTATTGGAAAGAAAAAACTTCAACACCATACCGCATTCCATACCGCCATCAAAGATGTCATCGAAAGTTCTCGGAGGCCTATGTCCAGCAGTGGACGTCTACAGGCTGCAGATGATGATGATGATGAGGGTTGTTTTCTAGTCACAAGCCATATTTAAATGTTATTAAAAAAAAAAAAACAACTAAAAAAACCACCCTGTACATGAAGATGTTATTTCATAACGAAGTAGGTACCTACCAAAAATAACCGAAGGAGAAGTTTACTTTTGCTGTTGCGTCCCCAAATACATTTCTAGGGCTTTATAGTTTTGTATTCAGGGACCGGGTGCGTGTAACAATACGGGTATAGGTACAAGGTAAATGATCCGCATCCAATTTTGAGGTTTAGGTAGGTATATCCAAGTCGCTTAACGTTTGATGTTTAGAGTTTTGTTGTCACGCACGTGGCTCAGATTGTGAGATGTTTGTGATTACGTGATCAGAAGGCGCAAGGACGTAAGATTTATATATCTTTCTTCTCTTTAATGATATAGTTTGACTGTTGATAGTAGTTACGGAAGTTTCCAATTAATTGAATGTCAGGGTTGAAATTTTAACCTTTGAAATCCCATTAATTTTACACAAATGGAACTTGAATTGGCAGCACGTTTTCTCACCACAATGTTAGAACGTAACAGGTATAATACTTTCAACATACCTAACTACTACCCGTACCTACTATGGTTTTTGATTAAATGGAAGCTGAAATCTTAGACTAATTGAATAGAGCTTGGTTTAAATTTTCAACAGTAGGTATATTTTACATAGTAGCTTTACATTTATTCAAACATCATACAAAAATCTTGAACATAGACTTGAACAACAAAGTGGCCAAAAATTTTTTAGATAAGCACAGGAAGGTTCATCATCAATGTTTGATAAAACTTCCGAAATGAGTTCACTGCAGGGTTAAGCCTGTCAGTATAGGCAGCAATCCATCCCGTGTGGAGTTGCTGGTCTCCCATCGGGCGGGTCCCCTGGTGGCGGATAGGGGAATACCCCCCAGAAATGGGGGGTGCCGTTTCGACGGCGCGGACCAAAACCAGCTGCGGGGCCCTTGTCGGTTCCCTAAAGGAGTATCAGCAGCTCACTTTGGGGAATCGATGAGGGCATGAGGAGGGGAGCGCTGGTTTGAGCCACCATCTGCTCGGAGGGGCGGCAGGCTTGCGATTGATTCGGCGTCCGAGCTGTCGGCCAACCCGTAATCCTGGGCAGAAACAGGACCGGGGGCTTAACGGCTGCGAGGAAGACAACCTCTGTAAAAAATTACCCCAATCCCCGGGTGCCCGAGGTGCCTCATCCGTGGGATGGATGGCTGTGGGGGTCAGTCAGTCTGCCGAGGGGAAGCGAAAGGGCCGTCCACCTTTTTAAATCCCCTTTGCGGACATCCGGATTTCGGGGATCTAACGCGTGAGCGATTTCCCCGGATGATGGCAGGCCAGATAGCCGGATGCTGGTGGTCTAACGCGACGCGATTCCACCAGATTGAGGCGCGGCTGGGGGGGGGGTTAGATTCTGGTGATCTAACGCGGCGCGATTTCACCGGTCCGTAACCCTTTCCGGCCTTAGTGAAGTCCCTGGGCGTCGGATACGGGGGTATCTGCCGCCCTGCTCAAGGGAGTTCGCTGAGGTGCGGCGTGCCCGGTGTTCTCGGCACGCTGCATGTTGAGGGTTCCGCGCAAGCGGATGGCGCCGGCGGTTTCGCGGTTGAATGCTTCGGTTTGCCCGTGATCCCACCACTAAGCGCGGAGGAGGAACACATTGGGGTTTTAGCCGGTTAAAGTCCAGGCATAACTTTGACGCTCCCCCGAGCGTCATCGTATCAACGGAGGATTTCCCCAATAAAAAAAAAAGGCCGCAATCCATAAGATGACGCCTGTTGACGGAGATGGAGATACGCTCACCTTCTCCCTCCCGATAGACAGCCGTAGCGGGTGGGGGGACCTGCTGCGGCTATTAGGGATATGTGTAGGGAAATGGTCTCGTGTACTGGACCATTTCCTACGTGGAGGGCGCTCGGCAAAGGCTGAGCGCAATCTGCCGGGGCTCGCGGGTAATGCCAATGGCGGTACCGTGAGCTCCATCTATGGCGGATGAGGTACACCTTGAGGTTTTTAGTGGGTAAGTTCGGCCTTCTGCCGGATCATCACCACATACCCCCCGTTCCCCAAGCAAAAAGAAAAAAAAAGGCCGCAATCAACCATGCTGGTTGATGTTCAGAATGTTCAGGGAGCAGAAATGGCTTCTGACAAACTCTAATGACTTCTGTAAACGTAGAAAATAGAAGTAGAAAGGACTCGGGACAGATAGTTTAACGTGCCCTATCAAGCACGTACATTTGTGCAGGTGAGCACTTTTTGTTAACATATCATAGGTACGCTAGATATTGAAAAAAGCTATGCACTAGAAATGAGTAGGTACCTTCGAGCATGTAGGTAGTTCCTTTTTAAAACAAATCCGGCTAATTGGGACAGAAAGTAAATAATAATTTCTGTTTACTCATCGTACACCTATTGTACATGCCTAGAGAAAACAGAAAGGGTAGGTATATTGAACTCATAGGGGTAAACAAGCTGTGGACGTGTAGGATACTGTAAACATCGTTTGTTAGCTCACATTAAAGGTGTCACTCACCCTTTTCTGTAGGTAGGTAGGTATATAATACTCGTATTGTGCATGATTTCGCTACGCGATAAGTTAGCGAACGAAAGAGATATCTACGCTACGCATGGTACCTACTTATCATTTTCTTTCTAGGTTAACGTCATCATGAGATTCATTGTTCGATTTACCTACAGCATGTTCGGGTAAACTTCACAAACAAAACTTTCTAGAACCTGTTGAACCAAAATGTTGTAAAAGCTGTATTTGTGCACTGTTACATTTTATTTGTGATATTTGTAACAACCAGCTCTCCATAGACTTGGACAACCTCCAAGATGCCCAACTCTTGTCCCACTAGCAGTTGACCAAAACGGATGACCCGTCTATGAAACCCAAATGCTGCCGCTCACTTCGCGACCTCTGAAAAAACCAAGGTCAGCAAAGGGGTGATAAATAAAAATAATAATAATAAATAAAATCCCCAGACAATCACACCAACCACATGGCCCCAAAGTAAGCATAGCTTGTGTTTTGGGATACCATGTAGCGAACTAGGGGGAACCTAGAATATAAATAGATAAATGGGTATATGTTCTTTCCTGCGTGAGCCCAACACAGTCATGTCAACCTAGACTGGGTTTTCGTATGTATTCACCTCTCCCAGAGCTTGGGATTCTCTTGTAGGGTGCCTAATTTTCTTTGGCAGGAAAAGAAATAAGAAACTCCCATGCTTTACAGGGTCGCTTTACCTGCTTGCTTTTTTATCGTGTAATCATGCCAATATTGATCCGAAGATAACGGGTTTCGGATGTTTATAAAGAGAAATATCGTCCTCAGCACTGTTTTCAATAGTTCAATCATACCTAAGCGATTTAGATCAATCGCGGTGCAAATAAAAAATTCTTAGAACCAAATCTGACTGCATAATTTTATCGACTCCTACGTAGGGTTTATTTTATTTCATATTGAAACACAACAAATGTTCACACATACAATAAAAATCACGATGTGATGTATATGTACCTAAATCAAACAGAGGAACTTGTAAGTAAATAAAACACTGAGCGACTACGCTCGTGACCAAGGGGACTGCAAACACACCGAAACTTCAAGTTAAAAATTAAAAATCTAAATATAGGTACTCGATAAATCCAGTTAAAAAGTGTTTTATTGAATAGTATAAATCGCGAAATTTCCAATACGGAGAGTTAGTCATGTAAAGAAATCATATTTGTAACAAAATAGAACGTACACGTTTACCATTCAGAACTTTCCAAACATCCATATCACTTCTAGGTATGGACGATAGGAGCATCTATTTTTTTTTATTTCAAAAATTAAGTAAGGGTCAATTCAATGTATGTTGATCAAAAAATGCTGCAGTTACTTACCCCAACGACACCAATTTATTTGTAGAACCCTGTTAGGACCCGTTTAAAAGCCTAGAACATATATTCTGCTGTGCTTTGCTAATATTTACCGTTCTTTTACTGTTGAACAAAAATAAACTTCCTAGCTGTACAAAATACTGTTTTTAGCGTAAAAAGCTAAACACATACGCTAGGCTTTAAATAATAATTTGTGCAAGAAGTTCTACAAATATTTAGTTTAAAACATTAAATAAATTGAATACTGTTTATTTTCTAAAATACTATTTGATATTCTTTTTAGACTTAAATATACTTTATTTCTAGAAAAAAAAGTTGGCAACCCTAGGTGAAAGTAAGATCAAACGCTGCGCTGGTTCACAGTCTCTTAAAAATGGCCTCGAATGTATTTTTCTAGCAGGTTTTATCTTTAGGTTTTGTTTTTTTGCGCAAAAAGAAATTGTTCACAACACATTTTTGCGGCTTTGGTTTTTTTAAATCTCACAAACTATAAAGACGATACTCTAAATATCATATGAAGTCGAAATCGGGATGAGACTGCCTTTCTTACCATCATTTGTAAATCAATTTTAGGACGTAATTTTTGTTATAAAATTTATGTCACACAATACCTACAGCAAACAAGCCAAATGCTAGTAAACTCAAAATTTACAACATTCCTTAAGTAAAGACGATTTGTCTAATAATATGTTGTTCTTGTTCCTTTTGACTAGTTTCCTTTTTAAGTAACGGACATGAAACAATCGGGGTATAATCTAATGAGCATCGAAATAAAACTCTACATTTACTCCATTATATTATAATAATTTACTCTTACAATTATCAAAATACAACTAATAGATTACAACTTCAAAACAATATAAAAATAACCATGATTGTATAATTCAATTTTACGTGTTGTTAATATTTTTGTGTATAAATTATTACATAATCTCAACATTATAAACTGCATTGTTTATATACTTTTTAATACATTTCAACATTTCTAACAACATTTAGCAACATTTACCATAACTAATGTCGCATATTTCTAAAGCTACCATTAATATTTCTAAATACAATGATATCACAAAAAAAAAACTACATTACATAGAGAATAACATGAACTAGATAATTTTATGCGACCGTCTACGACACCCGTCAAGATAATTTCATGATCCATCCTAATTTAAAAAAAAAGAATATTGATTGACATTGACAATTCAAACCGCCAACTTTTGGCTGCGTTCGTCAAGTCGCGTATTATTTTTTACGATTTTTGCCCAATGATTGAAGGTAAATGTGCCTATGCTATGACATTTTTGTGCGAATAAATTGAATTTATTTAGTAGGCATGATTAGCGACAAAAAGACCGGCATCAGCGCCCGCACCTGTTACGGATCCGGCGACGTATTTGCCCTGCGATGCTTGACCGTTAGCCTGTGAAAGAAAACAATAATTATTAAAATGAAGATGAACTTTATAAACCCTAGTAAGAACTGACTTTCAATAAGGCGTCAGGAAAAGTATGTAGTGTAATTTATATTGTAAAATTTAAATCATGTCTGAAACATTAAAAATATTGTAGAAGAGTTGCATTTTATTTACAATAATACTCGAAATGGGCTGTCAATATGGTAATGGCTAGTGCCCGATTTTTCAATGGTAAGATAAAAGTTATCTTATACCTAATAAAGTATTACTCGACAGCTTCAAGCTGTCTCAAATCAATGTCATTGTCATAGATTATAAAAAAACCGTTGAACAATATTGCAGAGAAAAATTTATTCGCCAGATAATATTTATGCAACGATTTAAAGGCCTTATTGAATTTTGTAGCGTTTATAAATTTGCTATTTGTTATCTTCATGTATAATTTTTCAATGTTCATATAAAAGTTATCTAATGAATAAAGTCAAACAGCATCAAACTCGTCTGAAGTTTGTTGTCACTCTATGTCATTGTCACACATTTATAAAAAATCCTAAAACAACTTGATTCCGCCGAGTAATAGATTATTCGTCAGAAATCTATATCCATAGATTATCCGATGATTGAAAAATCAGGCCTAAGTGTATTCATGACTTAGGTTTGTTGAAAGCATTCAATCTGGTAGAGTTATGATTTATTGAAAAGAAAATAGTGCGTCTGCGATACTTGGCTGCTAGCTAGGATTATAGCTATACCTAATGTGATTGTCAACTTTACTGACATTACTATTCCGTAGTGGTGCTGTGATATTGTGGAGACTTTACGTTTTGATTTGCTCTGGTTTAGATATATACAAAGATTCCCTTAGTACCACTTTGTAATCCCCATAACCCAGCTTATTTCAACATACCAAGGGAGTAGAGATATAGTTGGTGTATAAGTTTCGTTAATTTATAATATTTGTCTACAAAAATAAAATGTTTTAAACTCTAAATGACTTTGCGCCTTTATTTTTTGTTTTTATGAGGACAAGGATTCAAATTAGTTACATTACACAAATTTATTACATACATTAAATCGGAACGCAGCTTATTTTAAATGTCGTTTTTTTATCAAGTTCAAAGGTCGAGTAACCAAGATATTTTTAAATAATCTTATCATTACTACAAAACAACATTGTTACAACTTTTCGATATTTTATTGATTGTCGACTATCTTTTAAGCTTGGATCTTTGCCAGATAGACTCTGCAGAGACTTTAAGCTACTCGGACGCGTACCTAACAAGTTAACAATTTTGTATTGAATTTAATGCAACGCAGTAGAATATCTGTATTTCTCATAAGGTTTTAAATGTATTATGTGTTTTAAAGTATTTTCGATATGCCAGGTTGTGTTTGATATTCAATGCAAAACGGTTATTGCATAAGGGTACTGAGAAATCATTGCCGATGTAGTAAAATTTAACGTAGAATGTATTCGATTAATATTCAATAATCAAACGATTTTCTGTTTTTAAATTTTTAACAATTTCATGAAAAACACAATACAAAGTTTTAAGACTCTGGCAATTCTGATGCTCTACCCCTTTTATATGATTACATTAAATTAGTCCTTTTCTTAATCAGTTATTTATTGCGAGAATTATTAAATAAAAGGTACTTAGTGAGTTTTTCCAGGGAATGAAAATATAAATAATGGTACTTAGTGAAATAATAAATACAGTAAAGAGGCAGATGTTTTAATAATTAAATGACGAAAAAAGATGTTATAACAATGAAATAATTATTTTCTACATCTTCCTCATCGAAATTTGGTTCTGGCAAACGGTTAGTTTCGGTAGACTTTTTTTATGACAAACTTTTGTACCATGAAACTACTTCTTCTGGTAAATATCCAGCATTTGCAAGATTTACAATATCAGCCATTTTAGCTTCACATATTGGGAGCAGTTTTATATGCAGGTTTCAGTTCAGTTACGCGATTTCTTTTTCGACCTCTACCAGTGACATTATTTTTTTTATAATCAGAATTGTGGTCGTATCTATAAAACATTATTTCTGGATATTCTTTCTGAATTTTTATGCATTTTTTTTTTTAACCACGATACTAAATTGCCATCTTCATTTTTATTTCTATTTTTATTGTAGCAAATGCTAAATCATGTAGGTCAAAAAAATCTACAAGCAAGTGCACTTTATAGGTTCCGTTTTAACCCGTTTTCGGGTTAACGCAAGGTTGCTGCAACCACTGGATGTGGGTTTGAACGGGCCTTTGACGTACTATAATAAACGAAATCTAATTTACAAATAACATTGTTTCATTGTAAGATACCCTGTTTCATTGTTGAAATTACATGACATTAGTATGTACTCAATGAAACAATCCTCACTTTTTATCAAAATGTTTCTGGAATAAAAATTATCAAAATTAGAGATAAGGTTAGGTAATATACCAGATTTCTAATGAAATTTTGTATATTGATGCATAAAATTATACTTCTATCGTCAAAAACAACAGAGCTAGGATGGTCTGAATTTTAAGTGTTTCAATTTGAAACTTATCGTTAATTTAATTAAACTTATTATAAAATTATTGATATGATTGGGTGTCAATCGTTGATTTATCAAGTTCAAATCTTTCAAGTTGTTTTTCACATAACGATATAGTGTAGGATAATGCACACCACATTCCTTAGCTGCTTTTCAGTCACTCGGCCTTAACGCCTGCCACTTGAATCAAAGCAAAAAGGTTATATATTTCAAAGGTTACAATACCTACCTATTGCTACCTATACGTACCTACTTATTTTTTTTAACATTTTCAATCAAAAACAAAAACCACAAAAAAATATTTAAATACATAGCCAAAAATAACCAAAACTTAGGTCAACATTAAAACAATATGAACGTTATTAACGCATCTTTATAACAAATAAATATGACGAGCAGTAAAAACAAAGTGATTCAATGTTTCATTATACAGCTCATACATTTGTTTCATTGTGAACTACTGCTGTTAATTTTTAAATAATAGAAAAATCTCCGTCATCGACTCAACTATTTCCAATGGATTATTAGACGTAAGAAACTTTTAAATATACATAATACGATATTATATCAACATAATAATATAAAATCGGCAATAATTGAACATATTTTGAACTCATTTTTTATCGAAACTTGAATGTTAGCTCCCGAAGACGTCCTGTTGTACGCTACCTACGAGCTCGTTAACTGAACCAGTGCGGGAGGGGTTATTCGAAGCTTATTCGAATATGCACAAGTGCACGATTTGGCCACTTCGCGTTTTACAGATATCGTGATGTTTCATTGTGTCCCAATGCTTCAATGTTGGACAGGTGACCCTACTTAGTCGAAGTCCAAAATCTATCTATCTAATCTTGAAATAAGACAAATTATTCACAAACTGAACTGAATCTCCCTCCACTTCGGAAAGTCAATCTGTTGAGAAGAAGTGGAAAGAAACTCTTCAGCAATCATCTTTTAAAAAATATATTATAACAGTTTACAGCCAAGGAGTTTTATCTTCCATTTATTCAGAATTCAGATATTTCATGTTACATAATTTGTTTTACAGTATACATTGTTCGTATTAGTGATATGTGAAGTCTACTACGAATATAATAGCCGGCTCGCTTAAACTTATCGCAAAATATTACAAAAACTTAATAAAAATACCTTGAACCCATTATTTAGTTTTAAAATACAATAGTTGAGTAAGTATTTGATAAGTCATACTTTTGAAAGAAAATAAATAAAATCGCCAAAAAATTCTGCATCCGTCACTAACGTCAAAGTAACTTTTGACCTTCAGTGTCAGTAAAGGATGAAAATAATGCCAGGTAAAACTAAGAACATAATGAATTTTACCTGCCGAGTTCAACAAATATTTTGGATTTAGTGATTTTTGCCTTTTAAAATTTCAATAAATAGTGCACCTATGGATATGACGACTTTTTCCTCGGAAAGATATTGATAATTTAATGAACTTAGTGAAAAAAAAACACATTTCCAATTTTTTGTACTTAGTGAGTTTTTCCTGTCACCTGACGATATGCTTGTTTCATAGAGACCTCACTGCGGAACTATGATGGGGTATCCAATGACCCGTCAACCATGACCCACCCGTGCCAGTTAAGAAAAGTTCGTTTCCTAGACTGGCCCGGCTGGGATTCGAACCCAAGAACTCTCACATCGCAGCCGAACACTCTACCACTGCGCCACGGACGCCGTCCGGTCGATATCCTTACTCTCTTCACAGACTGTTAAATTACCTTTCAATAGCAGCTGACAGATTTAACACAATATAGTATAAGAATTTCACCGGATCAAAGTCGTTCCCGGATTATTATTGACGGATTAATGTATTTCTTTATTTTTCCTCGACAATTTATTTCTGTACACATAAACATTGAAACTTACTAGCAAATGAACTGTGTAATAGTTATTACTCGTTTTACGTTTGCCGGAACGATGAAAATAATGAAATTTAGGGTAAGTACCTATTAGTTTTTCTTTAGCTTTTGGTTCGATTTTGCATTGTGTCTCAAATAAGGCGATGTATTGTAATTATGAACATTAAGCGATTGAAGTTCAGTTTTTTTTAAGCTAGTAAAAGTATTATGCGATCTTATTTAAAGATCACGAACGATTTTTTGGTTCGATATTTTACAAAAAAATGCTTCTACAATCATAATGTTTTTAAAACACATGTTAATAGAACAAGTTCGCTTTTCAAAAATTATGAACCATATATTTTCGATTTCATGCTTCCGAATCGGGCTTATAACTAAGGGCAAAGAAAAAAAAACACACAAACACAAAAAAATATAAAACAACAACTTTATTTTGTTCTGGGTAGTTTCATTCCAGGTTAATTTCAACAAAACGGGTTAGCCAAAACAATCAAATAACATAATTTAAATCTACAACAAGTGCGATACAAAACAATTGTAAAAAAAAGAACATGCATTTCAATGTGTAAATAAAAATTCGAGAACACGAAAAAGGTACTCTTTAATATATTTTTTATTTTAATTAATAGGCGTGTGATTTGACAAAGTTAGATTTGCTTGCTGCTAGGGATGGAATCGAACCAGCGACATATTTTCCAGTGCTCGCAAGACCATTAGCCTATATTAATATGATTTTAGTAAATTTTGGGATTGTAATGTCGATCCAATTTCGATTTTGAGTCAATCAGGGCGGAGTGAAGTCATCGGGCCGAATGAAGACAATCGGGGGGTGAAACAAAAAAAGGATGAAATTAGTTATGAAACACAACTGTTAATTACAAATATCATGCTTATATGTTTAGGATGCATGCAAACACAGCGGACACATATAATTAAAACTACAATGAGCTGTACTCGACATCACACTATCCAAATTTTAAGTATCGATTTCAAAGTCTGACGACCACTTTGGCGATGGGGTAAACCTGTCTGCCTCAGACGCCAGTTGCGGGTTCGATTCCCGCACGGAACAAGAAAAAGAAAAAAGTTCCGTATCTGGGTGTTTATCTATTTATGTATTTATATTCTAGGTTCCCCCCTAGTTCACTACATGGTATCCCATAACACAAGCTATGCTTACTTTGGGGCCATGTAGTTGGTGTGATTGTCTGGGGATTTTATTTATTTATTATATTAAAGTAAGAGGCTTCAAAATCAGTATTTTGTTAGCAGCTCTTGAGTTTGAACTTCCTCAATTTGAACTAAGATAAACGTAAAATTGGAGAGTGTGACATTGAAAACATCCCAATAAAAACAATTATATTAAAATCCATTTTGATATTGACATGAAATAGTGCATACATAAATAACTTCACGCCTGTATCTCTTATGGGGAAGCAAAGAACTCCAGAGGTTACATGACCATCTGATGTCACGTTTGATTTGAGGTATTATAATGAGGGATAGAAACTATTGCAGTGACAGGGGGTCAGCCTATCGCCCACAAAACCTCTGTCTCTTAAGTGACTTTTACATTATGCCCAGGAAGAGAAGCAGCTGGTACATTTTATGTTTTTCTATTGCTCCCAGTCCAGAATGTAAGCAATGAAATAATGAACCTTACTAAAAGATTTTTTAAACACAATTGTTATTTAAATGGATTTTAATAACATTGTTGAAATCATGCCTTAAAATAATTCAAAAAGCAAGCTAAAGTGCAACTTAATAAGTGTTATCTACAAACTAATAGTGTTTTTCTATTTTGAGTCTTAATTTCCATAAAATTGTTATGTATTTTGTTTGTCATGGCAATAATCATACATTTTTAATCTAAAATCAAGGCTTGAGATTTAATATTGAACTCCACTGTATGAAAACCAATTTATAATCAACAGAGTGGTTTTTGTACCAAAATTCAAGTATAATCAATTTATTTTCTTCTAATCAAGTCAGATATCATTTTTATTTTTACTACAACTTAAGGTTATATTATCTACATAGATTTCTTCTAACACTACTAACTACTAAAAGCATCTAAAATGCGGTTAAATCTACTTGTAAAGAAAAAATAAACTTATCTTTTTTAGCACACCCAACATTGTACACAATAAAGATAGTGTTTTATTTTTAAATGTTAAGGCACAGTATGACCAACAAGTCCTTAAACGGAGAAAAGTAAAAATAATGTAAGATAATGATTTACGACTAATTTCACACTTTTATAGTGGCTCAATTTGAGTCACTCAGTTCTCAACGTGGTATAAACTCAAATTTGTACATAATTATTTTGATATTGATGAAAATATAACAATTATCAAAATATAAAAGTATTTTAAACTGAATTAAATTGTATTAATGTCCACAAATGTGATTTTTTTTTAATTTCGTAATGGTAGATTTACGCTAAAAAAATTAAGCATTACAAATAGTGAAACTCCCTTAAGTCGATAATATTAGTAGTCAAGCAGATAATCAAATACTGTGTTAGTAATTTATATATTTAAAATCACCTTTTTATTTAATAGCATCACTGACGGCGCAATCAATGCGCTGAAGGTAGACCATTTAATATTTCGGACGCCTTATAGAGAAGTGAATAGTCAACCCAATAGCGCACAGTGGTTGTTACAAAACAGCACAATGCGATCACAGAAATCTAACGATTCATGTGCTTGAGTTTTATTTTAGATTTCAATTATTTAAGTTCTGTGATAGCAATGCGGACTCGGCCGAATTTAAAAAAAGTATCTATTCCCACATTTTACGAGTGCACCGGCAGTATCTTTTCAAAGCTAGTAGACCAATCACATATTTATGGAATATATGTTAGGAAACAAATATAATTAAACGTATAATATCACCCATTGTATATCAATATATAACAAATAAAATATAACATTATCATTGTATTAATTTACGCATATTACAAGCGTCCCAGCAACATCAGAATAGACCAATCACCTATATAAAAGAATAACCCTCGAGACACATTATTCCGTGTTCGACATTGGGCCGAATACGACATTGCATTTTCTAATTTTTAAGTCTTATCTTTAAATTTTACGACGTGAAATGTGACAGCCTCATACAAAAACTATTTTTTTTTCTCTTTCTGTCACGGCATTAAGAAATGTCGAATCGGGCCCATTACAAGTCTCTCTAATGTCAACTTAGAGGTGTCAAAATCAGTTTCTGTTAGCAACTCGAATTTTAACTACCCTAATTTGAAATAAAGACACTAAAAACAAAAAAATGAAATGTCGAATCGAGCTCATAAAATCAATTTAAAAAATCTTACCTTAGCTCTCTTCAACAGTTCCTGTTGAGCTCCCACCACCATTTCAGGCTTTCCTCCCCACGCCCTAAGCACGGACGCCTGTAGGGCTCTTCCGTAACTGAAGGTGAGGGCCCAGGGTCTCTTGACGTCCACAGTGTTGATGGCGTTGAGGTTCACTGAGGCTTCCTCCTCGGATTGACCGCCTGAGAGGAATGTGATGCCTGGAAGGTTTGGGTGGGGAGTTAATTTGTGAATATCGTCAACTAGTTATCGTAGATAATACACCCACCCACATGGTGAAGATTCATTGTTACCAACCAAGTAAGTTGCTTCCATTTAACACTAGAATCCTTTAATAGACCGATTGCGATGGAATAGTCCAAAATTATCATTTACGATGATCTGTTTTGGCGATTTCTTCATATTCGGCTTCATCGAAACTTAATATATTATGAAAACTAACTTAAACGTTGCTTGCTAGATTCTCAATCATAAATTCGCTGTTAATATTCTCAAGAGAACTGAGTAAGCTCCTAAGGCAGTTGTCCAATCGGAAGCAAACGAGTAGCGACTGAGCGAGTTCATCGAGCCGATCGTCCACCGCCAACTTAACTAAGTGAAAACTAAACTTAGCGAACCAAATTAAGCTTAGCTAAACGAAAGTTGTTCGTCCACCAAAAAATAAGACAACCGTAAACTGCTCCAACATTGCCTGAAATTTAACGTTTTTGGCTTATATTTTTTAAAGTATTTATAATCTACGGATTGCAACGTATTGATATGGAAATTAAAGCAATAATTTCTACGATATAGAGTTCAAACTAGCAAAATAGTTAGAGTTTTGTAAAATAATATGTCAAAGTCGTAGGCAAATTTGTAGCTTAAAACTGCAACTTTGCCTAATAGGTTTTCAGATTAAATAAACAACGGACTTCAAAAGGAGGAAAATGATATGTTTTTTAACAAATAGGTAAAGTTGCAACAAGTTGCAAGAAAAACCCAAAGTAACTTTGAAACATCTATAGGGTTGTCAAGAAACAAAAAAGCTAAAATTTGATGAAAATTTTAATTAAATTTTAATAATGAAAATAATCAACAACGAGGCAGAGATCGCGCCAAAAATCTAGTCCTCTCTGAAGTTGTTGCAAGGCGTTTTGCGCAGGCGTTTTACTTACTAGGTCGACGACCGTTCGTAAAGCCGTCTATACTTACCTACCTACTCTGTGTTAATAGCGCCGTGCGTACGTCCATATCAGTGCGTTGCGTAATGTATTTTTTAACTTTCGGTTAAGTTTACTCAGTAATATTTATTATATAGGGTCGCCATATAATAGTCAATAATATTTTAATAGCAGATTCATGCTCGTATTACAGAACGAGACTTAATACTCGTTTCACGTAAGCGTTGTTCACCAGCTGATTCTTGACTTGAGCTTTAGTCTTATTACAAAACAATTATCAAAACCAGATTACCTGAAACTAGTTTCAAATATCTGACTCAGTTGATACTGGGTTTTCTTTAAAAAAAATTTGTTTCCCATTACATTTAATAACAAAAACTAATGGTCTGTTACGTTATACGCAACGTTTAGATTATAATGTCTTATAAATTGCGTTAAATTCTATATGATATATGACAAAATTGCCAATGTTTTGAATTATTTATCTGTTTTTCGATAGAAGCAGTACCGTTAAATTATAACTGTCGCTTCTTTTTACTATGAAAATATATTTATATCTATCACTCAAAAATAATACGAAACGTAAAAGCTAAATGTAATGTTGCCAACTACTAAGTAAAGTCACTTAAAATTATAAATTCCAATATAGTTTTTATTTACGAAAAGCAAGTTCAAACTTGTTTTAAAAAGTTCAAAGTTGTTATAAAAATATTATCGTAATGGACAATATCACTGAAAGGATCTATTGTAGTTAATACAGATCACTATTAAAGAAGGCACTAATAGCGTACCTATCTAGTTTTTCTCTAAGCCACAGTTCACAACATCAAAAACTTATTTTGAAGTACGCTCAAGTATGGTAGACAGCACACTCAAGTGAATACAGTTGTGAAACTAGTTTCAATCATTGGCATATGCATAAGTAAAGTTCTATAATAAGAGTGAACACAGTTCAAATCATTTAGTACTCAAGTGATATCTGGTCATTGAATCTAGTATTAGGCAACGTTTTGTAATAAAGAAAGTCGTTGATACTAGTTTCAAAACTAGTATCAATAAATGAGTACTGTTCTGTAATACGACCATAAGACTCATAAGTGTGTCTTTATTACGTAAAAGTAAAATATATATTTTTTTATATTTTTCATAAATTCAATTTTCAAAATTCTTATAAGTGATCAAAATTTAAGTTTGATCTGTAGTTTATGACTTCACAACAAGTAATAAAAACGTGTCCATCTAATAGTGTATAGTCATAAAATCTAAATAAATCTTAAATTTCACTCACTTTGAAATTTTAATTTATGAAAATATTTAAAAAAAAAATCATTTCGAAATTCAATACCCACTCATCATACCTAATGACTATTATATGCGGATCCTGTATATTTTATTTCTTCTCTTCATGCATGATCTCAAACTATCACATCCTCGAATTTCGAAAGTGACCCACCAGTCACCCTGTATAATTAATTGCTCACACAAAACTTTATTAGATCCGTTAAAGCGTTATATTTAGTTAAACACACATATACAAATTTTTGCATTAATAACTTAAGTCTGATTATGAATACCTATTGATGCCACAAGTATCGGTTAAAAATTTCTAAAGTGTCAACCCTAGCAGTAGGCAAAGTTGTGAGTCTCAAGTTTGTCAAAACTTTTGCAACATTGCCAACTATTATAACTAAACTACTTTAATACATTCACGAGAAAATACGCTAAAATTAATAAATTATCTTGCCTTGAAAATATCCACACAGATGATTTTTTGATTCAATCGAAGATAAAATAGAAAGTTCCAAACACACGAAAAAACTCGCTTCCCACTTTGCAAGGTTTGACAGCAAATTAATGGAGGTATGTCAATGTTGGCAATTGGAAAAATAAATAAATATGTTGCTAAGAAAACAAAAAAAAATACCCTCCTTAGAACTTAAAAAATAATAATGGTTAATTTGCCTAATTTATGAACATTTCATAAATTAAGCAAAGTTGTCCCCAGTTGGCAATGTTGCAGCAGTTTACGGCATAGTTTGCGGTGGACGCACATGTATGAATAACAGGCTCAACTATACGAGCTAAGCTAAACTAATTTAGTTTCGTTGGCGGTGGAATATCGGCTTTCTCTTTGATAGCTGTTCTCTTTACGAACTTTTAAACCGAGTACTCGCCGGCTGTGTGATTAATACATGCGTCTCTTTTGTTGACAAAGAATGTGCATCTGTTTCTTGGGACAACTGCCTAAGGATCTACGTTTTTTCCGTCAAATATCTTACCGGGAACGGCAGCTGGTACGGTTCTTAGCAAAGCGGTGCAAGTGGCGCGGCCAATGTCCATTGGAGTGTAGGTGGTCTTGCAACCTTGGCCGGGGGTCACCTGATATCGGAAATAAATAGATTGAAGATAAAAAAAAATTGGTTTAGTTTAGAAATAAACAGTCGAACTTTATAGCGGTCTTGAGCGGTTTCAATAATCTTGTGGATAATTTCCAAAAAATTTATTCTATGCTACTACTAAAGCATGTAGCATGTAGCTTTCTAAACTGGTTCACGAATTTAGAGTTTATTCACTTACTAACATCAGTAAATAGACATAACATAAATCAATTATTTAGAATTCAAAGTTACATTCTACAAAGTCTTATAGTAGGCTTCAAAAGTTTGTTTTATAGAGAACACACGGAACAAAAATTATAATTTTCGACCCGAGGGTTTTTGAAGGAGTTCATATTGACAAAAAGTAATTAAGTTATCTGATATACTACAAGCTCCGCTTATTTTCGCGGTACGTGGTGATATATATATAATGCTTATATCATTTCTTTTCATAGTTCTCTAACCTAAAACTACATATGTTGTAGAATTCTTCAAATTGAAAGGAGTAGGAACAAAATTACGTACCATATTTTTATACGTAAATAAAGATTTTTATTTTACAGTCAAATGTAGAGAAACCGGTTGTAAGAATTATGTTTTTCAATAGATCTTTATACATTGACTTAAAATAGACTTTAGTTAATTCTCAAATTATGCCAAATTTAAGGCAATTGAAGTTGCTAATTTATCTGAAACACACTGTACGTACCATGTTGGGTTTCAGCAAGGTTCCCTCAAGGTACACGTGGTGGTCGCTCAAAGCCTTGTAGACTGCGGCCAACACAACCTCGGTCACCTTTTGGGTGCGGTCCAAGTCGTGGTCACCTGAAATTTTATTAAATAAAACACATTATAACCGGATTTTATCTGTTAAATTTATACATTTTAGCTCGAGTTTTCGTTTTCTTTACAGACACTGGTCACGTGGTCTCGAGATTTATATTTCCGAAACGTATCGATCGAAAACACATTTTCAGTTTATTGATCAACAGATTCTGCTGATCAATAGTTGTAACGGATGTGCCTATAAATCTTAAATTTGACGTTTTTCATATCGACGAGCAAACCCACGTTTCTGCTCAATCTGAGCTTATTTGTATTAACTAACAAGCTTTTCATAAAACTTTGCAGGAACAATTCGAAGGGTGTTCGCTATTTCTATGTATCGCTACGATCACCGAGTAAGATTAACTCGGTTTAGTCACAATTTGCGTTTCAGTTATCAGGGGACGTAAGGGCTATTTTTACATGACCAATCCTAATTTTATTTTCTCGTTAAAAAGTTATTGTTTTATTATTAGTAGCAGTAACGACAGAGAGTCATAATTCAGATCTTATACGTCACGTAATAAAGTCTATATATAGTAGGTTTAACGTTCAACTACCCTGAGTTTCGCATCAAGTCGAGTTAAATTGAAAAGTTGAATTTCGAAACAAAAAACTAAAACATACGGTGAATGCTATTAATTTAAGTATGTACCTTCAATTTCTAGCTGGTAAATAAAATATAACTTATTGTAATAAATTAAACAAAACTATTTTGTGTTGCAGACGGGTAAGTAAAATTTTATATTAACTTAGTTGATTTTTTTAGAAGTGCAATAAATTTATTAATTTGTATAACTTTTTAAAACACGTGAAAAGATGTCAATTTACTTATGCACTTTACCTGATGCTGAGAGGGAGATCTTTATAACATCAAACTTTGTCCGTTTTTTTAAATTAGGAATCTTTTTCTCAAGTTTTTCGTGTCGCGTTTCTATGAAACCCTGGTAGGAAGAACTAACTGTCAGGCAGAATCTTGGGCTCCACAATAAGCAAGATGCGCTGGCTCTGGCAGATAAAGCGTAGCGGGTGAGAACATTCGCGTTCTCCATGATAGCCTGGTAGAAAGAACTAACCGTCAGGCTGAATCTCAGGCTCCACAATAGGCACGATGCGCTGGCTCTGGCAGATTGTAGCCTAGCGGGCGAGAACATTCGCGTTTCCATGATAGCCTGGTAGGAAGAACTAACCGTCAGGCAGAATCTCGGGCTCCACAATAGGCACGATGCGCTGGCTCTGGCAGATAGAAGCGTAGCGGGCGAGAACATTCGCGTTCTCCGTGATAGCCTGGTAGGATGGCGTGAAGCGGCCAATCTTCAGTACGGAGCGCCACTTCGCGAAGTGGCATCCGTCCTTTTTGTATTGGGCGCAACGCATAGCAAGGTCGTCCAAACCTGGAAAATAAAACAATTAAAGATAGGTACATTATTTACCCAAACCGATCCAACAACTATATGTCTCTAATGGTGCGTACAGATTGCTAGTAATGTTACATTACAAGTTCCGTTACAGTAATCTGTACGCACCATAAGCTTTTTATACCAGCTTCTGGTATGAAGACCACGCAGCGGTACTATGGTATATAATACACCTAGATGCGAACTGAAGTTAGTTTTCTAAACTGGTCTTAAAAAGAAAGCAGTCATTCGATTTGCCCATAAAGATGGCTATGATGGCTATGCACCTATACAGTTTGGTGAGGTACCTAATGATCCTATACAATCATGTAAGTACTTCTTTTGTAGTGTTGATACTTAATTTCCCTTAACTAGCGTTGCTTAGGAAATTTTCTTTCATAGTTTCCTTATAAAATAACTTATACATACTGATAAGCGGCAATTATAGTCCGTAACTATCGTAAAACGTCTGTGCTCTTTAGGTCTATATTCAACCTTGCGTTAAGGACAATTAAAAGACTTTTTACCCGACTGAAGCACGCAAAGGAGGGTTATGTTTTCAGCGTATGCGTTTCATAGTTTGTTGTAGAAAAAGATTAAGAATTTTTTCAATTTATTATACTAGCTTCTTCACATTGTATTAACCTGCGTAACTTTTGAATTTTTAAGAATTTCATATCAAAATATAACTTTCGTCACAAGGAATGTTATCAAATGTAAAAGTATTTTTCAAATACGACAAGTTGTATCCGAGATTATGTCAAACAAACTTTATTATATTAGTATAGATAAGTTGTGAAAACCTAGAAAACTTTATTTAGAGAGTAGATATCAAAGTTCATACAAAACAGCATACAGTAGAAAAAAATATATGATAAACAAAATTATTTATCATTTAAAAAACAAAGATAACCCGTTTCTTGATAACCGGTATATCGCATACACACCTCCAAGATTACAACTTGCTTTTGAACTTGTTTGTTAAGCGACATTTCATAAAACTGTGTATTTCACACAGGTCTGTTCGGAAATAATTTGGGGATCGCTATTGTGTGTGAAGGGCACGGTAGTATACATAACATTACCGCAGTTAGGGCTTTTGATCATACCTACCTACGAAAATCGTTTAATATTGTCCAAAATTTTCACGTTTTTTTTTTTATCTAAAGTCATATTCTATAAACTTTTTAACTTTTATTGGATATGCTCAAAAACTAACTGGAACGATATCAAAAAAAAATAGTTTTGGAAAGAAACGTTATCCAGGTATAGGCTATATTTATGTTTTATAAAAATAAGCATGCCAAAAAACCGACTTCACGTCAAAACTTTGGCTGAGTTCAGAATGTCATCAACGTAAACCTTATTCGAAATTTTCAAGGAAATACCAAACCGATTTCGATGAAATGTATATGGGACCAACTATGAAGTATCCTTTATCATATGAAACAACAATTTTAAAAATCAATTCTTAATTGTTCGAAATATCGTGTAACAAAGACACAAACAAAAACATAGACGAATTCAGAACCTCCTCATTTTTTGGAAGTCGGTTCACCAACTCGTTCATGGGTCAATGTGTACGCTTTTATAATAAAATTCCAAAATATTTAAGATTAACCCTTCGATAGATTTAAGGATAAGCATAAAGTTTTATTATAAGATATCCGGATGCAAGAAGATTGTAAATTGTTGTTGTTGTTATTGTTATTGTGTATTTTTAAAAGATGATTGCTGTTGAGTTTCTTGCCACTTCTTCTCAACAGATCGACTTTCCGAAGTGGTGGTAGATTCAGTTCAATTTGTAAATTGTGACTTATTTCAAATGTATTTAAATACTTACGAAATAAAGATTCTTTTGACTTTGACTTTGGTTGAAAAATAAATACGCGTAAGAGACGCGGCAAATCTCCTAGTAGATATAAAAGGCTGTTATACGTAAGTTAAATACCTATAATGTTTTATATCCAGAGAGCTAATTAACAATCACAAATATATTCAGCCTAAACCTTGGTAGTTATCACCAGTTGCGTTCCAGATGAATAAGTAGCCTTTTACGATGCGCTTAGAAACTATTTTACTCGTAGCTTAGACTAGACGAGTTAACATAACTTAGAAAATACCAGAATCGAGTTATTAACACAACGAAAATTCATCGATATCAAAATATTCGATTGATAGGAGAGATTCGGACAACAGAGAGATACACATAGGATAGCAACATAAATTATTAGCTGAACACAAACATCACCCACCAAACCAATTTATCAAGACATATTGATAAGTTTTAAATATCAATTAAGTCTAAAAAGGCAAATAAGTATTATCAATATAATAAATGGTAAACGTTATCGAAAGTAAACGAGATAATGGCGAGCCCCTCTCAGGCTCGGAACCTTTGTCGTCTTGCGAAAACAAATAAATTAGATCCGTTAGTACGCCGCCGGCTTATCGTGCTCTGACTTTATGTGACCTTGGTGGAAAACGAAATAACTTTGCAATGTTGGTATACGTATCTCAGCATTTTATAAAAGGGAACTGTGTATGCTCAGTTGGGATAGTTTTCGGGACTTTTGAACAGATTGTGATCTGCTTTGGAGTAATTTTTGAGGCTCACTTATAACTATTAAAAACCCAAAAGCCGAGTTATGGCAGTTTTTGTCAACGCACTCGATGAAACCATCGATTTGAGGGGACTTTAATTATTAAGACATAACAATTAAAAGCCAAACTAAGGTACAGCTTGCAGCATTCTAAAGAGATACCGAATTAGGAACTTAATCCTTTGAATGACCTCCGATCCAAATTCTGTATCTGGAAATAAGTTGGTATCTGGAAATTCTACTATATACAATTATTTATACAAGAGTATAATAAGGACAAGGATAAAGATAGTAACAGATAGTTCTTATACCTTTGAACCGAACGTTACTATTTTCCGTACAAAGATCCAACAGATCAATAAGATAAACTTGACCTTATTTGACCTTGAACTCAAGCGTAATAATAGTAGAGGTCGTCTTTTCATAGCAAGCTTCGTTGATTGAATCAAAAGTGGACGAGAGTAGGAACATACACGAGTAGGAAGGAGCATATTTCAACAACTGCAGATCATTTGTTACTCAACTGAAAGTCATTGCTTGGGGTGACCAAATTGATCTGAATCTATCCCTCAAGATGTTTAAACTCCTGACTTGACGGAAGAACAGACGGCCTTTGGGGTTTTTGCAGAATTTGCACAAGCAATTGATATTAGTACTTATTGATATTGTAGTTAGGTACTTCGTGGCCATTTAAGTGGTGATTTATATCCTCACGCCATTTTTCAATCAACCAATTGAGAGGCTTAAATTCGAATCAATGTATTCAAATGATGAATCTATTTTTATGACATGGGCGAAGACTAATATAGTTTATATTCTAGGCGGACACCACTTTGCTAGAAATTCTTAAGCATACCTCGTGGCAGGTTTAGACATGCAATGATTTATCGCTTTACGCTAGACATCGATAGAGCTACAACAGCATTATCATGAAAAATTGCGCAACAAAAACGATGGTTACAGAATTTGGTTTATGACAATAATAGGAAATCTTCGGAAAAACTAGGAATAGAGAAGATAATAAATAAGTTGAAAGAAATACACTGGCACTTAAGCATATATGGCGTGTGTTCAGGTAGGTACTAGACGTCAGATATACAGGGTGGAATTTTTAAATGTATAAATAATAGTGATAGCAAATTTTACTCCAAAGAAACATTCTTTTATTTTGGAAAAGAAATAAAACTGCATTTAAAGATTTTCGAGTATTCGCTCGCTTCACCCGGGAATAGAACCGACTAAAATCTGTAAAAATTACATCCTGTAATTTTATTGCATCGATCGTTAGGGTCAATCGCAAGAATGAAACCTCTCTAACATAGGTACTAGGTTTATTTAATGAAAGAAAAACCATAAAATCCATTTTTGCTATCTTTGCTATCTCTTTCATTTAGAATACTTTTCCTCCAGGAGGCATTCGAAAATTCCACCCTGTATACATATTACTTTTATATAATGCATACCTATATATCATAAATAATACCAGAACACTACACCCAAACCACTGAAGAGTAACATGCACACAAGTAATTACATTATGCGGCATTCAAACTTGCGTCAACCAGCCTTTAGAGGCAAATAGTTTTGCCTTATCAGCAAAGCGGTCGTCATTAGGTATAACATCCTCGTTAAAATATGGCAAGATTAAACACTCAAATATTTAAATACTGGAAAGTGACAGAAACTAGCTTCAAAGCCGAACTTTGTTGATGCGTGCTAACAAGCGTGATCATTACATAAACCCGGTTCTATTTCCGAAGCGTTCTTGACATAATGCCATTGAAATCGTTCCGTGCATCTTTGCTTTAGGCTAGTCACATGAGTTCCTATATCACGTGTATACACGTGTACCATGACGACCGGCTGGTGTAGTGGTAACATACATTGCCTTCTATTCCAGAGGTCCTGGGTTCGAATCTCTGCGGCAGCGGATATTTGTGTGATGAACACAGATATTAGCCGTTAAGTCATGGATGTTTATGTTTATTTAAGTTTATTCTAATAAAAAATATGTATTTATATATTTATATTTCTTAAGTAGGTATATCAGTTATCTAGTATCCATAACACAAGTTCTTTAAGAAACTTAATTTGGGCTAGATAATGTTGTGTGAGTGTCAGAAATATTTATTTATTTATTAATATCTGGTAGGGCATTCATAGTTATCTATGAGTACTATTAGTAGTAATAGAGTCGAAGGTTTATTTGATTTTTTTTAAAGCGCCAATCTCTTAAAGTACATAGCAACTTTTTTGCATATTTACTTGTCCGTATGTTCACTATAATTTAATGAATTTGCGGGATTCTTACCAGGTTTTCCTAGTCCGCCTTCATAATGCTTGTAAAAGCATCGAAATATCAGATGCGCAAAACCAAAAATCAAAAAATGTGGTAAGAATCCCGTAAATTCATTAAATTATAGTGAAAATAACCGCAATAGTTTTAACAGTTAGTGTTCATTTCCATTTTAAAGTCCATATGATTTTATTTTATTGATAAACTTAACTCATGCTCCTATGTAACTCTACACATCTTCGATTAATGATAGTAGTACAGTCTGCAACAGAATTATGTATACCACTCAGTCTCCCGCACACATACAATATGCATGCAAATGGGAGACTGGGGGAGACTGGATAGTATACATAATTTTGTTGCAGACTGTACATATGTTCAAAAATAGATAATGATTAGATAAGTCGACAAATTGTAATGTAAAATAGCCGAATATAAATACGTAAGGCCTCTTTGGCTCCTTTTTGGCATATGAAATTACATCAATGCATTAACTATTATAGAATGACAATAATGACAAACTAAATTGTTATCTTCGAAAGCCTGTTACAATAATGAGTGAGCTATTTTTGATCACGGCTTCGATAAAGTATTTTATTTGGTGAGAACATTCAGATCAAAGTATTCTCTATTCGAGAACTTCTTTAATAAATCTCAATCATCGCACTTACATTTAAAACGCTACATTATAAGAGCGTTGCCATGACAGCCAAATTCCAGAATTCTATTTGGTGTAAAATAATTTTTAATTGAAAATTTAGATTCAATATAGAAATATATCCAATAGGTATTATCACTATTGGTAATGAAATGATATAACCGTATGCAAAATTTCAGCCTAACTCATATATCATAATAACAAAACTTTCAAGTTTAAAAGCCGCACTTCATCAAAAACTTACCCTGAGTGGTGCACTCGTCTTCAGATCCAAAAAGTGGCACAACACCCTTATCGACCTTGATGCCGGGGATGATGCCACGCTTCTCCAAGAGTCCCACGAGTGGGGTGCCATCATCAGCCTTCTGGTACAGGGTCTCGTGGAAGAGGATCACTCCGGAAATGTTTTCGGAGATGGCCTGGTGAAGAATGGTTTGTTTATAATGGGGATACAAAACATTTGAGGCTTACTTGGTGTAGATTTTTTTTTTTTTTTTTTTTTTATATGTGACTAAACCCGCATTTTTAAGATTAAAAAGGTTTTTCCCGCGTGATTTTTGACCCCGATTTTTTACAGCAATTTAGTTATCCTCAAGAATTGGGTTAATGAATGCAAAAAGATTTTTATAGATGGTAGGTATTTAATCGATTTAAATTGAACAATCATTTATTTGTTTGACGACCGGCTGGTGTAGTGGTAACATACATTACCTTCTATGCCAGAGGTCCTGGGTTCGAATCCCGGCGGCGCGGCGGCGGATATTTGTGTGATGAACACAGATATTAGCCGTCAAGTCATGGATGTTTATATGTTTATTCTAATAAAAAATGTGTATTTATTAAATATGTATGTTTATATATTTCTTAAGTATATCAGTTATCTAGTATCCATAACACAAGTTCTTTAAGAAACTTAATTTGGGCTAGATAATGTTGTGTGAGTGTCAGAAATATTTATTTATTATTATTTATTTATTTATTTAAACTTATTGGTTAACAATCAAAAGCAACCGAAGTTTTTTCAAACATTGATGGTGACTGTGAAATGTCAAAACTCACGAATTAACGAAAGTAAGTAATTTTTAAATAGAATGACTTCCTTAAAGCTCAATCCAACCGTTAAATTTCGCATACGTTGCATCATCCGATGCCCCTATCCACTACACGCAAACTAAATTGCTCAATGGCAAGAAATTCACTTAGTCACAAAAGCAAAAGTGGAATAATTCCTAGGCGTCAAAAACTAAGACGCGTGCGTCAAGTCACGTAGACTAAACTTGGGTAATGATAATTACGCTCGATTTTCGAAAAATCCGCGAACGTATTTATTTATTTAATAATTTATATACACAAAAAGTGAGATATAGTACAAAGGTACTGCTTATGTCTAATGAAATGTCTTCCAGCAAACCCAAGACTAGAGAGTTTGGTTATGATGCAATAATAGTTGTGTACCTACTAATCAATAATATCGTACCTATAAACTTTTTAAATACTTCGGAATAAATACTTATGTAAAATACATAAAAATTATATAATATACTCCTATATATCAAAACGAATCCAAATGCTTAGCATCAGTAGACTCGCTGAATTTTTTAAGTCTTTTTAGTGTTATTTCTGGAGTGTATTTAAATAAAAATTACTCAAACATATCAAATATAGCTTACATACATTTGCTTAAGCAGTTTTCTATAAAGTCACATTCAAATATTACGAATGCAGTTTACACTATTATCTAAACTAGCTGAATATTTTTGAACACTCGAATCTTTAAAATTATTAGTTGAATTTTGCATTTGATAGCCTAATGTTTTGAGTTTGAAAGAAATAAATATCTTTTATCTTTATCATAGCAAATAGCATTTCTAATTACATACTTCAGAACTATAATTAATTATTATGTATTTTTCATAATTATGACCCACTCATCAGTCTTAATCTGCTATTAAAATATTATTGACTATTTTAAGGCGACCCTATATACATACCCCGTCTGTGCTGAATAAGAGTTGTCTGTATTTGCGGCGGTTTTCCTCAGTGTTTTCTACACCAATGTCCTGCAGGCGTTTGCCCATTGTACCTGGACAACAAAAAGACCAATTACAAACATAAGACATGTTTATGAGGATGCAGATGAACATATGATTTCCGGAGAAAGGAAAAAAATAGTTGAAATAGAAAGAAAGAAAAAAAATCTGGTATAAGTGATGGAGATAACAAAAGGATGTTTCTATCAATATTTTAACATGTTTAATTTAATATACATTATGCATTAATATAGAATTTTATCATACTTCAACATTTTAAACAGACTAAACACAACAAACCGACAGTAAGATAATTTAATATTCATGGTGAGCAAACATTAGATGCAGTGTATGTATTTGAGAAAATTGCAAATTCAACAGTCAACAGGTTTCTTTCCTGCAATTATTTTTTTAAGTATTTATTATTAAAGAAACGGACATACCAAGACAGGACTAGGAGGTATGTAAGTTGACACACAGAAAAGTTGCTCAAACCTCAGCTAATATGTTAAGAAAATAACTTCATAGGAGTAATAACTGTATTTGCTTCCATGCCGGACTGGGAGCGAAAGAAAAACATAGAATGTACCAGCTCCTTCTCTTCCTGGCCATACTGTAAAAGTCAGCAGAAGGGACAGAGGTTTTATCGATGTCACTGCAGAAGTCTTTATCTATCTTTATAATACCTCCAAAGTCAAACTTTACATCAGATGGTCTTATAACCTCTGGTGTTCTGCCTACCCCATAAGGGATACAGGTGTGAAGTTATGTATGTATGTAATAACTGTATTTTGTGAACATTTCTTAGCAATAGGCTATGTTTCATACATATTTCAACTAGACTATATTCCACACATAGCAATTTATTTTGTTTAGAATGGTTTATCATCAATTTAGAGACGCTCACTGCTGGACGAAAACCTCCACCTAGACTCCTCACATAGCTAGGTACTGCATCATCCCACTATACTATACAAAATTAAATAATGAATTACTAACCTGTGGACTCATCAGCAGCCAGGATACCCTTGCCCGGAGATACAATAGCTTGGGCAATCTTTCTAAGCTCCTCCTGTACTTCAGGGGTGGGGTACTGGAAGTAGGTACTCATGGTTGCTGTAACAAATGTGTTTTATTTAGTATTGAATATTTTTTTAATTAGTTAAAAACAATATGGTTGCCTGGAAGTGGTCATCTTTTGATGATAAGGACACCATTTTTGCTCTGTTACTTGTATCCTATTGTACAAATCACTGAATTATGTGTACAAAATGGAATAAATTAATATGAATGCCAAAAATAATATTATAGTTACACACACTTGTTGAAAAAAGTAGGATGGTTTAAATACCACTATTAATTATGAGCTGAATGAATTAATTAATAGGTATACTTCTTAGTTCTCAATCAACTAAAAATATTTTCTTTCTATACCTTTTTCAATTTCTACATGTATTATTGTTTCACTATGTAGTTATCTCCTCACATTTTTTGGCAATAACAGTTTCTAATATATAATAGGATTTGAGAGATAAGAGTAAGTAAAATGATATAAGTAAGGCTTCTAATAAGCAATTTTAACTCCAAATCAGATTGTACCATGGAAAGTTTTATACTCATTAGGTTAATGTTTCATTATCTCAGTTGGTACATAGATATTGATTGAACTCCTAATGATAATGTTAATGGTGTAACCTTTCAATTTTTTTTGTTGATTATTTAGTTAAGTTACTCATAAATAAACAATTTTATCTTACACCAGTTACTATTTATTAAAAATAAGACCCGTTTATACAATAAATCAACAAAATAGTGTAGCACAATTGCACTTCAATTACTTATAATAAAATACCAGCCGATTCCAAAGCATTTTAAATTTCATATTCACCAACAACAGTTCTAGGATAATAAATTACACTGCAGAGTTTGGGGTTGCAACTAGTTAATTAAATATTAATGAGTTATTCCTACCCTTTGTTCCAAATCCTGGCCACCAACCAGACTCTGGCGGGCCCTTTTTTTTCTTACCACCTTTCTTTTTAGGTGCCATGATTATAGATTTTTTTCTATTTACTTATTGTTAATTTACTTGATAATTTTGTAATATTTATTTATTTACATGATGAAAACTATGTTATACTCGGCATTTTTTGTGATTATATTTCAAAACTTACCAGATTTATCAAGCTGACGTAATACCTATTCTTTTGTTTTCTTTTCTTGATACACCTAACCTCATTTGACTTTGACAATGACATTTAAATTATTATAAAGAAAAAGTAAAAAGGATCGATAATTTGAAAAAAGTGCTAAATTAGGGTTACCTAATTTAAGTATTTTGAAAAGGCCTAGTGAATTTCAAACATGAACTGATTTATAAAAAGATTGCGGTCACCTTTAGAAAGGACTAAAATACTTTGACGTGATCAGCAACATGCTCCAAAAAACTAAATGTAAACATTTGTTATATTGATTTAAAGGTGACCTTATGGTTCAGGTGCATTACTCACAAATAATGAATAATCTAAATTCGCATTTCTGAAATCAAATTTTATGAAAAACAACAAGGCAGTACAAAATAAGTACTTAATCAAAAAAAATAAGTATATTTTTGTTTTAAAAAAAAATAAGCATTATATACTTAAGTGTTATTCACATTATTTAAGTAATTTATATTTAAAACCTTTTCAGTTAAGTATTAACAATTTTTGTTTTAATTATTATTGAAAATGTTTCTTGTAAAAGAAAATGCATCATTATTCAAAAATTATGTAAGCAGGTTTAGCAAATAATATTCAAGGCCCAAAACATGAAGAAAACATTTTAAAATATTTTTCTTACTTTCATTAGCACAAATTGTCTCAATTTTACGGTTAAAGATAAAAAAATGGAATGTATGTTTTGACCTTTGCATTAAAACGCCTAACCTCTAATCGGTACAAAGGTGAAACAATTTAATGTTTAATTTACAACTTCACATACTCTCTTAAACTTTCATGTAGGGATAAATTAAATGTGATACTCACAGTTTTATTTATTTTATGTAGACTAATAAAGGAAACACAGACACTCCCAAACTGCTACCCTGAACTACTGTCAAATAATGGCACAGCAAGAGCAAAGAAAGGTCATTTGAAGGACTTTTTGATAGCGTACGCAGAAAATTTTGTAATACAACACCATCTACATTTTAAAAATTGAACTATATCAGTCAGAGACTATTGGAAATGTAAAGTCTGTATTGTTAATAGTTTGTGTGTTAAAATGTAGATGGCGTTAATAACAATATCAGATTTTTGTTCTTTAATTTTTCAGAGCCACACGTTTTTGCTAAATAATGCTTTATACTCTAACTTGATAACCATAAACAATGAAATGCAATATAGGATATTACACGTCGTTTTTATTAAAAAGGATCTGACGTATAATAAAATGAGTCCTCCTATTAATACGAGGGTGGTCGCTAGCCAGAGCCAGAGCCAGTGCCAGGCTTGAAAGGGCCCTGCCACCACGCAATTATAAAAAGTAATAAATTCATAAACAATATCTATAGATATAATAAAATGGTAGGAAAGTCAAAACTGTACATTGAATATTTTTTTAAAAGAATACTTGGGGTATGATCTACAATCGAAACAGAAACAAAAAATATAGTTTTTAGAATTTTTGTCTGTTTGTCTGTTTGTCTTTCCGGGATAAACTCAAAAAGTACTGCATGGATTTACTTCAAATTTGGTATGAAGATAGTTAAGAAGTCGGGTCAACATATAGGCTACATATTATCACGCTAGCAGTGTTATAATCGTAGGTGCGTTTGGTGCTGCATATCGTTCACGCAGACGACGTCGCGGGCAGCAGCTAGTTATCACATAAAACAGTTTGTGATATATTTATTGTAGTAGGCATTTTACATACCTACATACATAACTTCAAGCCTGTATCCCGTATGAAACCATCTGATGTAATATTTGGCAAATTTGGAGGCATTATAATGGTGGAGAGAGACTATTGCAGTGAAAGGGGGTCAGCCTATTGCCCACAAAAAAACCTCCAATAAAACCTCTGTCCCTTAACTGACTTTTACAGTATGCCCGGGAAGAAAAGCATTTCTTTATTAAGTAAGGATATTATATAAACTTTCTAAATATTTGGGTATTATACCAACTCGAAGTAAATTTGGAAAACATAACTTTCGATAAGCAGCGACATAGCTAGCTTAAGCATCCTGGCGATGGGGTAATCCTATCTGCCTCAGAAGCCAGTGATTGCGGGTTCGATTCCCGCCCGAAACAAGACAAAAAAATGTTTCGGGTCTGTGTGTTTATCTATATATGTATTTATATTCTAGGTTCCCCCTAGTTCGCTACATGGTATCTCATAACACAAGCTTCGCTTTATTATTATCCTAAGCTTATCGTAGCTAAGTTCATAAGACTTAAACTTGGTCAGTAGGAGGTTACTGCTATCACAATAAAATATCACTTAAGGGGTGATTTACCTAACGTTGCGGATTTGGCTAACAATGCCCAACCAGTTTGACTTCAATCACGATTTTTAGTAGTTTAACCTTGTGCTTAATTTATGTGTCACCTATTCCATTTTAATACAGGGTTATTGGTAATTAGACCGGAATCTCTTTAGATGACGTAGGAGAGGTCATTTCCAATCATTTGAGCCCAAATCACGTAATCCCAAAGTCACTTTGGCAAAGTGTACCTACCGTTTTTAAAATATTAGGGGTTATTACTTTTTTTCTGGAAATCCAGTTTTACTCCTTCGAACATTGATTGTGCAAAAACTAATAATCCGATTTCAATATTCTTTTCAGTTTTAGGTAGGTGTTATGCAAATCAATAATAAATCGTAGTAAAATTGTTTCAGTCTGATTCCAAACAGAAGCTACAGGACGTTTTATAAAATAAAAATGTGTTTTTTTTTCGAACTATGTTTACAAAAAATAGCTTTTTTCTCCAATAAAAGTCTGATAAATTTTGCGTTCGTAGGTATACTTTCCTGGAAAAACTTCTATAACTCTCTGGCTATACAACGAACGAAGTAAAACAATTGGAATTTAACTGTACAGTTCAAGAAAAAAATTCAAAAACAAAATCGAAGACCTACATTTTTAATCCTTCAAAGGAACTATACAAAGTGCTAAACTTTGTAAAACTAAAAACATGACGCTAACTTTTCGATCTCAAAAAGTTTGTATATGAAGTAAATAAGAATTTTTCATCGATAGTGTGATAAATTGCAACGAAGAGAGAAGATAACAGGGTCTGATCGTGCGATTTGTATTTTTTGATGCTCTTTTTACCAGTGTACCTATGAAACTCCGAATTGTCTTACTTTAATGTGTAGTGGCGCCTTTGGAAAGCCGCGTACTCTTCATTTGTAAACTCTAGAAGGCATGGCATGGGTGGTTCCATAGCTATGATCATGTCTTTCAGTACAAGCCAAGTTCAAATTTAGTTCACTACCCAAATAACAGCAAAAGAAATATCGTGGTCCACTAAAGTAAGCTAATTCTAATTGTTATTGGTACAATGGGTAAAGTGAGCGTCTAAAGTACAAACAGCATGATCCGAGCATTTCATCTTCGTCTCTTGTTCCAATTCTTCAAATTATTGCTATAAAACCCTAATTTATATGACTGGTAAACTTTTTGACACAGAAAAGTTAGCGTCTTAATGACAGGAACACTTTGTATAATTCCATTGAAGGATTAAAAATGTAGGTTTTCGATTTTGTTTTAGATTTTTTTTTTCATGAACTTTAAAGTTAAATGCCATTTGTTTTACCTCGTTGTATAGTATAGAGAGTTGTAGAAGTATTTCCAGAAAAGTGTACGCAAAATTCAACAGACCTTTTTTGGAGAAAAAAGCAATTTTTTGGAAACTTTGCCTTATAAAAGTTCATTTTTATTTTAAATCCTATTGCTTTTGTTTGGATTCACACAGAAACATTATTATTATGAATTTAAATTGATTGAGGTACTAAACACCTATCTAAAACTGAAAAGAACATTGAAATCGGACTAAAAGTTTTGAAATCGATGTTTGAAGGAGTAAAACTAGATTTTCACAAAAATAAGGAATAATCCCAAATATTTAAAAAACGGGGTTTTTGCACGGAAACTTTACGATTACGTGATTCGGGCTCAAATGATTGGAAATGACATCTAAAAAGATTCCGGTCTAATCACCAATAGCCCTGTATGTGAAGCTGTTATACAGATATTTAAAATATTTTAGTTACAGGGTGTCCTGTAAATAGTGGACCAACAGAAAATTGGAGATACTAGGGGTTGTCTTGAATCTGAAACAATTTTTTTTTCCCTAGGCTAAGTAGTTTTTGAGATATACCGATTTTGAATATTTATAAGATTTTCCCCTACTACGTGCAGAAAATGTATCATAACTTTTTGCCTTGCACTTTTATTTTTGCAGATAGGTAAGAAAAGATTAATCTCACTTATTAATATTTTATTTATTTACACTTCAGTTTATACAGGTACAGTAAAAGAAAAAAGAACACTTACATTAAACATAAAAACTTGGCGGTCTTATCACTGAGGAGCGATTTCTACCACACAACCATATAAATAATATAAAAATAATAAATAAAGAAATAAAAAAATTTTCCTATAAAACCATACCAAAACCCACTTAGTCTTAAATATCTTTAATGATTTTATTTCTTATTTTAAGATCTATGAAAAGATGCTGACTGGATAGAAAATGGAAAACTTTATTTTAAATCAGGCACTTAAAAAAAAACAGATCGTTTAATTCAAGTAAATAAAAAAAAACATTTTTTCTTAATTGTTCGTACTGTTCAGTTATCTTATCACACATAAACAGTATTCGATTATTCTCAATTTATGAAAATGCCCGCTGTTTTTATTTCTGTTTCTGTTTTTATTTCTGTAGGGAGATGTTGCGCCGGTGCAGACAAGATCCACGGTTGTTTGATTCAATTTTGTGGAGATGAGGAATATAGTTTTAAGAGAATGGGCGTCTTTAACATGCACCACCTCCATGAATGGGCCGTCGAAAACCCCCTTGCAGTAAGGGAAGACAGGTTTCAGCATCAGTTTGGAGTTAATTTATGGGCTGGGATACTAAATAGACAAATCATCGGTCCATTTGAACTCCCACCATGACTGAATGGAGCTAATTTTTTTTTTAGAGAAAAACTTAGTGATTTGTTAAACGATGTACCGAGGAATTAAATGGAAATATTTAAAATCGGTATATTTCAAAAACTACTTAGCCTAGGAAAAAAAATTAGTGTTGCGGATTCCAGACAACTCCTTATATTTCAAGTTTTTTTTTATAAGTGACTAAACCCGCGTTTGATCTCAATCTCACCTGATAGTAAGTGACGATGAGGTCGAAGATGAAAGCACACGGGTTTAGGAAGGAACTGGCTCTCTATACATTTGGCGGCAGACTTTATATAAAGGGTGGTCGCTAGCCAGGCGGACCCAGAAGGGATCCTACCACCAAGCAAAGTTTTCCGTTGGTCCACTATTAACGGACACCCTGTATATGACAAGGAAACTAATAGAATCTCGAACATCCTTAAATGGCCTCTGGGTGTTACAAGTTTATTTGTTAGGCATAATCAAGGGTGAAATTTAAATCAGCATACTAATTTCCTAATGTTCGTTAATATTGATAAGGCAGAGGTAAACAGTACAGTACACTATGTTTTCAACCGACTTCCAAAAAAGGAGGAAGTTCTCAATTCTATGCTTTTTTTTTGGTAGATGATATTTCGGACAATTATGAATTGATTTTGAAAATTGTTGTTTCATATGATAGAGGATACTTTATAGTTGGTCCCATTTACATTTCATCGAAATTGGTTGGGTACCTACTTCATTGAAAATTTCAAACTTTTGAAAAAATATGTATGATTTCGAAGAATTTTTACGTTGATGACATTCTCAACTCAGCCAAAGTTTTGACGTGAAGTCGGTTTTTTTAATGCTCTTGTATGGGCTGAGACGAACGGAACCCGTACAATATTTGATGATAGTAGAGTAGTAAAATAATAGATAGTTGTAGATATTTAGTCTATAATTAACACTTAAGGAGTACACAATTAAACTTAAACTGATAGCAATAAAAGGATTAAAATGATAGAATTAAATTAAATGATAGATGATTGATAGATTTGAGTGACCGCCGCGGACACAACTTGTGCACTGAACTAAAAACGCCTGAGCCGCGTAAAATGCAAGCTCGGCGGAAATGTACGGCTGGCCCATACAGCTCTTGAAACTGCGTTCGTTGGTTATTTTACAAAGACTAAGCTCGCGTTCACCTCAATCTCACAAGATGAAGATGAGGTCGAAGATGAAAGCACACGGGCCTATACTCTGGCAAATAATTCATTGCAGTAAAATGACAGTTCCAATGTGCCCACTATAGGGAAGAAAAGAAATAGTGATGCGGTTTAAGTAAATTAATGTAATTATTTTTTAAATAATAGTATCGTATTGTATGAAAAAAGCAATATTTTGGCTCACAAGATATTTCTTTGGTTTGGTGCTGTTAGCAAAGGGCAACTTTTCTTAAAATTCCGTTTTTAACGACAAAACGAGTTTAAAAATAAAGAAGTTATCAAGTCGCTTTTACTTCTACTTTAACCGTTTTAAAGCACTAGGTATATTTGGTAATACATTATTTTCATTAAAGTTACTTTAATGATAATAGTACACACCTCAAATTCTATTATTTATAAATTGCTTTTAAATTTTATGCAAAACGAATGACAAAGACTCCTTCATTTTCAATAATTCTCATTCAGTACTTAGGTACACTACGAAGTTTCATTATTTTCTACTTGACATTTCAAACTGTCAGTTTCCTGCATTGAATTATTTGCCAGAGTATAGGAAAGAAGTGGCTTCTCATACGATATTCGCCGGAACACATCACTGCCTGAGCAGTAATATTTGGCGGCAGATTTTATGTATATAAAGGGTGGTCGTTAGCCAGTCGGACCGTGACGGGACTCTGACGGGATCCTACCACCAAGCGGGGCCACTCGGATTAGTCGCCTTTTACGACACGCTTATCTAGGGACAGTAGGGTTATTCGAAACCGAACTTACACGGACAATATAAATTGAAAATAATAATAATTAAATAATAAATAAATAAAATCCCCAGACAATCACACCAACTACATGGCCTCAAAGTAAGCGAAGTGTTATGAGATACCATGTAGCGAACTAGGAGGGAACCTAGAATATAAATACATTATAGATAAACACCCAGACCCGGAACTTTTTTTTTTCTTGTTCCTGGCGGGAATCGAACTGCAACCACTGGCGTCTGAGGCAGATAGGTTTACCCCTTCGCCAAAGTGGTCGTCTTACTATCTAATATTCGATCTGTAAGCAATTTCATCGAAGAAAATACCCCATAATTGGTGGTCAATTCTATTATAACCAAAACATTCTGCAGCAACTTTAACCTATTTTCACTTCAGCAAAATTCACCTTAATTTAAAGAACGTCTTGTAGGGACTCAATTACATATGAAAATTCTGACAAAAAACTATCTTTGTGTGCGACCATGAGCATAGAGGTCTTTTTGGACAATAATAACTTCTAGACTATTAGACCGAGAGCAGTCATTCGTATATCAATTTGTTAAGCAACTCAAAATTTAATATGGAATCAGGAAAAGAAAATGGGAAAACTTTTCGATTCCAGATAAAAGCGCCAAGAAAAACTGTAAAAAATTAACTTTGTTCCTTCGGTAATGACAAAAAAAAAATTAAGGTCGACATGAGAAACATCAATATAATAATATAATATAATAATAATCGTTTATTTCAAGCAACACAAAGTTTATAAAGATGGTATATACAAAACAAAGGGCCCATAGATAAATACCTTAAACTAACATACTCGTATATAAAATATACTTCAAACTACACTTAAGCACGTAAATTCGGCGACGTGTGACGCGAGTCATGAGACAGTCGCCCTCGAAATCTCCGGAAGACGACTCCCTGCGGCCAAAACTCCTCCTTCATGAAGGTTGGCAGATGATGTTGGGTAGGTTAATAAAATAATAATATGTTTCTAATATTATTTATTTCCGTGGGGATCTATGTTGATCTATGATAAAAACCCTTAATTACTTAAAAGTTGAATTTCATCGCCACATTGGGACTTTTCCTTGAATAATACGATGGATTTATAAACTTATAAATATGAACTGATAATCAATCAATTCATTCAATACATATTGTAAAACAAAGTAATCAATCCACTTAACGTCGTACTTAATTAACCTTTAAGTATGGACGTGGAGTCTCACAGACTCCGCGCGGTTTGCAAGTTTTTGGTTTGACACCCTTCCCCCCGCTCCCTGCACCCGAGCGTCTCAGTAGCTTTACGTTTAGTGTCAAACTATACAGTGAGGGAGAAGGTTGCGTCGCTGGATCCAAAACACGTGAGTAATTTTTATTGAAATATTGGTTGGAGCCTGTCAGGCTCCACGTCCACTGTTGCCTTATAAAATATATTGACAAAGTTTTTGTATTTGTTTTAGATTTTTTTACGTAAAATGACTGAAAGTAGTGCACCGAGTTGTTCTCGTGCACAACAACCTCCGACAAAAAAAATACGAATGAATGATCCATCTTTCGAAGAAGAAATACATAATTTATTGATTGTTTCGGATCAGTCAGACGATGAGGCAGATATTGAAAATTTCTTGGTGTCCGAGGCGGACCTAGCAAACTGTCACGAAAGTGATTCAGAGGAAGAGGTCAACGACCTTGATGACTCGGTCGAAAGCGACAATTCAGACGCGCCACTTTCTGAATTACGAGCAAACTATTATTATGGCAAAAATCGATATAAGTGGGCAAAGTCACCTCCTACAACAAGAGTAAGGACATCTCAGCACAACATTATATCAGTTAGAACATCTTCTTCAAACTTGACAGCCGACTGTGAGAAAAATCCATTCAGTATATGGAATAAGTTGTTTGATGATGAAATGCTGCAACATATTTTGACCTGGACCAATGCAAAAATTTGTACTTACAAAACTAAGTTCGCTCGTAACAATCGACCTGAACTGAATGATTTGGATTTAGTTGAGCTCAAAGCTTTTATTGGTTTACTATTTTATTCTGCAGTTTTGAAATCAAACCACGAAGACACAAGTTACTTATTCGCCTTAGATGGTACGGGCTGTGAAATATTTAGGTGCACCATGTCGGAAACCAGATTTCTTGTATTGTTGCTGTGCCTTCGTTTTGATGATCCAAATGAACGTGATGAGAAAAAAAAGACTGACAAGTTGGCCGCCATATCCCCTATTTTCGACAAGTTTGTGAGTAATTCGCAACAGTTGTATGAATTAGGTGAATGTGTAACTGTGGACGAAATGTTAGTCAAGTTTCGTGGAAGAAGTCACCTAATATCATACATGCCTAAAAAACCGGGCAAATATGGGCTAGTAATACGAGCATTATGCGACTCCAAAAACTTTTATTTTTACAACGGTTACGTGTACTCAGGAAAAGACTCAGACGGGATCGGCTTGACAGCAGAAGAAAAGAAATTCCTAGTGCCTACGCAGTGTGTCTTACGTCTAACGAAACCAATCCACGGAAGTAACCGCAACGTCACCGCTGACAATTGGTTTTCGTCTATTGAGCTAGTAAATGAACTAGCAAAACGAAAGTTGACTTATGTTGGGACAGTCAAAAAAAATAAAAGAGAGATACCGATCGAATTCCAACCAAATAAACGTCGAGAAGTACAATCTTCTTTGTTTGGATTTACGAACCAACAAACGTTATGTTCCTTTGTCCCTAAGAAAAATAGAGCGGTAATATTAGTGTCTTCCATGCACCACGATAATCGAGTAGATAATAACACAAAAAAACCCGAAATCATACTTTATTACAACTCTACCAAAGGAGGTGTTGATGAAGCGGACAAGAAATGTTCTATTTACTCGACTAGTCGTCGTACAAGGAGATGGACAATGGTGCTGCTGTTTCGAGTGCTGGACCTAAGTGGCATGAATGCATATATTCTTTACAATATGTACCAATCAAAAGAAGTTGAAAGAGGTTGTTTCCTAAAAGAATTGGCTCGTTCACTTGTAGTGGCGCATATGCAGAGACGCGTTATAAACACCAAATTGCCGAGAGAGCTGAAGTCAACTATAACTCGAATATTGGGTAAAGATATGGTTACTGAAGATGCCCAGTTACCATCAGTCACTTCAGGACCTAGAAGAGCGTGTAGAATATGTCCAGCTAAAAAACATAGAATGACCACTCATGTTTGTGTGGGCTGTAACAAGCCTGTGTGCCTGCAATGTTCTCGCCCCTTGTGCGCTGACTGCCAGTAATTTTGATAAGCTATGACAGCTGTCAGAATTTTTATTTTTGTTGCCAGATGAGGCTTTTATGATTTTTATTTTTGTTTTAGTTTTAATGTTAAAGGAGAAATAAGTTTTTTTTTGTTTTAGTTTTTAATTAAGCAAAATTTTATAGGTTAAAATGATTATACCTAAAAAAGTCTGAAAAAATGCCATAATTGTTAATTTGTCATATTTTTATAATAATAATAGAGAAAGTTGATTAAAAATAACTGTCTTTTATTGGAAGATACCTCTTTTTAACAACAGAAAGGGTTTAGATGCGGTTCATGATTATTTTCTAGAAAAAAATTGCATGTGAAAGTAGTAGCCTGAGAGACTCCACGTCCGCACTAGTGTTCAATATATTTCACGTCCATACTTAAAGGTTAAGTTTAAAGATAACCTATTATTACAAATATAAATATTTACAATCAAAACCTAAATTTACATTACATTTTGTGAAATTGGTACACCCTGTAAACAAAGTACCGTTGAAGCAGCAAGGCTATTTTCTGAAACTTATAACAAAAGCATTAATCATGGTTGTCCAAGTTAGTTTGGTAAATAGCCAGAGGCGTTGGCAACTTCTAACCGAAATTCTAAATCTGTCGCAACAAATCTGCAGTACAGTCACCGGCAACAACTAAATAATAACTCATAAAAAGACGTGTGGCACTCGGAGACTGCCGCGGTAAAGCTATAGCATAGCATTTTTTATCAACTTATGCAATTATAATTATTTGTTTATTTTATTAATGCAGTAATGTTTGATCTAATATGAACTTCCACAAGTTCCCAGTAGATGGCGCTGATTGTTTATTAAGGCCCGCATGTAAAGTTATGAAATCAAAGTATCACCGCTGTGCCGGTCGGAGTGGGGGGTGTTAGGTTTTTTTCGTTACGGAATTTCTGGATTCGGTCCCCACTCTCAAGGCCCGCGATAGAAGCTATGCAATAGCTTAATAAAAATAATTCTATTTTTTATCGGTTCTTCCATGCTGGACGGGAAGCGAAAGAAAAACATAGAATGCGCCAGCTGCTTCTCTTCCTGGGCATTCTGTAAAAGTCAGTTATGAGACCGAGGTTTTATTGGTTGAGTCCTAAGCTGGCTGAGTCCGTGTCACTGCAAAAGCCTCTCTCTATCAGTATAATACCTCCGTCAAACGTGATGTTAGATGGTTTTATAGCCTCTGGTGTTCTGCCTACCCCATAAGGAATAACTACAGGCCTGAAGTTAGTTAACACCAGAGGCTATAAAACCATCAAATTTTGAGGTATTATAATGATGCAGAAAGACTATCGCTATTGCCCATAAAAACGCCAATAAAACCTCTGCCCCTTAACTGGAACCTTACAGTATGTCTGGGAAGAGAGTTGCTGGTTCATTCTATGTTTTTCTTTTACTCCCAAGTCCAGCATGGAAGAAACTCTCAGTCATTGCACTACCTATCTTGTCCTTCTTTGTAGAATCCTACTAATATTACTATTGTGAAAGTAGTCTACAAAGTAAATATGGCTAAGTCATTTAATAACTCTTCTTGCGCGATTTAATAGACGTACAGCGACATCTATCGAATAAAAGCAAACTAAAATTTTGTATATTATAAACGTGAAAGTTTGGATGGATGGTTTATGCATGTCTGGATGTTTGTTCCTCTATCACGGCAAAACAGATTAATGGGTTAGGATGAAATTTGGCATAGTATATTACAGTCTGGAATAGCGAATAGGCTACATTTTATCTTGATATTCCCGCGGGATTTGAAATGGCGCGGGTAAAACCGCGCGAAGCAGCTAGTATAGCATAGTTGTTTTTCGGTAGCAATAAGCAGGATTTTAGTATCTACACAGACGGGCAACTTTTCAACTTCGTAAGTTCAATCCTTTTTTTGTATATTTCTATTTAAAGAGAGAGAGTCTATGGAAGTCCAACTTGATGCTGGATGCTGGACTGGGGGTGAAAGAAAAAACGTAGAATGTGCCACCTGCGTCTCTTCCCGGGCATACTGTAAAAGTCAGTTAAGGGACAGAGGTTTTAGAGGCGTTTTTGTGGGTGATAGGCTGACCCCCTGTCTGTATTTGTTTTTTTTGTTCTGGATTTGTTATTGTGTATAATAAAGTGCAAATAAATAAATAAGCTTATTTTGGGCTATAGTTCTTAGCAAAAGCAAAAAGGGGACTTGTGATTTTGACCTGTATGTATGTAGGTCTTGTATGGATGTTCGTCTGTTCCCTTGTAACTTCTAATCTAGTTATCATAATTGGACAAATAAAGTGTCGTAGCCTTTTGATTGTGCCACTGGTTATCCAGTTTATGTGTTAATAAAAAAAGTTTAAAAACAAACCTGACTAATGGAAACACGCTCTAAAAGTACGACACAAGAAAATAGTCTTGGTTGAAAAAAAAATATATATTTTATACGTCATACTGATAGAGATATATTTAAAGGATAGCCATGGATTGACACCGGCATGTTTCCTACAGTTTTCATACATTTTACATGGACTGTGGCGGCGGTTGACGCCACGCCGCGCCGCCGCCACACGCTACAAATATGCGCTTAGCGCCACTGCGGAGACATATGCTTATTAAACAGCTTACATATAGGCCTGCAGACTTAAGTATCAGTTTTAGCAACTGATTTCTTTATCATAAAGTAACGGTGCTTACATTTTATCCGGTGCCATAACAACTTATTGCAGAAAACTGTGAAATTTCTCTGGAGATGCTGAGTGTCCCAATTTCGATTCAATTACCTTCCTAGAAACCTGAAAACTTCTTAATTTGTTTGAAGTATGAGTATCAATTTGAAGATTAAATATTTAAGAGATTTAAGTGGTTAGGGTTCCTAAACAAAACGCTGCAATGAGAACTCTTAATACCTATGTATCAGAGTTTCTATTTCTGTAAATTGTATAAACTTGAAAGATCTTTTATCCGTGTAGGGTTGGGTTAGAACAGTTCTACCTTCCCTGGACAAGCGTGTCGTAAAAGATGCTTGGTGGTAGGATCCCGTCAGGGTCCAACTGGCTAGCGACCACCTTTCATATAAAATTTGCCACCAAATATTATGATCACTCCGGCGGTGATCTGTTCTGGTGATTAGTCGGTTCGAGTTTCGGGTAGAGCGAGAGAATTTCCGATTTTATTTGTTTAAAAAAATAAAGGAATGTTTCTTTGGAGTGACATTTGCTATATCTATTATTAAGACAACTTGCCCCATAAACCCATTCAAAAATTACACCCTGCATAGTATTAAGTACCGTGCTTGTACCCTCAATCACTCGTGACCATGTCTATAAATACACCACGTAGTCATCGATGCATGGTTGCGTGTTCGACTCCGGAGTGAGTAATACTGGGTCGAGTCCCAGCATTGGCAACTTAAGAACGAAAGCTGGCTCGGGTTGGATGTGGGCTAGTATCCCCCTTAATTCCCTTGGATGGTCTTTATAACACTAGTTTCTGTAAAGGATTATTTTAGACTTTGGGGACACACAGTAGGTGTGTTAGTTTGCGTAATTTAATATTACATACATACATATTACATAACTTCACGCCTGTATCTTTTGGGCAGAAACCATTCTGATGTCACGTTTGACAAGTTTGGTGGAATTATAATGATGGAGAGTGACTATTGTAGTGACAGGGGTTCAGCTTATCGCCTACAAAAACTCCTATAAAAACTCTCTCCTTTAGCTGACTCTTACAGAATGCCCGGGAAGAAATGCAGCTGTTACCTACATACTATGTTTTTCTTTCGCTCCTAGTTCCGTTCAGTATTGAAATGAATGTTATTTAATTATAACGTATTAAAATTCGGTGAAAATAATAGAGCTTCTGTTACACATGCTCTAAAATGGCACGCTTAAAAGCTAGCAATTTAGTATGCTCAATACGAGAAGCAGTTTACATTTGCTAGCAATAGGTATGCTAGTTTTAAGTATGCTTATATACGAGGGTGGATTGAAAAGTTCGCGGCCTAGTCAAGAAAACAGAATAAAGTACATACAAAAATATTTTTATTTTTCGACGTAATCTCCATTTAGCTCTATGCACTTCTTCCATCTGCTTTCCAGAGCTTCCATACCTGTTTTAAAAATAAATTCCTCAAGGTCTTCAAAATACAGGTTAATAGCGGCTTCGTCCTCTTCATTCGTTAAAAAATTCTGCCCACCGAGGTGTTTTTTCAGATTTGGAAACAGATGAAAGTCCGAAGGTGCCAAATCAGGAGAATAAGCTGGATGTGGCAACAATTCGAAACCACAATCACGAATTTGAGCCATAGACTCGACAGACGTGTGGACTCGGGCGTTGTCCTGGTGAAACAACACTTTCTTTCTCAGTAATCCTGGGCGTTTCTGTTTAATTTCTTCACGTAAACGGCGCAGAAGGGTGCTATAGTACGCAGAGTTTATTGTTTCGCCTTTTGGAAGGTAGTCCACCATAATGACACCCTTAGCATCCCAAAAAACCGATGCCATCACCTTGCCAGCCGACAGAATTGCCTTTGCTTTTTTCGGAGTTGGTTCACCTGATTTTTTCCATTGTTTGGATTGTTGTTTTGATTCTGGGGTATAGTGGTGAACCCAGGTTTCATCCATTGTCACAAATCTGTCAAGAAAACCTTGTGGATCAGCCTCGAACATCTCCAAACAGTTGCGAGAAATCGTGAGTCGAATTCGCTTTTGCTCTACTGAAAGCAATCTGAGGACCCACCTAGCCGAAACCTTAGAAAAGCCGAGTTCATGGACAATGATGTTTTGCGTTCGTTCATATGAGATGCCTATAGTGTCTGCAATTTCTCTGATAGTCAATCTACGGTCTTTAAATATGAGATCACACACTTTATTGATGTTTTCTTCGGTCGTAGACGTCATTGGCCTGCCGGAGCGAGGGTCATCTTCGATGTTCTCTCGTCCACGTTTAAATTCTGCAACCCATTTTTTCACAGTGGTATAAGACGGGGCAGATTCCCCTAATGTTTGCATGTCATCATGGATCTCCTTTGGTGTTAATATTTTTTTAAACAAATATTTAATCACAGCACGTTGTTCAAATTTCTCCATTAGTGAAAATTTGTTCTACACACGTATTTATATTGTTCGTAAAATTTTATTTAAACAAGATATCAAATTAAAAATTCGCGGCCTGATAATTGAATAATGGCAGTTCAAAATGACGGCAGAAAAAATAACAAAAGTTTTTTTTTTAATGGCCAGGCCGCGAACTTTTCAACCAATGTAGTATTTAAGTATGAACGACTGATCGATACTAGCATGCTCAATAAGCAAACCTAAAAACACGCCCTCTTTCACCCGCACCTCTGGCAGCATGCTCAAAAATAGCAAGCCTGTCGATTCACAAGCGTGCTCGTAGCTACGTAGCAAGTGCTCAGTTGAAGCATGCTATCGTGCTTGAAATAAGCATTTGTAACAGTAGCTTTATTTAGTAACATGAGAGTTGAAAACTCAGGAATACTAGTTTTATTAGCACGTGAAAAGCTTAAGACAAAAGCTACTATAATTTTATAGCCGTAGCAAAATTACTTAATTAGGAGAGGAAGCTTATTTTACAAGGATACAGTGGGAATATTAAGATAATGGCCCCATAAAACCGTGAAATGAGGCAGTATGCCAATCTGACAATGGCCTGGAAATGTAGAACTTAACAGGATCAGGATTCAGAATAATATGAATGTTCCGTAATGTCTTTACTTTTACCATTTATGTAAATTAAGTGAATTTCTTGTCAACCGGGATTTCAGCGTTAGCGAACATAAATTAAAAATAAAGGAAGTTTGTGTGGAAACAGTAATGGAGTCAGTTAATCATCACAACTCTTTGTAATGATCCCACTGTAGGGCTGTCTTTCCCCTGGTTAATGGGGAGGTATATGCCGTTTTCCACCAGTCTGGTCCAGTGCTGGTTGATGGATGTCAGAATTTTCAGGACGCTGAAATGGCTTTTGACAAACCCTAACGATTACTGTATACAAGTATGGGTTCACTACACCTTTCCGAAATACGATTGACCTTGTTACATTACCTACTACTATGACAAATTATTGAAAGCTAAACTTTACTAAGATTCATTATGACAAACTACATTACACCTATGATTCATTTCACCTAATGACATTTTATTAGTGGTCCATTTTGTCTACAGCTTATTAATTCGAATGATGGTTAACCTACGTGCCATTCGATCAAGGCTCTGCTGAGCCTGAGCTGAGCGGCCACCAACGTCGTAAATGGTCCAGTACACGAGACCATTTCCCCACCATAGCCCTAGTAGCCGTATCAGGTCCTATACGGCTACGGCTGGTTATCTGGAGGGAGAATGTGAGCGTATCTCCTTCACAGTACCCCCTTCGCCTACGGCGGATCTGTGCCGAGGAGCAGTCATCCTCCCGGCATTGCTCCGCCACCTCCTTCTGCGAGATTACGTATTCGCAAAAGGAGGTCTTAACCGCCCAAGCCTCTCGACTCTCCAACATGGCCTTTGCCAGGCTGGGAAGCGAGAGGTCTCCCCCGACGACAGACGTCAACTCATGCACCTGCCGACTCTACGCCGGACACACCGCCAAGTTGAAATGTAATATGGTTAATCGTATTTCGGAAAGGCGTAGTAAACCCTACAAGGATACGGCACCCGGGACCGACTCCTTAACGTGCCCTCCGAAGCACGGAAGTCGCGTAAAAAAATAATCCTTGTGACCGCGCCGAACATTGCTTAACCTGCGATATCATATAATATATACAATAAACATGACGTCACGGCGACTTCCCGAGTCAGTTAAACTTAGTAAGAAATCATATATACTCAAGCTTTCACGATACATTATATTTAATTCAAAATACAATTATTTTACCCAATCGAATCATATTTAACGTAAAATTTTAATAATAATTAAATTATTTTATATCTGTCCCTTGTGACAACAAGGTTTATAAAAACACCGAAATGTCCAATAAAAATATATATATTTTAATGTTCGTTTTTTATTTATTTGTAGCCATAAAAAGTATTTCATGAAAAGTCCACACGGTAAGCTGAAAACATCAGGTATAAAAAATCGGATTAAGTAATAATTAATTTAAACTCAAAATTCTTATGATTTAATGAAAATTCTCAAAATTCTTAGTCTTCAAAACGCTCAACGCTTGAAACAAGATTTTAAACCTGATTGCTTAATCGAAAAAAAATGCTTTTCATTTATAACTTACTGGTAGTATTTCATATTTTCCGCTCACTTCACTGACTTTTTATTAAAATTACTACCTACTTCCGAAGTCCCTAAAGCGGGACCAATCTTCCCCGAGAGCGGCAATATGGCTTCTTAAATTGAAAATTTATGCTCGAATATCGCCATTCTACTCGGCGATAGGTAAGAGATATTAAATATTTAAAGACGGTGGAATAAGAGCTCTCATATTTTTTATTTCTGTGCACTTTATTGGACTAACTGTTTCCCATGGCAGTTGACGACGGAGTCTTTACCGGCGCGGCGTAAAAATCCTTAGTCAACTGATACCTCTCATAAACTTATACCGCGGGAGGAGTTGACCTAATGTGTATGAATTGGTCAACTCATCCCCGCAAATAAAAAAATATTGCATGTGTTCTACCTGTCTTTTTTCGTTTATCTAAATTTCTTGAGCCATTTTAGAGTGCAATAAAAACAAAAGTTCACAATTATAACATTCGCACATAATTTTTACGCTCAGCAATCCAATGCATGATTGTACAAAGTTTCATCAAATGCAGTTAAGTCATTTTCAGCCATTCCATACATATAGGGACAGGCTTTTCCATACATATAGGGACAGGCTTTTTTGTCTTTTTTTATGTTATTTAAATGAACTTTACAGTTTTTCAATCTAGTAGAAAGTAAATGAAATGTGATGTGACAGGAATAATTGACTTTTTGTTGTTGGGTTTTGTTCGCAACGCAACTTTAATTTACCACCTATCAACAATGCTGCTTATATCCCTAATGATACTTTAAGCGATACTTATAAGAAACATAATGTATGCCATTCAAAAAAGTATAATGCGAACAATTAAAAAAGTATACCTAATGTACTTTGATTTCTTTCGTCCAACTTCGCAAGGCTTTTAAAGTTAAAACGAAAGCGTTTTGCATATATTAAATGAACTCCATGGGATCAGAAACTCAGATTATACTAATCTCAAAATTGAATTTAAGCTATACGGAGCACGGATTAATTATTTAAGTAACAACTTACTTTTTTCCTTGTAGAGAGTAACTTTCCGTTATAACTTTTTCTTCTGTTTACTTTGAATGTTGGTCCCTTAAGTCTGATTTTTTATACTTATTCTGATTATTATTTTAGAAAAACATGCTTTGATTTTATACAAAGTAGAGTTGGTCTAGAATAGCCGTGTGGCCTCTGGATAAACTGCTCGTTAAAGGAGTGTAATTCGAGAGCACGGTACAGGTATCTACAGTACTTAACTCAACTCAGCCGCATATTTGAAATAAATGCTTACAGCAGCGCCGCGGTCCGTTCACGTGTGATAGGGCTGCCCGCCTTCAGCATTTAAATTACATTTGCCTTCTCTCTGTTTACTTCCATTTAGTTTTGTGACTACAAATATATATTTTTTATATTAACAAATAAATTACTTAGTGAATTGAATAGGAAGTGTTCAACAAAAATACTTTTTGTGTCAAAAAAATGTTTACGTTTGAATAACAAATCGGTCTTATAAATTAGCGACCGAAAAATACTTGCGCCTCGACTGAGACTTACAAAATGATGTATTTTAAAATTTTAAAGTTTAAACAATCCGCATATTAACGTAAAGCTCAATCAAAAATTGTTTCGGCATGCAGACACTCGCGACTGGCCGCATGCCGAGATTGAGCCGCGTAGGTTTAGCTCGCATTTCGTCCGTTTGTATGAAGTTGAATTACTGCATAATTTTACCATGGCGAAAGACTACGACTTAGCCCCAATTTCACCGTGTAATAAAACGCGATCTATTCGAGTTGAACTTGGTTTACACGTTAAAACGAGTTCTGCCTTCAATTTTTCTTTAGTCAAATCTGAGATTCGTTAATCTAGGATCGGAAGGAAATCGGTGAAATCGGGGCTTAATGATAGGACCCTTCAGAGTTCTGCTCACTATTATAGGTACACCTGTACCTATATACAATCTGTACGCTATTATAGGTACATGTTTTAGTGTTAAGTTTATAAGTGTGTGATTTTAGTAACAATAAACGTTTTTATCTATCTATTATACAGGGTCCGCATATAATAGTCAATTATATTTGAATAGCAGATTAGGTATGATGAGTGGGTCTGAATTTCGAAAAAGATTTTTTTTTTTTAATATTATTCATAAATAAAAATTTCAAAATTGTTCTCTGTGAGTAAAATTCAAGATTAATCTAGATTTTATAACTATACACAATTAGATGGACACGTTTTTATTACTTGTTGTAAAGTCATAAACTACAGATCAAACTTAAATTTTGATCACTTAGAAGAATTTTGAAACTTTAATTTATGAAAAATATTTAACAAATATATTTTATATTTCGTAATTATGACCCACTCATTAGTCTCAATCTGATATTAAAATATTACATACATACATAACTTCACGCCTGTATCCCGTATGGGGTAGGCAGAACACCAGAGGTAATAAAATCAACTGATGTCACGTTTGACAAATTTGAAGGCATTATAATAGTGAAGAGAGACTATTGCAGTGACAGGGGGTCAGCCTATCGCCCACAAAAAAGCCTTCCATAACACTTCGGTCCCGTAACTGACTTTTCCGCTGAAGCCGCCTTCACAGATTTTATTAATTCCCGTCCTAATGTTTTTTTTAGAAAAGGCATAAATGAACTACCTATGAGATGGCAGATATGATGGATAGCAATGGATCATACTTTGATTAAATAAATATATTATATTAAAAAAATAAACGACTTCTATTCCTCCCATACGAAACGCCAATTTCATATGTAAGGACCTAATACTTTATCATTTTAAATTAAATTTGAAACGATTAATAGGTCATAATTAGGTGAAATTTAAGAAAACATTGCCATGAGATTCTGTAATAAACCGTAGATACAAGTAAAAAGGAAAAAGGGAAACGTTTGTTCAGACTACTAGCGCCATCTGTGGTTGCGTAGCTATAGCTGCTTTTTTGAGTGGGGATGGATATCATCCAACGACGCGACCTGCAGCTAGCTTCACTCCGCACAACTTCGTACACCACATTCGTTCTAATACCTTAAGCATCTACACGTTCATATTGTAATTATCACCTCGTAATCCGAAGATTAAATACGTTTTTTATTACTTAAACCAGGCCTGGCTCACTCCGCGCGGTACATCCGTTATTTACCTACAGCGAAGCGCTCCGCCGCCGGCGGATTTCGAATCAGTCTTGTGTCACGCGCGCGCGTTGTAGATACCTACCTACCTAATAGCACTCACAGTACCTACCTAATTATATGATCGAGGTCGCAAATAATATTTAAAAACTAGCTGTGACCCGCGACTTCGTCCGCGTGGATACCGGTTGTTGGAGTTGGATAAATACTATTATTATATCCTCCTTGAAGTTTAAGCTTACCTTATTCAAAATTTCGTCAAAATCGATTCAGTAGTTAAGCGTTACTGATAGATAAACAGACAGAGTTACTTCAAAAACTGTTACAATAAAGCTGTGATCCGCAGTTTCACCTAGGTGTTTTGTGAAAAAGTATAGGTAGGTAGGTATATTACATAGATGATGCTTGCGACTTCGTCTGTATTGAATTAGTATTTCGAGTAGATTATTTTCTTCTCCAAGGTCCTAAGTACTATCTTTAATAACAAAAATAAAAATGAAGAATCTTCGCCTAAATAATATGTATAGCTCCTAACCACAAACATAGGTAACTATATAAGGTAACTATATTAGGCACATTGCGTTATAAACAAATCGGGTGCCAAAGTGTCTTAAATTTTACATAATTCATGCAATACCTATCTTCATTCATTATAGCTTATTGTTATTCTAAGTAAAGCTATATTACTGTAAAGTTTCAGAAGAATACATTCGGCAGTTTTTGCGTGAAAGAGTAGCAAAGATCCATCCATCCAGCCATTATCAGTGTATAATGTGTATCTATCTATAGTTATGATTGGCTACTTTTCACGGTAAGCCAATTTAATGTGATTTCTTTTGGTAGTTAACACATCTACGTTACTTTTTATTCTACTTCTAAATCTACGGTTTCTTTAAATAAAACCTTGAGTCCCATTATTTTAAGTTTAACTTTCTTACAATATATCTCTGTATGTACAGAAGGCAGCACATCAAGCGTTACAAATCGGTAATTTTTTTTTACTTGAATCTAAAATCTATGCCCTCGACATTGCCTAAGTTAAAATTGTTTGAGGAAATTTGAAAGGTAATGTAACGCTTGACCTGCTGCCTTCTGTACCTACCTGTGTTAAATCGCGCAAGAAGCTTTATTAATGATTTAGCCCTATCAACATAGCAAAATTTTCTACTTCATACCAACTATTTTTCAGATTTATTATTTTTAAGCCCCTAGTACTTTTACCAGGAGAATTTCCTTAGAATTCTTATTCCCATGTTTATTTTTAGTGTAGTTCAGTTTTTTTTTCTTCTGGCTATCCGAACGCTTTTACATCTATCTAATCTAATCTTTTAAAAAAAATCTACTAATGCCACGTTACAATATCAATAACACTGTTCGTTCGTTGCTTCCACGCTGGACTGGGAGCAACAGAAAATCATAGAATGTACCAGTTGCAGTATGCCCGGGCATACCTTAAAAGTCATTTTAGGGATAGAGGTTTTATTGGATAGAGGTTTTATAACGGATAAAGGCGTGAAGTTATATGTATGTATGTTCGTTTATTCTACGAACAGTAGATTTAGCTATCATAAACGTTGAATATTGAAGCGTATAAAGCGTTTCAATATTCAACGTCTTGTCAAATTACTACTTACTATTCTTATAACTACCTACCATTCGTTTGTAGTAGCTCTTACTCATGTAAAATATTGAAACCCAGCATTCATTGATTTTGACGACAATTTAGTTATAATTTACCCCTAGAATAACCCTACCGCCTCTGAATAATTGACTAATCCGAGTGAGCCCCGCTTGGTGGTAAACTGACTGTCTCGGCTGACTGAAATTTGCCGTCAAATATCACTACTGCCAGCGTGACGCGTCCCGAAATTTTTTTATAAAGAGCCAGTTTTAGAGCCGCAAACGGGTTTATGATAGAACTGGCTTGGCTTCGGTATTCGACCTCATTTATACTTACCATCAGGTGAGAATGAGGTCAAATTCGGACTTATTCACCGATTTGAAAAAAATCTTAGTATTTTGAATATTTTGGAATAGAAAGTTAAAAAATTAAACTCGTAGGTAGTCTGACTCCCAACCGTTACAAAAATTTGGTGGTTCATTCAGAGAAATCTTATTTCCAAGTGAAATAATAAAAGTTGGGTGAAAATGGTCATAGGCACCCAGAGTTTGGTAGGTATCTCGAACAATTAACAGCGTGACTGGCCGGCCATGCCAGCGAATCACTCGCTCGCCCGCCCGCGTCTTATCGAACATACCTATTTTATTACGGAGTTATTTTAAAATTATTACGATATCTCTTTGGATCTTGATTGAAATCAAGTGGTTTCAAAGACGATTTTGTTCACAATTAAATATTTATTGCGAACAAAATAAAAAAAAATATAATAAAAAAAAATTACGCGAGCTGGATCGAACCCACGACCTTAGACTCATGGTCAGTCTACGCGCAACTGAGCAATGAGTACTTCTGATCTGTATCCCGAACATCTCCACCATATTCTAGTAAAGTAAGTTTTAGGAATAACTTTTAAAAATCTATTACAATTTTTTTAGATCCTAGATTTTTTTAATGTCTGCAGAATCTGCTCATCATCCTGGACAACTTTTGTTAAGGCATCATATCTATATTTCTTACGGTTTTGATGATCCCTTAAGGGTTCTGCATCAGGTGTTCCAGTAACCGAAATAAAATATACCCTGCTATACATCAAAAAAAGGTTCATTCAAATCCGTCCAGCGGTTCCAGAGATTAGCGTGTGCAAACAGACAAACTTACAAACAAACAAACAGACAATTTTTTTTTTCAGATTCTTACTCTTTTTTCATTTCTGTATAACCCTAGATAATTTTTTTTGTAAAAATATTAAATGTACAGACACGTTTTTTTTACTGTTTTATTATATGTATTGATGGATATAAAAAGAAACAAATATTCAATTAGATTATGTTTAGATTTGATTATGTTCAATTTATAGTTCAGCCGTTCAGAGAATGCGTTCCTGACACCTATCAGTTAGTCACGACTAGTGATGGGCACAACATAACAATGAGTTCGTTACCGTTCCTCCAAAATGAAACGCAGCGTTATTTTTAAGATTATTTTCGTTTTAAATTGGCGGAATCATTTAAAATTTGTATTTTAGTAATTTAAGTGGAAACCAAGAAAAGGTAATATTAATATAATAAAATTGTTTTATTTATTTTTTGTTACAAAGTTACAATCTGTATTTCTATGCAATAAAGTATATTGAATTGAATGTGCGTACAGAATATTAATCAGACTCCGATTCGCTTGAGGAGGTAGTTTCTTCATCATCATCTTCGCCTACATGTATAATTATTTTATTATCAATAACAGTTTCAATCCTAATATCTCGGTCAAAATGTTCCATAATCAGGTTTTTAGTCTTTCAACAACCTTTGCCCAGTCATCTCTAGTGACTTCACCGCAGGCTTCTTTTAATAAGGTCATCATCTTTTTCGTGCTGAATGGCGGGGAAGTATAGTGGCGGGCGGCGTAACCTTTTATTTGAGACCAGATTAGCTCAATCGCGTTATATTGGCAATGATACGATGGAATTCTTAGAACGCGATGACCGTACTCCAGAGCCAGTTCATCGATTTCGTATCGCACATTTGCCGCTTTATTTTCTTTAACTAATTTAATTAGCTCTGCTTTTAGCATCTGCATGTATGCCTTTTGCTTGTAACCAACTTTTTTTCGCGCATTCGGTTTGGTTTTAGTTTTATTTTTTAATTTAATAAAAGTTATCTTATAGTCCATTATTTTCAAATTCTTAAAAAGAAAAACGAAACGTATTATTTCACAAAGTATACCTGTTTAAGAACAGTTTACGATACTGTTATTATTAGCACAGCACTACAAATATAAAGCTTTGACATAACCTTGTGATAGCGCAGTATAGATTTAGAAAAATATTGTTTACCAAGTTATTTGACACTCAGTTTGGCACAAAATTATAAAATTCATTGATTATTGATATAATAATGTTGTTTTAATGCTCATCAATTTTTAAAACGGTAAATAACCAGCAAAAATATTTTTTATCGTAACTGCAACGCCATTACAAAGTTACGTCGTCAGTTCAATCGCGATGTGTCAGGAACGCATTCTCTGAGCGGCCGAACTATAGTAAACAAAACATAGGTAGTATTACTAATTCTTCGTCGTAACTTTTTTTTCATTTTGTACTTTAGGTAAGTTGAAATAATATTTTTTACAAAGGTAGAATAACAGTAATACCTACATCGGTAGATACTTAATTACAAATAAGGAGATTAATTATTCTTCGCTAGGCAGCAACCCTAACAGCGTAAGAAAAGATAAGAGGCATGCGATAGAAAGAGACAAAACTTATAGGTATATAAATTTGCAGGTACGTAATGCTGCGCGAGCTGAATTCCACCGTATCGCGTCGTAGCAAGACTCGAATTTATTTAGATCTTCTTGCGGAGTAATTCTTCTGTACCAACGGTACTATTACTTATTCTGTGCTTAAACAATAAAATTAATCATTGAAGAGACCTTTTCACCTGACCCTGCAATACCTATCGAGTAGGTATATCTCCAAGGCGACTGTTCGAGAACAATCTCCCTAACACGTTTAATCCTTGTTTTTTTTAACTTACTACCTATATCATTAAAATTACATACGAGTACAAGTAAAGTTGAATAGCGGACGTCACAGATCACTATAAAGTTATGGCGCAGCGCTCAATAGTTGAAGTGAAGTTGAGTCAGTAATCCAATTTAGCAGGACGACAAAGTTAGCCATGTAAAGGACATTTTATAATTAAGTTTGCTGCTTTAGTTTAATTAAGCTTCATAAAAGGCTTAAATATTAAATTTTATAAATTTTATTTATATTTTTATATAGATACTTACACAGAAAAAAAGTTATTTAGATTAGAAGGTGAAAATTTGGGTTTTGTTTGAAAATTATGGAAAACAATCATATTTACTAAACTATAAGAAATAGGCTTGTAGTACTCGAAGCAAAAAAGACCAAACATCCTGTACAAAGTTTTTGAATATCTTGAATTTCAAAAGTAATTTTCTAAAATACAAAACGAACTACCAGGGTATCATATGAAACAGCAATTAGTTATACCTTTCTACAAAGTTGCGGTGAACGTACAGGACTAGAATATTAACATGCGGGGTATCTTATTTAAACCGCGGTTGCAGAGCTCCACCGCACAGTTAAATTAAGTTCTACGGAGACTGAATTACTCGTGTGTACTGGCAGGTTGGAAAACTGAATAAAAAAAGAAAAACAGAGTATATTTTATTAAAATTTCATTTTGAACTCACGGATTTTATTTAGTAGTTTGTGTTTTTTTTTGTACTGGCAGGTTGGAAAACTGAATATTATTAAAAAGCAAAAGTAATTCTTGTTGAAAATATATGGCGATGTAGTTCGTGAGGTTCACAGATTTTAGTAAAAAGATTTTGATATTAGTTTGAACAGCTTGATGAATAGTCACTATCGAATACAGGAACTGCATTTACTCCAAGCATTGTTTTTAAAACTTTGATTATGTAATATATTGATTAAATGTCCTCGCACTGTTTAATTTTGCTGTATTACTAAGATTTTGTCAAACGAAAGTCACGTAAGGAATAACTAGAAGGAAATACTGCAAAAATTTAAATGACACGTACATTTAATTTTCAATCGATGTTTCCTTCGGTATCTTTACAGAAACCGTGGTCACAATAGTTTTAAGTAAAATACTTATAATGATTACTTAACTTTTACATGTACCATTGACAAATAATGATGTAGGTACCTTATAGCAACCCCTTAATAAGGATATGTAAACAATATAATGAATTTCCAGAAAATGACGATATATTTAACCAATCGCTTTCAGTCTACAAAAAAAAACCGTAATTAGTTTTTTTTGTAGGACCGTATTTATAGGATAGAAATTCATACCTTATACCGGTATGAATTTCTGTACATTTTTTTTCTGTATTACGTCATACCGTTAAATTAGGTGTATTTAAAAATAACAGTACAGGAATTCATACTGAAATAATTCTTGCACCTTTTTTATTATTGTGGCATAACTGAATTTTTTTTCAGTTAACTGAAATTTTCCGGTATTAATATTAATATTGATATTAAAATTTTATTTTTAAATAACTGTAGAATGTTCAATAGTTTAGTTGAAGCCTATGAAGCGTAGGTACATATGCTGACCTTGACATTACGGTACAGAAATTAATCCGGTATACATTATTTGGGTACTGATATAATTAATTTAGATTTTAATAACTTGTACAGTTATTGTGTTTGAACCCTTATTGATACACTAATAAGGGTACTGAAATTTTACTAGTACTATTTAAAAATTTTAAACCGATATGCAGTCCCTGTTTAAAGTGATCTTTTGTAAAAGGTTTTTATTTATTTTTTCAACCGACTTCCAAGATATAACCGAAGTACCTAACTAATATGGTTTGTCTGTTTACATACATATTTTGTATATAAAAACTCTATGGACAACACATTTACTAAGCCACGAAAATATATGTATGCCTGCGAATAGCCATTAGGTACAGTATAGACAAAATACTTTTTGCGCAATCGAGTCTGTGGCACACAAAAACTCAACATGGCATGGCACGCAAAAAGTCGGTTGCTGATTCTTCACAGACCCAAAACTCGAGACATATGTCTTGGAACATTCAATCGGAAGAACTGTAAGGACCGAGCTGAATGCAGAGATAAAAAATATTGTACCTATAATAATGTTGCCTAAAGTTACATGATTAATTGTATTAAATATTAATTTATTTACACTTCAGTTTACAGTGTCTACAGACAGTAAATGAAAAAATAAAAAATAGTGCGTTTAGTAAGTACAACTAGGCAGCCTTATTGCTGAAGAGCGATTTCGTCCACACATTTGATTGGATTTTATCGCGTATTTCATTTTCGGTGTATTCACAGACACTTGGGACCACGGTGTCCACAGAGACACTGTTACACCAAGTCTAAAGCTACTGTCACACATGCTCATTTCAAACACGAAAGCATGCTTCAATTAAGCACTTGCTACGAAGTAGCATGTGTGTTGGCATGTTGTTCTAAATAAGCATGCCCATTTCAAGCACGCTCGTGAATTGACAGGCATGCATTTGATAAAATTTAACGTAGTCCGGATTACCGATATTTGGGTGAAGTATCGGAAATCCGAAGCCTAACGCACTGTATATCATATTTTATGAAACTGATAAACAACAACTACTTCATAATAGTACAATATAGACATTAGCGTATCTACCAATTTTTTTTTGAATTCGTCTTGGCGCCGTGGTTACTGTGTGTATCATACGATATCACAGATTAAGCAACGTTCGGCGCTGTCGGTACTTGGATGGGTGACCGCTGACCATTCATTTCTCACGGCGACTTCCGTGCGTCGGAGGGCACGTTAAGCTGTCGTTCCCGGGTGCTGTATACTTGTATACAGTAGTCGTTAGGGTTTGTCAGAAGCCGTATCGGCACCCTGAAAATTCTGACATCCACCACCCAGCACTGGGCCAGCTTGGTGGATTATGGCCTAAACCTCCTCATCGCCCAGGGGAGAGACAGCCCTGCAGTGGGCTCATTACAAAGAGTTGTGATGATGATGATGATGACCAATTTTTTTTGAGTAGGTACACCAATAGGTGTCCTACAAGAGTACCTAAGCGATTGCAAACATGAGGTTGAGTAGTAGAATTTTTTGGTTCAGATGACTTTCATTCTCACCTTTGAGGGCCATGGAAATTTTAGGTATTACGCCTATATGACCGTTGACCGAAGAGCCCGTAGACTGATAAATAACAACAACCTTACAAATAAAAAATTGCAGACGCTGGAGCATCGTCGCGTCGTAAGGTTGCTTGTTTGACAGTATTTTATCGGCTACATTTTGGTGAGTGTGCGAGTGCTCTTTTTGACCAAATTGAACCCACCCCTTTTTACCACCGGACTACCAGACGCAGACAGAACTTTCATCCCTATATAGTGGATTTACCAAGAAGTCGAACAAAACGCTTCGATAGTTCCTTTTTGGTACGGATTACCAAGGTGTGGAACATTCTGCCTGCGTCTGTTTGTCCTGACCACTACAGTCCTGGAACTTTTAAGTGTCGAGTGAATAGGTTTCTCGTGGATGGACGTGTAACATCATAGTCTTCATGCGCACTTTCCATCAGGTGGCATGGAAGACAAAAGTCCTATCCTTACAATATAAAAAAAATATGTTTTACTTATGACAGTTCCTGCTTGAGCACTTTCGAAGAAATGCGTAAAATTCTATTTTGAAAAGAAATACCGTTCTTACTCACAAATGGCACCGGCCCATTGAATGCATTTCCAGCACGAATGGAGTTCTTTTATGAAGCAGTGCTCTCTAGCACATGTATTTTAAACATTTATACATATTTTTCCGGTTTTTCCGCTGGCGTTCGGTTACGTTCGGGTTTTGTCGGCTAAGCAACCGAGCCGTGAGAGGGGTCACCACTTCAACTTACGCTACGCACCTGTAAGCGACTTACGATACCTACTACATAATACATATCTACATAACGTCACTTTTATTCCATTCTTGTTCAAATACTCTGGTCCCAGTTTGTCATGTTCGTATTGTGCATCCATAGCTCATTGCATCTGCTATGTAAGCAATTTGGTTGTGGCATGACATTGGCTCTCACAATCAGCTGTCTTGTGTTTGTTTTTTTTCATGTCACGGTCAATTTGTACTGTACCTATTTGTATTAATTTGATAATTCTGACTGAAAAAGAGTGCCAAGAGTTTTTTTCCGCCGGCTTTTTTTGTCTCTTGGTCTACTGTAATATCTTATTTAATATGTGATGTGAGATATGTGATGACTGACTTCATCAAGTGTTTTGTGAAATTCCTAAGATGAATAAAACTTTTTGAATTTTGAATTTTTTGAATTTCACGCTTGTATGCCTTATGGGGGAAGCCGAACACCAGAAGACCAAGTCACAGGGGTCAGCCCACCACCCACAAAAACGCCAATAAAACCTCTGTCCCTTAATTGACTTTTACCGAGGTATGTCCGGGAAGCGAAGCAGCTGGTAAATTCTATGTTTTTCTTCAGCTAGCTTGAACCCACACTACTGGACACAGTTAGAACTTCCACCTCTGGGTGGTAGATATTCCAAGAAGTTAAAGTAAGCACTTTAAAAGTTACCTTATGATTTGGATCGCCAAGCTTTGGAATGAACTGCCTGTGTATATTCTCCTGACTAATATAATCTTTTAAGTGTGGTGTGAATAGGTTTCTCGTACGCTTGTACAAAGTCTAAATCTTCATTATCACTTATCAGCTGTCATAGAAGACAAACGTCCCCTTTTTTCTCAATAAAAAAACGTCCACGACGTAAAAGGAAAACCAGAATTTGAGTTAAGTCGAAAAGTCTCAAGTTTTCATTTTGGTCACTGTGTTTTTTACGTGCAGAACAGAAGCCGCAGAAGAATTCTCAAGTAAAACTAATTAAAATAAAACCTGATATGTAAAACTTCGTTTCTTAACATTACCGGAGCTTTTATATTTTTTGACCAAATATTTGCCATTACACTCCAGTTTTCATCAGATTAAAAGTTTTATAAGCCCGATAAATTGAAAGAGCGCTATTCGAAGAGCTATATTTACGACTAACGGTTCTCAATGGTCGGCGAGTGTCCATTAATCTTTGTAAACTAGTTTTTATAGTCGATAGAAGAGCAGTTAGATAGCACGGTGAATTGCAATGGATTACATTATAATTGATGATTTACTGAACTTACGTTTATTGAAGACGAGCTGTTGCCCGCGACTTCGTTCGCGTTAAAGTTTTCATACGTAGGGGAGGCCGGGGGTTCGCGAAGAAAAGAGATAATAATAGGTAAGAAGTGCGTCGTAAACTGTCATACTTCATATAGTTGTTCCGTGGAACAACTTGTCCCGCAACTAAACGCTTGAATGATAAAATAAGAAAAAGCAAGTAGGAGAAGGAGCCATAGTAAAATAAAAAGAGAAGAGAGTTGGAAAACGAGAAGAGAAGAGAGTTGGAAACGAGTCGGAAAGAACAAGGACGAACAAAACAAATAATTTGCAAGTGGCTGTTGCAAGTGGTTAAAGTTAAAGAAAATGTGAAACAGAAAGTCCTGCAAAAGGTGATCAAGCAGGTGACATTAAAGAAGACATCCTGGAATGATATGGTTTTTGACGACCACTTTGGCGTTAGGGTAAACTTATCTGCCTCAGACGCCAGTGGTTGCGGGTTCGATCCCCGCACTTAACAAGAAAAAAAAAAATGTTCCGTGTCTGGGTGTTTATCTATTTATGTATTTGTATTCTAGGTTCCCCCCTAGTTCGCTACATGGTATCCCATAACACAAGCTATGCTTACTTTGGGGCCATGTAGTTGGTGTGATTGTTTGGGATTTTATTTATTTATATGGTGTAAAATTTTGCGACTGATATTATAATTCACAACCAGAACAATGCTCTTATTGGCAATGTCTGAAATGTAAAGATGTAAATTCCTATGTTTATCGCAAAATTATGACCCAGAATAGTTATAAAAATATAAAATACTTAAGTGAAACATTAATAAGCCAATCAATCTCAGCATAGTTAATACTAAGAGACTGAATTAAGAAAATGTTAAAATTAGTTGATTTATATTATTGTTCTACTAATATAGCTGTGTTTTTTAAGCTAACGTTTGTCAAAGTTGATTAATATTAGTTATGCAGTTAATTATTCTTTTTTTAAATCAGTTACAATAGTGTGTTTTTGTGACAAACTGACGTTTTTCAAAGATGACTAGTGTTATGGGTGTTTCTAGGTTACCTAAGTCTTAATCCCTTATTATTGGTTATATTACATTATAAATAATAATAATAGTTCATTTACCGATTGTGTAAAATAAAGTAATTTAAATTTAAAATAAATTAAATCAGAAATTAAATTAAAACAAAAACTATTTAAAATTAGAATTAAAATACCTATAAGGTGATGATTAAAATAAGAATCATAATAAGTATTTAAAATAAAATGTAATTAATTAATTAAAATTTAAAATATATTTTTAATTATCACACAATTAAAGAATTATAGAATATTATGGTGTTAGTAAGAAGATACAATTAATTATTTGCTAGTGTGAGTAAAAACATTTATGACATGTGGTTTGTGCATGTCTATCCACCTTTGACAAAGGGGGTAATCCCATCTATTTGAAAATACTTTCAAGATACCGTTGGGGGCGGTTCGTGTTCTATTGAGCAGTGATGCACGCATGATTGCCTCGAATCCGAATGTTTGCTAACGAACGTCCGTATAGTAAGTATTTATTTAAGTTGTACCACTACACACGAATACGAGTCGATAAGGCAATGTCGTTGATTCGGAAAGCCAGCTAAATCTGTGATTGATTAGTACTTTTGACCCTTGCAAGAAGTCGTTTTGATTCGGGAAGCCAGCTACATCTGTGATTGATTAGTACTTTTGACCCTTGCAAGAAGTCGTTTTGATTCGGGAAGCCAGCTACATCTGTGATTGATTAGTACTTTTGACCCTTGCAAGAAGTCGTTTTGATTCAGGAAGCCAGCTACATCTGTGATTGATTAGTACTTTTGACCCTTGCAAGAAGTCGTTTTGATTCGGGAAGCCAGCTACGTCTGTGATTGATTAGTACTTTTGACCCTTGCAAGAAGTCGTTTTGATTCAGGAAGCCAGCTACATCTGTGATTGATTAGTACTTTTGACCCTTGCAAGAAGTCGTTTTGATTCAGGAAGCCAGCTACATCTGTGATTGATTAGTACTTTTGACCCTTGCAAGAAGTCGTTTTGATTCGGGAAGCCAGCTACATCTGTGATTGATTAGTACTTTTGACCCTTGCAAGAAGTCGTTTTGATTCAGGAAGCCAGCTACTTCTGCGATTGATTAGTACTTTTGACCCTTGCAAAAAGTCGTTTTGATTCAGGAAGCCAGCTACATCTGTGATTGATTAGTACTTTTGACCCTTGCAAGAAGACGTTAAGAAGTGCTCTAAACCCTTAAAGCCTGCTATACTGAAGTGAGTGGCGCTTCGCGATCGCGGACACCTTCCGTACTTGCTTGCTGTTGTACCTACTGCAAATTATATTGTTTGCTAAACTTCATTAAGTATCAGTTCCCGCCCCTACAATACTAATTTTAACGGGATATACATTTATTTCAAGAATTTAGTTAGTTGGTTGGTTGTTCCTTAGTTGAGGTAAGTTGTTCCGTTGTTAAGTCCGGTCATAAATAAGGTCTCATTAGAGGGAAGAATATGTATAATATAAATGCGGCGTATATACTGAATATTTATGAAAGTTTTATTTATGACATGAATAGAGGAAGAGTACGAAATCTTCATATTTTTGACAATTTATCAACAAACAGGCTTTAGTGAAATCAAATCTACAAAAAATTTTTAACAAGCAATAAGCTCAAACTGATGAGCTCAGCAGCACCGGCATTGGCTGTCATGTGGACGGAGTTTGTGTGAATAACATCAGCTATGCCGATAATATGGTTCTGCTGAGCCCATCAGTGGGCGCACTGTGCAAGGTTCTCTCTATATGTCAGTCATATGCAGTGTCACATGGCCTTGGATACAACACTAAGAAAACTGAACTTTTATTATTTAAGGCAGGAACAAAAACTTTCGCACAAGGTTCGGTCATAAATAAGGTCTCATTAGAGGGAAGGATATGTGTAATATAAATGAGGCGTATATACTGAATATTTATGAATATTTTATATATGACATGTATTCATCTCCGAGTGACCCCCGTTTCGTGTTAGAATCTTTTCTAGATTCGCCTGGCTAACGTCCATCCTTCATATCTCTCTTGCAGACAGCCTCTCCACATCAATCCCAACAAGATTTGTTCTGCGACTTATTAAAATTATTATTCTTTTACTTTTTTGTTTTCGTATAAAAAAAAAACAATTTATAGCCTCGATTAAGTGGCGTAGCTCTATTTACTCTGAGCGTAGGTATGCCACGCAGCTTGCGTAATAAAATATCGCTTCAAAATATTAATAGGCACTTCTTACAAAATGTAGAATTAGGAGAAAACGCTTTTCTTTTTTTTCTTTTTGTGTTATTGTTCAAGATCTGTAAAAAGTCGTTGATTAATTAATGAGTTGTTGGGGTTGATGTGGAGAGGCCGCCAGCAAGAGATGATGCGCTAATTAAAATTAGCCTGTATATTCAGTCGCCAAATATCACTATTCCGGCATTAATGTGTTCTATCAATAGCTTGTTTGTTCCTAAGCCGTGTGCTGTCTTCAATCTAATCCTCCATTACCATCAACTGAGATGGAAGTCAAATTGCGGGTTCAATAAACGTTAAAAAATAGAATTGAATAATTAGCATTGTAGGTAACTCGATATATCGGTGCGTTTTAGTACTTTCAAAGGCCTAATGGTGCTTACAGATTGCTAGTAGGTAATGCAACTAGTAATGTAACATTCTGCGCACGTTGCGTATTTGGACGTGTGGTGCGCAGAATGTTACATTACAAGTTCCATTACAGCAATCTGTACGCACCATTATGGTGCGCAAGTTGCGTATTTGGACGTGTGGTGCGCAGAATATTACATTACAAGTTCCATTACAGCAATCTGTACCCACCATTATGGTGCGTACACAATGCTTGTAATGCAACTAGTAATGTAATCTGCAAAAAAAGTTCCCATGATTTGTACGCCTCTCGAGCGCCAACTGAGTCGCAGTAGAGCGCGCTCGTGGCCTGCTCTAAGCTATCCGTACATTTTCTGTTTTTTGTATAACATCAAAAAATGCTCGATGCTCAATGTGGACGGGCATTCGCGCGCCCGTTCACATTGCGCGAGCACCGGTCGCGAACAGGAATTGCGCCTGTGTGCGTGAGACTTGCTCCTGTGTAGTGACGCTCGAAGCGTGCTCTACGCTATCCGTGAATTGTCGGTTTTTTGGACAACATCAAAGGGACGCGGATTGCAATTCATATTTAATTATTTTTTATTGTTTCGCATTTCATAAATATTGGATAATTACGAAAGCAACTTCAAAGTGTGATATTTTGTTTGTTTAGTTATCTTAATGATTATGATGTCAAATGAAAGCTCTAGGCATAAAACCAATTTATCCATTTGAATGATGTTAATCAGTTTAATCGTATAGGAGATAAATTAGAATTAATATTTATGGTTAAGATGTAAACAAACCAGAACTTGAAAAGTTTTTGTTTTATCTGTAAGCAATTCTCTGCCTTTTCTCCTTTTATAAAATGTGGTGCGCCGCAATCAACGTCTAGGTCTTCAGCATTTTTTTCATGAATTGATGTATTATCATTATACAATATTGATGTATTTAAAAAACCGACTGCAATAACACTTTTACATCCTCGTGTAAACTTTAGCTGTGGTGAAACTTCCTATATGTAGGGTGACTGGTAGATCACTTTCCAAATGCGAGGACGTGATAGTTCAATATCATACTTACACCACAGTGCAGATATCTACAGTAATTCAACTCGGCCGCATCATTGAAAGAAATGCCTACAGCGCCGCGCCGCGGTCCGTTCACATGTGATAGGGCTGCCCGCCTTCAGCGTTTAAATTACATTTGCCTACTTTGTGTTTACTTCTATTTAATTTTGTGACTGCAAATATACTTTTTTTTATATAAACAAATAAAATACTTTGTAAATTGAATAGGAAGTGTTCAACAAAAATACGTTTTGTGTCAAAAAATCATGTTTACGTACATGTTGAAGTACATTTGACTCAGTATACTAGAAGCCGTTGATTTGAAAAAAAAAGGCATAAGTTTTTTAGGGAATTGTGGCTATAAGTCGGCGCGGCGAACCTTGATCCCTATGACACTGACAGTAATTTCCACAACATAACCTTGTAGTGCCGTCACCGTTACATTAGAATCGTATTGGAGGCTTCTAAAAATGGCATTTATTTATTTTACGTAGCTATATTCCAATAAAATAATATCCCGTTGGAATTATAACAATTCATAACATTTGCAAGAAATTATCTCAATTTCAATCACACTTTACGTTTACGTTGTGCAAAAGTTACTTCGTAAGGTATGATTCAATAAATACCCTCAGTCAGTGTCAGTGTCATAGGGATCAAGGCTCGCCGCGCCGGGTATAGTTTAGATAAATTCAATCTAGGTTTTACAAAATATTTTTACCGTTTCAATGGTGTTTTAGTCTTACAGGTGCTAAAATATAAATCCAGGTTTTTTTCTATATTTTTACATTATTTTTACTAATTCAATCTGTTATTTACCTAAATGCCGTTTGCCGCGTTTTAATGGGATGGCCACGTTCAAACCCTCATAACTATTTTACCATACCTTTTACAAATTTATGGTCTTATGAATTGACCTTTTCACAAAAAAAATCTTCATGGCCGCGCCATCGAAACGGATGCTGAAAATAGATGTAGTCCCAGAGTCAAACACATTTTTTTAATATCAACAAGGGTTGCAATAAGTTGTCGGGACGTATCAAAGTTTAAGGTGTACAGAAACATACCTACAATGTTTCATATTGGAAATCTTAGAAAGTTTGATTGTATATTTGAAGCTCTTGTCAGTAGGTATTCAGTTAGGTAGCGTTCTGACGCCGTGCGAGAGCGAGATAGAGCATTTTCAGTTTCTCGACCTGAGATAGTGATAGTTATTTTCGAGGATTGTCATTATATGAATCTACCGACCCGCAATCTTTTTGAATAATGCTTTTTAGGTAAAACTAGAATATTCTCGTTAAAACCACATAACCACAGTAGGTACCTACAGATATCTATTATATTATAGATGTCTGTACTGTGACAGACAGAACGGTGTTAAGAAATTTGAGATACCTAGTAGAAATTTCGAGAAGCCAATGTTGTATGAACCTATGGGTATATTTTTAGTTATAATGTGATAGCTGTAAAGCTGTAAATTGAGTTCTTTTTAATATTGTTTGATATATTATCTAGAATATTCTTGTTAAATGTTATGGCCGACGCGGTAAAATCTTATTACTAGGTATGTTATTAGTTAGGTGGTACCTACGTTGTTCTTGGAACAATTACCGATGTAGGTAGATGGTTATGTCTTATTTTGATTGAAGGTATGTAGGTACCTACTTGATATTGTTTTATCGTGTCGATTTGTTATGTAGGTTATCACGATAGAAAGGTATTGTGATTATTTCATATTTATAATGTTCCAATAGTGTATCTCTAAATAAATGTGAGAGTTAACCTTTATACCTACCTATTGAGGGAAAATTTATAAGTAGGTATCTTGTTTTACGTTTGGATTTAAATCGATTGAATTGTTTCATTTGACAAGAATTATGATTTGTTATAAATCTGTATTTCGAATATGTTTGTTATTAAGTAATAGAAATTCATCTATTAGCGCAAACTTTAGGTATTAAGTATTTAGAAGTTTATGTTCTTTGTGTTTTTTTTTAGAAATTTGCGTATATTTGGACTAGGTACTTACTACAACTTATAAAAGGTTTTTTGTAAGTAAAACACCCGCGCGAAACTCCTCGCAACAACTTCAGAGGGGACTAGATGTTTGGCGCGATCTCTACCTACTAACTTAATCAATATATATAAAACTGATCCATTACTGACTGAGTTACTGAGTGACTGAGTGACTGACAGACAACGTACAGCCGTAACTACTGGGCGTAGAGAGCTGAAATTTGGAACATACATTCTTTAGGGAATGTAGGGGTGCACTAAGGAAGGAATTCTCAAAATTCCCACGGGAACTGGAATTATTGGACTTTTTAGTTTGTATGAAAAATCTTATTCCTTGAGTGCACGGATATGATACTTGGCATAAAAGTTCTTCAAAAATAGACTGGTTGTGTTATGAAAAGAATTCCCGAAATTCCCACGGGAACGGGAAATATATGATATTTTAGTTTGTATGATAAAATCTTATTATTTGAGTGCACGGATGTGATACTTGGTATAAAGATTCCTCAATAAATGTCTGTTTGTATAATGGAAGGAATTCCCGGAATTCCCACGGGAACGGAAAAAAGGACTTTTGAGTTTATGCGTGTACGAAGTCGCGGGCAAACGCTCGTGTTTTATAAGTACGGTATGACAAAAAAGAAAATAAATTTAAAAAATATATAATACGCACCTTAATGTTTTCTTTTAATTCCTCAATAATTGCGGAGCACACTTCAGGAACAATAGCACAAATGGATACTCTAAAAGTATACTGTAGACTTGTGTAGGAGTCCCTTGAGCATAGAAATCGAAGCGTTATTGCCAGTCGGTCTTGGACTGAAATTGGAGCTCTGAAATTTGAATACCGTCGACAAATTCTCGGTCCAACTAACACAAGTAAATTTTCAAAATCAGTTGGCGTCATTGATGTAAAACTTTTGTACTGTCCACTTATGTGTTGAATACTCATATCTGTAAGCAGTTCTCTGCCTTCTCTCCGTTTATATAATTTTGTGCGCCACCAACGTCGAGGTCTTCGGTGTGTTTTGATAAGTTGTTGCATTATTGAAGTAAGCTAGGTGCTAGAAATCAAAATTAATTATCTGTAAACTTTATAGTTATTCTTAACTTAACTTTAGGCAAGCTATCCAAAGTTATTTAATAGGTATGTAAGATTAATTGTAAATTTATTGTTTTTCACTTAATAACTATTCTATTTTTATATCTTTCTAAAAATAATTAATGTACCATAGGTACTAACTTATTATTCACCCGTAGTTTTGTCTTATTTGAACTTCTCTTTCACATGTTTATGGCTTTTACACCAAGTTACCTTTTTGTATTGATAAGAATTTTTATATAATTATGTAGCACATAGGATTACCTTTAAATTTGTGTAATAAAATCTTTAGCTGTCAACCATTAGCTGTCATTCGTCTTATTTAAAGCTGACCATTTTCAACCGACTTAAGAATAAGGAGGTTCTCAATTCGTGTGCATGTTCTTCTTTTTTTGATGTCTTTGTTACACGATTTTACGGACAATTATGAATCGATTTTGAATATTCTTATTTCACATGATAGAAGATACGTACTTCAGAGGTGGTTCCGTATAAATTTCGCCGAAATTGATTGAGTAATTTTTGAAAAATTTGAATTTTTCGATAAAAGTATTTATCAATGCGGTGGATTGTACCTTGACGACCAAATACTTCAGCCAAAGGATTTAAAAATGTTATCACAACTCTTTAAAACCAATAATAATGAGATTTATAATAAAACACTCATCTCGAGTCCAACTCAAAAGGGGTCTTGAGAACTGAATTTTGTTTACTGCTTAGTTAAGATCGAAGTCAAAGAAAAGCATTGCTTATCAAACACTTAAGACCAATCTCAGAGTAGAAAGCGGGTTCGACAAGCTTAAATAATCCCAACGACCTACTTCTCAATTCTGTGACCTTTTCTTTGTTATAATAATGTTTTTTAGTTTTTGCATTTAAAATGCTCAATTATTATGAAATAAATGAAAAATGTGATAAAGTAAAATTACCCGACCAGGATACGAACCTGGGACCTCTCGTTTGCCGGACGAGTGCTCTTCCACTGAGCTACCGGGGCCTGGCGGTACGCCTCGAAATTACTTACCACATTTTTGTTTTTACGTTACATTGCTAACGTAGCTCCATCTTATGGTATAGCTTTGCAGGTAAGACCACCCGAGACCAATTTTACAGAAATTGTGAATCCCAGTTAAAGTGAAGCATTGCAATGTTTTAATAATGTTTTTTAGTTTTTGCATTTAAAATGCTCAATTATTCTTAAATAAATGAAAAATGTGATAAATGTTTATTAATCACATTTTTCATCTTTTCATTGTTTTTGTGATATAATATTTTATTAAGTACCTATTTATGCACACTGATCGTAAATTGACCGATTATTGTTTTATTAATTTCTGTTCCCAGGTGCCAATGACTTACATCGCTTTATTATCCACATGTTAGCAGTTCATTCCGTTAATCCAGTTGTAGTCTGGATAAAGAACAAGATCAGACTAAAAAAATGCAGGAACTTTTCCGACCCAAACCCTGGGTTGACAATGCATTATTTATCCTACCATTTCTAATTAATAATGTAATGTTGTTAGGGATGCGAAGCTGAGTAAATGAAAAATGTTATAAATATTTTTTTTTTTATTTATCACATTTTTCATTTATTTATGAATAATTGAGCATTTCAAATGCAAAAAACTTAAAAACATTATTAAAACATTGCAATGCTTCAATTTAACTGGGATTCACAATTTCTGCAAAGAAATTGATATTGGGTGGTCTTATAACGTTAGCAATACTACGTTAGCAATATAACGTAAAAAAAAAAACAAAAAAATGTGATAAGTAATTTCGAGGCGTAGCGCCAGGCCCCGGTAGCTCAGTTGGAAGAGCACTCGTCCGGCAAACGAGAGGACCCAGGTTCGAATCCTGGTCGGGTAATTTTTATTTATCACATTTTTCATTTATTTAAGAATAATTGAGCATTTTAAATGCAAAAAACTTAAAAACATGCGAAGCTGAGATTCGCGGTTGCAAATGATTTCTAACGGGGCTAGGTATGTATGTTATTACGGCCATATAACGTAAGTAGTTTTAGCCCGCTCCAACTGCATTTAAAATCAGTTGGATTTAGAGCTCATCATGCTATCGCATAAAATTAATAACTAAAATGATTTTAACACAGATTAATTGTAAGTTACAATCAATTTGTTATATAAACAAAAGCCTTTATGAGTAGGTGTTATAATAATAGCCCATATTTTCGTAAAGTTGCCACCCCTGGTTAAATTTGCATAATGTTAACACCACTTCTGTAAATGGGTGTCATGTTTAGAGGTTCACAACATTATATTATTATTCTAAATTCAAAATCAGCATAGTTTGTGATGGCATGTTTTAGCGGGTTTTATTTGCTTTTGTTTTTGCAATTTTATTTCCTTTTCCATATTACGTATATGGCTCTTTCTCTTTCCTTCTTTTTTTATTTACTTTTTTCCTTATTCAAATTTTCGTATTCAGAAGAAGTGAATTTAAAATCTTGATGGATTTTGTATGCACAAATATTTGCTTTCAAATCATGTTTGTATGCTTATTTAAGCTTATTTCTTATTCAATAAAGAATACTTATGTAATTATTGGTTTATGGCTTAAAATTTCCTCGTCATCTACGGAAGAGAATCACGGCCCTGCAGCGGGCTAGTTGCAAAGTGTTATCATGATAAAACATCCTTGTATAACAAATTAGTTACTCTATAATTTTTAAACTAGTTAAACTAAATTTAATTCAATATATGTTAAAACATACGGTTTAAACAGAAATTTACGTTTCTTACTGTTTAACTTTAGTCCAAACACGTAAACATAACAACAGGCAAAAATACGCAAACGTTGTTTATAATTCGTTAATTTGCAAAAAATGTTCACTTTACTTCATGGTGACCCTAATCCTACGTTTAATTATTACACACCCATAGTATTTCTAGTAAAATTAATCTTTCAACCTTAGGTTGACCATAGGTTGCTTATTTTGCAGAGTAAAATTTGATTGCTCAGTTTCTGGAATTAATGCGATGATGTCCGTGTCCAATGATCATCAACAACAATCCGAAATCATGGCGCTTGTAAAAGCACCAGCAATTAAAAATCGGAAATTAAAGTAAGAATCCCGTAAATAAAATAAATAAATAAAATAAAATCCCCAGACAATCACACCAACTACATGGCCCCAAAAGTAAGCATAGCTTGTGTTATGGGATCCCATGTAGCGAACTAGGGGGGAGCCTAGAATATAAATACATAGATAAACACCCAGACACTGAACATTTTTTTTTCTTGTTCCGTGCGGGAATCGAACCCGCAACCACTGGCATCTATCTGAGTCAGATAGGTTTACCCCATCGCCAAAGTGGTCGTCAAAATTCATTAAATTATAGAGAATAATTGTAAACAATTTGTCTTAAAATACTGCTATAGGAACCAAATATTCTGTTAATGACTTTGTTATATTTCACCCACTTTAATTATCTGTTAATTGTCAACGTTTCCAGAAGCTCTATATCACAGCCTGAAATTTTAATAGGAACTCAGCAAGCAATCTAGCTGCGGTAATTGAAGAGCGCACTTATTGAAGATATAGAATTCCTTCTACGCATACTTTAATTATCTCACTCAAATATTTATTCAATAATAGAAAACCGACTAGCGTTTGATAATGAAAAGATTTGTTAGAAGAATAGTAGTTTTCTGGGTTATTTTACCGGAAAAGCCAGAGAAGTATTTTCTGTTTCATCACAACTCCGTGTAATGAGCCCACTGCAGGGCTATGAGTCTGGTCTCTGGGTGACGAGGTTTAGGTCGTAAAACACCAAGCTGGCCCAGCACTGGTTGGTGGATGTCAGAATGTTCAGGGCGCTGAAATGGCTTCTGACAAACCCTAACGACTACTGTATACAAGTATAAAGTACTCGGGACCGACTACTGCGTCCACCAAAGCACGGAAGTCGTAGTAAGAAATAAATGGTCGGCGGTCACCCATCCTAATACCGGCCGCGCCGAGCGTGCTTAACTAGCGATATCGTTTGATATACACAGTAACCAAGGCGCCACAACGGTTTTCTGCTTAGTTGTTTGTTTATTTTGTTTTCAACACACTTGCTCGTAAAGTGAGCGTTATTCTATTGAATTTAGAAGTATAAACTGGGTTATAAGTCACGCGTGCATAATATATTATACCCTAGTGCATAATATAATGAATCCTACAAAGTTGAATTGTACCTTTGTGCAAATTACATGCGAGTAAACAGAGCATATTTTATTGGTCCGGGTTATACATTATGTAAATATTTTCAGAAACAACAAAGAGATTTTATACCACTTCAAATCCATATACATTTTTAAATGTTTGCGCCTTATATTAGTAAAACAAATTTGTATATCAAACAAATTATTCACAATTTACAATAATTTGTTATAAAATATTAAAATATTTGCATTGACCACTCCAAATTAAACATTTTCACTTAAAATAGGCTGTATATGCTATACAGACATTGACACATTTGGCGGAAAAAAAAAACCTACGCGCAAGCGCGAGGTTCGGCGCCATTTTTCAATTACAATTCACAGCTTTGTTATCAAATGTGTTTGTTATTTTATGACCACGTATGTCTGTCTTTTACTCACAAGTGTGTTAAAAAACGTCGTATGTAACTCGTGAGCGTTGCTAATTACAGTCAAGGCTGTGATTTGAGCCCGAGCCGCAGGCGCAGGCTGTGATTTGGCTTCCGATACGGTTCCGACGAAACCTTAGAATCCTGTGTCTTCTTTTCAATATCCTATTTAACCCGCTTACCCCTTCCTATTTGCGTAAAAGATTTTCTTTCACTCACTCTCAGGATACGCCATGTAGAGCACATGTGCGCACTCTTCTACACATGCCCATTCATAAAACTGACTATTTTTCCTACTCTTTCTCGGTTCATGCAGTCAGATTGTGGAATTCACTACCTCACATTATACGGGAGTCTCAATCTATATCTATTTTCAAGAAAAAAGTAAGAGATCACTACCTTTCTCTATGCTAAAAGTATGTATTTTGTGTGTATTTTTATGTATGATATAATATGTATGTATATATTATATATCTTATGTATGTATTTGTATTTAAAATTTGTTATATAGGTTTTTAAATATATATTTTAATAGTATAAGTAATTTATTCGATTTATATTTATACGTACACACTATTATTGCATTTTAACCAAACTCACCAGTCTCAGGGCTGCTGGAAGAAATTTCTTTAGAAATAAGCTGACCCTTGTAACTTTATTCTATGTTTATTTTCAATTGTCTTTTATCCTGTGTACAAAAATTGTTAAATAAATAAATAAATATACTATTATTAGACGGCCAAAAGCTTGCAGCGCAGTGAGGAAAACAGTTGACGCGATATATACATCACATTTTCCGTCGTTTCACTGGATTTGGACATTTCAGTTATTTCGGAAGCTTGAAATTTCATAATGAGAAGGCTGTGTTTTCATAATCTCTTGGTGCCTTTTTGTTTTGAGCTGTATAATGGCCGTACTAATTATATAATCTAGGGCCAGTGGGGCTATTCTAAGCCGACTGTACACGGCTGAAATCCTATTAAAACCTCTTTTTATCAAAAAAAGTTTAAATAATTAGCTGTCAATGTCTAACGTATATTCAAATGTGGAATGTCCCATATCCAATTCCACGCAAACAATATAATTCCATGTCGAGGGCGAATCGATTGGTTTCTACCATTCACGTCAATCGCAGCACATGTTTACAAGTAGTGCATGTTCAATATTGACTCGACAGCTTAATTATAGAATACGGAGTTAGTTTAAATTTTAAAGATATATATGATTCTCTTTTTAAATTTTACACGAATAGAATTGATTTTAAATCGTTGCCATGATGAATATTAATAATAAGTGTAGTGATAAGCAGTGTGACTATTTTAAATGGAACATCTAAAACAAGCAAATTCTTAAGGTGTCTACACACCAAAGCCGCCGGCCCGGCGGGCAAGGCCGGCGGCCTGATTTTGAAACGACCAAAGCCGCCGGTCTGGCGGCTTGCGCCCGCGCGCGGCACGCCCGGCACACATACGTAGTAATAATTCGAAACACACGCGCAACGTCTCCGAACACTCGGTAGTCACTAATTGTGAACGATGTCGCGAATATCATATCATGGTTTGTAGAAGCCGCCGGGTTTACCCGCCGGCATTAACTCGCCGGGTTCGTGCCGCCGGGCCGGCGGCTTTGGTGTGTAGACACCTTTAAATGTAATTTGTAAATCTGTGGAGTATACCTATAAAGCCTCTGGGTTTGATATGATGAAATATTTAGTAGATTGTATAACGGACAAGTTGACAGTTCATCGAAAAGAATTTAGCTGAGGGAGTTTAAAACGATCACAGGTAAAGGATGATGATGATGAAGGTGTGGTCATCATAGGTGCTCTAGATACGTATCGGTCGTGTCACCAAGTCTCTTACCGCTTAAACTTCTTCATCTACTTGCTATATATATTGACACAACCTGCATAAAAATCTGTCTCCAAATATCAGCAGTCTGACTGTGATATCAGGCCTATGCAACTCTAGTGTCAATGAAATTGAATTCTGCACCATCTAGGATATGACGGACTACAACTTTTTGGCAAGTTATTTCTCCTGTTATTAACTAGGTAGCGCTGGGATAGCCGATTTGTTAATATCTCGTCAGGAACGGGAAAAGATGTTGACTTTGACAGACTAGTCAACAGACTATTATAATAGTCTATGAGTGATCGTGTGCGTGTGCGTCTGTTGCGTTTTGTGTTTTCTCCGCCATTTTATTTAAGACTTCACTGTGAATTTGGCCGTGAAGTTACTTGTGTGACTTACTAACAACTTAAAAGACTTCAGCAACAAAAGTGCGGGAAAGCGAAAACAGTGTAAAAATTGTGTAAAATATTGTGTAAATATACAGTGATTGTGCATGTGATTTAAGTATGATTTGCTGTAATTTGGTAGATTTCATAAAAAAAATGTCAATGAAAATGTTGATTCACAGTTGCTGTAATGGGAAGAACCGAATAATAAATGGACAATTGACAAAATTTGATGAGGAAGATGGAGCGAAGAAAGAGGTTTTTGAATATTCCACGAAAAGAAAACAAAAACAATAAATAACCTTAAAAAATAAAGATTTTTGTTTTTTTTTTTGACCACTTAGTTATAATTACCTTAGTACAAATACCTTATTCTGTATTTTTTTAAAGCAGTTATCATAATAAAATTCTCTAAAATGTAACATTAAATGTGATAAACAGGATAAGATATTTTCACCTTAATTTTTTTTTATAATGGAGACTTATCTGCTAAGGCTGTGCATTTTTTTAATTAAATTTAGTTACTAGCGCCATCTATGATTTGAGGTATTATTCTATTTTGCCAATAAAATCAAGTTGCCCATCTATCTCATATTAACTGTATCGTCTATGTGTGATATGTTACAGCAACATTTTTATAGTTTTAAAGTTCTTAGGAATGAGATATTTTCTGACAGCTCATTAAAAAAATAACGGTATAAAAATGGTACAAAAGATTTCGATAGATGGCGCTTTACAAAAGGCGAAGTCTTGTCTGACATATAGCCATTTATTCCACACTGCGTTTTTAAAAGTAAAATAAATTAATTGACGTTTGTATCAGAAACTGAACTTATAAATAACCATAGATGGTAGATACCACTTACCTACATTATAGCATGCAGACTTAACGCCTTCGGCTTTTAAAAGTGCCATCTATAGAGGTTTTTTGAACTAATCTTTATGAGCTGTCAGAAAACTCCTCATTAACTTGCTCTGCATAAAATATTGTCAGTTAGAATCTGCGGATCTAGCACGCGACCATCGACAACGATAAATTGTGCCTTTATATCGATACTTTCTGAGAATATAGCATATTTTGTCCTGTGGGCTAAATCATGGTATCGAATCGAGTATTAATAGGATAAAAAAATAAAATAATATTTATCTAGTCGATTCGAGTCTTTATCGCATACTAGCCCTGCAGATCTTTGCGTAGAGATCAAATACAATTTAGTTGATATAAGTCTTTTTTAAAGCCACAAGTATTAGTTTGAGAAATCTATTGTACATAAAACATATGTATACTTATACCTACATAAACTTATCTCACTTAGCAACTACACAGAACACCTGACACTTCGTAATACATTATAGCTGAGTTTGAAATTCAGTACAAACTCAGGTGGCAGGCTTTGACAAAAGTTAATAACGCCTTAAGAACCACGGTCACGTATCGCGTTCTAAGCGCTCATCGTAACTCGCGCTTTACGTGTACAGACTGCAAAAACAACGAGTTCACGTGTTTAATAAAAGAACTGTCAACGGCTTTTATTGGCTTTAGATTACGGTAGAATTGTTGGGACTAGGGTCGGAAAGGTCGAGCGAGAAATAAACGAGTAAATTAACATAATAACCAAAGTTAATGCCGTTGCGAAAGTGTTCTTTTTTCGATATTCTGTGTTTTAAATTTGGAATGAAAATATAGCGCGAGTATTTCAGAGTTGCTAATGAAAGACGAAACCGGTCAACCCCCCTACATATCAAAAAAATAAAATTGCGTCCTCTGAAAAACGCAAGGTTAGGCCTAAAAAATGTAACATTTCAATGGACTAATTGTCTAACCATAAATATGAGAGAGAGTATACTGATAATTTTAGGTCTAAGTTTTTGTATAATATGTTTCACTGAAATGCTTTGTTGATTTACATTGATGTTTTTATTCCTAAATTTTATTTTCTTTTAAATATTTAGAAATACTGTTGATTTACTTTTTAATTTTTTAATATGGCCTTGATGTTTTATATACATTTTGTTTTATTTATAAGTTTTGTTTTGTTTTATGGTGTATATTTTAGAATTCTTTTAAATTTCTTTTGATATAAATTTTATAATGTTATTTCGCGCAGAGTTGCACTTAAATTTAAATTTCTTTTCGATTTCTGGCTGTCACTGAAAATCAGCGTTGCGGTCCCTTGGGCACTGCAGCATATGCTGAGTGAAGGCCATTTTGGTACATTAATGTTTTTTTTGTCAAGTAGGTATATTTTTTGTTGTCTATAGATATAAGTAGAATTATTATTTTTTTCTTTTGTGAACAACAGATTTTTGTACCAAATAAACGTTTTGCTAACTTACTTACTAATGTTCATATAGTAACTTTGTAACACTACATGTTCAACAATTTGAAATTAACAAGGCACACTTTTATGTACATTTATCGAGCGGAGGTTGTATTATATCTTACAACAGAGTCCTTACTATACGAACATTCGTGAACATACGAATCAATAAAGTTCTGTGATCCTGTATCGACTCATAACAGGTGATGAAGTTACTACCGCAGTTATTATCAAATTAATTATTCAGAAACAGAATATTAATTCAGTTAACAAAGTTTAGAAATATAACGTTTATTTTAATCGTTCTATTCCTAAATTGAGTAAAGTTTTTATCACGGCATTGACAATCAAAGCATTTTATTCTATTTCAAGAGTTTGGCCATAGCAGCATGTTAACGTTTGATGGCGCCACTTATTACTGGCAATAACAACTTGATATGAGTGAATTGAGTGAGTGAAAGACAATCATTCGCCATTAATTTCCTGCAAACTCAGAAGTAGCGTCAAGTGAGCTTTAGTTTATAAAATAAATGTACCTAACTGAATTTTTGTGATGCTTGATAGACTTTATGATTCACATATTTCGACGAATAACTTTATAACTATCAAACATGCTAGCTGGTGTTGGTTTTTGATTATTTTAGTTAGTGGTTTGTTAGTTAGTTAGCATTGTAATTTGAAATTAGCATCCTTTGTTTCACATATGAAAAACAAAATTTATCAACAACAATAATAAAAAACCACTATAATGCTTAGTCCACCCAAAAAACCTCAAGCACATAAGCGCCGCCAAGCGGCAAAAAAGCCTGCATTCCAAACTTCCTATAATATTGATGTATCCTATCTGTACTTGTACACAATACTTTCTAATCTGTGGTTTTTATTGACTTTTTAGGTACTATCCATGCTTTGGATGTCATAATCGAGGTTATTATTGATCAATGAAACGATACCGATCGGCGGTTTAGTTAGTATTATTTCTGTTTCCGTAATTTAATTGACTGTTCCTTACCCCAAAGCGGAGTTTCGGAAAGCCTAACCGAAAGCACGTTAAACTGTCAGTCCTTGTATGTGTTATGGTGATTAAACTATCATTTGACATCTACCTCACCTGATGATAAAGACGATGACATTGAAGATGACAGCTCAAAGGTTAAGGAAGGAACTGTCCCTTGATAAAACATTGCTGGAGTGGTGATGTTTGTCAGCGGATTCTATATGAATAAATAATAAATAAATAAATAAAATCCCCAGACAATCACACTAATTACATGGCCCCAAATTAAGCAGAGCTTGTGATATGGGATACCAAGTAGCGAACTAAGGGGGAATCTAGAATATAAATACATCTATACATATAATAAAATGGTAGGAAAGTCAAAACTGTACATTGAATATTTTTTTAAAAGAATACTTGGGGTATGATCTACAATCGAAACAGAAACAAAAAATATAGTTTTTAGAATTTTTGTCTGTTTGTCTGTTTGTCTTTCCGGGATAAACTCAAAAAGTACTGCATGGATTTACTTCAAATTTGGCATGAAGATAGTTAAGAAGTCGGGTCAACATATAGGCTCAAAGTCAAAGTCAAACACCCAGAAACGGAAGATTTTTTTTCTTGTTCTGTGCGGAAATCAAAGCCTAACCCGAACCTGAAGCAGACTGTGTTACCCCATCGCCAAAGTGGATCATACTACCAAGCGAGGCTTAGCTATGGTCGAAAGGGCTATTCTATACTTGAACCGCAGTCCCGTAGTCGTTGCAAGACAGCCCAGCTTTAAAAAAAAACTATATTTTATTTAGAACCTTACACACACAACACAACTTCACGCCTGTAACCCGTATGGGGCAGGCAGAACACCAAAGGTAATAAAACCATCTGATGTCACGTTTGACAAATTTGGAGGCATTATAGATAATACTGAAGAGAGACTATTGCAGTGACAGGGGGTCAGTCTATCGCCCACAAAAAAGCCTCCCATAACACCTCGGTCCCTTAACTGACTTTTACAGTATGCCCGGGAAGAGAAGCAGCTGGCACATTCTATGTTTTTCTTTTGCTCCCAGTCCAGCATAGTATCAAAATATAGCATAGTTCTATAGTATCAAAAGTTACGCAGGTAAAATAAATATGTGGAAAAACATATATTGTTTTAGTTTAAAACCAAAGCGAACTTCATATTCTATTTTCAAACATTGGACTGTGTTCCAAAAAACAACAAAGTTCTTTGAAAATTTCACCAAAACAAATCTGAGAAACGACCTAAAATAGAATTCAATACAATCTGGTCGGGACAAAGGTAAACGTTGACAAAACACACGTTCTAAAACAATAGAATCGTTGGCCCGGGTTACGTATACCCTGCACCTATTCACTGCGAACCGATTGGTGTATTTTTCGCATTCTATTTTCAAAAAAAAGCCCAGTACGGCTTAGTTGTTGTACTGAGAGTTATCTAATTAGTTCTCCGTAAGCTTTATTAACGTCTTCAAGTACGTAGAGGCTTCCAAATTCAATTAAATTTTTTTAAAGGCAACCAGCTCTCGATAGTAAGCGACTAGCCATTACTGCCAGTATCATGTGATGGAATTGACATGGTATTAAGAGTTAAGGTCAATATGGTATTAAAGAAACAAGTGATGCGCGACGTAGACTGGATATTGAGTTAGGCTTCTAACTTTAGCAAGTAGTCTAGAAAATTCCATCAACTTAAATCCAGACTTTCACATTGACCAAGACTTTGGCATTGACTCGCCATAATTTTTTAAATCAATAATATATGATTGTAGGTTCATGTGCGATCATTATTCTGGATTGCAGGCCTGGTACACACTTGCTATTTTCCAACGTTTATTTTAAACACAGAATTTTTTTCAAACAATTTTCTTGAAACATTTGTATACTAGCGATGTATCATGATTGCTTTATTGATAATTAATATTTAAATAACAATTGAGCGCGGTCATGTAGGTATCGATTGTGAGATATAGTATAATAATGTTTAAGTGTATATTGCAATTCCAATTGAAGTATTGATTAAAGTAAGTCATGGAAATATAACTAAGAAAAGCTATGATCCTTGACCTCAATCTTTTGATGGTGTATGGCAATGAGGTCGAAGATGAAAAGCACTAGGAAATAGAAAGGAATTGCCTAGAAAGTAGTTATAGTGGAGCAGTTTCTACAAACACACTTGTCTTGGGCGCTGATGTATTTTTCGCTAAATTCTAGTGTCCCAGACTTGTTGGTATGATTTTACGTTGATTTACTGAAAGATCTGGTTGAAGGTGTCCTATAATAAGTTTTGAAAACATTTAAGAATATCCTAATTATATTATAAGCGTGAAAGTTTGTATGTAGGTATGAATGTTGCTCTTTCACACTTTAGAACACAGAACACAGATAACTTTAATTCCGATATTATTTCGGGATAAGAAATAGTGCAGATAAAACCGCCTCAAACAGCCAGTTGATTATAAAATGCATATATAATATTGCCACTTTTTCGGCATCCAAAAATAACTTGCTTTGTAATTTATTTCTTTAGTCAATAATAAATAATTCTAAACAAACTCTTTTGAATTAGCTGCCATACATTATAACTTTTTTCATATTTCCATTTGGCTAAGCCTGAAGTTTTGCTGCTGAAGAAATAATGATCATTACATTTTTTCGTAACGAAAAACGTTTTCGTATTTCTTCTAGATATATAAATTATCTCCTTCGGATAACTTGGGTGAACGGGAAAAGAGACATTATTTATTATTTGAGTAAGCAATGAATCGAAGAGATATATGGAATACGAAATAAATGGAGATCTATTGGAATATTTTTTTTTCATGAAGCTATAATTCCTGTTTTTTTAAACCAATCAATTTCTTTTACTTCTTTACTGTCATTTATAAAAAGGTTAGTACCGTATCTTATTCAAACTTTTTACGTCCCGCTTTGTTTCACTTGCGTATCTAATATTTTGATTTGGATAAGTTATTATTCAATTAGTTTTCGAATTTAATAATTGAATGGTTTAATTGAAGATAAAAAAAATTATGATCTCTGTACCGTAGTCGTCAAACCTCGGTTATATTCATCTCCACTCTCATTAAAATGAAATATAATACTAATATTCCTTTGATTTGGAATCCTTTTCATTAGGCAAAGATATACAAACATTGACAAGGCTACCAATTATTTTGAAATTCGAGATACCTTGTACAAATTTCGCATGAAGTTTGGGACTTAACTAACTCTTAAGTAAAGTGTCAGACGGCATTAATTTCTTCGACATCTTCTACAATGACTGCCATATTTCAGCTAATTTACTGGAAAAACTTTTTTCATGAATCACTCCGCGCGCCCGTATACTAAAGCCGTACGAAATTAAAGTATCTGTTCAGTACTTTTTGAATTTTTCGCATCTCATTAGACGAGATGGGAGACCTTTTAGGTGCTTAGACGATTCACATCTAAAAACAAAATAGTTCTGAATAGTCTTGGGTTTTCAAAATTCATTATTTAAAAAAAACCGCAGACAATCACACCAACTACATGGCCTCTTAGTAAGCAAAGCTTGTGTTTATGAGATACTATGTAGCGAATAAGGGGGGAACCTAGTACATAAACACATATGATGAACACCCAGACACGGAACATTAGTTTTTTCTTGTTCCGTGCGGGAATCAAACCCGCAACCACTGGCGTCTGAGGCAGATAGGTTTACCCCATCACCAAAGTGGTCGTCAAATAAATATCTCGTAATATAAATAATAAATAAAAATTAATCGTAGCACGTTATACAGTCCAAATTAAGTTTCTCAAGGAACTTGTGATATGGCTGCTACATTACGGATAATTTAATTTAAGAAACGTACATGGATGTTTTTTAGTCCCCGGCCATGTTTTTTACACAATAAGTATCATTTACGATTTCCCAAAAAAAGATGTGAATTTTTTTACAAGGAAATTAATATATTCTCTAACATATTAAGCAAAGCATGGCCACTTTAAATTATGATTGAGTACCATTAAAATAAAGACGAATACGCGCTACTACTTACTACTAAATATAGTATGTATCAGTGAAATGCTGCGTCGTATTAGCTATGTTCATCAACAGTCTTTATTTTTAATAAGTTCTTGGTGCTAATCTTTATTTTTTTTTGGACTGAGCTATACTAAAATAAATATGCAGGTACGTTTATATGGTATCAAAGAATATTTTAGCATTACTGTCGTGGCCAACATGGCTCTGAAATTTTATTTGATGATGGACAGACAAAATTTGAATATACGTATTGAGTCGCTACCCACGGGACGTCGGGGCGTGTTTGATGCTGGCGCTGGGCGCGGCTGCATGCCGACTGCCAGCGCACAGAGACTGAGGCGACCTGCCACTATGATCGCCTTCAGGGGCGGGCACCGATTGCTGAGCCAGTGATGCCCCTGCCGGTGCCAAGCTCCCTTGATGACTGTGGCGTGCTCCGTCGTAACCCACAGAGAATCAATATAATATTATCTATTAATCAAACGTGCTCGATAAAATCAATAAAATTAAAACCCTTTTCCTAGTCGTAATAATGACGATGAGGAATTTTACGGGGCAAGAGGGGCAGAACGGTATCAAGCACGCATGCACTGCATGCTGCTGGAGCCTTATTTAACCGTCGCCGAACAAAACCTAGCGGATAGAGCTCGGTGGATTAAGCATTCCAACATCTTATGAGATCATTTTTGATCTTTGACAATCTGAGATCTGAGACAAATAGTGTAGATCTAGCAAGAATTATTACGAAACTACGATTATTTTGCTGACGTTACCAACCAAAAGAGCAAGCATTTTTATTCCTACTTTTTATCAGCACAGGTTGTAGTGTACTCCTCAGACTCTTGACTTTCTCGCTCTTAGATTAATGATGTGAGCAACAAGAGTGTCGTATTTCCCACTATCTCCACTATGCTTTGTTACCCTGGTATCATAGAAAATGTAATTAAAATGTGAGTCAAAATTAAGTTTCTATTAAGATGTTCAATTTAATTGTTTGTATTTTGCTTTTAATTTTCAAATCATTATCGTTTTCTTTGTATGCTCATTTGGATCCAACAAATTCATTTTTTTTTCTTATATTCAGCTTGTATTATGGATACTAAATAACGAATAAATTACCCTCAGAATTATTCAATAAGTACTAAATTTAGAAAATAATATAATCTGTCTCAACGAGTCATTAAATTTAATTAAATACTTTCGACCGGATTTAATGGCGTACCTATAGTTAATAATAATAATAATTGATTTATTTCCTTCTTCTTAATCTAATACAAATAGTCGTCTGGGGTCTTCAGTTAGACATTCAATGCCTGTGTTTGAGGACCCCGAATAACTAAATATAGTATGTTTTAAATTTAAACTCGAGTTTCACGGGAAACTGTTTTGAAGCCCCTCTGGTTGAAGCATAACACATGTCGATGGTGGCTTGTTTTTTTTTTTTTTTATGAATTATGGATGGGACGTTTGTCTTCCATGCCACCTGATGTTAAGTGAACATGAAGACTAAGGTGTTACACGTCCATCCACGAGAAACCTATTCACTCGACGCTTAAAAGTACTAGGACTATACTGGTCAGGGAAAATAGACGCAGGCAGTTCATTCCAAACCTTGGCGACCCGTATCAAAAAGGAACTGTCAAAGCGCTTAGTTCGACTTTTCGGAATATCTACCACATACGGATGGAAGTTCTGTCTGCGTCTAGTAGTTCGATGGTAAAAGGGTGAGGGTTGAATTTTTTCAAACAGAGCACTGGCGCACTCACCAAAATGTATCCTGTAGTACACGGTTAAACACGCAACCTTACGACGATGCTCTAAGGTCTGAAGTTTTTTGGTTGTAAGGTCGACGTCGTTAATTAATTTACGGGCTCTTCGGTCAACTGAGTCCAGCGCTTCTAGTTGATATTTGGCAGAACCATCCCAAAGATGACTGCAGTACTCCACGCAAGATCGCACTTGAGCTGTGTATAAGTTAAGAAGCTGTGCAGGGCCGAAGTACTGCCGTATCTTCGAGATGATTCCCAACTTTTTCGAAGCTACTTGAGCCATGGACACAATTTAGCATAACCAATAATGCCCGGTGTTAAGAGGTCATTAATGTGCAGCAAGAATAATGTAGCAGAGAGAACAGATCCCTGAGGTACCCCGGCATTAATTGCCATTTGGTCGGAGGAGTGGCCATCTAAGACTTGTACTGTGGTTTGGAGCGCTCCGAGTGTGTTTTGTTTTCGTATCACGGCTTGCTTCTTGAGGGAGGGAGGGCGGTGCACCAACGCACGAAACTCCTACGTCACTAGTGTTTTCGGATCGCGGTATACTATACTTTGCATATAGTTATACTATACATACTAATGAGATGTATTATTGCAAAACAACGCTTCAATGAATTATATTGGTATACATAGATTATGCATAAACCTACTCTCTTATATATATAACCTCATAAATTTCCTATTCTTTCAATTTATATGCTGTCAGATTGTGGAATTCATCACCATTCGAAATACGTGAGTCAAAAACCATATAACACTCCAGAAAAAGAGTAATGGAGCATTATCTCTCTCATGGATGATATAATAAATTAAAGTCAAATACTAATCAACGAATATAACTTGAAATATTATATTATGTGTATGTATGTGTTTAGTATATATGTAGTTACGTATGTGTTTAGTTATTTTTAGTATTCAGTATTCGTATATTCTATTGGAATATTATTTCTGTTAGGTACGCACGCACTAATTTTGCTTCTGTTACAACTCTCCATTCACAGGTCTGCTGGTAGAAATTTCTTGTAGAAATAAGCAGCACCTTTGTACATATTGTTACGGCGCGCGCAAGCAAATCCGGGCAGTATAGCGCCGGAGTATAGAGTTCATATTTCTATGCACGCACGCGCTTGTTTGTTCGGGAAAAAAACCCAAGGTCATAACTTCAAGGCGCGCGCAGACGAATTTGTACCTTATACCGCGCGCCTAAGGTTCATGTTTCTCTGGGACCGCGACTTGTTTACGACATGTTGACATTGTTTATTTTTAGTCGCGTTATTTCTAGAACTTTGGAGAGGTCTTCTCGGGGATATATAAGGCGAGGATTAGGCCGCCGGGGGGATTGGAAGTTTTGACTTGAGAAGAAAAAGAACTGAAGAAACTAAACTAAAGTGCTCTCTAAGTTAACGAGTGTGTGTTCTTCGCGATTAAAAATCGTCTAACGGTAAACGGTGTATTTAATTTATCCCCGAACCCTAGCTCTTAACATTTGGTGTCAGAAGTGGGATAAATTATGCCAGTGCTACCAAAAGGCGACGGACTTTCTCCAAGAGAAGAAAGGGTCCGCACGAGGAGTCAACAACGACAACAGGAAACGGACCAACGTCGACTGGCTATGGAGGTCACGGACGGATCTGCGGAGGTTTTGCCGCTTCCCGTGGAACAACCTATCGCTGCCGCCCTGGATATGACAGCATTATTAGCGTTTATGAAAGACCTCAAGGATGAAGTCCGGAGTGTTAAAGAAGAACAGAAGAAACTACTCAGTGCTATCGGGGGAAAAATCACTGAGGTCCAGGAACAGCTCCAATGCCACGAGAGTCGTGTCTCGAAGGCGGAGGCTCAGATTGAGTGCCACCATAGTCGCATTTCGGCAACGGAAAATGAGCTCGCCGATGTGAAAAAGGCTCTCGGTGTTTTGAAGATGGCGGAAGGAGTAGTGGCACCTGCAGTAAGCACAACATTGGGTCGAGGCTTTAAAGTGCCACCTTTCGACGGAAGCTCATCATGGTCGGCCTACAGGATCCAATTTGAGGCCGTAGTTAAGGCAAACGGGTGGACCAAGGAGCAGGCAATGACGGCGCTGACTTTGGGCCTTCGTGATCAGGCCCTTACAATTTTGGAGGCCCTCGGAACAGACGCCTCTTACGAGCAGCTCCTAGAGGCGTTAGAGGCCCGCTACGGAGACGCACACCTAGAACGTGTGTTTCGGGCTCAGTTGAAGGACCGGATTCAGCGAAGCACAGAGAACCTGCAACAGTGGGCCCTAGAAGTAGAGAAATTGGTACGGAAGGCATACCAATCGAGCCCTACAATTATTGGGGAAGTTCTGGTGCAGCACTTCGTCGACGGCATTCGGAACCTGGAAGTTAGAGCAGCCGTGGGACTAGGACACCATGCATCACTTAAGGACGCGTTAGCCCACGCCTTGGAGGTGGAAGCCGTTCGACAGGATCCGCGGTCCCCTCGCATTAGGGAGGTGATTAAAACTCCACAAGAACGACGTCCTAGATTCAGCCCAAGATGTTATGGCTGTGGTGGAAGGGGCCATATCAAGCCCAACTGCCCGAAGCAAAAGGATGTACGAGTGGATAATGTTACCACTCACCAGCAGCAGCAGGGAAACGAGTAAACGCCAGGACTGCGGGGCGGGTGCTGGCTGGTCTAAGGAAGGCCCCAAGAATCAACATCTCACAAGCGCACGACGGGAACAGCCTGATCATCCGAGGCGAGATTAACGGAACACCGTGCAGGCTGACGTTAGATACGGGAGCTTCTCGTACCGTGGTCAGTTCCCAAATTGCTCAACGCTTCCTTGGGGACATCTACCGGGACAAAGAGGGAATACAACTTTTAACAGCGACCGGTCAGCACATACCCGTCCGGGGCGAGAAGCTGGTGGAGATGAAGCTTGCGGAAAGGACATTTTGCCATCGAGTCATCATCGCAGATATAGTGGATGATTGCATCCTGGGCTTAGACTTCTTGCGTAAACATCGATGTGAGATTGACGTCAAGCAAGGCATTTTGAAATGTGGTACTGAAGAAATCTTCATGGAGGGTGGTTCATCAGGAAAGGTGTACTGTTTAAAGAGAACGGTACTACCACCCAGATCAGAAACCATGGTACCTGTTCTACTATCACGGAATGCTGGCCAACATCATCGATGCGTGTTACTGGAAGGAGGCAACAAGGATCAACCGTGGGTGATGGCAAGAACCTTGGTGAGTACTACGAACGCTTCAGCCGTGCGCTTACTCAATCTTAGTAATGAGGAGTATGTCCTTAAAAAGGGGACTTTAATTGGAACCTGCGAAGAAGTGGATTGGATGCGGGAATGTCAAACATTGACCAAGTGCAACCAAGTTGGCAAATACGATGTCGGTTCACTTCTCGACGATTGCCACAAGGATCTATCTGGAGAAGAAATTGTAAAAGCCAAGAAGATGTTGCTCCGGTACGGTGATGTTTTCTCCAAGAATGACGCCGATATTGGGAAAACTGGACTAGTAAAGCATTCGATAAACACTGGGAATGAACTACCTATTCGTCAGCGACCAAGACGGGTGCCGGTCGCAAGAGAAAAAGAGGTGGAAGCTGCAATCGAAGGGATGATGAGGGACGGGATTATAGAACCCTCATCGAGTCCATGGTGTTCTCCTGTAGTGTTAGTTAAGAAGAAGGATGGCAGTATGCGTTTCTGCGTTGATTACCGTCGGCTGAACGACGTGACAAAGAAGGACAGCTATCCACTGCCACGGATTGACGACACATTGGATACACTGACGGGGATGAAATGGTTTACCACCTTAGATCTGAAGAGTGGCTACTGGCAGGTGGAATTAGACCCTAAGGACAAGGAGAAAACAGCCTTTTCGACTGGGAAAGGATTGTGGCATTTCAATGTGATGCCATTTGGATTGTGTAATGCCCCTGCGACTTTCGAAAGGCTGATGGAACTGGTTCTCTCCGGACTGATTGGGGATGCCTGTCTTGTCTACTTGGATGACATAATAATCGTGGGACGCACGTTTGAAGACCATCTTCAGAACCTGGAACGAGTATTGATGAAGATTCGTGCGGCCAACTTGAAGCTGAGTCCAAAGAAGTGCTCGTTCTTCAGACGACAAGTGAAGTTTTTGGGACACATTGTTTCACAAGAGGGAGTACAAACTGATCCCGAGAAAATTGAAGCTGTCAAGGATTGGCCGGTTCCAAAAGACAAAACACAGGTCAGAACATTTTTGGGATTATGCTCTTATTACCGACGATTTGTTTTGAACTTTGCAGACATTGCCAAACCTTTGCATAAGCTCACGGAAGAAAAGCGAGTATTCTGCTGGGATGAGGACTGTGACGTCGCGTTCCAAGAACTGAAAAAGCGTCTTTGCAACACGCCTGTTCGTGGTTTTCCTGACGCCGAGAACGAGTTCATTGTGGATACAGACGCAAGTAACACGGGTATTGGCGGCGTGTTATCCCAGCGGAGGGGAGATCGAGAAGTCGCGATAGCTTACTTCAGCAAATCGTTGTCCAAACCAGAGAGGAACTATTGCGTCACGAGGCGTGAACTATTGGCAATAATCAAAACACTGCAGCATTTTAATAAATATCTGTTGGGACGCAAATTTCACCTGCGGACAGATCATGCTGCATTGAAATGGCTATTGCAGTTCAAGAATCCAGAAGGACAAGTGGCAAGATGGATTGAGCAGCTACAAGAATTCGACTTCAAGATAGAACATCGCAGCGGGAAATCTCATGGGAATGCAGATGCACTTTCCAGAAGACCGTGCTCCGAGACTTGCAAACATTGTGTGAGACAAGAGTCCAAGGAGATTGTACAAGTTCGGACGCTGAGGATGGAAGTTGACAATGAATGGAAGGAGACATTACTTCGTGCGCAGCAGGAAGACCATGATATAAGGCCAATACTTGAGTGGATTCAATTGGGTGCCCCTAAGCCCGGATGGAGTGATATATCCGGGAGAAGCGCAGTTACGAAGAGCTATTGGGCACAGTGGGACAGCTTTATTGTCAAAGATGGAGTACTGTGCAGGAAATGGGAGAACGCACGAGGAGACCAATGTCATCTTCAAATGGTTGTTCCGAAGGTCAAGATTTCAGAAGTTCTGCAACTTTATCATAATGGAACTTCAGGGGGACATTTAGGAGTAAAGAGGACCCTTTTGAAGATCCGTGAAAGATTTTATTGGCTGCACTGTCGCGACGACGTGGAAGATTGGTGCCGTAAATGCACAAGCTGCGCAGCTGTAAAAGGGCGATTCAACCAGACATTGGAGAGATACCTGGCAAAAGTAGTAGAAAACAGGCAAAGAGATTGGGACAAGCACATCCAGCCTTTTCTGCTGTCTTACCGAAGTGCAGTTCATGAAAGCACCTCCGTCACTCCTGCCTTCGCAAACTTTGGACGGGAGTTGAAATTGCCTGCTGATTTGATCACGGGAATTCCACCGGATGCACCGAGCAGCATAACAGATTACGCGAATGACCTACGTCAGAAGATGAACGACATACACGACCATGTCAGGCAGTCGGGACAGCAAATGTCTGAGAAGATGAAGACACGCTACGACCGGAGGATCAACGATCCTGGATTTGCTGAAGGTTCGCTAGTGTGGCTACATAATCCAACGCGCAGCAAAGGAAAGTCACCCAAACTACAGCCAAAATGGGATGGACCATACCGCGTGGTGACCAAGATCAATGACGTCACCTATCGGATTCGGAAGGAGCCACGAGGTGCACCTAAGGTTGTAGATGTGGATCGTTTGGCACGGTACTACGGGACGAACGATGCTCGGGACGAGCATCTCTTAAGGAGGGGGCAGTGTTACGGCGCGCGCAAGCAAATCCGGGCAGTATAGCGCCGGAGTATAGAGTTCATATTTCTATGCACGCACGCGCTTGTTTGTTCGGGAAAAAAACCCAAGGTCATAACTTCAAGGCGCGCGCAGACGAATTTGTACCTTATACCGCGCGCCTAAGGTTCATGTTTCTCTGGGACCGCGACTTGTTTACGACATGTTGACATTGTTTATTTTTAGTCGCGTTATTTCTAGAACTTTGGAGAGGTCTTCTCGGGGATATATAAGGCGAGGATTAGGCCGCCGGGGGGATTGGAAGTTTTGACTTGAGAAGAAAAAGAACTGAAGAAACTAAACTAAAGTGCTCTCTAAGTTAACGAGTGTGTGTTCTTCGCGATTAAAAATCGTCTAACGGTAAACGGTGTATTTAATTTATCCCCGAACCCTAGCTCTTAACAATATGTTAGATTTAAGTAACTTTGTATTTTTATATCTGTGTGTACATAAGTATATATGTGACATTAAATAAATAAGATATGGTAGTTTAGTGTAATAAAGCCAGAGTCTTCAATCAGTGCGTCCTGCCTGTGCTCACGTATGGAGCCGAGACGTGGACCCTAACAGTAGGGCTAGTTCACCGACTTAAAGTCACACAGCGCGCTATGGAAAGAGCTATGTTAGGTGTTTCTCTGAGAGACCGGATCAGAAACGAGGTTATCCGATGGAGAACTAAAATAACCGACATAGCTCACCGGATTAGCACGCTAAAGTGGCAGTGGGCTGGCCATATATGTCAAAGAACTGACAATCGTTGGGGTCCAAAGGTTCTCGAATGGAGGCCACGTCAAGGCAAGCGTAGTGTGGGACGCCCCCCGGCACGTTGGGAAGATGATTTGCGGAAGACGGCTGGCAGGGACTGGATGCACAGCGCTAGAGACCGAATTCGGTGGCGCGCGTTGAGAGAGGCCTACGTCCAGCAGTGGACTAGCGCGGGCTGAGATGATGATGTTGATGAGTGTAATAAAGATCTAAAAATGTGTATAAAATTAAAGTAAGAATTTTTATTCGTCAACGTTGTTTTTATGTTCCATGAATGTTGACTACCAACATAAAAAATGTATCCTTAAAATACTGATAGTAAACCCTAAGAACGTAAAGATTTCATAACCAGCATTTCATAAAAACATATATTTCGGTACATATACATAAAAAGACAGTTAGGTAGGCATAAATAGGCAGCGGCATTCACAATGAGAAAGTAATGATATGATAATACATACCTTATATTATAATAGTATAAGGTAGGTATTATGTTTTTGAAGAAAACGGAACATATTAACACGAGCTTTTTCCCGCAAAACTACCCTTTCTGGGAAACTTTTTCCATAATACAATCGGACACCTATTGAAAGAACCTTTATACGAAGTTTTACATAGGTGCGTGTACTCAAGGAATAAGATTTTTGAGACCAACTAAAAAGTCTTATATTCAAGTATTTTATTTTTTTATTTAACAATTCATGTACATACAGATAAAAAATCATACAGTATAAAACTTTCAAAAAAAAAGATAAGCACCTACAAATGTACAGCTTATTTCTACAGAAATTTCTTCCAGCAGACCTGACAAATAGAGAGTTAGATTAAAAAATATTTCTTATACCCGTTGGAATTTCGGGAATTCCTTCTATAATACAACGTGTAACATAATGAAGAGATAATACTTAAGGGTGATGTAGTTTATAAGTAACAATAACATAAATTTGTTATACTTACGGTTCGGCCGAAAAATAAGTTCAAAGTTTAGATCAAAATATCTAAATGTCAACCCTAAAAACAGCTGTTAGCTTTTGATGAAATCTATTTGATAACAGATGGCGTAAAAATAAAGTGATGGGTAACTAAAACATATACTACAAAGTTCAGCCGGTGCGGGAAAGGTCATAAGGTCACTGACTGCGGCACAAGTCTTGTTTTAGCTTATTAGGGTTGTCAAAATATTTTGTTGTAAAATAAATAAATAAATTTGTATGAAAGTCTATACCAGTCTATAATTCTTTTACTGTATTTTCTACATATGGTATAGAAGCTAACCCTTAAGTTTTATCTCTCGATTTTGTTACACGTTGTATAAGCAAGTTCTCCTTGAAGAACCTTTATACGAAATATCACATCTGTGCACTCAAATAATAAGATTTCACACACAAACAAAAAAGCCCAATATTTTCCGTTCCCGAGGAAATTTCAATAATTCCTTCCTTAGTGCACGCTTACACCTCTTAAGGAATGTACCTTCCAAATTTCAGCTCTCTACGCCTAGTAGTTATGGCTGTTCGTTTTATGATTGGGCTAGACGTGAGAACTTGCAGTAGTTATAAGTAAAAGATAAATCCAAAGAAATAAAATTAACATTAACCTTTAAATAAAACACTTTTTAACCGGATTTATCGCGTATATTTACATTTTAAATTTGGACTCGACGTTTCGGTGTCTTTTCAGACCCCGTGGTCACGAGCGACTGAGGTGTCAAGCGTCGGATTGATAGATTGAAAAAAGTTATACATCATCATCTCCATCTGTTTCTCAGTCTTCGAGCGTAGCGTTCTGGATTGACACAAAACGAGCTGACAGTATCTTGAGTTACAGGTCGTGCAGCTTGCTGGATGTTAGATTTAATGTTTTTCAGGATAGGGTCCCATGTCGGTGATAGTTTCCAACCATCTTCTCTATTGAAATTAGGGTGTTTTTTAATTTCAATCGCTTCTCTGATCATTCTAGGAATGTAATGCTTCTCTCTAGATAAAATTTTCACAGAGTCAAACCTTAAGTAGTGGTTGGGCTTGTCCATGGAATGCTCACAAACTGCAGACTTTGAAGCTCTTCGATTTTTAATATCAGCTATGTGTTCTTTTACGCGGGTTGATACGTTTCTTTTGGCTGAAACAAAGAGGAGCCTACGGTTTCAGAGAGCACATGGAATCTGCGATCCTCAGCACATTGATGATGAACTGAAACATGTTGTCAAGGTGCTTCGTGAAAACGGCCTCAAACCACCTCGTCGCCGCCGCAGTGACCACGTGAAGCCTCAGACAGTCGAACGCAAACCTGCATTTTTACCTTTTGTAAAGGGTGTCACAGATAAAATCTCAAACATTCTTAGGCGCGCTTCAATAAAAACAATATTTAAACCTAATTCAAAAATAAGTCAACATCTTCGCTCAGTTAAATGCAGCATCCCTTTACAAGACCCAGGTGTTTACAAGATTGACTGCGGCTGTGGGCTTTCCTACATTGGTCAAACCAAAAGAAACGTATCAACCCGCGTAAAAGAACACATAGCTGATATTAAAAATCGAAGAGCTTCAAAGTCTGCAGTTTGTGAGCATTCCATGGACAAGCCCAACCACTACTTAAGGTTTGACTCTGTGAAAATTTTATCTAGAGAGAAGCATTACATTCCTAGAATGATCAGAGAAGCGATTGAAATTAAAAAACACCCTAATTTCAATAGAGAAGATGGTTGGAAACTATCACCGACATGGGACCCTATCCTGAAAAACATTAAATCTAACATCCAGCAAGCTGCACGACCTGTACCTCAAGATACTGTCAGCTCGTTTTGTGTCAATCCAGAACGCTACGCTCGAAGACTGAGAAACAGATGGAGATGATGATGTATAACTTTTTTCAATCTATCAATCCGACGCTTGACACCTCAGTCGCTCGTGACCACGGGGTCTGAAAAGACACCGAAACGTCGAGTCCAAATTTAAAATGTAAATATACGCGATAAATCCGGTTAAAAAGTGTTTTATTTAATAGTATGAATCGCGAAAACTTAAGACAATATTAACATTAACCTTTTGATTACGTGTCTGTCTCTCAATTCCCCGATTTTTCAAATATTGTCACGGTAAAATATTTTCAAATTTTTCAGCACCCTTTTCGTTTCAATAACCAGAGGCTGCACCTCACATTTTTGATATTTAATTAAAAAATACTTTGAAAACAATTCAATAGTACCTGGCGAGCGAAATAAAAGCTATATTCTATACTGTCTTTAATTAAAACGTGACAAAAATTGATTATTCGCCGACCTTCATTTACTGTGTTCAAGTGGGTAGGTGCTGATTTCTAAGTTGTAATAAGAATTGAATAAATTTTTTTAAATAAAATTGTGATGTTTTTTTATATGTAAGTAAAGATTATTAAATTAAATAATTGGCTAAACAATTTTGATTTTTCTTCATATAATTATAATAGTAAGTAAAAATTTAGATTACACTTAGCGCCCAAACAGGGACTTCCTATCACAAGAAATTTAATTAATTTTACAAAATTCATCGAATTTTAAATTTCAATTATAATAATGTCAGTTCCTTAGTGATAATTTGGTTGCCTGTTGGATGTTTTGTAAAATAAAGTTTTATTGAATACTTGTCTGTCTGGTGCGGTACTACACATTTTCCTAGTCTATTTGCACAAATGATTAACGTTTAGTTCATTTCTATACATTCGGTTATACACCCCGTATAACCGGATGTATAGAAATGAGAAGAAAAAATGAACTTGGATTTCAAATTGTTAATTTAGCTAAGAAACCTTCGGTGTGCGAGCCCGCCTGACACTTGATCGCTTTCTATACCATCACGATAAGGAAAACACTTATTATTTACAAAATTATCGTTTTGTTAACGATGGGGCTACAATTTACACCCTTTTGTTACTTAATAAAAAATACTTTAAAAACAATTTAAATTTACCTGGCAAGCGGAATTAAAGCTGTATTCTCTACTGTCTTTTAATAAAACGTGACAAAAATTGATTATTCGCTGACAACTTTACCTCATACTTTATTCAAGTGGGCGGTGCTGATTGCCGACTAGGTAGAAAGAAGAATTGATTTTTGAGAATGGCTTACGACGAAACCACGATACTTGAAAAATAATTGTAATGGATTGGATTGTTTAACAAAAGTTATTTTTCTTTTATGTGAAAGATATTATTTTTCAATAGGGTTCTATAATAGGGGTATATATAGCTATGCATAATTGTTATATGCTTTCACGATGAAATAGGCAACCAAGAAAATGGTTGCAAGTTTTTCTAACATAACGACTCCTTGTCTTAAAAAGAAAACTGAGTAAGCCTGGGCCACAGGGTTAACAGGTTGACTTTGGTCTAAAAAATAGCTTATTTTATCCTTATTCATAATACATAAAACCCCTAAAAATGTAGTGAAGGGGAAACAAGTTAATTCAAAATATGGAAATCGCTGTCATGGGTTTTTAGTATGGATGAATAACTCATAATAGAATTGGAAATACGCTGAGTAAAATTGAAGAAATATTAATTGAGAATCATTATAAGGTTAAATGAATGTAAACTAACCGCGTTAGTTTATTTTAAATAATTATTTTGTAATTGAAATAGGCGAAATTCTTTATTAGGTTTGGCAATACTGAGTGAATGAAGAACGAAACTATGGTAATTGACTCGTTCAGTAAGTCAATCGATCTATTTGTTCACTCGTTTGTTTGGTTTCTTTCCTTGCGCTTGAGTATTTTCATGGTGTTTTCTATTTTTAAGATAGCCCTAAGAAAAGTGAAAGTTGTTAGTATCAATTTATTAGTTTGAATAGTTGTTTAAAACTATAACTAATAACTAAGTAAGGATAGGTAATATCTTATAATGTCCTATTTTATCTAGTATGCTATCTAAGTAAAATGTGCTACTATTTATTTTTAATTATAAACTCTCTAAATAATTCAAAATACAATAATCCATGTATAGATCTCAACAATAAGAAAAAGAATAGCTTTCGAAAGTGATTCTAAGCTCACTTAAATTCTGTGTTTTTATGTATAACTATAGACAAAATTATGGATATCTCAATTCCTCAACACTGGTTTATCTTGAAAATTTCAGTGATGAAACATGATTATATTTTAAATAAAAAAAGCAAATTTCAAGTTGTTAACACCGTGGCCCAGAAATGTATGGGGCAGGGTCTGTCTCCTTTGTGATCTCGTCAATGTAGCTATATGTATAGCGTAGGTATACAGGGTTATTGGTAATTAGACCGGAATCTCTTTAGGTGACAGAGAGGTTATTTCCAATTATTTGAGCTCAAATCATTTAATCCCAAAGTGTACCGTTTTTACAACATTTGGGGTTATTCCTTTTTTTCTGAAAATCCAGTTTTACTACTTCAAACATCGATTGTTAGAAAAGTAATGGTTCGATTTCAATTTTACTTTCAGTTTTAGATAGGTGTTAACAAATCAATAATAAACCGTATTAAAATTGTTTCAGTGTCCAAACAGAAGCTACATGAAGTTCTATAAAATAAAAAAATTTTTTTTTTGGAGAATAAAGACATTAAGAATTTTCCGTGCACTTTTTTGTAAAAACTTTAACAACTCTCAGGCTATTCAACGAGGTAACAAATAGGCATTTAACTGCACAGTTTAAGTATAATATTCAAAAAGAAAACCAAAAACCTACATTTTTGGTCTTTTAAAGTGTTCCTGTCATTAAGACACTAACTTTTTGCCGTCATAAAGTTTGTGTATAAAGTAAAATTGGATTTTCTATCGATAATTTGATGAATTGCAATGAGAGGAGAAGACAAACTGGTCTATTTGAGTGATTTGTTTTTTTGAGATGTTTTTTTTACCAATTAAGATATTAAGCTCTGCTTATGTATGTAGATTCCGTTATTTTTATCTTTTGTGACGCCCATATAGGGTAACTGACAACTTGGAAATCTAGACTAATTCTTTATTCAAGCATGAGTAGTGGCGCCTTTATAAAAGCCGCATACTTTTCATTTGTAAACTCTAGAAGGCATGGCATGACGTGTTCCATAGCAATGATAATGTCGTTCAGTATAAGCCAAGTTCAAATTAAGTTGACTTCCCAAATAATTGCAAGAGAAATATGTTATCGTTGTCCACTAAAATAAGCCTATTCAAAGTGTTATTGGTAACAAAAAGTTAAGAGAGCGTCTAAATACTGTACGAGTACTGTAGCCCCATATGGAATGCCCAGTATGTAGTCTATAAGCATGCGATTGAGTTGATTCAACATAAGTTCTTAAAACATATGAACTATAAGCAGCAATTGAGTAGTATGCATTACGTGGAAGCTTGTAAGCAAAACCATATTTTAAGCTTAGAAAGTCGACGTTGTTTGCTTGATATGGTATTTCTATATGGAGTATGTAATTGTTCTGTAGATTGTATGGATTTGACACAACTTGCTCTTACTTTACACACACCCTCCTCCAGAACACGGCACACTCAACTATTCTACACTCAACTCGCCAACACAAATTACAATTAAAATTCACCAATAAATAGGATGCATAACATTTATAATAAACAATTCTCACGTTTGTGATATATTTAATGACAGCAAAATAAAGTTTGGGCATGATATATTAAATATGTTATTTAAAAATTATAAGCATTAAAAAACAGACACAAACACTCACTCAAACATATAACATCACCAAACACTAATCATAAATAAGGGAGACTTAACAAATTTTATAACAGTTAATTTAAGTATTATTGCTTTATTATAATTATTTTTATTCTTACCTTTTATTCTATGGTCAAAACTCATTCTAACATACAACACAAACACTCATCTTGACATAAAACTCAAATTACCTATACCTAACACTAACTAAATATTGTCTTAACAAAATATAGATTTACCTATATCCATATTTTTATTGCTTTGTTTAAATTTTTTATCCTTTGTGTCTTATTAATAATTAAGTATATTCTTGTTTTGTACTTTCTTGATATTTTGTTTTGTATATTCTTGTTTTTTTTTTTGCGTGCCTGATGGCAAACCTAAAAATTGTAAATCCTTAATTGATTATCAGCATCGTTTTAAATGTGCATTTTTTTATAATTAACAGCTGTATACTTTGTTATAAATAAATAAATAACATAAACAGCATGATCCGAGCATTTCATCTTCGTCTCTTGTTCCGATTCTTCCGATTATTGCTATTAAACCCTAATTTACATGACTGGCATAATTTTTGACAGCGAAAGTTAGCGTCTGTGTATGTTAGGAAAACTTTGTATACTTTTAACTCCTTTGAAGGATTAAAAATGTAGGTTTTTGATTTTGTTTTTGAATTTTTGTCTTTAACTGTGCAGTGGACAATTGTTTTACCTCGTTAAATAGCCAAAAATTTGAAGAAGTTTTTACAAAAAAGTGTACGCAAAATTAATAAGACCTTTGTTGGAGAAAAAAGCTAGTTTTTGTAAACGTTGCTCCAAAAAACTGCATTTTAATTTTATAAAACATCCTGTAGCTTCTGTTTAGAATCATACTGAAACAATTTTATTATAGTTTATCATTGGCTTACTAAACTCCTATTTAAAACTGAAAAGGAAATTGAACTCGGACTATTCGTTTTTTTACAATCGATGTTTGAAGGAGTAAAACTGGATTTTCATAAAAATAGGAATAACCCCAAACATTTTAAAAACGGTACACTTTGGAATTACATGATTTGTGCTCAAATGATTGAAAATGATTTCTCCTACGTCACCTAAAGAGATTCCGGTCTAATTACCAACAACCCTGTATATAGCAAACGATTGTATTGTGCTGGGGACGAATATTTTAATACGTAGAGCCTAGGGTCGTTGTAGATTGTATAACATACTTAAATAATTATGAATAAGGCTATCATGTACTAATAATATCATTAATGTTGATATGGATACTTCAATGGTTTTAAACATCTGGAACTTACAAATGAATGTAATAAATAATATTATTTTTAAGGAACATTCCCGTAATTAACATTATATTTTTATTTAAGATTACATAAAAGACTCATGGGATTATTAAAAAAGGACTGCAACAATAATGATAAATGGACTCGTCCCGAAGAAATTAAGTAACCCGTCTCACATTATGACAGTTTGCCAAGAACTCAACAACAAATAAATCTTTTAAGCTATTCTTAAGAAACTCAATGTATCTGCAGAACTCATTTAGCATTTTAATACTTAATAAAAATAATAATATTAATAAATTTATTTATTTCCTTCACATGTAACAGAAAAATATAACAAAATTTGATTTGGTTATAACAAGTATGTGAAAGCTGGAGCCTACACTAGGTGACCCTGTACTATAGAACTCCAGGCCTCCACCCACCACAGAAAAGTAGGTACAAAAAATATATTTAAAAGTACAAAAAGGAACAAAAAGTTATATAAAGAACTTATAATCTAACTGAGTATCTGGAATTTAGGGTAGTGTGGGTGAATGTGTGTAATATGTGTGTGTGTAATGTGCGTGTGCGTGGGTAATTAATTTACGAAAGGATGGCTATAATTTTTCTCAGTGTCCTGGTATGTCTTATTAAGTAGCCAGTTGGTCACCAAACTCTTGCACTGTAGACCATTGCAAGGGTAAATGTTCGAAATTTTAAATTATTATTGCGAAAATTTGTGATGGTGTAAGTTTGCTTGTTAATTTGTTATGTTGAAAAGATTTAATGGATACAGCAAAAATGGGATTGATGTGGAGAGGCTGCGCGCAAGAGGTGATGCGTTAATTAAAATTAACCCTGTATAGGGAGGGGGGGGGGTAATCAAAATTCCTTTTTTAAGTGACGATTCTGTTCTTGAACCCTCCCATAAAACTGTAGCTGACAGTCTCAAAATTTATAATACAAAAGAAAGATTCTAAAACATGTTATCAATGAAGACGAATTTGGAACAGAAATTATTTTCTTCACTGCTAGATGATTGGGTCAATGAATGTCTAGAATGGTATATGGTCTTGAAGTACACATACACTTCTTACAATACAGGCTCCAACTATAATAGTCAATTTTATTTCAAAAGCAGATTAAGAACTTTTCAACAAATTGGAGCGCCTGCAAAATCTTTGCATTCGCTTCATATTTGGCCTAAGAAAGTACGATCATGTCTCTGAATATCGCAAGCAACTTCGTTGACTTCCTATAGGCTACCGTCGAAACACCAGGATCCTTTGTCTCCTTTTCAATATCCTTAATAACTCACTAACTCCTTCCTATTTGCGTGAAAGGTTTTCATACTCACACTCTCAGGATACGCCATGTAGAGCACACGTGCGTACTTTTCTACATATGCCTTCTCATAAAACCGATTATTATTCTTACTCTTTCTCTGTTCATGCAGTCAGATTGTGGAATTCACTACCTCATGTAATTCGTGAGTCTAAAACTATATCTAGTTTTAAAAAGAAAGTCAAAGATCGCTACTTTTCTCTACAGTAAGTTTTGTAACCTACACTACTATTTAAACAATATTATGATATTAGTATTGTAGGTATATGTATTTTATATAAGTATATATAAAGTAGATGTTATATTATTTTTATGTATTTGTATGTATATTCATAAGTATTTAAGTAGTTTATACGATATTATCGATTAGTACACACTATTATTGCATCTTAAGCAAACTCTCCAGTCTTGGGTCTGCTGGAAGAAATTTCATAAGAGATAAGCAGTACCTTTGTACTTATTTTTGTTCAATGTGTTTCTTTGTTGTATCTAAACTTGTGTGTACATAAATCGTTAAATAAATAAATGATGAATGAATCTGAATTTCGAAAAACATTTTTTTTTTACATTAATTTTCTTAAACTAAAGTTTCAAAATTCTTCTCAGTGATTAGTACAATTTAAGATTTATCGACATTTTATGATAACATAAAATAAGATGGAAACAGTTTTATTACTTGCTGTGTAGTGATAAACGACAATTAAAATTTTGATCACTTAGAAAAATTAAGAAATTTTAATTTATGAAAAATTAAAAAATATTTTTTTTTTTCGGAGTTCAGACCTTTCATCATTTTTAATCTGCTATTAAAGTATTATTGACTATTATTGGGCGACCCTAATACAGCGCGAAATATAAGACACAAACAGAATATATGTTTCTGACCGTTTAGAAATAGTTTAAAATATGAAAGTGAGAACAGGTATAATCATGGTTGTTTGAATAAAAAAATTCATGAATAAAAAAATATTTTACCGTGTCATGGTCACCCTGATTGCTACGTTGAACTGCCATAGACGTAAACATCTTTAGATGTTGACCATATGGTTAAAAATAAATACATAAATAAAAATTACTTCCATGCTGGACTGGGAGTGAAAGAAAAACATAGAATGTGCCAGCTGCTTCTCTTCCCGGGCATACTGTAAAAGTCGGTTAAGGAACAGAGATTTATTGGCATTTTTGTGGGCTGACCCCTGTCACTGCAATAGCCTCTCGCAATCATTATAATACCTCATTAGTCAAACATCAGTTGGTCTTATAACCTCTGAAGTTCTGCCTACCCCATAAGGGATACAGGCGTGAAGTTATGTATGTAAATAAAAAAAATATCAACAAAGTTTAACCGTATCCTGGCATAGAAACTGGCCAAGTACAAATGCTATTATTTGTAATTAGTTGTATTGAGGTAATTCATTGTAAAAGCACAAAACAAATATTCATCGTGATGTACACTCAAACCTTTCCCCAGTAATTCAATATTGATTTTAATATCTCATTATTCAGAAAGTACTTCGAAATATGATACTATTCTAAGGCTTCGTACTAGGAAACCATAACTCACTGCAAGTACCTCAAGTAAGGGCAGAATTGTAAAAAACAGACCTGTGAATACAACAGGGATACCAGGGTTACATAACAAAATGGAGACCCCTGTCATAGTAATCCTCTTGTGTACTTTTGGATAGAATTTCTAGGGCTACATTGTCTGCTCAATGTGCGTTACCTCAGGCTCCGTTGGGAAATCGCGGAGTGAGTTGAAATGGTGTTTGCGTACTCATTTCTATTATAAATTATTAATGTCAAGCTTCTTTGTTGAGTTGAGATGTAATCATATGATAGCTCTAAGCGTGACTTTCCAAATATGTAGTTATAGCGCCTTCAAATTATTTATTTTGATTTAAATTGACAACTTTTTGGGATTATAAAGGTACACGCACAAGGCTGCATTGCAGAACAAAGTTCCACTTGTGTCACTCGTAGACATTTTAAAATATGAACTATAGCAGACTATTCCGGTGCGCAGAGGGCCGCAAGAATATTTTAAATTTGAATGACGTTTATCTGCACTATCTTTTTAAATATTGTATGAAGTATTCATATTTCATTTTACTAAATATTAAACGCATTTAACCGAGCTGACCAGACGCAGACAGAACTTCCATCCCTATATACCTTGTGGATTTACCAAGAAGTCGAACAAAACGCTTCGATAATTCCTTTTTGGTACGGATTGCCAAGGTGTGGAACAATCTGCCTGCGTCTGTCTTTCCTGACCACTACAGTCCTGGGACTTTTAAGTGTAGAGTGAATAGGTTTCTCGTGGATGGACGTGTAACACCATAGTCTTCATGCGCACTTTCCATCAGGTGGCATGGAAGACAAACGTCCTATCCATACAATATAAAAAAAAGAACTACCTCCTAAATTTCGATCTCGTTCAAAAATTATACAAATATATCTTACATGTTTAATTATTAATTATTCAACCAATCATTAGTCTGTATGTCCTAACTGACGTCACGCGGACATTAATATGACAAGGTTCCAGAGCAATACAAACTTTCGGGAACTATACCAGCTCATTCGTTTAATTATCACACCTTTAATGGTGGGTTTTATCCACAATCCTTCTTTGTAAACACTTAAAAGTATGGCCGTTGCCATGACAACCAAAAAGCATATTTGTCTTTGTATAAAAAAATTGGATTTTAGATTGAGATCCGATATTGATTAGAGTATGCCGTTAAACGACAAACTCCAATCCATTTTTCCTCACAATTTTTCATTTGTAGATTAATGTTATACCTACATACTCTTTCTTGCATCTGAATAATTCTAGAAATATCTAGACCAAAATAGCTTAATTAAACGTTTTACCATTAAATACTGTCATAGAAAATAATCTAAAAGTCAACTCATTTTTATTCCATCCCTCAAAAGCGTATATATTTTCCGGAAAATATTATTATTCTCTGTGTCTACAGTCTTTTGATCACTTTAATTATGCAAACTCAGCACGTACGGCCTGACAAAAGGAGACCCAGAAAATGTTCCAAATTGTAAACATCAAAAACACACGGGACTTTCAATGACATTAGAGTTTTTGTTAGAAAAAATACATTTGTGGAACCGGGAGTTGTGTAAAGTGGGGACTGAAAAATAAATATTAACAGAAGGAAATTATAAAGTTTCAAAGTAAATAAAATCCGGTTAAAAGACCCGGTTTAATTAATTAGTGAGCAAGAATGTTACAAACGAGAGCGTGGAAGTATGGAAAATGCCATTTGTTGGAAAAGGTGCATGGAGACTGTGGAGGTACACGTCTATACATGAGAAATCTATTCACTCGACACTTAAAAGTTAGCCTACCAGGAATGTAATGGTCATGAAAATCAGAGGCAAGCCATCCGCTTCACACCTTGGCAACCCGTATCAAAAAGGAACTGTCAAGGCGCTTTGTTCAACTTTTTGGTATAACCACCATGCAGGGCGACCGGTAAATGACCTACCATAAAAAAGCGCGTGTAGATGGGATCATTTACAAGTATTTAAAGCCTCCTTTCTATGGGTTAAGTCTTATATTTTTCGAGATAGGCATCATTTTGTACTTTTTTGATTTATTTTCTAAAAAGACTCGCCACATTTTTTTTAATCCTTATTTTTTTTATAAATTATTTCTAATGTAACTTGTACGTGCCTGTGTTTAAGTAACAGCGGTTTTGCAGGAAATAAATTCTCGGAAAAAAGTTATTGCCCTTGAAAAATCACTGCGTCTTGTAGTCCGGCGGTACAAATGATCTAGTATTTATAGCTGGAGAGCTAGTGAACCCTGCGAGTGACGGTCTTCCTGTAAGGTTAGAAATTTGTACACTTATGATTTATAGCATGCTAATGGCAATGATCATGACCTGGCAGGCGTCAGCTCTGCACATCATCTTCCAGTTTATTGCTGAATTATTCGGAGGGTTCAATAGATCTTGGACTTATATTATTACAAATAGGTGCTCTGTGTTAAGTTTTAAATTCTAGAATTTACAGTCCCCGTGGCAACTAAACAACGTTAATAGTATATTATGTAACAAGAGAGCTAAGTTGCTAATTACAGTCGAGGCTGTGATTTGAGCCCGAGCCGCAGGCGAGGGCTTAATAATGAGACGAGATTGTAATTAGCAACGCTCACGAGTTACATACGACGTTTTTCAACACACTTGTGAGTAAAAGACAGACATACGTGGTCATAAAATAACAAACACACTTGATGACAAAGCTGTGAATTGTGATTGAAAAATGGCACCGAACCTCGCGCATGCGCGTAGGTTTTTTTTTTCCGCCAAATGTGTCAATGTCTCTATAGCATATACAGCCTAGTTTAAGTGAAAATGTTTAATTTGGAGTGGTAAATGCAAATATTTTAATATTTCATAACAAATTATTGTAAATTGTGAATAATTTGTTTGATATACAAATTTGTTTTACTAATATAAGGCGCAAACATTTAAAAATGTATATGGATTTGAAGTGGTATAAAATCTCTTTGTTGTTTCTGAAAATATTTAATGTATAACCCGGACCAATAAAATATGCTCTGTTTACTCGCATGTAATTTGCACAAAGGTACAGTTCAACTTTGTAGGATTCATTATATTATGCACTAGGGTATAATATATTATGCACGCGTGACCTATAGCCCGTGAATTTAGTTTATAGTTCTAAATTCAATGGAATAAGGCTCACTTTACGAGCAAGTGTGTTGAAAAAGTATTTAAATAAACTTGAATTCAATATACTATGGCTTATAAATATTTTTTGAATCATGAAAACTTTTATTGTGAAATTTTTTATTAAGTTTTGCTTTGTTCGTTACCAACAAGTCTGAAATCAATAGATAAAACTTTAGACAATACTGTCTAGAACTGTAAGATCCACTTTACAATAGTTTCATGAAATAACCAACACTTCATTCAGTTCTGTAGAAACAATAATTTTAGCCGCGTAAAATGGAGTTCTTTTAGAAAATAGAACGCAAAAGTAGTTTTTATTGTCTGAAGTTTTTGCGAACTAACAGAATCGATTGCAATAGTTTTTGATATCATGTTATATTTCAATTCAATATTCTGTCATAATACTCTCCTTTATAGTTTAAACAATTTTTTACAGCGATCGAATCATTTTTAAAACAGGAGGACCACAGATCTGAAGCCTTGTTTTCTACGTGCTGATTGAACGCTATCACTGCCTCTTCGAAGTTGGTAAAAGTAAAACCTCTCATCAAATATTTGATTTTGGGGAAAATACAGAAATAACAGGGTGCTAGGTCGGGCCTATGTGCAGGATAGATGGCGAGTTTTTTTTTTATATTGTAAGGGTAGGACGTTTGTCTTCCATGCCACCTGATGGAAAGTGCGCATGAAGAATATGGTGTTACACGTCCATCCACGAGAAAAAGTTCCAGGACTGTAGTGGTCAGGAAAAACAGACGCAGGCAGATTGTTCCATACCTTGGCAATCCGTACCCAAAAAGGAACTATCGAAGCGTTTTGTTCGACTTCTTGGTAAATCCACTATATTTTTGTATTTGTATTTTAGAGTTGTACTTTTTCGAAAGCTAAAAATGACTTTGTTTTGTTGGCCATGTATGAAGAAGCGTTTTTGCGATGTAGAAAAACGCGGCTTTTTGGTCGTCTTTCGCGAACTTTTTCTAAAGCCGTGGGTATACAATGGTAGAATACCACTTGGCACTAACAGCTTTAAGTAGAATTGTGCCGATGGGACCCGTAGTTGAGAAAAAAAAACCCGAAATTTGTCATATCAAGGTTTCTCGTCTGCCTCACTTTTGTTGGCCTCTTCTCACCCATTGACAAGATTGCTGTTTTTTTCGGGTTTAAAACAATAAATTTACGTTTCGTTTCCTGTAGCATCTGAGAGCACCATTCCACGCGATCCCGCTTCTGCTCTGCTGTCAGTTCATGAGGGATCGAACGACAACAAAGTTTCCGAACCTTTAATTCTTCGGGTAAAACTTTATGTGAAGCTGGTTATTAACGATTTTAACCACGCGGTTAAATATAAATTTTTCGTTATTAACGGTTAATTAACCGCATTATATGCTTGTTACGGTTAAATACCACCATGAGATGTTGCTAACGGATTGAAATGTGAATCATAAGTTGCGCGATGATGCCAGATTCGAATGGAAAATAAAGTCGGTTGAAATTCCCTATCTTAAAAACTTCAGAACCGATTTTGATGAGATTATAGTATACCCTAAGTTGAACAATACCTAGTACAACAAAAAAAGAATTACTTAAATCGGACGTGTAGTTCCCGAGATAAGAAACAAACATAAAAACATACATACACTATTAAAATTTGGCACATTTTTTCAGACGTTTATATAGACTAACATATACGAAAACTGGGAAATTCTGGAAATATTACATATATAAGGGTGCGTTGATAACCTCCTTTTTTAAAGTCGGTAACCAAGAAAAGAAAGAAAAACTTTATCCTTTTTCGTTACGGTAGTTAACGGGTTTTTTACAACTATCCTACCATTCCGGAGCATAATATTATTGCCTTCAGCTTTCACGATGCATAAATCTACTAAGTACTTTTTAACTGTTACCCTGTTGTCGTTCGTAGGTACAACGTTTGCAAAGATATCGAATCTTCGAGTTAAACGTAAAGAAGGTACACGATAAAACCCATTAAAAAGTATTTTAGATAGGAGCAGTTGGGTTGGACAGAACTTGGAACCGTAGACAAAGAACAGATATTCATTAAATATCGAATTGGAAGCCAATAGAGTTTATTTCAATATTGAGATATAAGGCATACTTCAAACAAAATCCTTGACACAGATTATGTAATCACTCAAGATTACAAAGCTTGTCTCATGTAATAACCAGCTCTAACCAGATACACCACCATAAACAATCAAGTATTCAGAGAAAAAGAAAAAAACTAAAACCGTTATTAGTAGTTATTATATTTTCATTCATTTTGGTAGGTATTAAGGTTCTGTTTTACGTAACATTTTATCTTAACTCAACGTTACACTAACATGAAATATTCCAGGCCAGTACAGCTAGATGAGCCACAGGACAGTCAGGTAATGCCCTAACGGAACACGCTTGCTGCGAATGTACGGCGAAACGCTCATGTCCGTCGCCACCTTAGACGACCGGCTGGTGTAGCGGTAACATACATTGCCTTCTATGCCAGAGGTCCTGGGTTCGAATCCCGGCGGGGCGCGGCGGCGGATATTTGTATGATGAACACAGATATTAGTCGTCAAGTCATGGATTATGTTTATTCTAATAAAAATATGTATTTATTCAATATGTATGTGTAAACATTTCTTAAGTATATCAGAGTTATCCAGTATCCATAACACAAGTTCTTTAAGAAACTTAATTTGGGCTAGATAATATAATTGTATGAGTGTCAGAAATATTTATTTAAAAAAAAAACCTTTAGAGTTCGTTTTGTAACTGGTCCGCTGGCGACTCGAACCTAGCACCAGGAATCTCACGCCGCAGCAGAATACTCGCCAATGCACAATGGGGCTATTAAAAAGCACTAACAGCGCTAATAAAAAAAAATGTAAGATTTTACACAGTATTTTTGCCGGATATGCAAAAGTTATTGGTATAATCGAAAAAACAAGGAAGAATATGGAAAGTTTCAAGAATTAAAAAATAGTAAATGCCAGGCATACAATAGTATTTAAATTTGAGTAGCAAACACCATAACTCATTCTTCTTTCTAAGACATTAACATCGAATATTTCACCTATGATCTGTAGTTATAATAATATGCAAAGTTACTCCGCTGTTCTTACAATAAAATAACATTTCAGTGGCGTAATTTTTAAAGTCACTATTCCCCATTGTATTCTCGACTTTATTAGTTATGGTCTTAAGGTCTTAGATCGACTAATTAGCAAGACATAGCGCTACGAACAAAAAGCTGAAACCACAAAACCGTGAAAACTAATACTCTCTCTAGCGTCTCTGACTTTAATTTAAGACTCGCTTAAGGTCCAATATTGCTGAGCATACTTATACTTTATGGGCTACTGCAGCGATATTTTGATATCGATAACATTATGGACCTTATGTTTAAACGTATCTATCTAGTTGCAATTAAATGAGATGAGACTGGATCTCTCAACCGTTCTGAAGAAACGTTTAAGGGAATAAAAAAAGTTCTTTAATAGAGTAAAAAGTGAAGTTCATAATTACAATTACACGTCATAATATACAGGGTTAATTTGTAGTCACCAGCCAAATTTAAATGTTAGTTTGTTTGATACGATATAAACGTGCCTGCAAATTTATTTTAGTATAGCTCAGTACAAAAAATAAAGATATGGCACCACAAACTTTTATGTAAATAGTCGCTCTTGATGAACATAGCTACAACGACGCGACATTTATTTGATAATACTACGACGTAGTACTACAAGATGTTTTGTAGTAGCCCGTAGTTGTCTTTATTTTAATGGTAATTTAGAGTGACCACGGTTGGCTTTATATGCTAGCGGATATATTTATTTCTTTGTAAAAAAAAATACTTTTTTTTGCAAAAATCGTTTCTATAATGTGTAAAAAAAAATTGGCCGGTGACTACAAATCAACCCTGTATATAACAGAATATCGTAAAACAACTTTAATCTGAAAGGTTATGTTAGAGATTTTGTTATAGTTTAAAAAATACATATGAGTGTATTTAGTTTTATATAGACTGCAACAAAATATTTCCTTAATGTATGAATGATAAATAAATTGTTATAAGTTTCTTGAAAAGGAAAACTAGATAACAAAGTGAACAAACTGCTCAGTCATGCAATATAGCGTTAAGTAACTAAGTTAAAATGGAGTTGTAGCTAAAGTTGTAGCCTAAGTTTCCATATTTGGGTTAAATTTTCAACCGACTTCCAAAAAAGGAGGAGGTTCTAAATTAATTTGCATGTTTTTTTTGTGTCTTTGTTACACGATATTTAGGACAATTATTAATTTATTTTGAAAATTGTTATTTCATGTGATAGAGGATACGCCATAGTTGGTCCCATTTTTCATCGAAATCGGTTGAGTACTTCATTGAAAATTTCAAGCTTTTGAAAAAATATGTATGATTTCGGAGAATGTTTAGGTACGTTGATGACATTCTCAACTCAGCCAAAGTTTTGACGTGAAGTCGGTTTTTTTAATGCTCTGCATTCGTTGATTATGAATGTTCATGTTTAACTATAAGTTCATGTGTTTAATTTTTTGTCGTGTATGTCTGGAAATTTATTTGGAATTTTTTATGGGATGTTTTCTAGTTTATTTTTGTCATTGGAGGTATTTATAACACTTAAATGTTTATTAATTTCAAGTACATAACGCTTTTCGCAGTTTCCTTAAGAATTTATAACTTACAGTACCCCCAAATGAAGTAAGTTAACGTATTTACAAGTATGGTACAGAACCTTTGTCCGACTCTGAATTCATCGATTTGAAAAAAAGGTACAAAAGACGTGCAGATACTTAAAAACAAAATCAACACCTTGTATAAACAACTAGCTGTATCGCGCGGTTTTACCCGCGCAATTTTATATCCCGTAGGAATATCGGGATAAAAAGTACCTTAAATGCTATTATAGATTGCAGTGCTAGGTTGCATGCCAAATTTCATTCAAATCCGTTAAGCCTTTTCCCGTCAATCAGAAACAAACATCTATACATACATACATTCAAAATTTCACATTTATAATATTAGTAAGATGTTGCAGTGCAGTTACTTACCTATCGGACTGTAAAGACAACACAACTTTGTTGGGTTAAAAATTAAAAATATTAATATACGCGATAAATTCTGGTTCATAAAGTGTTTAATTAAAAGTAAAAAGTAATTAAAAGTAAAAAGATTGTCGTCGTCCTGGCGCCGTGGTTAATGTGTGTATCATACGATATCATAGGTTAAGCAACGTTCGGCGCGGTCGGTACTTGGATGGGTGACCGCCGACCATTCATATCTCACGACGACTTCCGTGCTTCGGAGAGCACGTTAAGCGGTCGGTCCCGGGTGCTGTATACAGTAGTATACATTGTATACAGTAGTCGTTAGGGTTTGCCAGAAGCCGTTTCGGTGCCCTGAAAATTCTGGCATCCACCACCCAGCACTGGGCCAGCTTGGTGGATTATGGCCTATACCTCCTCGTCACCCAGAGACTCATGCCCTGCAGTGGGTTAATTACAAAGAGTTGTGATGATGATGAAAGTGTTTAATTATGATAATGCGTCATGAAAAGATAAAGATTGTCCTAAGTTTTCACGAACTTTGCATTAAAAAAACATTATTTCTTTCAAAACTTGGCAAAATGCTTAAAAGACGAGAGCTAATTGATCAAACTATTACATCTAATACATCAAAAATAGAATCAATTCTTATTCACTTGGTCAGAACCTTATCAGCAGTAGGAAAGTAAAAAAAAATTAAAATAATTGGTTGCAAAAGAAAGGATTTAGCTATAGGAGGTTAGGTTTGTCTTAATAAAAGCCCTGATTATATTGTAATCTAACCTTAAAATCGAGTAAACTTTTGATTAGTGATAGGGTCCCGTAAGGGTCTGAATGGCTATCGACCACCCTTCAAAAATCTGCAGCCAAATATCCGGCGGTGATGTGTTCCGGCAATATTTTATGAAGTGCCAGGTCCCTCCTAGGCCCGTGTGCTTCCATCGTCGATCTCATCTTCACTTAACATCAGGTGGGATTGAGGTCTAACGTGGGCTCATTCTTTAGTAAAATTAAAAAAGAAACCTCTCCATGAAATATTATGATCAACATGAAAATTACATGTGTATTACATAACCATGCACACATATAAACTTCACGCCTGTATCCCTTACGGGGTAGGCAGAACACCAGACGTTATAAAACCATCTGATGTCACGTTTGACAAATTTGGAGGCATTATAATGACGGAAAGAGACTCTTGCAGTAACAGGGGGTCAGCCTATCGCTTATAAAAGAAATGTCCCATAAAAACCTCTGTCCTGTAACTGACTTTTACAGTATGCCCGGGAAGGGAAGCAGCTGGCACATTCTATGTTTTTCTTTTGCTCCCAGTCCAGCATGGAAGTTGAAAAACATAAACATAATATACATTATACAGACTCATATTTACCTGGTTAGTAAACTACCGATCAAATATGAGTTTGTACATACATACATAAATAACATCACGCCTGTCTCCCGTTGGCGTGATGTTATGTATGTATGTACACTAACTAGGTAAATACGTAAGGATATCGCGAGCGTAGGTTTCACCTTTCACGACACATGTAGGCGTAAGGGCTAGTTGAAGCTCAACTAAAGCAAGCAAAAATTTGTCATCTGTTCATCCAATCTTCATTCAATTATTATTTCAACAAAACACAATTATTTAAGACTTTGTTTACTGAACATTTAACACCGAGTTAAAAGCTTCGGAGCACTTTCGAAGGGGTTCCTTTAAAAGCTTTTTAAATGAATTTTTATTCGCCCACTTTCTTGCACAACAGTTTTTCACGTTCAGGAAAAAGTGGGTTTTATTATGAGTAAATTATTCCGTAATGTTTTTGGGCCTTTTTACTCTCCATCTCACGTTTACCTTTGGGAACAATTTTCATACCTGTGAAAAGAACGTGAAAATAACAATGGGGTTTGAATAACAGGACTATGTTTTGTTGGTTGCTTTGAAAATACAGGTTCGTTTTTTGAAAATACATACAAAATAAGTATGTATTTTTTACAAGGAAATTCGCTTACATATTAAGCAAAGCATGGTCACTCTAATTTATGAATATCATTTAGTAAAAGACGACTACGCGCTACTGATCTTGTAGTACTAAGCCGTAGTACATATTATCTAAGAAATGCCGCGTCCTCGTATTAGCTGTGCTAATCAGCAGCGACTATTTGTAATCTTTATTTTTTTCTATTGATCGATACTAACATAAATATGCAAGTACAATTATATTGTATCAAAGAAAATAATATTTAAATTTGGCTGGTGACTAAAGAACCACCCTGTATATTTGGAACCCTTTATCGTTTTGGAGTTACAATTACAATTTTTTTTATTGTGTTGAGTAAAATTTGTAATTTAGTAAATATATTAAGTACATTATTTACTTCATAAAATGTAAGAACCACAGGCTAGAACTTATTCAACTAGGAATAACTACTTTACGGGCTCCGGTTGTCTTCGGCTGTGACGTGAGGGGTTCTGGGATCGAATCCCAGACGAAGAAACGAACTTTTCCTAAACTGACTTGGGACTGTTTCCTAAAAATGGAAAACAAGGCAGATTTGTTAGCGTTAAACTAAAGTATGTATTTTAAAGAACTTTACAATTTTGCTGAAATTGGGTGTCTTTTTTATACACACAGCCTGAGACGTTTGTCTTTCATGTCAAGGCGATATACTTCCATTCACACACCTATTCACTCGTAGCTTGAAAATACCAGGACAATAGTGGCCACCACACCTTGTGGTGGCCACACTACCCTCGACTACGGTGGGTAGTCAAGTATGAACATGTACACAGATGTATAGTAGGTACATGAGAAGAAATATTAAACAAATTTATATTAGGAAAATCAGAATTTAAGAACAAAGTTGCCTGTTCATCAAGCTAATTTCATGTGTAAAGACTCTATTTATGGGAGACTATTTTTAACTGTTCATACACACACTCCTTACTGTACAACTATGTATAGATGTTGTATTGTTGATTGTTGTATCTATGTTTGTATTGTACATCTTTAGGTCAATGCACCTAACATGTTTACTATTTTTAGTGGTAGTAGTTTACATGTGAACTGCGACAGTCCTTCCTATTTTCACCGCCATAGTATGTATCTACGTGAAAGCGTAGTTGCGTTCCGGTTAAAGGGAAGGAAAAGCCCGTAAAATTACTGGAACAAAAGGCTTTAACAGCTGAAGCCTTGGGTCGCTAACGCATCATTAATCTCACCATCTTTAATTAATGATATCCACGGACCTGGACACTTCTTACCAACAGGTGGATCCAGTGCTCGCTAGCTTTCATGAAGCGTAAAACAAATGTATGCAATTTGGTTGTGACATGACATTGGCTCTCACTATTAGCTGCCGTGTGATTGTTTGTTTTTTCCATGTCATGTTCAATATGTATTCTACCAAATTTTATCTGAATAAGAGTGGCGAGAGTCCGCCGCCTTTTTTAATACTATATCTTATGCAACAACTATCAAAAACTTGTTAAAGTCGAAGTATACAGTAATTAAGTTCATTTAATGTTCTGATGATAAATTAAAATCGTTGTTGTGGCGCAGTGGTTACTATGCATATCAAAGGATATCGCAGGTTAAGCACACTCGGCGCCAGGATGGGTAACCGCTGATCATTTATTTGATATTTACATTATTATTACATATATTTTACATTTTAACTCGACGTTTCGGCGTCTTTGCGGACCCCGTGGTCACGAGTGACTGATTTTGATTTTTGATTGATATTATACCTACAAAACTTTTCAATGAAGCTTCCAATTTTAAATCGTAAAATTAAGGGGAGTTTGCTGTTTCATACCAGTGGTATGATTCGCCGAATAGCGTTTTTGACTTCTTCGATTCCTACCACTTTTAAAAAACACGTTTCCTTAGACTGTCGGGTAGAAAACGCTTTCGAACCGGATTATTACCATAGAGCTAAGAAGAAAAATATTACGCAACAGAATAAACTCCAGTTGAAAACTTTGCACATTATACTAACATAATGAGTTATAATTAATAGATATCATTAATCATAAAAACTCGAAACAATCTTAGCACGTTCATTAGTACTTACAATCACTGAAGCAGTTTCTACGAACAAGGCAAACTGTTTGAATATACCGCGCAGAAGTTCTCAAGTTGGCCAACTTTTCGAAACCAATTAAGACTTATCTAACACTTGGGTCTGGCACCAGAGGGCGCTAGCTCTGGCCCTAAGTTCGTCATTATTAATTAAGGAAACTTCGATATTAGATATGACATGCTAAAGTTTCCTAACGTAGTTTGTAGTTTGGTTATATTCCTGTGTTCGAGATTTTGAAGGTAGTTTTGGTAAAGGCTTTTGTTAGGTGCGATATATCGGTTAACTCATGTTCGGGTTTAATTTAATTGCAATTGTTTGAAGAATAAGTCCGGATGTGCGTATGATGTATGCGTGCGTCATCATCATCATCACAACTCTTTGTAATGAGCCCACTGCAGGGCATGAGTCTCTCCCCTGGGTGAAGAGGAGGTATAGGCCATAATCCACCAAGCTGGCCCAGTGCTGGGTGGCGGATGCCAGAATTTTTAGGGCGCCTAGTTGGCTTCTGACAAACCCTAACGACTACTGTATATAAGTATACAGCACCCGGGGTCGACTGCTTAACGTGCCCTCCGAAGCACCGAAGTCGTCGTGAGTTATGAATGGTCGGCGGTCACCCATCCAAGTACCGTAGAGTCCCCTTACTTCGCCTGGATTTTTACAGTTTATGCCGTCCTGCCCAAAAAGTTATTATTATTTTTAGCCATGCTCTTAATATTCGCTGGCATTTATATATTATTTTATATCAAGACTAATAAGCAATCTATAGAACCTGCCAGGATGCCTCTAAAACTGTTTTGACCGGTTTAGGCGAAGTAAGGGCACAATTCCTAACTTCGCCTAACAGAGATATTATAAATTCTAGTCTGTGATTATTGTTTATGGCACTTCCCGTTTGCGTTCGCTCCCGAACGGTCGTGTCTGCGGCTGCTCCCGAGTGTTCGTATTGCGCTGCCCTTGTTCCCTCCCCCGCACTCGTGCGGGTCAGGTGCCAAGTTAAGCTCTTTCGGAAAGTTTTCTCTTGTGGAGGCTGTGTGGTGTCGGGGCTAATTCATCTGCCCTTTTCAGGGCGGACCCGACTGCTGCCGGCCGAAGCATCGCTGGTCAGGTGGATACGTAACCGTGACAACTAAGCCTGATCGTCCGCCGTTCACCGGCAATAGGTCCGTACTAGGTCGTTTTCTTTTTCAGCGCAGATTGTGCAGCCGTGTCGCCGTCCAACGGCTTTCAGGTCCTAGTCTAGGACAGTTCTTTTTACAGCTCACTCCATTTGCTGGTTCCGATGGATCCCTCCGAGCCTTCGGCGTCCCCATCCCTTCAAGAACAATTCTCAAAGTTGTTTAATATCCAAAACACTATGGGCATTCGTTTCGAACAGTTATTAACTGTGGTCCACACCTTGGCCGAAAAAGTCAATAGTCTTTCCTCCGTTTCAGCTCCAATTCCTCCGAGCTTCCCGACCGACTCTCCGGCATCGCCAGACCCTTCTGAGCAAGCCGGTAGTATGCTGGTAGACTCTTCTGCGTGCAAACGCAAAACTACCCCGCCGGGTAGTGAATCTGACTCCACTCCCGCTCCAGAATCTCCTGCTCCGTTCACCGAGGTTCGCAAAAAATCCAAGTCGAAGAAGAAGAAGCAAGATGCTTCTTCGACTTTATCTCTATCCGTTTCAGCTGCTCCAGCCGCTATTCCTACTCCGCAAAAAGTCGCACCGGCGTCTGCTCCTGCGCCTTTTGTTTCAGCAATCCCGGCGTCACAGCCTGCGTCGCAATCAGATTCGGCTCCGCCGAAAGTCAAGTCTCCGCCCCCCGTCTTTCTACGGGACAAGAGCCGCTGGACCGAGGTCTCAGCTCTCTGCGGAACGCACTCCCCGAAGATCCAGTATAGTAAGGCATCCAATGTGGGTGACTCTATTAAGGTCGTTGTCTGCTCAATTTCTGATTTCAGGAATTTCACTCGGCTTCTTGCTGACAAGAAGCTCGAGTACCACACTTACGCCCTCCCTGAGGAGCGTAAGATTCGTGCCGTCCTCAGGAACGTGCCGTTCGAGCTCTCGAACGAGCAAATCCAAGAGGACTTGTCTTCTCAAGGCTTCCCCGTCGAATCTGTGCACAAAATGCACAGCCGCCGAGGCAAGCAGTTCCCACTTGCGCTAGTAATCCTAGCGAAGAGCCCGCAAGGGCAGTCCATTTTCAGAGGCAAGCTCATCGTGTGCGGTCTCTCCAACATCCGAGTCGAAGCTCCACACAAACGTGGTTTCCCAGGTCAGTGCCACCGCTGCCAATTGTATGGTCATGCGGCGGCAAATTGTCATGCTTCCCCTAGGTGCGTCAAGTGCCTAGATCCGCATGGGACTAAGGAGTGCTCTCGCACTCCCGAATCGCCCACCGCTCCGTCCTGCGTCTTGTGCGGCCAGTCAGGCCACACAGCAAACTTTCGCGGCTGCCCCAAAGCACCGCGTGCTGCCAGGGCTACCGTGAAGCCCATCGAGAACTGGAGAGAACGACCGCAGCCTAGCTCGGACGCTCCTCCAGTCAGTTCAAAGGTCCCCAAGGCCTTTACTCCTATCGTTTCAGGTCAGCGCAGCCGGGTTGCGACTCAATCGCAACCGGCCGCCAAATCGGCTTCCCAGTGCCAGAACGCAAAAGGGTCTCAAGACCGCATGGCGTTCTGGATCCAGCTCGCTCCCATCGACGAGATCCTGGCTTTCGGCGCCGCTCTCGACGCCAGCCCAGAGGGTTTCAACGGTGCTCTTCCGGTCCTAACCAAGTTCGCTCCCCTTATTAGGAAACTCCAGCAAGCTCAACGTTTCTAAACGTAGTCCTTCCTTCCAGCATTCCTATCTCTGAGTGAGTCTGATCACTCAAGATAATATCTTAGTTTCAGCTTTGTCATTTCTGCTAATCTTAGCTTTGTTTTTCTTACTTTCAGTTCCTTTTGGTGGCAGCCGTCTGGATGCCGCTCACTACGCAGCCTCTCGCTCCAATTGGCTGTCGTTCCGACGATGACTAAGGACCTTAATCAAGGTGAGTCAAAAGGGGGATGTTTAGTGGGTATGCTCAGCCTATCTGAGAGAGTCTCCACACTGTCTGGGCATTCTATTTGCCATTAGCCACTTATGGTTAACAGCTTATAGAATGCCCATTCGTCCGTAATAGGATTCATCCTCCTCCCGCTAAAGCTAGCTTTACTGGTTAAAGCTTTTAGTGGGTGCCAAACGACTTTCCTTGGCGGAAAAAAAGAAAAAAAAAAAATTGTTTATGGCAAGGAGAACTACCTACATATAATATCTCACATTTATTTTGAAATATATTCAGCAGTAAATAAAGTTCATTTCCTTTTGAAATGTAGGGTAGGCGAAGTAAGGTACCAAATTGAAGTTGTCTCCATACATGTAATGTATTTTGCTAAGGGTTGTCAAAATGTCTATATAAAAAAAAAAACAAAAATATAAAATAGAATAATGTATTATGTATTTTTAATACTTCTTCCAAAATGTGGGTAATCTAAAACTTAAATTATAACCATCATAAATTAGACTTCCATAAGAAAACAAAATCACAAAAAATAACAATCATTTATCACACATTTCACATTGAATACCTATAAGGAATTATTATAGTTAAAATTAGTTAAACACAAGACTTGAGTTATAACTCATTTTAACTACAAACTACACTTAAGTAGTTTGTTAAGAATTAACAAAATAATCGACTTTTTTTTTCTTAAACCTAAGTAACTGAAAATAAATTCTTCTTTAAATTAAATCAACTTAGCCAATTCGTAAGAAGAGTAATTTACTGTTTTGCATGCGTTAAACACTTAAGGACTTTTAATATAATATATTAAGAAACAATAAAATGAGTAGGTACAAACATCACCATGATAAACATGGTAAACATGGGTAAGTACCATAATAATAAAGAAAGGGAAGGTACCAATAATAGATATAAAATAATTGAACACAATAATAGGTGTAAAATAACCTTGTTGACAACATTTACGATAATAAATACTTTTTATAATAAGAGGCATTTAATTTTACGGTACCTCTTCGCTCTATTTTTATGTCTGAAAGTACAATTTCTATGTCAGAAAGTGGTACTACAGAAATGTCATCAACTATAGGCCAATTAAAAAAGCCTTTCCCTTTATGTCTCATAAATTTCACGCGAAAAGCAATAGGACTGAGCAGCTCTATAACTTGCCCCACATAGAATTTTGCACGCTTTTCAACCTGAAACTTTACCAATATAAAGGAGTTCACATTAACTTTTTTTTCTGATGGGTCATCGTATGAGTCGTCATTTTCTGAAGTATGATCCTGAAACTCGTCTTCGTCGTTTTCAGACAGCAGGAAGTTTGAGTCATCAGATGGGTCCAACAAAGAAAATCTACTGACATAAGTTCGGTCACTGTCATCTGAGTCATCATTATTTTAAAAAGTTCCATAGAATTGTCTTTAGATGTTCCAGGCAATGAAGAAATATGTATTTGTTTTTGTGGAGTGTTGTATGAAGTATCGAAATTGAACTGCGTTTGTAGCTTTACTGGTGAAGAAGCTTGTTCAAGATTAGTGCGTTTTATTGGTGTCGTGATTATTATGTTTGATGTGACGGTCACATTACTGTGGTTTGTGGATGTTTTTGGTGCTTTCGGCCTTCCTGGTTTATTAGGATTTGTGATTTGAAAGTCAAGATTCACCTGATATTTAAAATCGGCACTTGTTACTGACTTTCCAGCAGGCACATCAAGTTTTTTGCATCGCACTTTTTTTGTTGGATTCGGTGCCCGATTTTCTTTTAAATAATCCAGTAGTGCCCTATCAATGGTATAATTGTTTCTAGATTCAGTGTCCGGTAGTCGTTTTTTAACCTGGTTCGGATCAAATGGGTATATACCAGTGGCCTTGAATGCACTGACTATATTGTGTGCCTTTTTTGTGTTAAGTTCGTCCATTACTTTATTAAGCAAATCCGGGAAATGTGATTTATTGACGCTAGTTTCTGCTGGATTGCGAATCTTGTATTCTGTGAGAACAGTTCGCCAAACCTTTTTTAATGGCCCGAAGTAACAAACGTCTAAAGGTTGAGTGATGTGGGATGAATTCGGAGGTAGAAATACGAAGCGAATGTTATTATCTTCGCATAGTTTGACAATTTTAGGATTAATATGTGACGCTAAATTATCCCCAATAATGACCTTTGGACCCAATTTTGTTCTAGCCCAAGGCAGAATTATTGTTTCAAACCAGTCCTCAAATATCACAGAGTCGAACCATCCAGAAGATGAGCTGTTATATCGGGCACCCTTCGGACCATTTATGGTCCACTGGCTGTATAAATGTTGAGCTCTATAAACAATATACGGTGGTAAAGCATGACCAGCAGCAGTGATGGCAAACATAATTGATATTGAACCTTTGCCGTGATTTAGGACTCTCTCTGGGTATTTTACACCTCTGCGGAATAAGGATCTCTGTGAACCAGGATTATCAGTAAAGTTGGTTTCATCATAATTCAACAAGTTTTCTTTTGGTACTCCATCTAAAGAAGTTCGTAAGTTTGCGAAATATTCAGATATTTCATTTGTATTTTTTTCCGCGCGACTCCGCTTTATGTTCTGAGTAGAACGAATAGTGAGTTCATTTTTGTGTCGTTTTAAGAATGAATATGCCCATTTTCTGCCGGGAAGCTTGTTATCAAACACCATATTCCTGCCATTTGCTTACAAATATTTTTTTACTACAATCCTTAGATCTAAAAAAGTCAAAGGGCTGCCGAAGTCTCCGGCGGCTACTAAAACTCTTACAATGTTATTTTCTTCGTCTTCACTAAGGCGTCTTTTTGCTCCAGGATTCTGTGGATGCTTTTTGTGCAACTTATCTAAAAGAGTTCTGCGCGGAATACCAAAGGCTTTCTCAGCTGCATAAGATGACATTTTCTTGGTTTGCATTAAATCTAAAGCTATTTGTATCATTGACTGATCATGCTTGCTAGTATAATGTCGTTTTATTTTTGCAGGATTAATTTTTGCTCGCCTACCCATTGTACTTGCTGACCTGAAAAAATACTCATACGTAAATAATACACCTACTTACCACAATCTATTAGCCTAGTAGATTAAACAAAACTGACAAATTTCCCCAATGGATAATAAACTCGCATAAAATTTTATATTGCAAAATGTAAAGATAGTTTTCCAGTAGGTAGGTAAATAGTAAACTTAATAAAATATTATTAATATATAATGTTATCCATGAGGGAAGCTCTATGGCCAGGTATGAGACGTTAATAGGCGGATGATGATGATGATGATAATATAATGTAAGTATTATGATTCAAAGTACATATTTAGATTTCATTTTGTAAAAAATATCTCAGGAAAGGTACATGTCGCTATTATAATAAATTATGTGACAACCCTAGGGGTAGGCGAAGTATGGAGCCAATATGGCGTCAACGGTTACCTTTTTGACAAATTGTGATTTAATTAACTAAATACGAAAGATATCTTGTAAACTATTATTTTACATAAAAGACAATTAATTAATTATTCTATTTTAAAATAAAGATGAGTCTTACCTTTCGTAGATTCTCGCCAGTACTTAAAGTTTTTGTCAGGCACAAAAAATCAACCACTTCACTTAGCATACAAATGTCACTTGTTGCTCTAAAAGGTGAAGTTAGCCGCAAGTGGATATGTGTAGTGTTGCCACAGTTAATATTAGCACTTTATTTGGTAGGGTTCGTTCTGTTCGAGTCACGGATTAAAGAAATATTTCGAAGTTTTTAAAATTAGGCGAAGTATGGTTCGACAGGCGAAGTAGGGGGATTCTACGGTACCGACCGCGCCGAACGTTGCTTAACCTGTGATATCGTATGATACACACAGTAACCACGGCGCCACGACGACATCGTTCACATCATCCAAATATTTAAAAAAAAATTACTAAAACCCGACAACTTTTGTTTAAAGGCGTTGGAGGAGTTTGTTTAGCCGGGATCATGGGAAAGTGGCCTCACTTTGAATATATTTTATTATTTTAATGAATCTGTTTTGCAACAATAGGTATAACCAGCAGACAATCAAGACGCTTCCAACGAGACATATCATTTGTCCAATTATAATAACTAGTTTAGAAGTTATGAGAGAACAGATGAACATCCATAGCCATAACCCAACTTTTTGCTTTACCGTACTCGGGTAATGTATTGTAAAAATGATTTGAGAAAAGTTAAAAAAAAACCCAGACAATCACACCAACTACATGGCCCCAAAGTAAGCATAGTTTTTGTTATGGGATACCAAGTAGCGAAACCACAACCATAGGCGTTTGAGGCAGACAGTGTTACCCCATCGCCAAAGTGGTCGTTAAGTTAGTCTGTTTCTTAACCCGTTTCTTCGTATATACGATTTCTAAGGCGATATTACTGGAGTTCTTAATATTTTTTAACATTGATTTTGCACCCATAATTTACACACAAGGTATTTGATAATGTTTTTTTGATACAAAAACAACTATCTATTACCATTGATTTCAAAGTACTTATACCAATATTGAGTACAGTACCGGTGGTTATAGTTTTAACAAGCAGGTCTCATTTTTAATAAAACTTAATAGAAAATATTTAATGATTAATGTTATTTTTATTTTGCACTACTTTGGTCACCCTAAAATTGATAAGCCCAAGCATGGCCAATCGTCAACCTTTAAGATCTGAAAAATATGACGGGTTTAACATAGGCAAAGCATGGTGTTAGGATCCCAAGCATATCTCGATAAGCCTCGTTTTACGATCGCCCTCTATTTATATAGGCTGTGTTTGACATCTTTCTGGTCTGATATAGTTACAAGAAAGTCAAAAATGGAGTAACCTAGACAACTTTATGAGGAGTAAGACTGAAAAATGGTTAACGGGGAACCTAGAAACAAATGTGGACCGCCTCTGACGCTATATGATACTTATAAAAAGTCTAATTTGTACAAAAGACACTGCAAGCATCTTTTACGTTGCATTAATTGCAATGACTGAAAAACCTCCAAAGATTTTATAACTCCTTCTTACGTTTACGTTTATCTTCAGGCGAATTTAGAATACATCTGAAAATATTATTATAAAAGCAATTTCAAAGCGTAGCAGAAACACATTAAATGAAGACAACCTTAAAATGGTTAGCAGACAGTCCTTTAATATTTACAAAGGTATTTGACCCGTACTTGCTTTGATGTTGCCTAGAACAGTAGTCTCAGTTTAGTGAGTTTGTACCTCGGGGCATACTGACAAAAAGAAATGTATACAGACCGTTCACTATAAGATGTCCCCTGCCTGCTGATGTTGGCAGCATTTTGGCAGCAGTGTTACTAATAATATGTGTCCATTTTAACCCCGTAATCTAACTTTGTTTATACCTACCACGAATAAATATATGTTTAATTTTCTGATTTGTAAATAATAAACAACTATAAGACCAGGAAGGTTTTGAATGACGACACAGTTTATTTCATACGAGGGCGAATCAATAAAAAATTAAACAAGAATATTTTATTTTTCTACGTAATCTCCTTCTAATCTAATACACTTAGAATACCGCATCTCCAACTTTCTTATTCCTTCCGCAAAAAAATCATCTTCTCGACTATTAAAAAACTCCTCTGCGGCAGTCATCACCACGTCATCATCGTCAAATTTAGTTCCACAAATATGCTCCTTTAATTTTGGAAATAAGTGAAAATCACTCGGGGCTAAGTCAGGAGAATATGGTGCGTGATCAAGGACTTCGAAGCCAGCACTGCGGATTGCGGTGAGCGCAACTTCCGAACGATGATGTGGAGCGTTATCCTGGAGAAACAACACGCCCAATGACAATTTCCCACGACGTTTTTCTTTAATCGCTTCACGTAATTTCGGGATTAAGTTTGCATAATAGGATCCAGTTATCGTTTGCCCTTTTGGCAAGTAATCAATAAAAAGGATTAATTCACTATCCCAGATAACGAAAACAGCTTGACAAGCAATAGTGCCAACATAACGGCAGGGGACATCTTAAGATCTTAAGATTATCTTAAGTTTGCATATCTAGTCTCCTATATAGAAAAAGAATAAACGGCTGCAAAATTCAGTGGTCGATACACCAAATCAGATTATTAGCCTGAAGTTTCCAAAAAGCAGTTTTCATGATGATTGCTAAACTCTAACACAAAGCTCTTGCAAATGGAGAGCTTTTCAATATTACTTATTTTATAAAGTTTTATCCACCGTCGTCACTGAAGTCCACAAGACCATAATGTCCAATCAATTGCTCTAAATAATAGTGCACGATTATGTCTCTTATCTATCTTTAGATAAAGACGAAAATTCCATAAAATCATATATAAATTGAAAATTTTTCGTCATTATAAAAACATTACTTCTTTGCTATAAAATGCAAGCCCCTACCTACAATTAAAAACAATCACTCACAATCCAAACATTAAAAAACCAACACAAAATCGGAAACAAATGAAATTATAAAGCACAAGTTTAAAAGCAAACAAAAGCAATGACAATGCAAACAAAAACCAAAGTAAACATTAAAAACTCTAACATTGACCGATACTCGTTGATATTCATTAAAAAATCGATGTTCTTTCAACATAACTTCTTTTAAACGGCACTGGTGCTGATAGTCATAAATATTTAAGAATAAGAAAATTGCCAGGTGCGGTCTACCGACATACAGCTGTTGAGTCCCATCGAAATAACCTTCTCCTATTGGTTGATTTAATTCAAAATTATAGGAACACGTCATTTGAAAGTTGCGAGGTGGCAGTGAAAACTGAAAATCGATCATTCGATCCCTGTTTCTTGTTTATAGTGCACGTTGATTACAATAATTATTGCAATAAAAAGATGAAAGTGGTGATTTAGCTTAGACTCGAAGTTTTTGTTGATCTTATTGGAGATACATTAAAAAAAACTATCAAGGTATTCAAAACTCAAAAAATAGTACCAAATTTTTTTTTTATTTGAAATTTGTGTCTTAATAAAATCCTTAATTCTTAGAAGAGATGTAAACTTGGAAAATTAAAGAAAACAAATACGCGAATAATCCGAGACGAACTTATTTATTTAATCTTTCATAAAGCTTATTTCATTTTTTCGTTTACTTGTAATCTCCGCTTTTTAATGAAAAAAAAATCCAATATTCCGTACAAACTAAATATTTCTTCCAAGAATCCAGCGTTTACTCTAAAATATAAATAAGCTTTTTAATTTATTTTCTTTTACAATTTACAAGAAATATACTAATACAAGAAATAATTGAAAATTTTGGCAGCTCCGTTGTGATTATTGAATTTCTTTTAAACGATATTCGATAAAATCTCAATTAAATTATTAATTTCGAATAAAAATACTGTACACTTACAGAATTGAAGTGCTTCAATCACCTTGGTTTTACAACCTCTTAATATTTTATTTTATTCAGGAGGTTAACATCTTTCAATTAAAATCTGGGATAAAAATTTACTGTCGCATCCATGATATATCTTGATATAAGTATTTTTAAAAGTCTTTTGACAATCTTGTAATGTGCTTCTAATATTTCATGTTCTAGATGATGGCCAAAGTGAAAACCCAGGGCCTCGTGTCGGACTTGATGCCCAACATCAAGTTGATGCAGATGGCCGGCCATTTTCTCTTCAACTATCATGATGGTGAGTTATTCACAGCTTACATTGGGGCTACATGATTGGAGTGATAATTTGGGTATAGTTGTTGCGTTTCTTATCACTTTTGTAAATAGTTTGGCTATTTCAAGTGTATTTAAATACTTAAATAGAAGGATGCACTCAACCCTTCCTAGTTTGGTAAAGTTTTTGTCTTTTTGCAATTGGCTGAATGCAGGTAGTCGAATCCTACGAGTTCGATTCTACGAACCTTCAACTGCAGTCAACTTAAGCGCGAGCTAGTGGATTTACCAAGAATTCGAACAAAACGCTTCGATGGTTCCTTTTTGGTACGGATTGCCAAGGAATGGAACAATCTGCCTGCGTCTGTTTTTCCTGACCACTACAGTCCTGGAACTTTTAAGTGTCGAGTGAATAGGTTTCTCGTGGATGGACGTGTAACACCATAGTCTTCATGCGCACTTTCCATCAGGTGGCATGGAAGACAAACGTCCTATCTTTACAATATAAAAAAAAAAAAAAAGCTGGCAATATATTTATTTTATTGAGTTATTACTTTCGTAGGTAAATCTAATCTTAAACAGTTTTTTTTCGCGAATATACAACTCTTCCCACGGGATAACTTCAAGCAGCCTCACTTGAGCAACGAGCCGATAATGGCTCAGACGGGGTCTGTTTTTTTTTATCTATGCTTTTGTGAAGTCGATATGGTGCAGTGGCTCCTGGTCTCATACATAACTTCACGCCTGTATCCCTAATGGACCAGAGGCTATAAAACCATATGATGTCACGTTTGACAAATTTGGAGGTATTATTATGGGTAGGTATTATTATGATGGAGAGAGACTATTGCAGTGACAGGGGGTCAGCATATCGCCCGCAAAAACACCAATAAAACCTCCTTCCCTTAAATTACTTTTACAGTTTGCCCGGGAAGAGAAGCAGTGGCAGAATCTATGTTTTTTTTGCCAGTGCAGCATGGCCCTATTCTCATCATACGATTAAGCAGGTCAAGCTACTTTCATTGCGGATGGTACAAAAATGGGTGACCACTGATCACTTATTTGTCATAACGACTATCGTGTTTCGGAGGGCGCGATATGCCGTCGGGCCTGGCTGCTACTGTAAACTTGATGTCAGAAGCCATTTCGGTGCCCTATAAAGAACAACGCCGGATCCTTAGTTACGTGAAATAATGAGCGTTTAGAAATCTAATCATCACTCATTCTGCGAATTATCAAAACATTGGTTTAAAGTTTGTAACGTTTTTAAAATAAATGAAATTCGTTCAAAAATTGAATTGTAAGTTCCAAAGACATACAAAACATAATATTCAAAATTAAATATCTTTTCGTGTAAAGTTCGTTTACGAGTTTTTGCACTGAGTTACTCAGGAAAGAATTCCGAATAGTCTAATATGTTTTTGTCTGTGAAAGGCCACAAAATAACATCAACTAAAATCATGTATGTAAAATCACGTATGGCATAACTCACAACTTACAAAACAAAATACTAGCTGACCCAAATTAATACAAAAAGGCCCCATAGATATAACACTGGGTGCTCACGAATATATTAAACTACTATTAAACGGACTACAAAGAATACAAGACGGAACTATCGCACAGGAAACTGAATTTGGGTGGATTCTGTCAAGAATCTACAATGATTCCATATCTAAAACTCTGAAAACAAGTACTATGACTATCCGTACAACGGATATTCGACAACGGCACAAATTTTGGGAACCAAAAGAGATTATTAATAATCAGCAACTGTTTGCAAAAAATCGGGCTAGCGGAGACTACTATAAACAAAACACAACGAAAACAACAGAAAATGTGCATTCTAATGTTTTAATGAAAAAAAAGTAGTTTTGTTTGTTAACAACAAAACTAGAAAGGGAAGCCACTGCTCATGGCTACTATGTTTACTAATGCTAATACTTCAAATATTACGCACATCTTCAACTTACACCAAAAAGAACATAAATCCAGGATTCTATGTCGAACATATCGGTTCAACAACTATTATTCGTGAAATATTCAGAATAGAGGCATGTTTTGAGCGAGAAAACTTCAAACAGGAGTCTAAGATTATAAAACACATATTTTCTCAATTCGAACACGCATCAAACACAAGAAACGCATTGTCAACAATTCTTCCATCACCTGAAAGATGAATGATCAAAATTTAAAAAAGGACGTAAATAAAACCAGAAAGAAAAGAGGCTTACTAGGACCATTTCTAACTCCAGTTTTCGGAGTTAATGACGAAGTTTTCAAAAACATTGATCAACTGTATAGACCGCAATCAACAACATTTAAATAACGCTGCAAACCATCAAACCAAGTAATTGATTACATGGAAAACTATAATTATTGGTATTCAAGAAATTACTATAATTATGTTAATATTCAAATAATGCAGACATTTCAAATAGCTCACAATTATATGATAAAGATTAAGGAAAGTTATTCAGGACTACTCTAAATTTTTCTAACACATCCTACAATATATAGCATACTGCCACCTAAGAATGTAAGAGAAATAATCAAGATAGCTAATCAAATACTACTACAATTCTGGGAATCATAAGATTCCACAGAATAATTACTAGAAATACTATCTCACAGTCGGTAGTCAACTACTATAAACACTATGGCTATACGCAGAGTCGGTAGTCAACTACTATAAACACTATGGCTAAACGCACAGTCGGTAGTCAACTACTACAAACACTATATCTATATACACAGACGTTAGTCAAATACTACACAAATACTGGGAATCAGAAAAAAAAATCACAAAGTAATTAATTTAGCAGTTACTTCCAAATCTGTTTAGACTATACTTTACATATTTTTATATTACTAAAATATAACTTACAGAATTCAGGCCGTGAAGAACATGCAATCTTCTTGCATGCAAGCAAATAAGGTCAGTGCAAGTTATTAGAACTATCTCTATTCAAAAAAAATAATCTTATTCTTAGTAAATAAATATCTATTATCACACTTTTAAATTTATATATTTTTAAAATAACTAAAGAGACGTACTAGATAGCTCGCATAGTTTTCTAGAACACATTAGTGATAGCAAAAAATCATTAGATACGGAATTAAGTAACACTATTTGGACACAAATCCGTAAACAAACATACATCACTAATTGTGACTATGCAATTATAGTACATATATACAAACATAACGTCACGCCTTATCCCTCATGGGGTAGGCAGAACACCAGAGGTTACAAGACCATCTGATGTCATGTTTGACAAATTTGGAGGTATTATAAAGATGGAGAGAGACTATTGTAGTGACAGTGGGTCAGCCTATTGCCCACAAAAACGCCTTTAAAACCTCTGTCTCTTAACTGACTTTTACAGCATGCCCGGGAAGAGAAGCAGCTGGCACATTCATATATTATCATTTTATTTACATTAGTTTATGTTCCATACATGATTGAATGGATTGGGGCGGCTGTTCTGCTCCGACATCCTAACCGAGGTCCCCCGGAAGGATTTAGTGGAGTCTACACCATACCAGCCAGAAAGCCTGAGCCATCCATCAGACCGACCAAATAACGCGCCGAGAGCATCGAGCTGTACGAGCTGGAGACACCTGATCCTATGAGACGGCAGATTGTTCAGTGAACATCACGAACAAACACACTGCTGACCTACCTGAGTCAGCGCGCGACCGCGAGCAAAGTTCAGCCGAAAATTATACACGCACACTTGTTAATATCTATAAATGGGTATAATAAAAAAAAAATGTATATAACTTAATATTCTTCTCAAAAAATAAATGTGCAACCAGCAGTCGTTTCCTGGCATCCGCAAGACGAGCAGACCAAGAGGTTCCTGGCATCCGCCAGACGAGCAGACTATGAGGTTCCTGGCACACGCCAGACGAGCAGACGTTATCTTCCAGCTTCCTCTCACTGTGGCCAAGACACCCTTAGCCCCTTAGTCCCTGATCAGTCTTGTGAGTCAACTGCTGAAGCAGATTAAACCAAGAAGAGCAAATACTTATTTAATTTTGACGACCACTTTGGCGATGGGGTAACACGGGTCTGGGCGTTTATCTATATATTTATTTATATTCTAGGTTCCCCCTTAATTAGCTAAATGGTATCCTATATCACAAACTCTGCTTAGTTTTGGGCCATGTAGTTGGTGTGATTGTCTGGGGATTTCATTTTTTTATTTTTATTGATTGTTTTTTTCACAGAACATGCTGGCATGTCAAACTTGCTTCGCAAGGTCTACGCCAGCGCACACGCCATCATGATAACCTTGCACTTCCTCTGCATGGCAGTGAACATGGCCAAGTACGCGGATGAAGTCAACGAACTTACTGCGAACACGATCACGGTTCTGTTCTTCGCTCACACTCTTATCAAGTTGCTGTTCTTTGCTGTTAACTCTAAGAGCTTTTATAGGTGAGTGGTTTAAGTGTTGTGTTTGTATGTATCGTCCGAAAGTTGAGGCATAGAAATCAATAAATATTTCTAACCCACTTTCAGAGCACAAAAAATGGAAATAAACTTAAGCAAAAATACAAATATTATGAACCACTTACCACTTAAAAAAATATTAGTCTTGTTTGTCTGTCCGTTTGTTTAAAATTAAACTCAAAAACGATTAATAAAATAAGAAACATTTATTTCAGAAAACAAAGGTTCCATAGATTAGATTCATTAATAAATAAGTGAAGTTATGGATGAGAATAACATTGAGCGAATTATTAAGAGACGTTAAGGCAAGAAAATAAATATTGTATAAGGTCGCCTTAGAATAGCCCCTGTTGCGATTGCTCATACGTAAGAATAATCAGATCCTGAATAGTTAGTGGAACCTGAAATAGTCGTATAGTTGACGAGCTTTTTTCCGCAACTTCGTACGCGCATAAACATAAAAGTCTTATTGTCCCGACCCCGTGGGAATTTCGGGAATTCCTTTCATAATACAATCAGATACCTATTGAAGAACCTTTATACCAAGTATCACATCCGTGCACTTATGGAAAAAAAATTTTTCATACAAACTAAAACATCGTATATTTCCCATTCCCGTTGGAATTTCGGGAATTCTTTTCATAACACAACCAGACACACATTAAAAAACCTTTACACCAAGTTTCACATCGTTGCACTCAAGGAATAAGATTTTTCATACAAACTAAAAAGTCTTATATTTCCCGTTCCCGTGGGAATTTCGAAAATTCCTTCCTTAGTGCACCCCTACATCCCCTAAAGAATGTATGTTCCAAATTTCAACTCTCTTCGCCCAGTAGTTACGGCTGTACGTTTTCTGTCAGTCACTCAGTCACTCAGTCAGTAACGGAACAGTTTTATATATTGATTGATGGTAGGGGTTCACCTAGCTAGCGATCGCCCTTCATATAAAATCTCTCTCTAAATATCACCGCAGCAGCGGTTATAAGTTTACTTATTTATTTAAGTAAGATACGTCAAAAGATACATATAAAATAATTACAGTTATATAATAAAAATTCTTAAATCTAATACACATATCAATGATATACCTACTCGCATATACAGCATTCGTAGTTAAAACACACACATTACATGGCTATATTGAATTATGAACAAAAAAATACAAAAGAAAAATGAATAATACAATGTCAAAAACGGATTTGATGGATAAAAAGAATGACAAATGTTATTTATGTCAAGAGAAAAGAGGGTTTAAAGTAATAATAGGCTTTAAATTTAAAAGCAATTAAAAAAGGAATGTCAAAGAGGATTATTAGGTCTAAAAATATATTAAATTTAAAATTTAAACATAATAAATAAATGTCAAAATGTTAATTCAATTATTGATTAAAAAATACAAATAATATAATATAAAGTTAATTAGATAAATAGGAATAAATTTTTAGTCCAATAAAAGACTACATTTAGATTAACTTTCAATATAAAAAAAATAATGTCAACAAGTTCAATAATAACATAGAAAATAAAATAAAACAGTGTGAACTAAAACCAACTTTCTAGAGGAAGTAGAAAAAAAATCCGATTTTGAAGGACTTCTTTTTACATTTAAATGTTTTTTTTTTCAACTTCAGCGATACTTAACTTCAGGTGAGATAGAGGTTAAATACGGGTTTACTTACTGACAAAAAAGAAGCCATCGTGGCGCCGTGGTTACTGTATGTATCATACGATATCGTAGGTTAAGCAACGTTCGGCGCGGTCCGTACATGGATGGGTGACCGCCGCGCCGACCATTCATTTCTCTTTTTTTTTTTTTTATAAAATATGGATGGGACGTTTGTCTTCCATGCCACCTGATGTTAAGTGAATATGAAGACTAAGGTGGTACACGTCCATCCACGAGAAACCTATTCACTCGACGCTTAAAAGTACTAGGACTATACTGGACAGGGAAAATAGACGCAGGCAGTTCATTCCAAACCTTGGTGACCCATATCAAAAAGAAACTGTCAAAGCGCTTAGTTCGACTTTTTGGAATATCTACCTCATACGGATGGAAGTTCTGTCTGCGTCTAGTAGTCCGATGGAAAAGGGTGAGGGTTCAATTTGTTCAAACAGAGCACTGGCGCACTCACCAAAATGTATCTTGTAGTACACGGTTAAACACGCAACCTTACGACGTTGCTCTAAGGTCTGCAGTTTTTTGGTTGTAAGGTCGACGTCGTTAATTAGTTTACGGGCTCTTCGGTCAACGGAGTGCAGCGCTTCTAGTTGATATTTGGCAGAACCATCCCAAAGATGACTGCAGTACTCCATGCATGATCGCACTTGAGCTGTGCATAAGTTTTATACTATAAAAAGCTGTGCTTCTTAACTTATACACAGCTCAATACTTAACATCAGGTGAGATAGAGGTTAAACACGGATTTACTTACTGACAAAAATGAAACCGTCGTGGCGCCGTGGTTACTGTATGCATCATACGATATCGTAGGTTAAGCAACGTTCGGTGCGGTCCGTACATGGATGGGTGACCGCCGCGCCGACCATTCATTTCTCACGGCGGCTTCCGTGCTTCGGAGGTCACAATAGGCAATCAGTCCCGGTAGTTGTGTACTTGTAAACAGTAGTCGTAAGGGTTGGTCAAAAGCCATTTCGGCGCCCTGACATCCACCACGAGATTGGTGAATTATGGCCTATACGTCCTCGTCACCCAGGGGTGAGACTCATAGTCTCAATGGCTCTTTGAAGAATTTTCCAAGAAAAACCATTGTTAAAGTTAAGACATTTAGCTGCAGATATTTTCTGAAGCCGTCTGTAAATAGCACGTTATCAGCCGTTCCGTTGTAAAACTTTATATCAATTTATTTACGTTTAAAAAATTAGGTACCTTTGCTACATTAACGTAGAGCGTGTTTTTTCTTTATTTCGTGCTCGTTATCTTCCTTTACAAAAGAATAACGTAATTTTTCCACGGGCAAAATATCTATTATACCTTTAAGAAAATCGAGGAAACATATTTCTTCTAAAAAGGATAAAGAGTTGATGTAGGATTTTGTCAAACTCTTTGTTAAAAGTGTTTTTATTTAATTCTAAACTGGCTATCGTGCGGTTTTACCCGGGTAATCTAAGGATTACGCAAGAATATAAAATTTAATATAATTTTTACCCTCCTCATTTTTGGCATCTGAATTGTAAGTGAAAAAAAGTAATTATGTAATTAATTTTACTGTAAAATTTTGTAAAACGAAATAAATGAATTGGGTTATCAAATGAAAGTTCTTAACGTTTTTTGATTAAGATTATGACTCGTGAGGACAATATTAAACTGACTTGTTGACATTAATTTTCGTTGTGAAGTTACAAGTATATCACGCTGACTTAATAAAGAACAACATATTCATCAACCAACAAACGAGAAAACCCGCCTTTATAATCCGTACAGCAATTATTTTAAATTGAATCCAATATTCATTCATTACCTTTCAAAAGTATTAAGATTTCTGACAATGGTAAAACGAATAAACTCAATTTATCGAAATTAACCAAATAATCCGAAATCAATTTCATTCTTCGTCTTCATTTCAATTTGATTGACAATAAAATGGAGGAATCGCGAAGAAAAGGTACAAAGGAAGGATGTGTTACGAGCTATTTATTGGAATGAAATTCGAGCGGTAGAACCATGAAATATTTTCAAGACGACGACTATAGAAATTTAAGAATCTGTTTATTACATTTCGTGAGGTTTATTCGAGCAGCTTGTGTTGGGATTAAAATAAAAATATAACAGTTCCCTCACGGGTTATTAAGAGAAACGTGCCAATCTAATTTTCTTCCGCTTATAATTTATAATTTTCTTTCTTAATACTTGAGTGAGACAGATTGTATATGATTTAGTCTTATTATTTTAACTGTAAGGCTTTTGTTGATGTGATTTTCGTAAACAATTTTTTTACAAGACTACAGAAGATTTGTAAGAAATAAAGAATAGTATTGTCGGGTCTTTTCTGCCGAAAGGCGAGTTGATTTTGACATACCGAATAATAATAATACTCTTTATTGTACACAAACATGGTAACATAGATTAGACGAAACAATAATTATAATTTACATACAAAGGGCGGCCTTATCGCCGAAACGCGATTCCTGCCAGGCAACCCAGGCAGGTACGACGATATGTACATACTTTTCATTTAAATAATGAATTGAGAATACTAAAACACATTTTTTTGTATTCATACGCATATACATATTTAATATTATAAGTATTGTATAAACAGAGTTTTGAAGTGAGGTTCCGAGTTGTCTTTTGAACAATTTAGACGCTATTTGATACTTTATGATTAATGCCAGTAAAATAATTGCTACTTTGTGCCGTTTTTCTGATTAATAAAATCAATTTTCTTTCGTCCTTTCATTTCTAAATATCCAACGGTTTCTCAAAGATTCCAATTAGTGAGAATCTTTTTCATTCGTAATTGAATACAAACTAAATAATAAATTAATGATCTCTTAAGAGGTTCTAAAGGAACTTCAAAAGTGGCCAATTACCGCAGTCTACAAACTCAATTTAGATAAATTAATTGATATTCTTCGTTTAAATCACAGTATATTTATTTTACATCTCTCATGTTCGGTAAGTAGGTTCTTATTACCTCCAAATGGGGCTTGAAGGTGACTAATTAGCGCTCTAGGGTAATAATCTAGCTAGAAAAGCCCTAGGGCGGTAAGAAATTAAAAAAACACTTCTTTCTTTCAAAAAGTTCGCGTACATCTAACCATAATAATGACAATAGACATCATGCATTCAGCCCAATGACCAAGGAGGTCGCTTTGCTATTCAGCCTTGTCTTCGTGTGAGTATAATAGTCATCAATTTTAAATATCGAAGGGTTCTTACTTGGAAGTTCTTTACTTGATTTGAATAGAAAACACCTGTCCCTAAAATTTTAAAATTGTTCTCACATCATTATAAATTTCAACAAAAAAAAAGTTATATTCTTGTAATACCGGTTTTTTTCTACTTATCTCACAATCGAGATGTAAAGCAGAATAGTTAGCTCGGGTGTAAGCATCAATTACACCCTCGACCTATAGGCTGCAATTGATGCCTTGCAGCCCTTGGCTACTAATCTACTTTTAATAACTATTATACTACTTATAACTGCCATATAAATTTTTGCCCGCGTAGGGATGGCTTACAATGCTCTACCGCTCTTGAATTAGCGTAACGTAAAAGGTGACGAATTGGTGATGTAGAATTAGTGGCATTGGTAGCCACGTGGTGGTAATGCCCATTCAGCATCCGCCTGGCTATCGACCACCCTTCATATAAATTCGCTTTCTAAACTGGCTCGGCTCAATTCGAACCCTGTACTACTCACACTGCAGGTAAACACTGTACCAATGCACGTAAATAACAACTGCTACACAATCAGGTTTACCTTCAGGGATTCCTTTGAAGAGATAAAATGATACCTTGCATCTGGTAGAACATTTTCGGACTTTATGTAGGGTCGCTATGTAATAGTCAATAATATTTTAATAGCAAATTAAGACTGACGAGTGGGCTATAATTACGAAAAAAAAAATTTTTTTATTAAATATTTTTCATAAATTAAAATTTCAAAATTCTTATAAGTGATCAAAATTTAAGTTTGATCTGTACTTTATGACTATACAAAAAGTAATAAAAACATTTTCATCTCATTGCGTGAGGCATAAAATGTAGATTAATCTTACATTTTACTCACAGAGAAGAATTTTGAAATTTTAATTTATGAAAAATATTGAAAAAAAAAATTTTTTTTTTCGAACTTCAGGCTTACTCATCATTCCTAATCTGGTATTAAAATATAATTGACTATTTTATGCGGACCCTGTATATTTTGGCCTATACAGGGTTGATTTGTAGTCACCGGACAATTTTTTTTTTTAAACAATGTGTTACATTTATAGAATCGATTTTTGCAGAAAAAAAGTATTTATGTTTTTTACAAGGAAATCAATATATCCCCTAACATATTAACCAAGGCATGGTCACTCTAAATTACCATTATAATAAAGATGACAACAACTTGTAGTACTACGTCATAGTATTATTAATTAAATGCCGCGTCGTAGTAGCTATGTTCATCAAGAGCGACTATTTTTTTTAAAGTTTGTGGTTCCATATTTCTACTTTTTTGTACTGAGCGACGCTAAAATAAATATGCAGGTACGTTTATGTCGTATCAAAAAAACTAACATTTAAATTTGGCCGGTGACTAAAAATGAACCCTGTATATTTTTAAATAGAGGAATGTATCCTTAAACCGTTTTAAAAGAAAAAATCGTGATATCTCTTTTTATTTAAGTGTGAAACTGTTTAATAAAGCAATATGTACCTACCATCAAACCAATTGAATCATAACCCACAACAAGCTCATTTTGGCAAATCGTCTAAATGCTAGTAGGTCGAAATTCGCTTGAAGATAGGTTTTCTTGGTGACGAACTTGTTATCATTACATTCGAAACTGACATTTAATGAGTACAAAATTCGCACAGTATCTTAAAAGTCATAAGTGCATTATACGCGATAGACCTTACGAGTTTGACAGTTTCAAACGAATTATAAGCAAAATGGGTCATGATTCAGTTGGTTTTATAGTACTTACCAAACGCAGTTTAGAAAGCTTAAATCATAATACTAAGAGTATATCAAACAAAATATCATTGTCAGTATTCATGTCAATGTTACGTCAACATGAATTATCTATCAACCTTGCTCAACCGTCATCCTTCAGTATTATAAGAAATTATTATTTCAGGCATTATCCACTCTGACGGTAATACGAAGTGCAATTATACTTTTTTATTTCCTATTGATATCAAATAGGTAAAGTAAGGTTAGCATAAATTAATTGTCAAAGTGATAATGTCATTGTATTTACAGACAAATTGTTAAATGTAGTGTTTATTAAGATGACAAAAGATAATTTCAACAAAAACTTATGTTACAGCAAAATACATATAACCAGAGATAAAACACAAAGGTATTGAAACAATCAGTTTCATCAATAACGATTTTCAAACTAATATTACACAGAGTACAAAACGAAAATTAGTAAAAAAAAGGCCAGTTTTGCAAGTTCTCATTTTATCAATATTATAATAAACAAAAATTTACATGACAAAATTCCGAAGCACTCAAAACTTCGGCTCAAAGATAACGAAAGATGATTTACGATCATAATGACATTACCATGGAGCGGACCAAGTCTATGTGCAATTTAGTATATTCTAACAGAATAGAATAGACAAATGCACATAAACTTTATATATAATAACAATTTAGTAGACTCTATACAGGGTGTCCCGCTTACCCTATATAATACCTTCTCGGAGGTATTCTATTACCCATAAGGATTCCAGAAAAAATATGAAAAAAAGAAAAATTCAAATTTTTTTTTCAATTTTTGTATGAAAGAAAATGTCGAAATTTATTCAATTCAATCATTTTATTTCGGATCATGTCCATATGTGTTAGTTACAAAAACCTTACTACCTATGTTAGTACTACATGAAATTAAGAACAACAGGAGATAATGAAATAATTAAATCAATTAAATAGTTCTAGGTAAAATACAAATCAATTTATACAAAGAGGTAAATTCAATAGTTATAGATTGCACTGATACAAGTCAAAAAATTGGTAATAATTAAATAAGATTTCAAATAAATTAAATTAATATAGACAAAAAATTTTATAAGCATTATATTTGGTATTGAATAAAAATTAACAATTTTATTAACTACTAAGATAAGGAAAAACGTACATGCCTTCTCATCCAGCTTTCAAGCATCAGTGAGTCCCAGCGGTGGGTCAGCGCGCTCAAGATGCGGTTGGGGCTGTCGCGGGCGCGCAGCAGCAGCGCGGCGCAGCGCTTTCTCATGATAGCGGCGAACCCGGCATAATTTAGATTTTTTCTTTTTTTTTCATATTTTTTCTGTAATCCGTATGGCTAATAGAATATCTCCGAGAAGGTATTATATAGGGTAAGCGGGACACCCTGTATATAAATAACGGAAGAGAGTTTTATTACGATATTTTATCACATTTTTTCTTTTTTCTGTTCTGATTTTTGTGATTTCAGAAATAAATCATATTGGCAAAGATAATCGGTGCAAGTATGGTTATTCTGGGTGCTCAGGTAATATGTGTGAGTGTCTCGCAATCAATGATCCGACTACTCACTTGCCCAGAATGTCCGCACAACTGCACACAAAAAGTCCCAATATACAGGGTTAATTTTAATTATCGCATAACCTCTTGCAGGTAGCTTCTCCACATCAATCCAAACAACATTTATTCTACAATTTTTTAAATTTTAGTTTTTCCATGAAAAAAAAATTATAGCCTCTATTTAGAAGCGTAAATCTACTTACTCTGAACGCGCAGTAAAATATTGCTTCATAATAATAATAGGTACTTCTAACAAAATGTAAAGTAAGGAGCAAAAATTTTTTCGTTTTTATTTTTTGTGTTATTTATCATGATTTGTAAAAAGTCATAAAACAAATGTTGTTGCGATTTCGCCCTCATTTATTCTGATTCTGTGAGAATATAATGAAAATAAATACTATACCTATGTTTTATTTAAGACACAATAATTTAGCTCATTCCCTTTCCCTACTTACTTTTACGTTTATTACATCAGAAATATTATCTCATGAATTGGTTTAATACAACACTGAGTGTAATCAAGTATATCAAAGCGATCAATCTCACAGAAAACCTTTCCAACAAACAAATTAATCTTCTATCTTACTTATGACACCAATGTTTCTTAGTTAGTTTGTTTATCTTTTTCCTACATAACTTTCCTTTTATTCTTTAAGGAAACTTCCAAAAATATATGCCAAAACTACTATACTCCGCCGTACAATTTCAGAACTAGTAAGAAGTAACTTATTACCTTGACTACTGTCTTAGAAATTTATGTAAGAGTACTAGTTTCTTTTGAAAGTTTTTTTAGTAGAAGAAAATAACTTTTAACAAGGTTTATTTATTCAGTTTTGAAGAAGGTTTCAGTGTACGAAACGAAATATTCGGTGTATTTTTTATTTAAGATATTGTTATAACTAGCTGTTACGCGCGGTTTTGCATGCGCAATTCCGAACGGGGAAATATCGAAATAAGAAGTAGCCTATGGCCTATTTCAGGCTGTAGACTATCACTATGCCGAATTTCACCCGAACCCGTTGAGCCGTGATTGAGGAGCAAACGTACATTCAAACTTTTACATTTATAATATTAGTAAGATTACTTCTAAATAATACTATAACTCATAATACGACAAGAACAGTGGGCGGATTTTATGAAGTGGGCACTTAATCTAAAGCATCCTTTCTAAAAGCATTGACCATAGACTACACGAGCCGTGCTTTCACATTAAAAATTAAAAAAAAGTTCAAAAAAAGTTTTATTCATCTTAGGAATTTCACAAAACACTTGATGAAGTCAGTCATCACATACTTCGGCTTTAACTAGTTGTTGATAGTTGTTAAATAAGATATTACAGTAGACCAAGAGACAAAAAAGCCGGCGGGAAAAAACTCTTGGCACTCTTTTTCAGTCAGAATTATCAAATTAATACACATAGGTACAGTACAAATTGACCGTGACATGAAAAAAAAGCAAACACAAGACAGCTGATTGTGAGAGCCAATGACATGCCACAACCAAATTGCTTACATAGCAGATGCAATGAGCTATGGATGCACAATACGAACATGACAAACTGGGACCAGAGTATTTGAACAAAAATGGAATAAAATAGTCATAGTATCATTAGCAAAACGACCTGGCACCGCTAGTAGCACCCGTTCACGAGTTAACGCAAGCACCAGCCATCACCCTCCTCAACCATATTTTAGGGAAGAGGGTGAACCGATACCCGACGCTACCACTAGCCATGCCGCCTGAGGGAGCATGACGTTCTTGCTGTTGTCTCGACAAGAAAATAAGTAAATGGGACAGTCACCATTATGTCATATATATACTGCACAGCCAAGCCGTAAACAAAATTATTAAGTAATTAGAAACTTTTAGAAATATCCTGTTGTGCTTAATCCCATGCCCTTTTATCATCTAAGTAATCTTTAGTTTTATAATAAGCTTTTCGAGATAGAGTGTTTTTAACGATTGATTTAAATTTATTGAATGGCAGGGATTGAATTGACTTCGGAATTTTGTTATATATACGTATTGACATTCCAATAAATGATTTGCTGCTTTTAGCCAGCCTTAATTTAGGAAACGCTAACTTATGGTCGTTCCTAGTCCTTACAGAGTAATTTGTATCATGATTATCTTTCCTAGTTTTAAATTTATTACTATTCTTATAAATTTACAAAATGTTTTCATAAATATATTGTGATGCAAGGGTCAAGATACCAATCTCTTTAAACTTTTCTCGAAGAGATTCTCTGTTTCCAAGTTTATACATTCCACGAATAGCCCTTTTCTGCAGTGTAAATATCGTGTCAATATCTGCGGCATTGCCCCAAAGTAGGATGCCATAGGACATTATACTATGAAAATAACTAAAATATACCAGCTTCGCTGTATTAACATCAGTCAATGAGCGAATTTTCTTTACCGCGAACGCTGCAGAACTAAGTCTACTCGCTAGTTGTGAGATATGGGCGCCCCATTGCAATTTAGAATCTAAGGTAATTCCAAGAAAAACAGAGTTATCTACTAGATTCTAACTGTTCCCATTAAGCCGCAGATCAGACTCAACTTGTTTTACATTTGGTGCAGGGAATTTTATACATTTAGTTTTTTTATCATTGAACGCTAGATTATTTATATTGAACCACTGAACAACATTTGCGAGAGCATTGTTTACATCGTCGTAGTTTATTTTCTGTCTTATCATTTTAAAAATTAATGATGTGTCGTCAGCAAACAGTACAATCTCATGATTATTGCCTAGTAGATCATTTATATAGACTAGAAACAAAAATGGGCCCAGAATTGATCCTTGAGGCACTCCCATTCTCACAACCGACCCAGCCGACCTTTTCCAGTTAACCTCAACCTTCTGAATTCTATCACTTAGATATGAATTTAAAAGTTTGAGGTCAGTGCCTTTGATGCCGTAGTGGTGGAGTTTCCTGATGAGAGTGTCATGCTGAACACAGTCAAATGCCTTAGATAGGTCACAAAATACACCTAGGGCATCCTCCGACCTCTCCCAGGCACCAGTGATTATTTCAAATAGTTCAACACCAGCATCAGTTGTTGAACGGCCCTTTGTAAATCCAAATTGTTTATTATGAAGTAAATTGTTATAGGTGAAATGGGCCAAGAGTTGATTAAGAATAATTTAAAAAAAATTTTTACTACAAGTAGTTAGAATTGAAATTGGTCTAAAATTAGTAGGGTCTGTAGTGTTACCCGACTTAAATAAAGTTATAACCTTACTATGCTTCATTAAATCAGGAAACTCCTCACTAATAATACAGTTGTTAAATATTTCAACAAGGCAAGGAGCTATTACATCTATAATAAAATTTAATATTTCAACAGATATGCCCCAGAGATCAGTTGTCTTTTTAATATCAATTGTCCTAAAAAATTTTAATAATATCCCCGGTGTCTATGGGTTGGAACTTGAAAGACACCTTGCACTCACTCACATGATTTTTGAGCAATGATTCAGCTGCCACAGGTGATGAGCTTAATGATTTAGTAGTTGAAACTGGAATGTCAGCAAAACAGCTCTCAAATGCTGTCGCAACATTTTCATCTGCTTTAATTATTGTATTGTCAATAAAAAGCTTAAACTCACTATTGCGATTCTTTACTTTCTCAGTTTCCTGTTTACTGTTTTATTACTGTTTTATATTGGTCCTTGTAGTTGTACACAGCAGCAAGGAACCTACGTTATACAAGGTGTGCCTGTTGATTTCCCATAACTTTCAAGGTTTTGTTCTTCACTAAAAAACAATACTTTTTGCCGAAGAATATGTGGTTCAAAAGTGCATAGTTTCCAAGATATTATCAATCTTAAAATAATGATTTCATAAATTATCACCCTTGTAAAATCTCTTTATAACATGAAATCAATAGACGCGTGTCACTGAAGCCATACAAAAAATAACAAAATCATTTCAAACGTTGAGGAACGTTGCATACAATGTACAACGCAAAGCGTTGCGAACTGTACCTGTAAAAAAGGGATACAAAATGCCACGTTGTCATAATTCGCATTAAAGGTGTTTTACATAAGATGTTTTGATTTAATTGAATTATTTTGTATGAAAAATAAAAACAAAAAAAAATTAAATAGAAAAATTATTCACATGTTATTTGATGCTATTACGTGGTTCCATTAATACCCTAGAGTTATTGGAAATCAACAGGAACACCTGGTATACTATCATTGAATTATATGAGGTATTTATGCCAAAATGGACGTAGTATCTGCAAATTACTATACAATAATAGGTTGGGGAAAAAGTCTTTTCGCATTATAGTATGTATGAACTTTTAATAAAATCTCTTGGGCTATAGTATTTGTATCTGGCTGGTTTTGGGTATCATTGAAAGTTAAAATTTTAAAGAACATAATTCCGAATTCAAATTAGGTAAATGTGTGGTTTTTATTTGTTTTTCGTACTGTCAAGATGAATGAATCTAATGAAGAATATCGATACATTTTAAAATTTTACTACAAAAAAGGTAAAAATGCAACGCAAGCCGCGAAAAAAATTTGCGATGTTTATGGACCTAGTGCAGTGTCTGTGAGAGTAGCACAAATTTGGTTTAAGCGTTTTCAATCCGGAAATTTTGATGTCAAAGATGCACCTCCCTCTGGTCGCCCTATTACGGATAAAATGGATGCCATTTATGAAAAAGTGGAGCAAGATCGACATATCAGTAGTTACGACGTAGATGAAGAACTGGGAATTGACCACAAAACAGTTTTGGCGCATTTGAAAAAAGCTGGGTACACAAAAATGCTCGATATTTGGGTACCTTACGAGCTCACTGAAAGAAACCTAATGAACCGTGTACTCATTTGTGATTCTTTATTATGACGTAACGAAACCGAATCATTTTTGAAGAAGCTGATAACTGGTGATGAAAAGTGGAGCACGTGCGACAAGAACGTGCGAAAAAGGTCGTGGTCAAAGGCCGGTCAGGTTTCACAGACTGTGGCGAAACCCGGGTTAACTCGCAATAAGGTGATGTTGTGTGTGTGGTGGGATTGGAAGGGCATTATTCATTATAAGCTGTTACCACCAGGCAAAACTATCGATTCTGAACTCTACTGCGAACAACTTATGAGATTAAAACAAGAAGTTGAGAGAAAGCGGCCAGAATTGATCAACAGAAGGGGTGTGGTGTTTCATCATGATAACGCTAGACCTCACACATCTATAGCCACCCAGCAAAAATTAAGAGAGTTTGGCTGGGAGGTGTTAATGCATCCGCCGTATAGTCCTGACCTTGCACCTTCAGATTTCCACCTGTTTCGGTCTCTTCAGAATTCTTTAGGCAGTGTTAGGTTAACATCACGAGAGGACTGCCAAATCCACTTGTCGCGGTATTTTGATGAGAGGTCCCAAAATTTTTATAGCAATGGGATCATGTCCCTACCTACAAGATGGCAAAACATACATACTTTAGTTAAATGTCAATGAACTATATTACAAAATGTTTTGTATTTATTTGTATGTTTGTAAAAAATGCGAAGCAACTTTTTCCCCAACCCAATATGTTAGTCCGCGGTACCAAGGGTAGATTAATCATTTATCTATGTCTCAAAATATGCTTGAGAAAAAACATTAATAAAGTAATATAACAGTTATATTCTAACTCAGACGTTTAACTGCTAAGCCATTTTTGCTTTGTTTACGCGCTGAAATAATTGCACATAATTTGTTATTCGATTTACAAAGGAAACACTAGGTATAGGTCACCTGTTTAACAAAACGAAATGTGTGACATAATTGGACAACACTGTGTGGTTATCATATAAAAAACTTCTTCCATGATAGACTGGGAGCAAAAGAAAACATAGAATGTGCCAGTTGCTTCTCTTCCCGGGCATACTGTTATGTACAAGTCAGTTATGAAACAGAGATTTTATTGGCGTTTTTGTGCGTTAACTCTTTATAACTACAATAGTCTCTCTACATCACTACACATAATACCTAAAAATTGATTAAGAAAATAACGAATGGAGAGCATTAAAAAACCGACTTCACGTCAAAACTTTCGGTGAATTATAACGTCGTCAAGGTAAACATTCTCCGAATACAGACATTTTTGAAATTTGACATGAAGTGCTCAATCGATTTCGATGTCATTTATTTGGGACCACCTCTGAAGTATCCTTTACCATTTGAAACCAAAATATTCAAAATCAATGATTCTTTTTTATATTGCATAGCCTCTATCGCGGGCCTTGAGCGTGGGGACTGAATCTAGAAATTCCGTAACGAAAAAAACCTAACACCCCCCATACTTTGATTTCATAGCTTTACATGCGGGATTTAATAGACAATCAGCGCCATCTACTAGGAACTTGTGGAACTTCACATTAGATCAAACATTACTGCATTAATAAAATAAATAAATAATTATAATTGCATAAGTTAATAAAAAATGCTATGCAATAGCTTCACCGTGGCAGTCTCCGAGAGCCACACGTCTTTTTTTATATTTATTTAAAAAGCTATACACCTATAAGGTTAAGACAGCTTTTTTTTTAAAAATAATTTGACAATAGAAAAAACTTAGGTAGACATCATTTGTTTCCTTAACTCTAGAGATTGTATATAAAAATAAATAACTCGTTGGCTATTCTCATTCGTGAATTTGGAACTTAATACACATTGAAACAAAAACATAATATCTTGTTTATGACATTTTGTATCTACTAACAATTTATTTCCTAATGACTCATTATTTTTACATTCTATAAAATCATGGAAAAGATCCTATTTTGTATGACAAAAAACACATTTGGGACTTTCAGTTTTGCGCATTAGGTAACCAAAATTGTTCAATGGAACATGACCCGAACGTAGTCTAAAACAATTAACTAGTTCTTTTCGTGTCATAAAAAAAACTGTCCAAAAAATCGTGTAACAAAAATCCAAAAAAAGCATACACACGAATTCAGAATCCTTGTGGACGTCGTCGTCGGTTGAAACGATAATTTCTGTTTTACATTTTGTATGATAGTTTTTGGAAAAAAGTAGTGTTGTAATTTTTTCCTGAATTCTGTTTCTTTTTCATTTATTATTCTGAACAAAAAATACGTTCTGAAGGATTTTTTGCTGAGACGAAACGTATAATTTTGAAACTGTAAACTGTTATGCATATCGAAGTTTCGTTGAAAATATTAAGTTGTCTGGTAGAGATCGCTCTAGAGCGATAAGACCACCTTTTGTACATTGTTATCCTTTGATGTTTATCTTTATTTTTTATAAACAATAAAAAGTAGTAAATAAATAAATAAAATCACTGTAAAACATTTCTATTTTTATAACTCAACCTAAAGATTATCAAATATTCCAAACCTCTGATATTTCTAATAACAAATTTTCATTATGTTACCTTATAAAAACCTGGGTCCTTTGATATATGACCGAGTTTCTTTTACCTTTTATTCAAAAAAGGTTAAGGACGAAATAACTGTCTTTAATTCTGATTCCCTAAATTTTTCGTGGAAAAAATTGGTCCCGAAAATTTCCAGATGCCTCTTGTACGAAAAGAGAAGAAAATTGGTTATCTAGTTTTTTTCATATATCTTTTAATACATAAAAATGTGTTATTCAACTTTTTTTAACTTACGACAATGTTGAAAACCCAATAGTCCCTACATAAAAGCACGGTAATATCCCGTTGTTAAAGTAAATTTTAATATACTTACATATAAAGCATAATATGCTATATATACATATTATGTATCTACCTACATAAAAACGAATGCATATAGCTACCATAAAAAAATACAACTTTGGCATTACGAGTATTAACAATATAAGTATTACAAATTAAAATAAACGGATCTTCTTCGAAAAACATATGAGCCATCCTATACAAAAAAATCTATTGACGTCTTTAAAATAAAATAGTTTTCATCAACTAAGAACACTTTTAAAGATTGCGTACTCTAGCCATTCTAACACTTCGCAATGAATAATGCCCTGTCCGAAACATGTTGAATAGAAGCACCATCAAGGAAGGAAAGAGATAAACGACATTGCGTTGAAGTATTGTTACTACGAAGCTATAGAGTAGATTGCAGGCAGAGATTACGTAACATTATTTTCTTTTAAAATACAATGGTTTGTAAGAAGTCGCCAATAGTTTTTGTTAATATTTTTCGGTCTTTTTAAATCGATGACCATAACTCACCATACCCATGTATGGTCAAACATATCAAAATCACCTGATTGATCAATATATTACCTACGCTTGATTTTATTGTCCATTGATAGAAAGCAAAAATGTCACTCACAGGCTTATGAAGGTACTGGGTCTTCATGAAAATAACCAGCACACATAATTATAATTTTATCAGAAATAATGTATGATATCAGTATGTGGTCGCTAGCTAGGCGATTCCTAGAGAAGTCCACTTGTATTAGTTACCTTCTTGTCTGATCCTACTCTTGAAATGAAATGAAATGAAAATTTTGGAAATGAAAATGATTTTTTTTTTTATTTACCTTTTTGTAATAATAATGTTACTTATAATGATGCTGTGTATCGCATGTGCAGATCCTATATTGAAAATTGGAAAAGTATTGATATCTATGCTCAAAACCTAAATTCTTTTAAAAAATTCAAATATGTAAAAATGTTTTTGTTCCTTTTTTATTTGTTTCAGTCGCAAGCTAATTGAATTGGTATTTTAGTTTTTTTTTATTTTATTTAAAGTTATTTTTAGTTTTAAGTAAATATTATTGTGTGTGCCTACTAGATTAAAATTATATTACTTAAATGCTGTGCATAACAATTATTGGGGTGCAATTTAGAAAGTGTACTATTAAAATGTAAAGTGCTATTTATTAAGATTGTACTCCGTTGTGCCTTTAAATAAATAAATAAGACCATCGAATGGCCGCTTAATGACGTCACAGTTTTGTACTTCGGCTTTAACAAGGTGTTGATAGTTATTGAATAAGATATTACAGTAAACCAAGAGACAAAAAAAGCCGGCGGAAAAAACTCTTGGAGCTCTTTTTCAGTCAGGATTATACGAATTAATACAAATAGGTACATACAGTACAAATTGATCACTTGTTTCATTTTTACAGACATAACTTTATCGTTGTCTCTAATATTTCCCAGGACTTTGGCAGTTTGGAACCAGTCAAACAGTCATCCATTATTCACGGAGTCAGACGCTCGATACCATCAACTGGCGCTCAACAAGATGAGGAAGCTCCTCTACTTCATATGTGGTGTGACCGCGATGGCTGTAGTCAGTAAGTGAAACAGGACTGTTTTTAAATAATTATAGCAGTCATCATCATCACAACTCTTTGTAATCAGCCCACTGCAGTGCTATGGGTCTCTACCCTAGGTTACGATTAGGTTTAGGCCCTAAGCAAACAAGATGGCCTAGTGCAGGTTGGTTACTTAAACAATTATTACTCTTATTAGCATACTACGTAGCCTGAAACGACAATCATTTTATTCTTGATTCTACAGACAAACTATCGTCTTAAACAGTATTTAATAACAAGTATTAGTATTTGATATAGAACTTTTACTTTAAAGAATATCTACAGCATCGCATATCCTTGTGTCAGTAAGGCGTAGATACGAGTATATTGGTTAGTCGTGAATGAGTTATAATTAAACTGTTCTAGACATGTAAAAATATAAATATCATAACTAAGTATTGTTTTGTGATCTAAAAGCGCTGACTACTGCTGTTATTGCTTCGTATATTTTTTTACGTGTTGTTCTTCAGAAACCAAGGAAAAATAGAATATTTTAATATAATATGCTACAATTAACTATAATATACCACACCCCCGAGCGACTGTTAATAGATATTTCCAGAAATAAGCTGAAATTTCGCTGAAAATGCCTACCTATTTTAATCTTGGTATTCTCGTGCAATTGGGATTTACAAAGGAAATATCCTGGAAAACAGTTGCATAAGCGCAAAATGAAGAGACAAGACTAAATCAAATTTAATCCAAATAAATCCGCAGTGCACTAGTCATAATTGTTCTGAGAATCCTAAACGTTTATCTAACTCCTCTGTTAAAACGTAACAAAGTGAATCACGTTGGCCCTCATCGCCGTATATCTCTCTAACAAAATACTTGTACAGATATAAACCCTGTGACGTGTAGGTACTTTACTCGTATGCTACGTGAGAATGTTTGAGTGTGGAATGCCTTCGACGTTTATGTTAAAGGTTCTTGGGAAACACTTCAGGGAATATGTGTGTCAATGGGATATTATCTTACTTGTTGGTTCATAATTTTACGTTGGTTATGTAAAGATGTTTTCATTTCTCATACTCGGAAAGTAGTCTATGTTTGATCCAAGTATCGGTCTGAAAATGCTTTATCCGACCCGCGGGTCGGAATGTTTCATACAAATTCATTCTGAACCAAGGGCCGGAATGGATTTCAAAAATAGAACTAATACATTTCTTGTGAAGCCAGCTGTCAAAAATTTAGATTTTTTTATGTTTTTTTTTTTATTTTAGAAGTCAAGTTAAATTAAGTAATTTAAAAAAATATATTCGTCTATATTTTGTCACTATCATTAAAAAAATATATAAATATATAATTTTCTTAATTAAATATAATTATTTTAATACATAGGGTTGTTTTATGTAAAAAATGATATCTATAGGTACCTACATAGAAATATGTCACCGATTTATATGTGAATAAAAATGTCACTTTAAACTTTACGAATTGTTCGAACTTTTCCATTAATTTTAAATAAATATTTAAGAAAAATGTTTTTTTTTTTACTTTCCTTATATTCGAAATGAAAAGTAGAGTGTTCCCCGCGGCTGGATGACATCAATTCATACTCGGATTATATCTAACACGCGCCTAAACACCTCGTATGGGAATTGATGTCCTCCGACCCTAGTTTAACAATCTACTATTGTATTTTAAATGTTCGTTAGAGGGAAGGTTAATTATAAGAAAGTGATGTTTATGGATATTTAGAGGTATAACTTAATAATTTAGGAATACATAGTAGGAAGGGAATTGAAATCTAATAGCTTAGGGTTAGGTTCGGTAGGCACAGAGTCAATGTTAATCTTACTGGTTTGGTCTTATGAAATTGTTATTACCGAATACCTCCTGATATATTATTTAAATATAGGTAAGTTAAATATTTTTATTCTTTTTATTTATTTAACAATTTATTTACACAGGATAAAAGACAATTGAGAATAAAAATAGAATAAAGTTACAAGGGTCAGCTTATTTTTAAAGTTTCTTCCAGCAGACTGAGACTGGAGAGTTTGGTTACGTATATTAGAGAGTGTGTACGTATATTTATAAATCGTTGAAATTACTTTTACTATTATATTAAAATATATGTTTAAAAACCTTTATAACAAATTTTACAGACGAATACATGCATAAGATATATAATATACACCTACATATTTTAACATACAGTGATCTCTTACTCTAGGAAGGTAGGAAGGGGTGAGCGGTATTTTCCGCAAAACCAAAACAAATGCAAAAAAAACTCAAGTTAAGAAGTTTTATGGACTAAAAGTAGTTACGTTTCTAAAAATGCCTACCCATAAAACTAACTACTTTTCCTACTCTTTTACTGTCCATGCAGTCAGATTGTGGAATGCGCTGCCTTACGATATCCGTGAGTCAATATCTGTTTTCAAGAAAAAAGTACGAGAGCACTTTTTTTCTCAACTATAATTAGACATTGATTACCCACACAAGATTCATTTTCATGTGGTTATATATTATATATTGTCTATATATAAGTATATATTATCTGTTATATATTCATCTATGTTTATGTATAGTATTTTATTGTGTTTAAATATATATATTAAGTTATGTATATAATATAATAATATTATTTATGTTTGTTATATTTAGTGTACATACTGAAATTGTATTTTTTATCAAATTCTCCATTCTTCAGGTCTGCTGGAAGATATTTCTATAGAAATAAGCTGTACCTTTGTACAAATCTTTTTTGCTAAGTTTAATAAATGTATTTTTTTTATAAGTGTGTACATAAATTGTGAAATAAATAAATAAATAAACCTGATAATCAGGTAATAGTCAAATATAAATAAAATTCTTATTACGTAGGTACCTCAAATGCCTTAATCTTACTCTCATGTCTATAAGACATTAATCAATAATTACGAGTGTTTGTTTAATTGGTTTTATAAAGAGAATATCAAGTTCAACATGCAAAAGAGAGGAATCACAAGAAAGATAATAAACTGTTTTTAAGATTTTTGCATTTCAAATGCTCAATTATTCTTAAATAAATGAAAAATGTGATAAATAAAAATTACCCGACCAGGCCCCGGTAGCTCAGTTGGAAGAGCACTCGTCCGGCAAACGAGAGGTCCCAGTTTCTAATCCTGGTCGGGTAATTTTTATTTATCACATTAAGAATAATTGAGCATTTTAAATGCAAAAAACTTAAACACATTATTAAAACATTGCAATGCTTCACTTTAACTGGGATTCACAATTTCTGTAAAGAAATTGATCTCGGGTCTTAGCTGCAAAGCTTATACCATAAGATGGAGCTACGTTAGCAATATAACGTAAAAACAAAAATGTGTTAAGTAATTTCGAGGCGTAGCGCCAGGCCCCGGTAGCTCAGTTGGAAGAGCACTCGTCCGGCAAACGAGAGGTCCCAGGTTCGAATCCTGGTCGGGTAATTTTTATTTATCACATTTTTCATTTATTTAAGATAATAAACTGTTTCGTAAAACATTTTCTAATTATCCTTTTTCTCCAAGGCTGGATAACAATCACGTTCTTCGGAGAATCCGTGCGCATGATCACTAACAAGGAGACCAATGAGACGCTGACAGAACCAGCCCCTAGGCTGCCGCTGAAGGCCTGGTACCCATTCGACGCCATGAGCGGGACTATGTACATCATGGCCTTTGTTATACAGGTTTGTCTTACTATGTATTTTATTTAAAAGAAATAGAATCAAAAGTCAAAGTCAAAGTCAAAATCTTCTTTATTTCGTAAGTATTTCAATACATTTGAAATAAGTCAAACAATTTATAAATTGAACTGAATCTACCAACACTTCGGAAAGTCGATCTGTTCAGAAAAAGTGGCAAGAAACTCAACAGCACGTCAGAATAAGTAATAGTAGGTACCGGTACAGAAGAATTACTCCGCAAGAAGATCTAAATAAATTCGAGTCTTGCTACGACGCGATACGGTGGAATTCAGCTCGCACAGCATTACATACCTCCAAATTTATATACCTAGAAGTTTTGACTCTTTCTATCGCATGCCTCTTATCTTTTCTTACGCTGTTAGGGTTGCTGCCTAGTGAATAATTAATCTCCTTATTTGTAATTAAGTATCTACCGATGTAGGTATTACTGTTATTCTACCTTTGTAAAAAATATTATTTCAACTTACCTAAAGTACAAAATGAAAAAAAGTTACGACGAATAATTAGTAATACTACCTATGTTTTGTTTACTAAATTTATCATAATCAAATCTAAACATAATCTAATTGAATTTGTTCCTTTTTATGTCCATTTTTAAATACTATTTGCGACCTCGATCATAGAGTTACTGTGAGTACGTTTAGGTAGGTAGGTATCTACAACGTCCCGACGACGGGCGTGCGCGTGACTGACACACGACCCATTCGAAATACGCCGGCGCGGCGTAGCGCTTCGCTGTAGGTAAATAACGAATGTACCGCGCGGAGTGAGCCAGGCCTGACAGCACTCATCTTTTAAAAATACACAATAATAATTAACCACCAGGGAATCTCATCTTCTTGCATCTGGATATCTTATAGCAAAACTTTTTATATAGGTAACACTTATCCTTAAATCTATCGAAGGATCTATCTAAGATCTATATTAAATATTTTGGAATTTTATTATAAAATAAAGCGTACATTGACCCATGAACGAGTTGGTGATCTTATGGAGTTTTTTATTTTTATTGATTCATAAGTTTTTACAAAATTTATAGGAATGTCTTATTTCTATCTTATAATCTATCTTAGATTTGTCTAGACAGTATTATCTCGGTATAAATATACAATACTAGGTAACAAACAGCAAACATACCGGAGTATTTTTTTTTTAATTACTTATAACTTGGTTTAAAGATAAAGAAGCCTACTAGTATAAAATTAACTTAATATTAGCTTTATAACATTTTCTTTTATATCAATCAATAGCAGGAGTATATTATTTTATAACACGGTATTATAACAAAACATAAAAAGTGATCGCCCTTTTTTACCTACATACGGCTAACGCGTTAAGGCGTATTCTCGCCCATACTAATTTCTTTTATCAAATATGGGCGAACAGAGCGTTATTTTACTCTGGAATGCTTGCATTAGCAATTATTTCTATATTTAGTTACAGCAAAATTACTTTTAAAATAAAAAATCTGACAAGAAATAGCTTAACTGAAGTATTAAATTTTGTTCAAATGTGTCAATGTATGGGTGGACGGTGACAGTGTAGTACGTTAACAGGATGTTTAAGTGTGTGTGCGTTCATTGAAGCTACGTTGCGTGTTTGGCGTTTGCTGAAAATGCGACGTTGCCGCTCAGGTCAGGCAACCTATGTATTTTGTCGCTCAGAACTTTGGAATACTTCGGATTTCAGCGCACGAGATCTCCACGCCCGCGCCCCGCTCCGCGCCGATTTCATTCAGTCGAAAGATTTGTTTTGATACTATCTTTTGTTGCGCGTAGACCGACCATGAGTCTAAGGTCGTGGGTTCGATCCTGCTCGCGTAATTTTTTTTTATTACATTTTTTTTTATTTTGTATCAATCTTTACCATGCATCTATCTTTACATACATATGTATATATAAAACAGTAAACAATAACGTGTGAACATGAAATATTTTTACAAAAAAAATATGTAAGGTTATTAAGAAATGAAAAAAAAAGTAAGAATTTGAAAGAAAAAAATGTCTTTTTGTGTCTGTCTGTTTGTTGTTCTATTCTGCTGACATCTGTGGCTGACATATAATATTATAATAAATCCGAAAGATAGTTGGTATGTAGTAGAAAAGTTTACTATGTTGATAGGGCTAAATCATTAATGTCAAAATGTTGTGTGAAAATCAAAATGTTGTGTGAGTGTCAGAAATATTTATTTATTTATTTATTTATTAATAAATAAAGCTTCTTGCTAGATTTAATGTAGGTAGTGTACATACAGAGATATATTATAAAAAAGTTAAACGTAAAATAATGGAACTCAATATCGTTTAGGTTTTCTTTATTAATCGTTTCTGCCTCTTGGAAGTCAGAACCCGTAGAATTCTTCAGAATAAAAAGTGGTGTATGTGTCAAAACTCAACACAGGACTTTATGAACTACCATACCAAATTACATTAAAATTGGCTAAGCCGTTTGACCGTGAAAAACAGCCAAACATATAGGTTACTAAACATATTAGGTATACACTGATCATGGCTAGGCGGATGGATTTTTGCTACTCTTTCACGCAAAAACTACCGAATGGATTTTTATGAAACTTTACAGTAATATAGCTTTACCTAGAATGTGACTTTGTAATGTATTGGTTAGGTGTTATACCTACATATTATATGGGGGAAGATTCTAAATGTTTATTTTTTTAGATAGGACCTTGGAGAAGAAAATTACCTTTTCGAAATACTAATTCAATGCAGACGAAGTCGCAGGCACCATCTATGTAATAAACCTACCTACATATAAACCTACTCTTATACATACCCCCATAAGGCTGCAAACTGGACGGCAGCGACAGCGACAGCGAGAGCGGCAGCGGTGCGGGCAGCGACGCGAGCAGCGATTTCCGTGACACGATAGAAAGTATTGAGTTTGTATGAAACCGCGACAAATCGCTCGAGCGCCCGCTGGCGTCGAGAACGGCCTAGCAGGGCTAGCAACCATCGATAAATAGTCGAATCGACAAGATAAATATTATTTTGCTATTTTATCCTATTATCTATACTAATTTGTTTATAGTACTTTTTATTTCCTTATTTTTAATTATTTCTCAAAAACTTACAAAAGCAAAACTTGTACGTTATATTCTGTATATTACTTGTATATATTAAGCTCTCCAGCTATAATTATAAAATGTAAATCCGTCATTGGACGTAAGTTTATTGTCAATCATGTACATTATTCAAATATACTTAAGGTCTGTGGATTTTGTTAATGATAATAAATAATAATTTATAAAGCTGAAGAGTTTGTTTTTTTGTTTGTTTGATTGTTTGTTTGAACGCGCTAATCTCAGAATCTACAAGTGGGATTTGAAAAATTCTTTTTGCATTTGATAGCCTGACTCTTGAGGAAGGTTATAGGCTATATTCTATCCCGAAATTCCCACGGGATCAAAAGTTACGCAAGTAAAACTGCGCGCGGTGGCTAGAGTAAGCTAATATGCGCACTATAATAGATAGAATTACTCGATTTGATACCATGATACAGAACCAAATATGTCATAGTCTTAATAAATTACTAACACAAAATACCATATTCTAAGAAAATATCGATAAAAGGCCTGATTTATCATTGTCGACGGTAGCGTGCTAGCACCGCAGATTCCCCGCGTCGCGTCGCTGCCCGCGCCGCTGTCGCTCTCGCTGTCGCAGCCGTCCTGTTTGCAGCCTAACTTTTACCCAGTGTGCCTTTCGTAGGGTATTCCTGTTTGGTATATACTTTTTGTAGGTTACTTTTTCTATTTTATTTTTTGTAGGTCTTTTTCACAAAACCTAGGTGAAACTGCGAATGACAGCTTTGTTGTAACAGTTTTTGAAATAACTCTTTCTGTTTATCTATCAGTAACGCTTTCACAGCTAAACAACTGAATCGATTTCGACTTTGAAGTTCAAGGACGATATTATAATATTATTTATCCAACTCCCATAACCGATATTCACGCGGACGAAGTAAAAATCGGTCCAGCAGACAAAAATTTAAAAAAAAATTGTTTTGTTTATATGTTTTATTTGTAGGTATAGATAAAGATAATCTATTATAAGATTATTCTTTGTTTCTTTGTTTTATAGTAAGTACTTACCAACTATTATTTCGATGTAAGTACCTAATTGAAATTAATTTTATCCATCGAAAAAAGTATCAAATCATAAACGTACAATATTTAGCATTCGCAAATGTATCGAAAATAATTAGCTCCGCGCGCACGAGTGTCAACGACGTCTGCTCTCACGTGTCCAAGTCTGTCCATTCGGGTAAGCGCAGTCGAAAACCTGCCCCCCGCCCTTCGTGTGTCAATGTGTGCGTGAGAACTTTGCTGCCACTAAGAAGTTGTTGTTTAAATCAAATATACGAATTTCGTGACTTAAAACTCAGCTAAATCTTGCTTGAGACATTACAAATGTTATGTTATTACAGCAAAACGTATAATTTTTAAAGAATTTAAACATTATCATTCATTAAACAATTAAAAACGTTCAAATTTTCGCATCAACGCCATCTATGAGCGCGAAGTGCTTAGCTGATGGTGAGAATCCACCTTAATTGAAGACAATAGATGCAGTAACTAAGGTCGATGAAGGGAGATCGATTAATCATGGCCTCTCACTCTCCGAAAGACTCCGCAGATCACCGAATGCCAACGAAATGCGCGAGCGCCGACGGTACAGGGTGCTTCAATTTGACATGTTCAGGAAATATTTTTTTTAAATGATTTTGATATTTTTTACAGTTACAGTATTTTTAATTTCGCTGGGCAGTTTGTTTATTAGTTTCGGTATCATATAGTGAGATGTTCTTTGTCCGTAGAAGTTTTTAAATTTAGGTACCGATAAGATTTTATTTGCAACATTTCTAGTTAATATGTAATGGTTATTTGGAATTAATATCTCATCTCTATGATATTGTTCGAGTAGCAAGGTGTATTCTACTTTTTTGAGTACGGGTACTATACCACAGAACTTGAAGTTCTACTGGATCGTCTCTGCATTTATTTTTAATTTTTTGATGTACAATTAATTTTAAGAACCTATGTTGCAAACTATAAATTTCATTAAGATACGTTTTGAAAGTTCGTCCATAATTACTAAGCCGTATAATACTTTCCACCAGAGCCTTATACATTATCAGGACGTCAAATGGAATTCGGTTTTTAATACTGTAGAATTTGGTCATGATAGCACGCAACCTGGAGCAGGTTTTATCAATATGTTTTGCCCAGCATAGCGTGTTATCGATCACAGTTGGGATTGATGTGGAGAGGCTGCCTACAAAAGGTTATGCGCTAATTAAAATTAACCCTGTATAATAATATTTCTGAGAGGCATTTGAAGCTGTCGTGAAAAAATATGTTTTTTTTTATTGGTAACTAGACCACGTTTGACCTCTATCGTATCTGATTGAAGATGAGAGTATACGGACTTAGGAAGGGCTAACCGCAGTTGCAATCAAAATGGCTCCTTACAACAATTATATTCAAGCAACAGCAGAATTAGCATCCTAACGTGCCTTTTTAAGCACGAAATTTATTCTGAGCATGAGCAATCACCCAACCTTGTACTGATAAGGCCAAAAGTAAAAACAGCAACAGAAAAATTCATAAATATAAAAAAATAAAACACTTTTTAACCGGCATTATCGCGACCAGCGCTCGTGACCACGGGGTCTGCAAAGACACCGAAACGTCGAGTCAAAAAATTAAAATGTAAATATACGCGATAAATCCGGTTAAAAAGTGTTTTATTTAATAGTATGAATCGCGAAAACTTAAGACAATATTAATATAAAAAAATCTGTTATTATACGTATTTCCCAATCTCACCAAAAATGAAGGTAGGTATCTAAATATGACACAAAAGTTTACAAAGACAGGGTTGAGTTTACTCTAAAAAAGGTTGCCTGTATTTCAACGTTCTAATGAATATAATAAAAAGCACCGGTGGAAGCCATTGTCACCGCCATAAAAATAACCACGTGTAAATGAGATTGTGTTAAGGATATATTTTATTTTATTTAATATGTACAGGGTGTTATGAGTGGGTGAAAGCAGTGAAAGGTAAAAATGTATTAGTTTACAAAAATATATAAAAATCTGGCTAAGCGCATGCGATAAGACCCGCGCATGAAGTGTTTCCGTACTGTTCACTAAGGCCCTTTTGGGAACAAGGTGTTCGTTCCCAATCCCCAGAAAAGGGATGGCAGGCCGCGGCCCACGGCCCGAAGGATGATGTCGGGATGTTGTATATATTGCCAGTCGCTATATAAAATTTGATAGCGCGATCTAGGAATTAAGTTGTCGTCATCGTTCTATGGAGCGTAGCTAGATGTCGCTACACCCTAAAACATATTTTTTGTTTCCTGCCAAAGAAAATGAGTTCCCGAACAGGAGCATCTCAAGATGAGAGGAAGTGAATGCTATTACGCTTGAAAGGATAACCTAGGTTGACCTAACCATAGATGAATATAAGTACTAAAGTATAGATGACCGACTCGCGGTTTTTGCACTTTAGCGCCACACAGTATCCGCTCTAGGAACCTTTTTGACCAAAACAAACCTAGAATGCAGCCCGGCCGTACCACCACTTTCAAATTTTCAGAAATTTGTAGTACCAGTTATTACTATTTTGCAAACTGCGCAACACTAATAAGTTGAAATAAACTGCACAAAGCATGATGCTATGCGAGTTGGGGGTAAAAAAAAATATGCATCTCAGACAATTATTTATTTTTTCTTCATTATTTGTGTTCGATATAATAATTATAGGCCATAGATTTGTTCGGGTCGTTTTCGTCAAACTCAATGCTTTTGCCACACAAATTGTTCACCTCTTTGCACCAGTCATTCAAAATCAATGCAATTCCTTTTCTTAACTCACTATCTCACTAGAAAGTCAGCATCCTATGTAAAAAATCACTTCACAAAAGTAAAATCTTTGATTTGAGATCGTAAAAACGCGAGGAGGAACACTCTACTCAACGTACTTTGTAAAAAACACTAACAAAAGAATTCAGCGACAAAAAACACACAGAAAAATAAGCAAATGCAACGAATGCGAAAATTTGATTGGTTGAATACTATACTATAAATACGCTGCCTGGTACTATAGATATATCGATATCGAACGCAGAAAAAAATAAAAAAGTTCCAGGAGTGCCCGGCGCGTAGCGCTAGTAGTAATAGAATTTTGGTATTTGTATGGAAGACAAACTAGCATGGACCTAACAGCGAGGTATATACTCAGCAATTGAGCATACTCATTTAATTAAGCACCCATTTGGTGACTGTTGTCTCTTTAGCGGCTTTATATGTATGTGGGGTTAAGGTGAGGGACAGGCAGCTGGGCTGTCGCTCATCTCGCTACCAGCTGTACTTAAAACCTTTCACATATGACACTTTATTAAAAACAAGCATTTAAATAGCGCCATCTGGTGAGTGCTGTAGGAAACTGGACGTTAACGTAATGTGTTTGTTGTATTAGAGCTGCTCAAATATTTATTTTGTTCTGATTTTTTAGTTTTTATAAAAAAAATCCTTTATAATATCCCCAAATTATCAAACCAACTACATGGCTTCAAAGTAAGCAAAGCTTGTGTTATGAGATACCATGTAGCGAACTAGGGGTGAACCTAGAATATAAAATACATATATAGATAAACGCCGGGAACATTTATTTTTTATTTTTCGTACGGAAATCGAACCCGCGACCACTGGCGTCTGAGACAGATAAGTTTACCTCATCGCCAAAGAGGTCGTCAAAAGTTTTGGTGTAGTGGCAATAGAATACATCAATTATATCAATCATCAATTATAAATGAAAAAATCTACTGTCTGACAATCACTGTTCATGAGATATAGCAGACGGAGAGTTGGACAGGCAGACAGCAAAGTCTTGGACTTTTCTACGTACCTAGCCGGCTTTCACCAAAAAAAGAACACCATATCAAATTATTCTCGTACATATTTCAAATAAAAAACTTTCTCAATAAAAACCAAAACAAATTTGTTTTCACTCCAAAGTTCTATCGAAAGGTAAAAGTTGTAGTACCGCTTAAAATATTGCACTCCCACGCGCAAAAGTTGTTTTCATGTGTTATGTAAATCAATGAACTTTTCAAGTATTTGCAATGAAAATTTTTCTTCCTACGAATATATTTTTGTGGGTAGCTCTTAAAAAATATAACAGCTCTCGCTGTCCAGTTATTTGGAAATAGCTTTTGAACACGTACTTTTAAATACGTTAATGGTTATGTAAATGATGCGGTGATATCGAAATTTAATAACTGTATTGACAATCTCTACTATTCCCCGAAATTAATGATCCACCTACTCACTTTTTTATATTATAAGGATAGGACGTTTGTCTTTCACGTTTGTCCATGCCACCTGATGGAAAGTGCGCATGAAGACTATGGTGGTACACGTCAATCCATGAGATACCTTAAACTCGACATTTAAAAGTACCAGAACTGCAGTGGTCAGAGAACTTGCCTAGAATTTCCGTATAGTTGCACACCACACGACCTGCTGAAAAAGAAGACGCATTACAAGTACGGATTTCTTTTTCTTCGGACTACTTTGAGATATTTGGAGATAGGGTTCCCTGGCTGTAAACTATATTTATATTTTTAAAAGTTGATTGCTGTTGATTTTCTAGCCACTTCTTCTCAGTAAATCGACTTTCCGAAGTAGTGGTAGATTCAGTTCAATTTGTAAATAATTTGACGATTTCAAGTGTATTTATGTACCTACGAAATAAATAATTTTTTGACATTTGACTTTGGCTTTTGCGAATAATTTTTATTTATTTCCGACCGCCTCGTGGTATCACTCTAAGACTTTCCCTTCTATTTCAGTTTATTTCTAAATTTATTCATTTATCTCCTTACAGCGAAAGTTGTGAGGATGGTTACTGAAATGGCTTATCAAAATAAATTGAACTAATTTTGCACACAAATGGATCAAAGTGTGCAAAATTTTGCACACAAAAAATACGATTCCTCCCTAAAGTTTTTGAATATCAGAATTTACGAGTTAAGTAGAGAGAAACAGTTTTTCTATCAATGACAAGAACATATTTTAAATAGAAACGCCGCGCCGGCACGCTTTGTCAAGTTTAAATTTATCTAAACGCAAACAGAACTATCAAGACGGGGAAGATACAATTATATTAGGTACAGTCACCTATGATAAGATGTATTTATTCCAAGATAAATCAGACCGTTGCATTTTATAGTATATACTACAAGAGAATAATTCCAGGTGTGTACATTCATACAACGGCCATTACAAAATTACAATTTATACACCATTGCAAATTAGACACAAACCAAACTTATTTATTTATATCTTTAAAACAAAAAATGTGGCATAGTTTTGAAATATCATCATCATCATACCTCTTCGTAACGAGCAAAGGATTTTTGTATTTATTTATTTATTTGATACGCAAAACAACATACAACTATAACGATACAGGATTGTAATAAACTCAACATTCTTAGAGTTAATATTGTCTTAAGTTTTCGCGATTCATACTATTAAATAAAAAGGGGCTGCAAAGACACCGAAAAGTCGAGTTCAAATTTAAAATCTAAATATACGCGATAAATCCGGTTAAAAAGTGGTTTTTAGAGTCTAGTCTATAAAATAAAATGTCATTTTCTTTTGAAACTTAACAACTGTTTAAATTTATGAGTTACAAAGAATTAAACATCATTGAAGGTGTTTTATTGTATTATCAATTACGGTGTATGTTGTTGCAGTTGACTGTACTTGCTTTAGAAAGTCGAACGTAAAAGCCTTCTAACTTTTAAGCTCACTCTAGGTCTTACACGGGAAACTGAAAGAAATAGAAATAAATTTTAAATTTGAGCTTTCCGCTTCTTTCCTAGTTGGAAATTGTATAAATTGGAAAGAAAAGTGCTTCGCTACATTTTCCTTGAATGAGCTTTTTGTCTTTCGCTTTGAACTTTGAGACTAGAATGTATTTAGAAAAGGGATTCGTTGCTCGTGCAGAGTTAGGAAGATGTTTCTGTTTGATCTTAAACAAGAACCCTTTACTAAAATTATAACTTTTAGGAATGTACGTACCTACATATTTTTAGGTTGTTTCCAATTGTACCGAGTAGCACTTAAACTTTTAATATCTTTGAATCAGTTTATTTTAAATAATACGTGTATTTGAGTTCATTTATTTGGGTTTATTTGTTTTTGGTTGTCTTTTTGACATAATTTATCTCTTAGGAATGTAAGCATTTATTTTCAGGCTGTGGTACTGTATAGCACTTACAGTTCTTAGCAGTTACAATTTATTTGAATCAGTTTATTTTAGGTAATAGGTCTCGTATGTTAATTTGAGTTCATTTAGGGATCGATTTTTTCTAATCGAATTGGTACCATCGATCGTCGTCAACTAATGCATTCTATCATCGATCAACGCCGTCTATCGACGATCATCCACCCATATTTGGGTTAATTTGTTTGTAATTATTTTTTTATAGTCCATAAAAGTAGTAGATAAACTTTTAAATCATTGTAAATATTTCCTTACCCTGTAGGCCCCTGTAGGCCTGAAAAAATTTGCCACACAGTGGTAAATAGACCAAAATATGCTGTTTCCGCGACTAAACGATATTGTTATTTGCGTGTGTATACTGTAAAATATTTTTTTACGTTAAAGATACGTAGGCCACATAAAAAAATGCTTAACTAAAGAAAGGACATGTTATAACCAAATTAAATAAATAATAAAATAAATTTGTTAATTGCGTTTCAAAATACTCTTCTTAACATTTAAAAAAATTCATCATCTTTTTTAAGTGTCGAGTGAATAGGTTTCTCGTGGATGGACGTGTAACACCATCGTCTTCATGCGCACTTTCCATCAGGTGGCATGGAAGACAAACGTCCTATCCTTACAATATAAAAACAAAAAAACAGATCTGACTGCCTCTTCGGAGCTGGTAAAAGAGAAACCCCTCATCAAATCTTCATTTTGGAGAAAATATAGGAATCACAGGGTTCTAGGTCGAAGTATTTTCTAGAATGGGTGACGTGTTGTACTTTTTCGGAAGTTGAAAATGACTTTGTTTTGTTGGCCGTGTGTAAACCCGCTGACACCCTGGGTAAACAAATGGTAGTATTAACACTCTTTTGATCTTTTGGTTTCAAGTTTTTTTGAAAAATAAAACATTCGAAATTGAAATAGTTCCGATTCGCTAGAAGTGCACAACTTTTAATAGATATGCCCTATGTACAGTTTACATATAAAGAAATATCAGGATATAGCAACAAAAGCAAATAAATATTATCTGCCTGCACCTGTGCGGTTTACCTGTAATATTATCATCACTTTTCATCGAGTGAGGTTTAGGTGGCACCAGCCGAAAACTTTTTGATCGAGGTCTTATGGAACGGTTTTGTAATTTTTAAATTCGATGTTATTCTTTCAAGTATAATAATAACGCGTTTTAAAAACGGAGTATTAAAACCTAAAGACGCACATAACTTACAGTGATAAAAAATATTTAAAAGCGTACAAAACCTTTCTAAAACTCACGTTCTTTTATTGATACAAAAGTAATAAAAGCAAAATAAGACACAAATGTGCATTATACAAAAATAGCCCAGAAAACAAACATTAAATACTTACTTTACTTATTATCCCCAGATTTGTGATACCTACCTTTTGGTTTCTAAATCATCGTGTAATTTTAACAATGATACTTTACTATTTTGAAAATATAATGAATACGCCGTCTCCTTGACAACAATCCTTCTCATAATAAATTTTTGGTTATGACACCACTCAGATAAATTAGACAGTCTCCTAATTAGAGCTTAGGGGTACTAATAAATAAACAAATTATCTAACCTGTCACGATTAAGTAAGCGTTATTAAGTTTATGTTTGCGAAGACCACATAAATGAATAAAGGACTATCCTCTTATACAAAAAAAGGTTTGTTTTCTGTATAAATATGGATGTGTTTTTATTTATTTTATATTAGTAGGACTTTTAAAATATAAATACTGTCGCTGTTGTAGATAATATTTATATTGGCTTTTAGTTCTTCTGTTATAACAAATGATTTAACAAAATAGATACAGAACCTCATAACGCATTACGCAATATTTTTACTAAAAAAATTAATATGGAAATGTAGGGCATCGAGTGGATTTTGCAGCTACTATATAACATTGAGATAAGGTATGTAATTTTGACACAAGTTTAGCAAAATTTGCCTAAGGCTAACAGGGACATTCCATTCTTACAATATTTAATAGTTTGGTCCTAAAACTATTAGAGATTTACCCTTATAAATTTGAGATGAAACATAGCATAAAGTACAGTTATGTAAAAGGGTCTCTTGATGCTAAAGGCCTTGTTTCCAAATTCCAAATGTTGATCGAAATATAGCTTAAATTTCATGACACCTTTTTAATTAAAAATAAAATAATATTAACTCTTAAAAAGAAAGAAAACATTTCAATATCTTCAGTAGCAAATCTGCTCGTAAATTTTTTCATAAAAAAACATTATCCTACAGTACCGCTTTTACCAATTTGATCTGAATGCTGCTTTTTAAAATAATTCACCACATTTTATTTAACGTACGATGTTATTTAAAAAAATGGTAACATTCATCAATGAGATCGAGCCGATAAATTTTAAGCTAACCTATATGTTTATTCACACATGAGTTAAACGCACACGCTAGCGACAATACCGTTGAGGTGGTGAAATTCTAGACGGGCATAGTTTGACCTTGTTTCGACTCGCAAGAAGAAAAAGTAAAAAAGACAGTCCATGTAGGATCGGATAATAATAGTCCTACAGCCCTTGGATAAACGTGCTGTAAAAAGTGACTAATTCAAGTGATTCCCGCTTGGTGGTAGGGTCCCCCGTCAGGACCCCACGGGCTAGCGACCACCCTTCAAATAAAATCTGTAGCCAAATATACCGCTCCGGCTGCGGTGATATGTTCTGGCAATATTTTGTGAAAAGCCACTTCTTTCTATCTTCTCTTATTGAGATCAAATGCGGGCTCAGTCTATACTAAAAAAGGCAATATTTAAGGTTTCAAATCTCCACAGATATACTTCCTCCTGTTCTCAATGGCCATCGCTAACCTGATGGATGTGATGTTCTGTTCGTGGGTGATCTTCGCGTGCGAGCAGCTGCAGCACCTCAAGGCCATCATGAAGCCGCTGATGGAGCTGAGCGCCTCCCTGGACACGTACAGGCCTAATACTGCTGAGCTGTTCCGGGCTTCTTCTACTGGTAAGTGATTCAGAGAGATAAGAAAAGAAAAAAAGCCGAATTGAAATATTTAATAAACCACAACGTAGCTAAAATTATGCTGGTATCGACAAAAATATCGAAAAATTACAATAAGCTTAATTAATGGCGCACAAAAATGTTAAAGTTTTATGTAAATGGCAACCGCCATGCTAGGTCATCGTTACATTTCGCCATTTTTGATACTCTTTTTGTTGTCAAAACTTTCATCGTCACGTCATCTGTCTTGTCATTTGGTACAATGTCACTTGTTGAAGTAAGGAGAAATGGAATGTCTATGTAAGGAGATGCGATTTTAAAAAAACCTTGTGCTTTTTAATATGATGTCTATCTGAAATTGAGTGATTACTATTTGTTTGTATACTTATTCTCTTCAATGTATCCTTATGCTTGCATTCTAGCCCCAGATACAAAGAAAAGGAAACATATCCTTTATTTAATAATGCCCACTTTAAGGCCGCGAATTTTTCCTCACGGTGAAAACTCACGGCTTAAACCAATAACCTGCCCCAGTGTTAGTTGGATGTCAAAATTTTCACGATTCCAAAATGGCTTCTCACGAAGTCAAAATCAAAATATTCTTTTATACTTTCTTAAAATTCATCAAGACTATAACAACGATATACAAAATTAAAATACCTGGACTGACTTAAGCGTTTGGCTCGCCCACCCACCAAAGCGCAAAATTAAAGTCTTTGTGACACTCTGGTTGACAGCGTTTACCTATATCCTATGTATCAAATCCAATTATATTGATCCATAGAATAATTACAGAAAAATCAGAAAAAGTGCCAGATCCTGTAGACGTGGACATCCGCGGCATATACTCCACTCAGCAAGACTTCGGCATGACGCTGCGAGGGGCTGGTGGGAGACTGCAGAACTTCAATGGCCAGAATCCGAACAACCCCAATGGACTGTCACAAAAACAAGAGATGCTGGCTCGCTCTGCTATCAAGTACTGGGTGGAGAGACATAAGCACGTTGTCAGGTGAGAACAGACGAGATAAGCTGGAGATAAATTTTGTATAAAGAATAAAATTTCGTTCGAGCTTATGTGAACTGTATAGTATAAGCAAAGAAAAAATTAATATCATTATTTAGCTCTCTTAAATGATCATTATATGGCCTCAAATTAAGCTTTAACAACGCGTAGACCACACAATAATTCTGGGCATTCTAGTAAACATAAGTAAAAAAAAATCGTTTCCCAAGCTGGCTCGACTGAAACATGCTAATTGATAATTGATAAATTGCTAATGATACTATGACTATTTTATTCCATTCTTGTTCAAATACTCTGTTCCCAGTTTGTCATGTTCGTATTGTGCATCCATAGCTAATAGATGATTAAACGAACTTCTAAGTGAAGTTCTATCGCTATTATATGAGTCGCTTCATTCGAAGATATTATATTATAACAGGTAGTCCTTTTTAGGTACTAGGTAACTTCGCACAATTTAAAGTATCATAAAAAAAAACACTGTGGCGGGGCGCCGCGTGGCATGATCCACCCGGTTCGCGCCAAGCCCTCATTCTTTAGAGACCCTAAACGAAACTTTTAAATGGGTTCCGGGGTGGGTGGGTACGTCATATCTTCGAATGAAGCGACTCATATAATAGCGATAGAACTTCACTTAGAAGTTCGTTTAATCATCTATTATATTTCGTCGCTTCATTCTTCAGATATTATATTATAACAGGTAGATTTTCAGAGATAGAAAGTTTTGTTTAGGTATATACTTGGAATTGAAATAAGTAAAGATATAAATATGTAATTACATATTTTATTATTATAGTACTTAATAATTAGTATTATTGCATAATGAGCTTCAAATAATCTTACTTTATTTGAGTTGCTAGAAATTATAATCAGCTTAAATTAATGAAACTTAGCGATAGTCTATTTATAGACACATAATTTTTAATGTAGTAATTTACTTAATATCAAAATACGTAATATTCAATAACTATTTTTAATATTAGGTTAAGTATTGTTAAGTATCGACAAAGCAAAGTTATTTTGTTGATCATCTAAAGGCCGATGGTAAAACTTTGCGAACACCTGTGAGTTTTGTGTCCACCCGGCCGTTTTTCGAATGACATCGACACTGATACCGGCCGCGCGCGCGGCTGAGGTTGACGCGTGTCGTGTGCTGTGCGCACTAAAACGCTCATGTCAATGCCGCTCGTGGCGAGCGTTTGCTTAATCCATCGACTTAGCGTCTGACTTGATGCAGTTCTGTGGGGAGCTTTGAATGTTACGAAGAGATTCCCGGAGTTTGAACCTCAGATATTTTTTGTAATAAAAATATATTCTTTTAAAGTTGATACTGGGCATATGTTGATATTGCTTTGAAAGTTTGAGAAGAGGGAGAGATAATAAGGGCTGTTCACGATTTGGAGCGGAAGTCTTGATTATATCTGTTATAATAATATTTACTTTATCAGATTGAAAAACAATATTTTCTAATTTAATTAAAGACAATGTCTGTACTCTTTGACCGGTACATAAAGCTAATAATGTAACGAGTTTTTTTTTTTTTTTTGTAATATTTTCTAATGATAAATTAATATTTGGATACCAAGAAGACAGTTGATTTAGTACTAAATTTGGATCCCAAGTAAATGAATATTTAGGCTTAATAGGTTTAGTTTTATAGGCTCCTTTTAAGAGGCGTTTAACACAACTATTATCACTTATCTCTTCTCCTAATAAAAGAGATAATTCAGATCGATGCGTATTTAATGAACCGTTAGAACATCCCTTATTAAATTGCTCGTTTAAGAATCAAAGAACTAATGGAATGGATTTTTCGAAACTATTAATTCATAACCACACTTCTTGAAACCATAACTTCAATGAGACGTTGTACTAGCGAATAGTAGTGTCTGCGAGCGAGGCGAGCATCAACGTGAGAGCCTCTGGTGGGCAGCCGCGCCGGCTGAACGACGCCCGGAGAGCCTCGCGGCACCCAGGGTAAGGCTGGAGTGCAGTGGGTGCTGACTCCATGGCTGAGAAGGCCAGAAGGGGAATACAAGTACCCCTTCGGCTTTATCATCAATGATTTTTCGTAAACATTTTAATACAAGAGAAAAGGGAGGAAATGCATAAAAATCCAAGTCAGCCCAGCTTATTGTAAATGCATCAACTGCGACTGCATCAGGTTCAGGCTTCTAGGTGACAAATAATTTACATTTGGCTCGACTTGAGAACAAGTCGATCTTAATGGGCCCGAAACTATTTACAATAAGTTGGAAAGCGCTATCCGAGAGGGCCCATTCAGTATCAGGGTTAAGTTTTCTGGACTCTTTCTTTCTTTCTTTTCTTTTTCTTCACTAGCTATACTTTTGAGACCTAACAAAACCGCGAGTAATTCTAAAAAGTTAATATTATTTTCTTTTTCACTGTTCGTCCATGAACCACTATATTTATTATTTTTGCATACTGCTCCCCAGCCTGTCCTAGATGCGTCGGTGTAAATTTCTAACTTATAATTTTGAGTAATGATTGGACAAGAAATAATATTAATATTATTTTTCCACCACCATAAATCTTTTAGTAATATCTTATTGAGATTCATTTTTGCCTCATAGTTTCCTCCGAACTTATTTAAGGCTAAAAAATTTTGTCTCTCTAATATTTTTGTATATAAGAATCCATATTTTGTGGCTGGACAGGCTGCGATCAATACACCTATAAGTTTAGCGAAATTTCGTATTGAACAAGTTTTAAGATTAATGTACCTATTTATTAACTGTGCAATGTTATTCCGCTCATCGCCAGGTAACGTAATAGACATCTGTTCTGTGTTGAACATAAAACCTATGAATTTGATTGACTTTTTTGGTACAATGTGACTTTTATCGAAATTTACAATAAAACCTAGACAATGTAATAACTTCAAAGTTTCTCTTACATTAATCATGCATTCTTCATATGTATCTCCAATAAGAAGATCGTCTTAATAGGTAGTAGACTTAAAACCTTGTTTTCTCAAATGACTCATTACTTCACGCATAATTTTTGTAAATACCCACAAAGCTATCGATAATCCATACGGCATTGCTGTGAACTCGTAGGTGATCGGCTCAGACGAATCATTTTCTTGGAATTCGAATCGTAGGTACTTTCTGTTTTATAAGATTCCATTTTAAAATGTACTTTTGTTACGAACTTGTTTAAAGATTTTAAATTTAGTATAAACCTTTTTTCTCCGTTAGGTTTCGGAGCTAAAAATATATTTGAAATACATTGATCATTTGAAGGAGAACAAGGTTTTATAGCCCCTAAGTCAAATAATTTATTTATAGCTATTTTCATGTCTCGTTTTTCACATGATGACAAATTATTTTTAGGAATAGAATACTGACAAATTTGAGTATCGAATGGTATTCTAAATAAATACTTTAGCCACTTCAATATAACTTCATTTTTAGTTATTTTTGTCCAACAATCATAAAATAAATTAATTCGACCTGCATGTACCTTGATTAATGTTGGGTCGGAGCACGCATCCTGGATGAAGTCTGCGGCTGGAACTTGGCGCTGCTGTGTTTGAGCTGCTATCGGTTTCCTCTGACCTCCCCGCCCCCCCCTGAACGACGGGTAACGAGAAGGTCCTGTCCAGTTTCCCTGCTGAGACGACCGGTTGACCGTTGATATTTGAGAGGCGGCTGTTTTGGCTGGGCCTTTTTTAATTAGGGCTCCCTGCTTTTCAATGGCTTTACTTGCCTTTATTTTTTCCGGCACTGAACTTCCGAATAAAGTTTTGTCTCTTTCGGAGTCTTGTATAACATGTTTAAAGTTTGTATCCAAATTCGGTAAAATCAGTTTTACCCTATCTTTGGTTAACATAAAGTGGAGGTCTGATAATAGGCGGCATCCATCACTTACGTGACGGAGGGCCTTCATTTGTTTTCTTCCTTCCCAAGGAGGACGTCAATCCCTCGATTTATGGCGGTAATACCGTACCCCAGCTGTTGCTGAAAGTTTTGGTTTTTTTTTTTTTTTTGTCACGTGCTCGTGCTATGTCAGTTATGGCTGCCAAGATTTCCGCATTTAATTTTGGGGCTTGCAAGTTTTTGCAGTTTTCGGGTACCGTATTTTCTATGGTTAATTTATCTTTGTCTTCTTTGGACAGTCCTTTTCTTAGTAAAGGTGTCCATAAATTTGAGAGCGTATCGTGTATTTTAGCGCCAAATTCGGGTGTATCGGAATTTGCAGCTCCAAGTGCAGTAAGCAGCTCTGGATCCAGATCGGGATTAGGTTCTCCCGATATACCTGGTGCGTCTTGTGATATTGACGGCTCCGGATTAGGGAGCGTCTTTGCAGATAGCTTTTGATCCACAGTGAATGACGCGGCAGTCTTCTGGTTATCCAGGTTTACATCATCCAGCGGTAGCGGTAACTCATACCTTGGAGGCGACATGTTTATGTTTTAACAAACATATAATTCATATTAATATAACGCTCATAACGTATTACAGACAACGAGATAAATCTCCTTGAGATTACCCGCATTTTCTGTAGTCGTATTGAAAACAAAAGGTGATCGATAAGATCAGATAAAATTTATTAAAGTTTACATCACAACGATATTGAGCAGTTAACGTGATATATCTATTATAGATTACACGCATTTTCTGCTCTGATTTTTTAAATAACCTTGGAGGCGACATGTTTATGTCTAATTCATATTAATATAACGCCCATAACGTATTACAGACAACGAGATAAATCTCCTTGAGATTACCCGCATTTTCTGTAGTCGTATTGAAAACAAAAGGTGATCGATAAGATCAGATAAAATTTATTAAAGTTTACATCACAACGATATTGAGCAGTTAACGTGATATATCTATTATAGATTACACGCATTTTCTGCTCTGATTTTTTAAATAACATTTTTACACTGAATAAGTAGCTCTTGCCTTGTAAGATTTCTTCTTCATCGGTAGAAATAATTCGCTGTTTCCGTTTTTTATTTATTTTTTGTTCCAACTTTTTTATCTTTATATTATAATGTTGAAGCTGTTCTTCTGCTGTACGTTTAACATTTTGTAAAAACTTAAGTAAATGATTAAAGTAAATGACGTATGCTTGTTACCACGCACGAAAAAAGAATGAGGGCTTGGCGCGAACCGGGTGGATCATGCCACGCGGCGCCCCGCCACAGTGTTTTTTTTTATGATACTTTAAATTGTGCGAAGTTACCTAGTACCTAAAAAGGACTACCTGTTATAATATAATATCTGAAGAATGAAGCGACGAAATATAATTGCATCTGCTATGTAAGCAACTTGGTTGTGGCATGACATTGGCTCTCACAATTAGCTGTCTTGTGTTTGTGACTGAAAAAGAGTGCCAAGAGTTTTTTTCCGCCGGCTTTTTTTGTCTCTTGGTCTACTGTAATATCTTATTTAACAACTATCAACAACTAGTTAAAGCCGAAGTATGTGATGACTGACTTCATCAAGTGTTTTGTGAAATTCCTAAGATGAATAAAACTTTTTGAATTTTGAATTTTGAATTTCATGAACGCTCATACCAAACAAACTCAGATTGTCAAAACTACATAGATCATCAAGATTGATATAATATACGAAGTATTTATTTATTTATTTACACTTTATTGCATAGTTACAAAATACATATACAGGGTGTCCCGCAAACCCTATATAATACCTTCACGGATGTATTCTAGTACCCATGAGGATTACAGAAAAAATATAAAAAAAGAAAAATTGAAATTTATTTTTAAATTTTTGTATGAAAAAAATGTCGTAAATTATTGCTTTCATATAAAAATTAAAAAAATAAATTTTGATTTTTTCCTTTTTTATATTTTTTCTGTAATCCTCATGGGTACCTACTAGAATACATCCGTGAAGGTATTATATAGGGTTTATGGGACACCCTGTATATGTATTTGTAACTATGCAATAAAGTGTAAATAAATAAATAATACATCCGTGAAGGTATTATATAGGGTTTGCGGGACACGCTGTATACACAACAGGAAATAAATCTATAGTAACACAATTGGTGGTCTTATCTAATAGGGATAAAGAACTTGTAAAAGGGAGTGATTCGAGTTCAAAAAAACTAGACCTCCGCGGAGGCTATCAATATCAGTTGTATTCCAATTCAACTTCTCAGTTCTTACCCTTAAGTAAAAGCATACAGAAATATGACATATATACTATTTTTACTATATCTCTAGATATTACTATAATTTTCCTAATGAAATTCTTTATTCAAGTTGTAGCAGTTCGTAGTCAGTATCACGTCTGCAGTGCTAGCACGGATCTTTTGTCGATCGTAAGTTTACGAATGCTCGTATAGTATGTTGCATAGTTCGTATAGTTCATAGTCGGTTGCAAGTTTTTAGTAACAATGTAATTTTTTATTTTACAGTTATTTAAGAGTAGAACCTGTTAACAAACATTCAAAATTAACAAGGAACATATTATTTAAAAGCTGACCGTGCGGCAATGGATAGATTTCAATTATTGCTTGCAAAACCGTCTCCATATTATACGAGCATTCGTAAACTTACGATCGACAAAAGATCCGTGCTAGCACTGCAGTATTGTCTACGCCGCGCCGTAGCTTCAAAACTGCTTTTATGCCTGCAACTACAAATAAGATAAAATTAACTAAGTAACTTATTTTCAATTTAAAATACGCCGCCGGTCTCTGCATGCACATTTTGTATGAATTTTTTATAAAAAATTTAAAAAATCATTTAACAACGTAGGGTATAATATCATGAAGCCATGCAGCGTTGCTTAAGAACCGTTCTTCTCCAACCTCTTTTACGTAAAGTTGCTAATTAGAGCCGTATTCTCAAGGACGGAGCCGAATACAGAACGTCTTTAATTTCTTATTAATCTACAAAAAGCCTTAGTGAATTTTACGTTATAACCTTTTTCATTGTTTGTTACTGTTTCGAAGATTTAAATAATAGAAATATTGATGAAGATAACACTGACGACACACGAATGTATAGAAGTGACAAAGATATTTAGCTAAAAATATAAGTACCCAGAAAACCTTTTTACTTAAAGTAATTTAAAATCATTACTATATTTATTTTTAGAAAAGTCGTTTTTTAAATTGTGTGTTCAAAACGAAAATTTAAAAAACGATTTTAGTTGTAAAATCTGATATTTCATTTTGTTAAACAAATTCAATTAAAACCATCATTCGATCTTACATACATAATTCCTAAGTCTACCACTGTTTCCCAAATACTCCTTGTTGAAATGAATACCTGCTTATATCAAAGAGTACTTCTAAAATTTCAAATGAATCTCATTATGGCAAACAAAAGGTTTTTGTGTTATTTCGATGCCAGTGGTTCCCATTGTCCGTGCAGCGAACAATACAACGTTCTCTACGCATTGGATTTATTTCATTTCCTTTTCCTTAAATTTGTTTTTGGAACAAAATGATTTTTTTTTGCGTGGGTGTGAAATTTTCGGTGTTTTATTTAATCGAGGCTGTCATCTCATAGTTTTTAAATCGAGGAAAATAAAAAAGAAGAATTGGGCCGATTACGGAAAACCAATTTTTGCTGGAGTTAACTACTGAAATATGAACAATTATCATAGCGTGAATAAGTATGTACAATTTTTGTTATGTAGGTACTTATAAAACAAAAATTCAATGATTCTGAACCCACAAGAAAGCCAAAGAGGGTTGATTTTTTTCGTGTATCCGTCTGTACCATCCTAGCCCCAAAACGGATGAGTTAATTTGGGTGTGGTTCTTTAACAGCAACCCCTTAATATTATTTGTTGTTCACTAAAGCGGTCATCAAGTTATTTGAAAACTCCAGGCAAAATGTAGAAAAAGCAAGGTTTGCCAACCCTGATACTAAGCGACTTTTACCTTGGTCGAGGTTGGTTGGAGTTGAAAGTAAAAAATGTTTGATAAATATTATGGAGATAAATATACGCTTTATTTATACATGGTTGATTTGTAGTCACCGGCCAATTTTTTTTTACACGATAAGTATCATTTATAGAAACGATTTTTGCAAACAAAAAGTATGAATTTTTTTAACAAGGAAACCAATATATCCACTAGCATATTAAGCAAAGCTTGGTCACTCTAAATTACCATTAAAATAAAGATGACTACGCGCTACTACAAGACTTCTTGTAGTACTACGTCATAGTATTATCAAAGAAATGCTGCATCATAGTACTATGTTCATCAATAGCAACTTTTTTTTTTAAAGTTGGTGGTTCCATATTTCTACTTTTTGTACTGAGCGACGCTAAAATATATATGCAGGTATATTTATATCGTATCAAAGAAACTAACATTTAAATTTGGCTGGTGACTACAAATCAACCTTGTATATAATAGGATTCCGTAACCAAAGGGTGAAACGAGTTTTCATGTCTGAGACTCCTTTGTCCATGTTACAAGGCGGTATGACATGCATGAACCGTGATACAAGTTAAAAAATTTATTGACGAAGTGTTTCTGTTGCCACTTTCTCAGTGTAACTTTCAAAAAACATGACTCTTTTTGAACAAAGTTATTTTAACATCATTATTTTAATTTTATATAATTAATCGTTAAAACTTCGGACATAAATTGCTCTTTTCCACGGGAAATTGTCCATTTTATAACGGGGCTGAGGTTAATAAATAATTTTAATTTTCATGAGTTTATATCCAACGATAGCTTAATATAATAATTAGGTTTCAGAAATTGATAATTTCGGTATAGCTTACTTACCCTGTTCCCGCTAATGAAGTTTATTATAATGGTATTAAATTTCAATATGTAATTTCGACGTAAATATAAAAACTGAGCAGAAGGTGTAATAACATTTTCAAGTTTTGCAAAGTTAGTAAAAAATAAGATTTTTAACACTATATGGCGATGCTTTGAAGACGAAATCGCTAATAAACCATTATAATTGCAAGGTTTTCCTGCTACAAAAGCAACTACTCTTCGGTCGATTTTATAGAAAATACACTGTTTGTTTGTTTTGTTCTTGTTTTTTTTTATGCTGGACTGGGAGCAAAAGAAAACTTAGAATGTGCCAGCTGCTTCTCTCCCGGGCATACTGTAAAAGTCTGTTAAGGGACAGAGGTTTTATTGGCGTTTTTGTGGGCGATAGGTTCACCCCTTGCCACTGCCACTTCATGATTATAATACCTCTAAATTTGTCAAATGAGAGTTCAGATCTTTCACAGCCTCTGATATTCTGCCTACCCCATTAGGGATATTGAAGTGAAAATATGTATGTATTTACTTACGATTATAAATGTTCTTCAGGTTGGTGACCTCCATCGGAGACACCTACGGCACGGCTCTGTTGTTCCACATGCTGGTCTCCACCATCACGCTCACTCTACTGGCTTACCAAGCTACTAAGGTAAACCTTATTAATAACTATTTTATAAGATTAATATTTGCTTAGAATTTCCGCGATTTCTTGTAGTAAATAAAATAAGCTTCCAGTCGAATTTCATCGGGTTTAAGTATATTTTACATTTCATCTCAACATTTGTTATAAACAAAAAAAGGTAAAGTTAAGATGTAATTTTAATTCATCAAGGTTAAGTTGGATGTGCTTTCTAAATATACTATTTTAATCGTGAAATCAGATTAAAGACGTTAAATTAGCAATTTAAATAGTTTATGAATTTTCTACAACATATCTGCAGTATATGTAAATATCCAAAATGTTATAATAAAATAAATTATAAGAAATCTAGATTTTAGTTATGCCAATGCGTGATATGATTGAAGGAGATTGAAGCGTTTTTAAATTAAAATTGATGATTGATATTTAATATTGACATCTAGGTACTATAATCTGCCTTGTACTTATAACAATCATTAAAGGGTTAAAAAAATAACTGTATGATTTATATATTTTAATTTAAAAACACATCGCCTTCAATCACTTCACACCATAATAGATAAAACCTAGATTTTATTTTAATTATAAAATCTTCCATTTTATAAACCTACTGCAGTATGCTCAGAATAAAAGTAAATTACAATTGCAAATTTTGCTTTTAACATAACTTCTTTTTGAATTTTAAGTTTGCAGTTTTCTTTTAGTACTTCAGTCAGTCCTGCCTGATGCTAGTCATAAGAACAACTTTACGGCTCACCACTACTGTTTTACTGCCATACTTTATAAGAATTTCATGTTAGTCAAGACGAAAAGATTAATGCATTTTATATATTTTATTACCTTTGAAAGAGCAGTTCTTCGAAAAACCGCCATATCCACTTTTAATCCTGGCGGAAAGCCCGAATGTTAATACGTTTTTCGATAAGCTCTTGTTATTTTATTTGAAACTAGTGTCAGAAATAAGTTTTAGTTAATTCGGAAAATAAGCCAATTGAAGGCCAGTTTGACTTATGTTTAAAAACTTCATTTTAAGCCCTGGGTTTGTTTAGAATAGCCCTTAATTGTCTCTAGTTAAGCGTGTCGTAAAAGGCGACTTATTCGAGTTACGAGCACTTTCGCTTGGAGGTAGGATCCCGTCAGGGTCCGACTGGCAAGCGACCACCCTTCATATAAAATCTGCCGCCAAATATTACCCCTGTGGCAGTGATGTGCTTCCGCAGTACTTTATGAAGAGCCAGTTTTTTTCCTAAGCTCGTGTGTTTTCATCTTCGACCTCTTATTTACTTACTATCAGGTGAGATGGTCAAATGCGAGCTAAGAAAAATAAAAAAAATAAAAAAGCGACCGGGTGGTGTAGTGGTAACATATATTGCCTTCTATGCCAGAGGTCCTGGGTTCAAATCCCGGCGGCGGCGGATATTTGTGTGATGAACACTGATATTAGTCGTCAAGTCATGGATGTTTATATGTTTATTTAAGTTTATTCTAATAATAAATATGTATTTATTAAATATGTATGTTTATATATTTCTTAAGTATATCAGTTATCTAGTATCCATAACACAAGTTCTACAAGAAACTTAATTTGGGCTAGATAATGTTGTGTAAGTGTCAGAAATATTTATTTATTTCGCATTTTATAATGCTTGAATAACGTTTTATCAAAGACAACCAATATCCAGATTCATATGCTTAGTTTGAAAACATATAGAGTTGAAATACATATATGATTACATTTTGAAACAGGCTCATAAATGTATGCCAGTAAGAGCCACTCCGTTGCCACGGAATCATAAAGACATCCAAGTTTCAAATCAAATCAAATCATATTTATTGCTTCAATGTATGGTACAAAAAGGTGGTTATACTATGATACGTTCCTAATACAAAATTGTCTAACAGTTCAATTTCATAAAAAAAAAAAATACACTTTATACTTATGAATAACGAGGGGTCTCGTTTGCTTTCGTGAATAGTCATAGAACACAAAGTTAAAGTTCCATCAGCTCAGATGTGGGGTAGAAATTGAACTTGGATGTCTTTGTGATTCCGTGATGAGTGGCTTTTACTAACTTACATTAATGAGCCAGTTTCAAAATTCAATCTTATATGTATTTTATTCCTAGAATAGGGTTGTGGATATTTGTTGTCATGGAAACGATCTATGAAGTACTCTAATCTCAAATCTAAGATCGAAGATTGAAAATTTTATATTATAATCCACTGTAATGGGATTTATACAAAAAATTCTGTATTTCACGGTAGGATTTAAAAAATGGTCTATCATAAGTAAGAAAAACAATCGAGAAAGGTTTATAATAAGCTGCATTTTATCGTATTATACTACGGGGTTAAAAGGTGACTTCGCATGCTTCCATGCTGGACTGGGAGCGAAAGAAAAATGTAGAATGTGCCAGCTGCTTCTCTTCCCGGGCATACTATAAAAGTCAGTTAAGGGACGGAGGTTTTTAAGGCGTTTTTATGGGCGATATACTAACCCCCTATCACTACAATAGTCTCTCTCTATCTTTATAATACCTCCAAATTTGTCAAACGTGACATCAGATGGTCTTGTAACCTCTGGTGTTCTGCCTACCCCGTAAGTGATACAGGCGTGACGTTATGTATGTACGCATATTATTGGCTTACTAAAATTATTCATCAGTGACAATTAGGTATCTTGGGCCTAACAAAAGAAATATGGGGTTTGTTTTGAGGTCAACAGGATTTATTAATTCTGTTTGTATCTTATTAATCTTATTCTGTCCTTACAGATCAATGGATTGAACGTGTACGCATTCAGCACGATCGGGTATCTCAGTTACACGCTGGGCCAAGTGTTCCATTTCTGCATCTTTGGAAACCGACTGATTGAAGAGGTAAGGAAATATTCAATCATTTTGTAACATGAGGTATCGTTGTGTGCATGAACAGTATCTGTCTGGAAGAAATCGCCCTGAAGCGATAAGATTGTGTTATCATTTTTTTTTTCGTTTGTAATGTGTACAATAAAGTGTAATTAAAAAAATAATATAACAATAAATATGACGTAACTATGGAAAACAATCTTAATTAGATAAAGGGGTTTGAAAATTTTTGTATGGAGCCTGGCACACCTACTGTCCGCCATTTTGATTTTTTTTAGATTTTGCGTCGCACTATAAAACTTGTATATTTCGATTGCTTATATACAGACGAGCAAAAAATGTTATATAACATATGGGTCTAAAACGTCACGTTTTAGAGATAATATGGAAAACAATTTTGCTAAATAATTCCAATTTTTCATATATTTAATCGTTGAAATACCTCTCAGAATGTATCAAATTAGCATGAATGTTTGTAGTATTATCTTGCACATTAGTTAAGAGTAAAAATAACTTGTTTCTACACCTACCTATCTGAAACCTGACAATGCCATATCAACCCGGCAACGCCGCCGCCGCGCCGCACCGCGCTCCCAGCCGGCTAGACGCATTAAAATGGATTGTGCTCATAGAGCGCAACGCCTCAGTGGCAATTCAGATTGTGTAGGTATCTATAACAAATTGTTATTGAATGCAGATATAGCTACTTTAGCAAAAAAATTTAGTACTTACATACTTAATTACCTACTCTTAATGGAGTTCGGGAGTTTTAATTCCCAGTAAGTATTAATTATTGAGGCTATGGTCCGAGGACTAGAATAGACAAGAAAAATAATTTATTTCATGGGAATATTACAATATTCTCCTGAAACATGTCAGTAAAAATAATACACAACGACTTTTTCTCCAGTTCAGACGTGTGCACTCTTAGGGTGCGTACAAATTGGTAGTAATGCAACTAGTAATGTAATATCCAGCGTCCGATGCCTGCGCTCAAGGCAAGTAACCCGAAATTCCCACGGGAACGGAAAACATATGACTTTTAATTTGTATGAAAAACTTATTCACTGAGTACACCGATGTGAAACTTTGACGACCGGCTAGTGTAGTGGTAATACACACGATTTGATAACCTCTTGCTTTTGGTAGTCGGTTGAAAAGAACGTGTGCGGCGACGGACCGTGCTCGCGACGAAATACGGAAAAAATCTTACTCAGGATGCCCGTATTGAATGCTCAGTTCGGCGCAATACACGTCCAAATACAGCGAGCGCAGGCATCGGACGCTGGATATTACATTACTAGTTGCATTACTAGCAATTTGTACGCACCCATATACAAATACCTACAAAATATCTTTATTTAAAAACAAAATAATTTTACACAGCCGGGCTGGAGACCACTGTTAAGTATAAAAATACCTGTATTAGTGGACCCCGCTTTTCCACAATAGTACATTCACTAATATTAACAGTATTATTTAACTAGTATGTAAACTATTAGTTTAACTATTTAATTTAATTTAATTAGTTAATTATTTAGTTTAGTGTGAGGTGTGGGAGTCTACTCTGGAGAAGAATTGGAGATAAAGAAACTCCAGAAACACTTTACAATCTTTTAACTTACATTATAATCACTTATATATAAGTCTCACATTTGGCAAAGAGCTGGGCGTTTTTTTCACACCCATGGCTCCTTTTCATTTAAGTAGTCATCCACTTTATAGTTGCCTTTTTTACGTAAGTTCCTGTATGTCATGGGGAACCGTGTTGTAGAAGTGTATACACAAGCCCATCTTCTTCTCGTGTGGGCTATAAGTATTTAAAGACAGACTTAAATATTATAGGGCGTTGAAATGACGCGTCTTTTTCTATCCCGCATTTCCGAATAGGTACAAGCAAATGTAAAAGAATTCTAAAAAGAAAACTCTTAATCATATCATTACACGTAGTAACTCTTTAGTAATCTGTGTCATTACTTCTTGTAAGTTACTAGAATAATATAGTTAGGTACGTACCTACAGCTCCGGCTTTGCCGAGTTAATATGGCATTGTCAAGTTTTAGATAGGTAGGTGTAAAAACCAGTTATTTTTACTCTTAACTAATGTGCAAGATAATACTATAAACATTCATGCTAATTTGATACATTCTGAGAGGTATTTCAACGATTAAATATATGAAAAATTCGAATTATTTAGCAAAATTGTTTTTCATATTATCTCTAAAACGTGACGTTTTAGACCCATATGTTATATAACATTTTTTGCTCGTCTGTATGTCAGCAATCGAAATATACAAGTTTTATAGTGCGACGCAAAATCGAAAAAAAATCAAAATGGCGGACAGAAGGTGCACCAAAAATTTTCAAACCCCTTTTGGATACTGTTTACTGTTATCTTCATTTTATTTTTAAATACAATAGTATTTTATTATTCGAACGTTTAATTAAAAAGTTTTATTAAAAAAGATTTGATATTAAAACAATATGGCGTAGGTATATTGTCTGTTGTTAATCTTGAGCGATTGTTATATTTATTACGTTGTAATTGATTAATAATTTCATTAAAAATGTTCTAATGGTAAATAATACCGCGCTATATAATTGGCCTAATCATCTCTAAAATTTTTGAAATGGTTTTTAAACATCTGCTATACCCATCTACTCGTATGCATAAAAAGAAGGTACCCGTAGTAACATAACCTATGTTAGTAAGCTTAATTAAGTTTGTTTTCATAACGGAGACAATACAGTGGCACTTAGGAGTATCTAAGTTAAAACCTAGAACAGTTCGTCTGACCTGGCTGGGACTCAAACCCAGGCCCTTGTCACACCGCAAGTGAACACTCGACCAATGCACCATGAAGGCCACATATACCCACATTATTTAAAGTAGATTAAAAAAAAACATTTGAAATTCATCATCATTATAACTCTTTGTAATGAGCCCACTGCAGAGCTATGAGTCACTCCCCTGGGTCACGAAGAGGTTTAGGCCATAATCCACCAAGCTGGCCCGGTGGATGTCAGAATATTCAGGGCGCCAAAATGGCTTCAAACAAACCCTAACGACTACTGTATACAAGAATACAGCACCCGGGATTGACTGCTTAACATTCCCTCCGAAGCACGGAAGTGTTCGTGAGAAATGAATGGTCGGCGGTCACCCATCCAAGTACCGACCCGGCCGAGAGTTGCTTAACCTGCAATATCGATTGATATACACAGGCACCAATGCGCCACGACGACTTTTAAAGTAAATTAAACCTACTCACATCACAGTAAAAGTTCTCTTACCAAATATCTTAATCATTAATAACAAATTACATTAGTTAGCGAATAAATGATTCACTTACAAAAACCTCAAAGTGTTCAGCAAACTGGAAATTTACGCAATTAAGTTCTTGCATTATTAAATTTTCAGGTAATTTAATTGTTTCAGTCCATTAACTTATTAAAGCTTGGAACCAAAAGCTTAATCCGTAGTCAGTAGAGAGCAACGAGCAGAAACAGAATGGAGTGGAAAATGCAAACAAAGATGTTACGTATAATCTTTTCAGTTATCTGTCTTTATAATTTTAGAGTTAAAAGCAGTGTTTTGAAGGTATTATAATTAAAGAGATCCTATTTTGAAATTAAAAAATACAAGCCGAAAAAGTAAAGTACATCTCATAACAATAAGTTTTTTATATTATCACATTCTAAACAGTATCAAATAGTGAAAATGCTAGCCAAGCCTGAGATGATTTATGCACTAACAATTCACAAGTGGATAAAGTCATAACTATAATAATAAAATAAAGCATGTGGCTTTGTTCGTGCGTATTAACGCTGTCATATCGGAAACTACCAGTTCGATTTAAATAATGAGATTGATTACAGTTGGATAGATCATAGGTTATATTGATCTACAAAAAAACCAATGAAATCAATAATTACATGTGTAAAACCGCGCGTAAAATTCGGTCTGACATTAGTTGCGTTCTTCATTACTAGCCCCTTTTTTTTTCTTTCCACCAAGGAAGCGTTTGGTACCTACTAACACGAGACTCACTCAGATCCGGCTGAGTATACCCACTAAACATCCCCCTTGATGGTCAGCCTTAATAAAGGCTATTGATCATAATCGGAGTGACAGCCAATCGGTAGTAGCGGCTGCGCAGCGAGCGGCATTCTGACGGCTGCCACCAAAAGGAACTGAAAGAGGGCCCCATTTATGTTATATCACCGCTTAAAAAGGACTTTACTAACAAGCACAGACTCAAATTTTAGGGGGGGAGGGTGTCACAACTGAATTTTGTGGGGTCACAAACAAATGTTTTAATCACAAGTATCTTTTTTTAGCTTCTAATCTTTAAGGGTTCATCTTTTCGTTCATCGTTCATATTTTCATGATTTTCGGGGGCATCATGTCCCCTCACCCCCCTGGGACCGCGCCTGCTTACTAAGGCTTAAAAAGTAGATCTTGCTATTAATAAACAAATGAACTTAACACTGAACATTTGCTCAAGTTAATTTTCTCATTTTATAAAACGTTGCTTAAATTAAAAGGCATACAAAGATTGTTTAGAAACTAACTTCAGGCTGTCAAAAATCATTATCTCGGTTGGAATTTAGCATTACCCCATTTAAGAGTTAATTAAGGCTGTTAATGTTGTGTCTTCAAAAAGGTTAACATTCTAGAAAGTTAGTGCAATTAGTCCAAATTACTTGTCTAACAATGAAGCTGTAAAATCATTATTTATGTAATGAAAAATTTATGTTTAACAAAGCTTATAACCAGGTATTAATTCGCTCTGTTTTACGTTATTAACTAAAATATCAAATAATTAACATTTCATACGCTTAGTCCCACACGTTTTTATTTCGAATACTTTTCTTGTGTTATTCATTTGTGCTATACAGAACAAAGTAAATGTATGAGGCGATAGCAATTGAGTAGAATGGTTCTGCCTACGTCCAGGAGTACAAGGCACATTCAAAAATAGTAAAATTAATCTATTTATAAAAATATGACGACCACTTTGGCGATGGGGTAACACAGTCAGCCTCAGACACCTGTGGTCAAGGGTTCGATTCCCGCACGGAACAAGAAAAAAAAATGTTCCGGGTCTGGGCGTTTATCTATATATGTATTTATTTTCAAGGTCCCAACTAGTTTGCTACATGGTATCTCATAACACAAGCTTCGCTTAAGCCATGTAGTTGGTGTGATTGTCTGTGTATTTTATTTAATTACTATTTATTTATTTTGTGTCCATCTCCAGTAGCCGGCCCTATTTATCAATACATCTTATTGCTATAGTACCGATTGATATACTAATAAAAAATACATTATAGGTGTCTATAGTCACTATAGTCGAGGTAACCTGTAAGATAAAGTCTTTGTCTCCGCGCTTTCTGAGTTCAGAACTGATTATAACCGAGTCATTAGATTCCCAAGTATTTAAAGTGATTGATAGAAAAGGTGATAAAATTCATCTCAATTTTTGGGCAACTTTTAATTCTATATAGGTAGCAGCCGTTTTATTTTACGATATTAATATATGTAATGGTGGTATTTTTTTAAAGAAAAAATGACTATGAAAGATGTTAGCTTTTTCAGCTTTAAGCCAGCTGTGATTCAAGGTGCAAAACCAACCAGTACTTTCATCAGTTTTTTTTACTCTATCCATAGATTTTTTACAAAAACTTGGTTACTCTATGGGGTATAAAGCCACTTGAAAGAACCAACGTCTCCATACAATCATATCAAGGGTATAACAAACTTAATTTCATTTTGTTGGTTGGAAGCTTTTTGTTTATTAAGTTAATAAGAAACGTAAAGGGCTCCTTAGAGCTGGAATTAAATTGAATAAGTATTTGCAAAGGGGTGGATTAAAAGTACAACTCAATATTGAAATCACTTACTAAAAATATCAAGTTACTGCTTAAAAAACACTTTCTATCCTTATTGTAAAATTAAATGGACAGTAATTCCGAAAGGGTAGTATTTAATCGAGTAACTGTAAATAAAAATTTTAGGTGACAAAAATAATGAATTTGGCTTACTGTTTTAATTAAGTGAGCGACTGAGAGCGAGTGACGAAGAATCAATGAAACAGCGACTTAAAAACACTTTTGACCATGTCGGGATTGTCCAGGGTTGACTATAATAGCTGACCAGGTTTATGGCGCTTCGCCGGCCGCTGCCGCGGCACCGCTCGCTTCGCTCGCTCGGCTCGCGCACGTGTATAACTATATGCAACCTAACATGCTCCTCCTCGCTGCGCTCGTCGTCGCACCTAACCGTACTGATTCCGCCTTCCGGTGCGGGAGCCCTTCTCGTAACTTATCTCTTTCATCGCAATGTATATGTGTTTTAGTCGCTCACTTAGTAATTCAGTCGCAATATTAATATTTAAAACCGTTCATTTTCATATATTTTTCAAGACAGTCCAAATTTGTTTTTTAGTCGCTCGTTTTATTATTTCCAGTCCAAATTTGTTTTTTAGTCGCTCGTTTTATTATTTCCCATTCCGAAATAACATAAGGTAGTGATGGTATTCCGTGGTGAAGGATGTAATAGTTAATTATAAAAGTAATTGTTAATATGATTGTACAACTTAAAGTGTCAAAAATGCAATTAATGTGATGAATTATTTACTAAATTATTTATATATTATTTAATTGATACCATTGTAAGCTCGACCTAACTTTGCTCTGTCTGGATAAACCCTCGAGGTTTTTAGATATTAAGCACTTCATATGTAAAAAATATTGTTTCATAAATAAATAAAAAAAAAGAATGTGTAAACATGTTTATTTTACATGTTTCTGTTATAGATTATGGTATAAAAACTGTTACATAAACAGAATTTATCTTTGAATTATCAAAAACAACCGTTTATTTGTGAAAAATATAACTATTAATGAGAATAACAGTGATGTAATAAGACGCGAAGTTTATTTATCCGTTAAATCAAATAAGGTTGTAGTTTGGATGAAAATTAAGTAATTTTTCATATCAATACACATTCTAAGGCTTTTCAAAATATTTTACGTCCCGATTTTTGTAAAAATATATGTTGCGTTTCACGATTTTATCATAAAAGCCTAGTTTGTTAAATTTAAAGCCAATCTACGTCCTCTTAATAGGATTTCGATGTATAAGATAAAACACTTCTTATAGATAAAATGGATGAGAGAGCCAAAAAACCGAGGATCACGTTTATCGGTAGTGTTTTAAATCTAACGCTTATTACATAAATAAAAATAAAATTACAAAAACATTCAAATTACTTTTATTTCAAAAGGTGACATAATTTTCAAAAATTACATCGTTCTACCAAGAAGATATAGCAAGTTTAAATAAAACTACTTTTTAACCGGATTAATCGCGTATAATTTATATTTTACATTTTAACTCGACGTTTCGGTGTCTTTGCAGACTCCGTGGTCACGAGCGACTGAGGTGTCAGGCGTCAGATTGATAGTGGAAAAAGTTATACATCATCTCCATCTATTTCTCAGTCTTCGAGCGTAGCGTTCAGGGTTAACACAAAATGAGCTGACAGTGTCTCGAGTTTCAGGTCGTGCTGCTTGCTGGATGTTTGACTTAATATCTTTGAGAATAGGGTCCCATGCTGGTGATAGTTTCCAACCATCTTCTCTGTTGAAATTAGGGTGCTTTTTAATTTCAATGGCTTCTCTGATCATTCTAGGTATATAATGTGTCTCCCTAGATAGAACTTTCACAGAGTCAAACCTTAAGTAGTGGTTGGGCTTGTCTATGGAATGCTCACAAACTGCAGACTTGGTTACTCTTCGGTTTTTAATGTCAGCTATGTGTTCTTTAACGCGGGTTGATACACTTCTTTTAGTTTGACCAATGTAGGAAAGCCCACAGCCGCAGTCAATCTTGTATACACCTGGGTCTTGTAAAGGGATGTTGCATTTAACTGGGCGAAGATGTTGACTAATTTTTGAGTTTGGTTTAAATATTGTTTTGATGGAAGCGCGCCTAAGAATTTTTGAAATTTTATCGGTAACTCCCTTCACAAAAGGTAAAAATGCAGGTCTTCGTTCGACTGTCTGCGGCTTCACGTGGTCACTGCGGCGGCGACGAGGTGGTTTGAGGCCGTTTTGACGAAGCACTTTGACAACATGTTTCAGTTCATCATCAATGTGCTGGGGATCGCAGATTCCATGTGCTCTCTGAAACAAAGAGGAGCCTACGGCGAGTAATTGGCTCGGGTGGTGGTGGGAACTCCCATTTAAATATCGGTCAGTATGAGTGGGTTTCCTATAAACAGTATGACCGAGTGTACCATTTGGATTCCGTGTAATTAAAACATCAAGGAAGGCTAACTTATTATCCTGTTCTAATTCCATAGTAAATTGTATTTTATTGTTAAAGGAATTAAGGTGGTTAAGAAATGCAGTTACTTTGTGTTGAGGTAAAATAGTGTAAGTATCGTCAACGTACCTCTTGTAGATCTTCGGCACGACTGGTGCCAGGTGGAGAGCACGCTCCTCGAAATCTTCCATGTAGATGTCAGCAACTACAGGGGACACCGGGGAGCCCATGGCGACACCATCAATTTGTAGGTAGAATTCATTATTCCACATAAAATAGCCAGATGTCAGGCAAACTTCTAATAATTCTGCATATTCAACAGGCAAATCTGAATCAGTTAGCTTTTTCTTTACTATTTCAATGCAGTCTTTGACAGGTAATGATGTAAACAAAGACTTGACATCAAAACTAACCATAGTTTCATTGTTAGCAATCTTGAGATGTTTTAAATCACTAACAAATTGGTAAGAATCCTTTACATATGCACAAGTGCATTGAAATAGTAAAGAAAAAGCTAACTGATTCAGATTTGCCTGTTGAATATGCAGAATTATTAGAAGTTTGCCTGACATCTGGCTATTTTATGTGGAATAATGAATTCTACCTACAAATTGATGGTGTCGCCATGGGCTCCCCGGTGTCCCCTGTAGTTGCTGACATCTACATGGAAGATTTCGAGGAGCGTGCTCTCCACCTGGCACCAGTCGTGCCGAAGATCTACAAGAGGTACGTTGACGATACTTACACTATTTTACCTCAACACAAAGTAACTGCATTTCTTAACCACCTTAATTCCTTTAACAATAAAATACAATTTACTATGGAATTAGAACAGGATAATAAGTTAGCCTTCCTTGATGTTTTAATTACACGGAATCCAAATGGTACACTCGGTCATACTGTTTATAGGAAACCCACTCATACTGACCGATATTTAAATGGGAGTTCCCACCACCACCCGAGCCAATTACTCGCCGTAGGCTCCTCTTTGTTTCAGAGAGCACATGGAATCTGCGATCCCCAGCACATTGATGATGAACTGAAACATGTTGTCAAAGTGCTTCGTCAAAACGGCCTCAAACCACCTCGTCGCCGCCGCAGTGACCACGTGAAGCCGCAGACAGTCGAACGAAGACCTGCATTTTTACCTTTTGTGAAGGGAGTTACCGATAAAATTTCAAAAATTCTTAGGCGCGCTTCCATCAAAACAATATTTAAACCAAACTCAAAAATTAGTCAACATCTTCGCCCAGTTAAATGCAACATCCCTTTACAAGACCCAGGTGTATACAAGATTGACTGCGGCTGTGGGCTTTCCTACATTGGTCAAACTAAAAGAAGTGTATCAACCCGCGTTAAAGAACACATAGCTGACATTAAAAACCGAAGAGTAACCAAGTCTGCAGTTTGTGAGCATTCCATAGACAAGCCCAACCACTACTTAAGGTTTGACTCTGTGAAAGTTCTATCTAGGGAGACACATTATATACCTAGAATGATCAGAGAAGCCATTGAAATTAAAAAGCACCCTAATTTCAACAGAGAAGATGGTTGGAAACTATCACCAGCATGGGACCCTATTCTCAAAGATATTAAGTCAAACATCCAGCAAGCAGCACGACCTGAAACTCGAGACACTGTCAGCTCATTTTGTGTTAACCCTGAACGCTACGCTCGAAGACTGAGAAATAGATGGAGATGATGTATAACTTTTTCCACTATCAATCTGACGCCTGACACCTCAGTCGCTCGTGACCACGGAGTCTGCAAAGACACCGAAACGTCGAGTTAAAATGTAAAATATAAATTATACGCGATTAATCCGGTTAAAAAGTAGTTTTATTTAAATTATGAATCGTGAAAACTTAAGACAATACTAGATATAGCAAGGTACAGCAATCATGATTACAATATTGGTTTTCAATGTTTTCAGACAATTACTCGTTTTAACCGACTTCAAATAAAGGAGGTTTTCAGTTTTACAGATAAGGCAATTCAAATTTATTTATACTTATGTATTATTTTTATATTCTAATATTTTTCTATTGTGTTGTATTGTGACGGCTTTGGTGGCGCAGTTGCCCAGTGTCCAGCTATTGCGTGACGAATCTCTGCCAAGCTAGAATGGAAACGAACTCTTCTTAACTGGCTCAGGTCTAGGTGTACATTAGGATACACCCTAAATACACTGTGTAGTCTCAATAACACATTACAAAAAAAGATTCCTTTGGGCTAAGACAAACGATCAGCAAGGGCGAGTTTAGAGAGTAGAAGGTCCACATAGCTGGTGTGCTTGGGTAAATAAACACCTTTTAACCGGATTTATCGCGTATGATTACACTTATAATGTAAACTCAACTTTGCAGATCCCGTGTTTACGAGATCAGTCTTTCATGATAAATCCGGTTAAAAAGTATTTGATTTAATGTTATGGTATCGCGAAAACTTAAGTCAATAATTCATTTTTGGTAATAACAAAAAACTACTCTGCTCCAGAGTTCTTCTGTCATGGAGGCCGCATACTCCTGTCAATGGTATGATGGATCAGAGGAAGCGAAGACCTTCGTTCAGATCGTGTGCCAGCAGTGCCAGAAGGCCATGAGCATCTCCGGAGCCAAGTTCTTCACGGTGTCTTTGGATTTATTCGCTTCTGTAAGTGTGAAAGTATTTAAATAATATGAGAGAAGTTAATTTATCTTTTAATGTCCTAGTACTTTTAAGCGTCAAGTGAATAGATTTCTCGTAGATAAATGTATATCACCTTAGTCTTCATGATCACTCACCACCAGGGTATCATAGAAGACAGACGTTCAATCCATACTTTAAAAAAACACAAACTATAACTATCACAATGTTTACGTAACTACAAAATCATCTTACCAAGAACGTCTATGTGATTTTAGGCCCACGGACATTAATAATAGGAATTATTGTATGGTGGGAAAAGTGAAATATTGCTGATAGAAAGTTTAGAAACAGAAGGCAAGAAAAGTCTTTAATCTTTTTTCTATAGCTGATCCTTCTTTGTCCTAAATAATTAAATAAGCTTACAGTAGTTGTTATGGAAATTTTTCGGCTTAGTTTAACAATAAAGTTTAGTTATCTAGGCACCTCCGCTAAAAGTGACTCATGATCAGAACCCTTCGTAATGAGCTTTTTTTATATTATAAGGATAGGACGTTTGACTTCCATCCCATCTGGTGGAAAGTGCACATGAAGACTATGGTGGTACACGTCCATCCACGATAAACCTATTCATTCGAAACTTAGAAATACCAGGAATGTAGTGGTTAGGAAAAACAGACGCAGAAAGATCGTTCCTCAACTTGGCAATCCGTACCAAAAAGGAACTATCCAAGCGTTTTGTTCGACTTCTTGGTAAATCTACTATATAGGGATGGAAGTTCTGTCTGTTTCTTGTAGTCCGGTAGCAAAAAGGATTGGGTTCAATATGGTCAAAAAGAACGCCAGAAGCAGTCTTCCTCCTAGATAATGAGTAGGTTCGTAAACTATCAAGCAGGCTCAGTGCACTCGAAGGCTAGATTTTGTTATGAAATTCTAATTCTTATTATTTTAGAGGTATGAATAATTTATAATGAACTAAACTAAAAAAACGTATTAACAGCGGCCTTAAAAGGCTTAAATATCGAATATATTCTGCCCTTTAATTTTTTCACAACTTACTAAAAACCTTAAAGTTCAAAAATATTATCAGCTTTCAGTTTTCTTTGAAAAGTTTCAAAACAATTGAATATAAAAAACGCCTGAAGCAAAATAATAATTAAAAACTTTCGTTGTTTTAAAATTCTTTTAATATTAATAAGGGTTTCAAACTGACCTTATTTTTTAAATAAGGTTTTTCTATAAAATTACTAGGAATGTACACGTTAAGCCCAAAGTCAACAAAAGAATCGGGCAATAGACGAGGATTACCAGAAAAATTAAAAGATAGTCTATCCCGAGCTTTAGCTGAATACTTTGTATAAAAGGCGTTTGTTAGCCCTGAAAGCTCTACCACCTAGTGCTGTTCACTCGGATTATTGTTTTTAATGGATAGCTTATGCAGCGGATATTTCAAGCCAACCCTAGGGGGCCAAAATTTGTAGGGATCGACTACTGTCGACTTAAGCAGATAATACTTTATCGCAAAACGGTGTTCATAATTCATAATCATCATCACAACTCTTTGTAATGAGCCCACTGCAGGGCATGAGTCTCTCCCCTGGGTGACGAGGAGGTAAAGGCCATAATCCACCAAGCTGGCCCAGTGCTGCGTGGTGGATGCCAGAATTTTCAGGGCGCCGAAATGGCTTCGGACAAACCCCAACGACTACTGTATACATGTATACAGCACCCGGGACCGACTGCTTAACGTGCCATCCGAAGCACGGAAGTCGTCGTGAGAAATGAATGGTCGGCGGTCACCCATCCAAATACCGACCGCGCCGAAAGTTGCTTAGCATGTGATATCGTATGATACACACATTAACCATGGCGCCACGACGACTGTAATTACCCTTACATAATAACCTTAAAAAACTCAATTTAAGTAAATTCTCATTGAGGAAATCTGTAATAAAGGTGTTTTAAAGTCTCTGCAGTGAATGTCGTAATTAAGAGGGGGTTGATCCCTGAGAAAATTCGTAAGAGGGTTGTTTTAACACCCCCGTTACGTCTTGATCTACGATCAAACTGGTACGAATTAAATTTGTTTCAGAGATTGTTATCAAATAATTGCTACCCTTTGAGTTAAAGCCGTTTTTGATTAAGTTTAAAGTTGGTAAATGTTTGATTATCTTTGTTAATAACGCAGTTTTATTATAACCAATTTGAGAAAATATTGCGTAAACTCTGTAATATATAAAGGACACTAGATATGGACTTTTTTCTGAAACAGTGGGTATATATAGAATAAATAAGTAAAATAAATCCTCAAACATTACATCAAGTACATGTCCCCAAACTAAGCAAAGTGATACCATGGAGAAAACTACAGGGGCACCTAGAATATGAATTAATTTATAGATAACTAGCTGACCCGGCAAACGTTGTTTTGCCATATAAATAAAAAAAAATAGATGTTGGCCGATTCTCATAGATATCGGATAAGCACAAAAAATTTCATCAAAATCGGTCAAGCCGTTTCGGAGGAGTATGGCAACGAAAACTGTGACACGAGAATTTTATATATTAGAAAGATTACCCAAACCCAGATTTGTGATCTCTCATGCTCTACGATTTACGTAGTAACGTAGTAACGTAGCGTACACCACAGCGCTACGGAGGTCTTATAAAAATTATCCTATTATAATGATCCATTAAGTTATTCCTTATATATGTGCTACATTTTATCTCCTGCAAAGCTTAAGTCATCCAACCATTCAAACTATACATCCTTACAAACAGTTCTTCCAAGCTATACTGGGAGCAAAAGAAAAACGTAGAATGTGCGAGTTGCTGCTCTTCCCGGGCATACTGTAAAAGTCACATAAGTAACAAAGGTTTTATTGGCGTTTTTGTGGGCGATAGGCTGACCCCCTGTCACTGCAATATTCTCTTTCCATCATTGTGATACCTTGAAATTTGTCACAAGTGACATCGCATGGTTTTATAACCTCTGGTGTTCTGCCTAACCCATAAGGGATACAGGAGTGAAATTATGTATGTATACAAACTGTTACGTAGGAGGTTCGAACGGGTTTTACTTGCGTATCCCTTGACCCTCATGGGATTTTTTGATAATTATAGTCTATGCTTTACTCCAAGAGTAAAATTGATCTAAAAATTCAAATAAGTTCATTAAGATTTAAACAACTTTATAGGCAAAAGTCAATTAATTTCGAGTACTGAAATGATACTACGGAAGTAGTAATTTCGGTGTTTTGATTATTCTAAATTGATGTAATGGTGATGCGGTAATGGTTTACCTACCGCCTTAAGTTCTCGCAGTTCAGTAAAACATCGAAATTATATATTTTTGATGAACATTATTCAATAATAATTATAATAATAGGTAATAAAACAGACTAAATAATCAAATCCGGGTTAAAGTAGGTATATACAGTGTGTCCGGTCACGACCTAGCGATAATTTAAGGTTACAAAATATACCTAATTTCATCGACAAAAACACCCATATATGGGGGTCTACCTCCCCTCCTGTCGGAATGGCCGCCATTTAATTTTTTTTTAAATCTTGTAGATACCTCTGCTGAAAGATGCCGATTTCTCTGGACAGAAAGGTCCTACAGATGTAAAAAATGTTATTTTAAAGGTTAAAATAGCAACTATCAAATAAAAATAAACATTATAAAAAAAATCCTACAAAATATCATAAAACATTTACAAAGCTAATTTAAGTGAAAAAAATTGACTGTTTTTTTTATTTTTCTTAATATATTTCAAAAACTAGCGCATTGATAATATTTTTTTTAATACTGTCCTAATACATAAGGATATTACTTACAAATTGACTTTAAAATTATTGTTGTTAATTGCATAACTCGAGAGTTAGGGCTGTTTGAACATGACCCTTTTGCGAGGATCATGAATGTAGAGCGCTATTAATTTATCTAACAAACATTTATCTTCGATATCTGAGCTGATCAAACATGATTTTTGTCCTACTTATTCACCGCTCTAACAATAATACAAATAATTTTCCGTCTTTGTCACATAAACCCTATTCAATGTAGCAGGTAGCTCTACATGGGTTTGGTACCCTCACAAAAGGGTCATATTCAAAACTCTCGAGTTATGAAATTAACAACAATAATTTTAACGTCAATTTGTAAGTAATATCCTTAAGTATTAGGACAGTATTAAAAAAAATAGTATCAATGTGCTAGTTTTTGAAATATGTTAAGAAAAATAAAAAAAAGACAGTAATTTTTTTATATATTATAACTATTTTTTTTAAGGTGCTGGGTGCAGTTGTTACATACTTCATGGTGTTGGTGCAACTGAAGTAAAAGCCTCGGAGGAGAGGCCTTGACAGAAGACGTCATTTTTTTTATTTTGAATTTCAATGGTATTTAAATAAAATTTATGTACATTTATGTGAAATAATATCGTATTATTAATAATATATTATAGTTATAAATATCATAACATTTTTGAAACTTAATTTAATTTCCTTTGATGTCCTCAAAATTATATTTTTTGGTATTACAGAGTAATAGGATCATTGTGTACTCGGGATATTAACCAAGTAAGTTCGGAGATGGACCAGCGAAATCTATTTATAACTAGCTTTATACCGCAACTTTGTATGCGCTTAACTACCCTTCTCGTGGAAATTTCAGAAACTATACAACCAGACACCCACTGAAAGAACCTTTATACCAAGTATCACACCCAAGCACTCAAGGAATAAGTTTTTTTTATTCAATCTAAATATCATATATTTCCCGTGCCCGTGGAAATTTTGGGAATATTTTTCGTGGCACAACCAGTCACTCTTTGAAGAACCCTCATGCCAAGTATCACATCCGTACACTCAAGGAATAAAATTTTTCATACAAACTAAAAAGTCCAACCCCTTCCCATGGGAATTTCTCGAATTCCTTCCATAATACAAACAGACACTTATTGAGGAATCTTTATATCAAGTATGACATCCGTGCACTCAAGGGATGGGATTTTTTCATACAAACTAAAACATCATATATTTCCCGATCCCGTGGGAACTTCGGGAATTCCTTTCATAACACAACCAGACACACATTGAAAAACCTTTACACCAAGTTTCACATCGGTGCACTCAAGGAATAAGATTTTTCATACAAACTAAAAAGTCCTATATTTCCCGTTCCCGAGGGAATTTCGGGAATTCCTTCCTTAGTGCACCCCTACATCCCCTAAAAAATGTATTTTACAAATTTCAGCTCTCTACGCCCAGTAGTTACGGCTGTACGTTGTCTGTCAGTCACTCAGTCACTCAGTACCTCAGTCACTCAGTCAGTAACGGAACAGTTTTATATATATTGATTGATAAATGATCTTATTTCACATTAGGTACATGTTTATAGGTTATAAATCTTGTTTCACAGTATTGTGGTTACTTAATAACTTTTGCAAATCTATACTTATATAATTAAGGTGAAGATTTAGTTTGTTTGGTTGGTTGAACGCACTATAATTCTTACGCAATCATATATTATTTGATACAGTTATTGAAAAACAATCTTTATATTTTAGGTAAAAAGTGTGTTTTCAGTTTTTGTAAAAGCCCATCAATATTTAAAACACAGTATTTATAAATTTACATGTAGGTACTATAGAAAGTAAAATTAAAATAAATAAAATTATTTGCGCATACTTTTATTGTATTTTGATTGAAATTTGAATTTAAAATCAGAACAATGTTAAAATAGAATTTATTTTGAAGTGAAAATATACATGTAGATTTATATATTTAGATTTAAATCTATATAGATAACTATATAGATTTAAAGAAGTTTTTAAAGTTTTCATTTAACTTTCTATGAAATAGTGTATATTTGTTTTAATAGTTTATTTCATAATCATAACATTGTCATAAAACCTATAAATCATAACAACTCGAAAATTAGAATATTATTTATCTGAATTATATGTTCCTAGTACAGTCACAGCGGAAAGTAATTTTTTTATACTATTCTAATGTGAGTATTACTTATGTGTAAATACTAAATAGACAATGGTATGCAATAACGATGAAATGTTAAAGGGATCTATTGTAATTTAACCAGCATATTGAGTGAACAGCGTCGCTTTTGTACGTAGGTACTTAAGTATGCGTTTGACACCGTTTGTCGGCGAAAATGGAATATTTATGAGTTTATAATAGGAGCCTTCATAACTATCAAACGATTCATGCACTTGACTGTATAAGACACTTTGTGTTACCTGCTGCCGCCGAATGTAAAGTGATGTTAGATACTCTTAGTTTCACAGAAATACAATTTTACTATTCCTGCTAATTGTTTTAAAAGTTTAGAATGACACATAGATTAATTAATTTGTTAAATTATCTAACTGAAAATATATTCTAAAAAAAATCACTCGACCAGGACTCGAACCTGGGACGCGCTAGCTGGACGAGTGCTCTTCCGCTGAGCTACCGGGCCCTGGCGATACACCATCGAAATTACGATTTTATATAATATATCCTGTTTTTACGTTATATTGCTAGCGTGTCGCTAGGGCCCCGGTAGTTCAGTGGAACAGCAATCGGCCGGCAAGCGAAAGGTCCCAGTTTTGAGGCCTGGTCGGGTGCTTTTATTTAGCATATTTTTTCAGTTATCTAAGAATAATTGAGCATTATGAAATGCATAAACTTAAAAAAAAATATTGTTAAAATATCTGCTTTAAATATTTGCTATTGGAAAGCCAGCCTTTTCTTAATCTAAAGTTCTCATTACAGTCAGAGAGTAAAGTAAAAAAAAAAATCTTTTACTATTCCAATATTCATTTTTTCACTGTAAATATTATATTAATATTACAGCTCTGAATATTAATATTATATCGTATAATTCCCTAGAGTCAAACCTCAAGATTGTCTAAACTAACACAGGAAATTACTATCAATATAGAAGGTGTAGTAATATTTAAAGTTATTTAGATTCCTTTAGATTAGGTTTAATTCAAAATAAACAAAAAAATTAAGAAAATAAAAATAGTTAAAATAAAGTAAAATAAAAAAAAATCTTTATGTTTTTTTTTAATACTGTTAAAGGATCTAAATTTTGCTGAACTTCACTTTTTTAGGTATATTCAATACACAAAGAGCAACATGACATACATTAATATTATTTTGAAGCAATATGGATAAAACTCACAGTAACATGACATGTGACGTGCCCTGTCACCGAAAATGAAACAATTGGAAAACAAAAGGCAATTTTACACAGTTTTCTTGTATTCTGTTGTATAAATTATTTGTAATTTGAAAGACGCGGCGAATTCCAAGTTTTTCCGTTTTCTTGTATCCATAACACAAGTTCTTTAAGAAACTATTTCGAACTGGATAATGTTGACACAATTTGAATAGGAGAAAATATATTATTTATTTATTTATTTAACGGAATTCCTTGCTATAAGTTTTATTTCAATAAAGATTATATTAATACTTAGTACCAAAATTTTGTTTTTTTATTTTTTACCAATAGTAAAATGTCTTATTGTATTGATTTGAGGCAGTATAGTAGCTAGACATTTAAGAAAAACATTTATATTTTCGTGCGTATTCAGTTTTTATACATTTATCAGTCTTTATACATAGTTTATAAATTTATATATTAGGTATACAAGGTGTTCTTTTTGATATCTCATAACTTTGAGGTTTTGTTCCTTACTAAAAAAAATTACTTTTTGCCAAAGAATATGTGGTTCAAAAGTGCATACATTCCAAGATATCATAAATCTTAATATAATGAGTTCATAAATTATCACCCTTGTAAAATCTCTTCAACATTCATTCAATAGACGCGTGTCACTGAAGCCATACAATAAACAACAAAAATATTTTAAACGTTGATTAACGTTGCATACAATGTGCAACGCAAAGCGTTGCGAACTGCACCTGTGCATAGCAATAAAAAAGGAATAGAAAGTGCCACGTTGTCATACTTCGCATAAAGGTGTTTTACAGAAGATGTTTTGACATAATTTAATTATTTTGTATAAAAAAAAATATATAAAAAATTTAAAATTTGATTCTTTTACATGGTCAATATAGAGTTATGGGAAATCAAGTGGAACACCTTATATTAACTGTAAAGTTAAGTAGAAATCATTTTCATTCTTCTGTAGGCAAAATAATATTGAACATTTTGATTTATTTTAAGTTATTTAATTTTATAAGAACTCTATAATGTGATAGTGCTTCTTAGATTTAAGTTTAAATGTTATTGAAATTTATTAAAATGGTAAATAAAATATTCCGTTTTATTTAAGAACCTTTCTTAATCAGTCAATAAACAAACTTGTTTGTTGCATGATGTCGCCTGATGAAGAATGACGATTAAAACTAAGATACAACAAATATATTATGTAGTAAGCAAACGCTAATGAAAACTCTGTCCTCTTTAAAACTTTTCAAAGACATTTTTAAATAGATTTTATATCTTTTAATATTTCGATGTCTTTGCCAAAACATAATACAAAACCAAACATGTTCAAAACATAATTTGTGTAAGTAATATCATTGGACATGTGAATTAATTAACATAAATGATTCGTGTTAATAAATGACAATATTGATAAGAGAAGTTGAGTGGTATAAGTGTGAAACAACTCGCACGATAGGGAATGAAGATCAGAAATAGGTAAGTTACTTCCATGCTGAACTGGGAGCGAAAGAAAAACATAGAATGTGCCAGCTGATTCTCTTCCCGGGCATACTGTAAAAGTCGGTTAAGGGACCGAGGTGTTATGGGAGGCTTTTTTGTGGGCGATAGGCTGACCCCATGTCACTGCAATTACCTCTCTCCACTATTATAATGTCTCCAAATTTGTCAAACGTGACATCAGATGGTTTTATAACCTCTGGTGTTCTGCCTTCCCCATAAGGGATACAGGCGTGAAGTTATGTATGTATGTATGTAAATAGGTAAGTAAATATCTAACTAAATTTTTTTCAGATATACCTGACTCTAAGGCAAGAAAACCAGCCAGAAAACATCAAAAATTATTCACTAAACGCCATCCAGGCACCACAGCTCGAAAATTGTCCTTTCAAGTATCTACCAAAAAGGATACAATCACTTCATTCTTAACATAGTATTAAAACATACAAAAACTTGCGTCTTGAAGATCCGGTTGCTAAACACCACCTCCGAAATACTCAACCCAAGCCCTACACATAACCTTACGCCCTGTTCTGGGCAACTTTACTGCGCCTCGTGGGTTCAAACTTTTAAAACCAAGTTTTTGCTCAGGAAGCCTATCTTCTAAGGCTGTAAACTGGGACGGCAGCGGCAGAGGCGCGGGCAGCGGCGTGAGCATCGACGCGGGGAATTTGGGCCGTTCTCGACGCCAGCGGGCGCTCGAGCGATTTGTCGCGGTCTCATACAAACTCAATACTTTCTCTCGTGTCGCGGAAATCGCGGCCCGCGCCGCTGCCATTCAGTTTGCAGCCTAAGTAATGCCCAATGTCAGTTTGGACTTGCTTTAGCCGAAATCGGCTTGGAGGAAATTTCTATCTCAATACCTGTACTTGCATACATTTGTAGTATCTAATGACAACAAACGAGTCTGAATTCACGTACACTGTTATATTGAAAAATCAAATCGCAACGACGACGTAATCAAAAGCAACGACACTACAAATATTTGACAAAAGTCTCAGGAGATTGCAAATAAGAGCAAAAACTTACAGTTCCTTAGTACTGACTTTCTAATATAGCCTTTATATCAAAGATGTAAAGTCTATATGCCATGAAAACTCATATTTCTAAAATGCACAATGGCGCATACGAGTCTAAACAAAGAGTAGCGAACAATGGGGTATTTCTCTGAGAATACCTACGGTTTTTATGGTAGCTGCATTTTTGTCTGCGACGGTATAATGTACTCTGAGTTTCATTGAAACCATACAATATGGTATGAAATCTTTATTTTTTTTTAAATATTTTCTGATATGTAACGTTTATATAAGTCCTTAATTCAGTTTAGATTTTTAGTAAGCCATCTATAATGGTAAAGTAAGCCTGTGTAGAAAATTATTGGGCGACGTACTTGATAGCTCATTGAAGATATTGAAGAGATCCAGGCCCAGACACCTAATAAAAGGATCATAATTATTTGCTCAAATTTAAAATGTAACAAGTACAAATTTTGCTATTATACTCTTTAACTTGGAGCTTTGAAAATAAAATACGTACGGTCGCATTCAAAAGTGGAGGCATAGTGACATTGCAACAAGGGTTATAATTTCCTGCACGACCAGTGACTGACTCACACATCCTTTCACAAGATGTCTGTCCGTTTACAAGCGCTTAAAATTCAAATAATTTAAAAAACTATTTTATATTGACCTCTCTCTCTAACAACTCTATTTTTGACTTGGACTATGCAACTCAAAAAGTTATTGTAGTTCGTATGATGGCGAAAATAACAACGATAGAAAATTACTTTGCAGTATATCTACATGTAATAGATGACCCTTTAGCTTATTTAGCGCTTAATTTCATAAAAATAAGGATTGATAGTATTATAAGCCTTCCACGTAATATCTTTTTGAACAAGGACCGGGAACGTTTACAAACCTATTAGTATGCAAACGAGCGCGCATCACTTGAAAATCGTTCATCTTTATATTTGCATAGTAAAAATACATTGTGGTCTTTGTATTTATATGTTATTTTAACAAATTTACTTAGTTAAGCGTTTTAAATATACATAATAAAGAAAAAAAGATTATTATTTTTTTTTTGGCCAGGGAGTATTTCAGTAATGATTCGTGATTATAATTTTTACTTAAATTATAAGCTAAAAAATCTAGTCACCAATCTAGATGTATTTTTTTTGATCAATGTAAATTTAAATATGAAAATTTCATAAAAAAAGCCTCAGACTTTCAATATCTAGCTTACAATACTAGTTCTCGATCATTAGTTCAAAATATTAGGTATAACAATTGGTTACACTGAAAAAAAAGTCTTGTAAGTATGTGAAAAATGAAAACGCTGTTAAAGTTAAAAACGAAAGGAATTTGTAATATTTTGCTTTGATTATGTCTAAGGTCACTAGTTTCAATGAGGGCTAAATGAATGTTAACAATTTTCACGATACAATAGATTCATTTTAATAATACTGGTCCGATTGTCGGGTCTTTTCCGCCGAAAGGCGTGTAGTCATGAGTATGCGTGATAATAATAATAAATATTTTTGACTCTCACACAACATCCTCTAGCCCAAATTAAGTTTCTTAAACAACTCGTGTTATGGATACTAGATAACTGATATACTTAAGAAATATATAAACATACATATTGAATGAATACATATTTTTTATTAGAATAAACTTAAATAAACATATCAACATCCATGACTTGACGACTAATACCTGTGTTCATCACACAAATATCCGCCGCCGCCGGGATCCGAACCCAGGACCTCTGGCTACCCATAGTCCCAGAGAGTAGATTCCGAGGAGGGCGGTATTGGTATCCATGTGAAGGGATATGTCTGGTGCAGTACTAGTCCTTCCTATTTAACCCGCCGTATTATCGACTTGTAAGCGTATTTCCGTTCCAATTAAAAGGGAGGAACAGCCAGTGAAATTACAGGAATGAAAAGGCTTTAGCTGAAGCTTGAGTTCGACAAAGCATTATTAATCTTACCATCTTTAATCAATTATGACCATGGGCCTGGATACTACTTACCATCATTTGGATGCAGTGCCCGCTTGCCGGCTTTCATAAAGCGTAAAAAAAATCGGGTCAACTGGATATTTTTATTACCCGTTATCCCATGACATTCTGGCTTGAACGATAGAAAATGAAAACCTTCAGTTATACGCAAAGTTTACTCATTCAAATAAATCACTTCCATTCTTAGGAGCAAAAAATACTTATACATTAAGCAACATTCAAATTCTGTCGGGTGAAATATTTATAAATAAATCACTATTTCTATCTGAAACCACATAAGCAGGAGAGCATATAGGTAAGTTAATCAACCTCGTACCGAGCGAGCTTCTAATATTTACATAGGTTGATACGTTCCCATAAATACATATAAAGTAGTTGTATACAGAATTAGGTTATTTTATTTTCGGAACAGCATAGGGAACATTTTTTCTTTTTTCGTCTAAGTTGAACCAAAGCTGTATCTACAATTCAAATAATATTATTTCAATTGCAAAGCTTTAAAAATCTGGAACTGGCAACACAATTCAAAACATCGTCGATGTTTGGTTTCTGGATTTGATTAGTTTTTTTTGCTAAAAATAAATTTGATATGGTATTAGTTCAAATGAAACCAGAATCACAAAAATTCTATTAATAATTGATTGATTTATAATCGCAAAGGAAACCTCCAAAACACACATCTTTACAGACGAAATGAGAACCTTTTCTTCGATTAAAATCGGTTATAATACAACCTTACAATTACTGTACAATGGATTCATTGAAATAAAAAATGAATGTAAAAGATCTTTAACAGACAACTTCATTGTTAGCCTGTCCGTCGATCGATAATTTCAACCAAACGCATATAAGAATGAAGCAAAAATTTACATTAAATACTCTGTGATCTCTTTCAGCTTTAAAAATCAAACTTGGATATTGTCGCCGGCATATAAGCTATAATGGTTTATGTCGCATATTTTCGCATTCAAAACTAGTGGGGTACTACTTCCCATTGACCTAGATTCATGAAATATGAAAAGATTACAATTGTAAAGTATATGTAAAGGAAGAAAATTAACGTCATAAATATGTAGTTTAAAAACATGAATAAAGCGAATTTGCTATTACGTAAATAATTTTGCATTTTGATGAGGGAAAAAGACAATGTTATCCAAAGGTTTGACAGAGCCCTCGGTCCCATTAGTTATCACATTTTGGTTATGATATCTCATCATGAGTTACATGTTCATGCGATCTAAGTTCACATTTATTATTGTAATAGTAAGAAGGATTTAATTATGGTGGAACGATTCACATTTTTGTGTTATATGAGATATTTTGAATATCTCTTTTTTATAAAGTAAGGATGGGCTGTTTGTCTTCTATGACACCCGATGGTAAGTGAATATGATGACTAAGGTGGTACACATCCACCCACGAGAAACTTATTCACTCGACGCTTAAAAGTAACAGGACTATAATGGTCAGAGAAATAGTTGCATGCAGTTCATTCGAAACCTTGGAGACCCGTATCAAAAAGGGAACTCCCAAAGCGCTTAGTGCGATGGTAAATTGGTCGAGTTCGATTTGTGCAAACAGAACACTCGCGCACGCTCCAAATTTTTTCCTCTAGTACACGGTTAAACAAGTTAGAAGGTCGACGTTCTTTATTAGTTAACGGACTCTTCGGATAACTCGTTTGGAAACTGCGGGGACATCCGAATCCCCTGAGGTCGCCATCGGGTCCTCTCCGACCGGTCGCCATCTTTCACGATAAAGCTTCTTGGGATTTTTCGCAAGGTGGCAGGGCAGCCTTTCGCATGTGGATTGCATGCTTCTTGGGCCCCTTACTACCTGTGGTCGGCCAGCGGTGCACTGTGCTTCGGATCCCGCTAACCTCCAAAACGAGTTATCTAGGAAGCCATTATCCTACGAGTTGAAAACAGTTTTCTGATGTAGCACCATTACTCAGACCTATCCTCCTAAAAATTCATTTAATATAACAATTTGTTTCGATATAAACTATATACGTAAAGTATTTTAAGCAGTACTTTCTCACGTTCGCCATTCTGGTTTTAAGTGAGATTTCCACATGAAAAGATAATTGAGATCTGAGAATTCCAATGAATTAATCACACAGATCTTTATTCTACGTAGATTTTCAATACCCGAGTTCTTTTGAAAATTAAGCTTAGTTCAGTAAATTCTCAACGGGATCGGGTGGAAAATAAATAATTTTGGGATGAGTTTTTGGAATACAGCTTTATCAGGAGGTATTTAGAATTGATTTCACTTTGGACAATGTTGTATTGAACAAAATCAAAATAGTGTTTGGTAATGAACTGTTTAACTCCCATAACTTTTGCTCCCTTAAAATTTTCTTGATTGTATATAGCCTATCTTCCTTAATAAAAGGGCTATGACCTAAAAGTATCAAAGACACGCGTACCCTACAAAAAACTCTGGCTTTATTATAATATTACAGAAGAATAAATTTATCAAACGCACATATCATCTAGGCACACCTCATGTACGCTTATTACTTGTCTCATATAAATGTTACGAAACTAAGGATTATCCTAGTAAAGTTTCTGATGGGAGCCGGTTAAAAAAAGTAAATTGCCCTCGCTGGGAACTAGGTACGTAGCTTTCATACCGCAGGTGAGCCTATAATAATTAAGGGAAGTTAATAGACTATATTAAGTATTTTGTTTCTTTCGTTCTTTAGCAAAATGAAAGAGAGCAAATAAATTTTAACGGTATTTTAGGTTAATTATTCATTCTATGAATAAAAAGACCCATCTTTGCGCTGCGTGCTACCGTTGAAGCTGAGATTCCGAAGATAATGAAGTTATAAATTACGACCTTTTTTTTTTTAAATCCCCAGAAAATCACACCAACTACATGGCCACAAAGTAAGCATAGCTTGTGTTATGGGATACCATATAGCGAACTAGGGGGGAACCTAGAATATAAATACATAAATAGATAAAAACCCAGTGTTGAATAATAAAAAGTATACATGTCACTGTCAATGTCATCTGTCAATGTTCTGTCTAAACGTTCTAACCTACAATCTGTCTTATGGAAGTGTGAGCAACTTTAATACATTAGTTTGATACATAATACTGTCTTTTATTTGAAAATACTACATGGTGACAGCGGAAAATCATTTAACATGGAGCATAAAGGATTGTTAATGTTCTCAACTGAAGGTGACATACATACAAATTGTAGATTATTTAAAAGGAAGTTCCTAACCTATATTGATGCATATCACGTGGACGCTACGGATAAGCAAAAAATTGGTATTTTATTGCATCACGGTGGCGACTATTGTCAAGATGTTTATGAAGCTTTTGAAATTAAGATCGATAAACTTGATAAAGTAATAGAGAAGTTCGATTCTCATTTCATTCCAAAGTCAAATGTTACCTATGAGAGATATAAAATTTTCACTAAAAAACAAGAACCCGAAGAGCCATTTGAAATGTTTGCGACGGCCCTGAAGCGCATGAGCCAGTCTTGTAATTTTGGGAACATACAAGATGAGCTCGTTAGGGATTTATTTATATGTGGTATCAATAATACCAGCCTACAACGACAACTTCTAGGAATGAAAGATGTTACTTTAGAGAAGGCAATTACAGTATGTAGAAATTACTCTATTGTTGAGAGCCAAGTGGAAGACATGGAAAGAGTTAGTGAGCAGAAAATCAAGACTGAATTAGATGTGGATGTGTTACAACACAAATCAGGAAAATGGAATTATAAGAAAAGAAATGATTGTAAATAGTGCGGTTATAAACATGATTATGGGAAATGTCCGGCTTATGGAAAAATATGTGCTGTGTGTAAGAAGAAAAACCACTTTGCTAAAATGTGTAAGAGTAAAAAAGTGAATTTATTGGAAGAAGGCAGTGATGAAAGTGATATTGACTATAACATAGCAATCTTGTCATTAGAGAAAAACAGAGGGTATTCTTGGTATTGTGCTAATTTAATTATAAATAATGTAACAGTCACTTTTAAAATTGATTCTGGAGCTCAATGCAATGTGCTTAGTAAAGGACAATTTACAAAACTTCATTTAAGTAACATCAAATTAGAAAGCACAAAAGTTGTGATTACTTCTTTTTCAAACGGGAAAGTGCCCATTATTGGTAAATGTTCTCTTAAATGTACTCATCAAAATTTTGAATATGTTCTCCAATTTTATGTAGTAGATTCAGATTGCTACAATATACTAGGCTTGGAAAGCTCTGAACTGTTAGGTTTTATAAAAAGAGTAAATACAATCAATACGTCTTATATAGTAGATTCCTATCAGGATCTTTTTGATGGTAATGTAGGGTGTGTGCCTCATATAGTTCATTTACAAGTAGACAATAATATTAAACCAGTAGTGTCTCCTGCTAGAAGAATACCTTATAGTTTGATGCCTAAAGTTAAAAAGGAATTAGAAAATTTAGTACAAAAGAAAATTATTGCACCTGTAACAGAGCCAACAGACTGGGTAAGTCAAATGGTCATTGTGCAAAAGAAAGATGGTTCTCTTCGCATATGCTTAGACCCAAGACCTCTGAATAAGGCTTTAAAAAGAGCACACTTTCCATTTCCTAAAATTGAAGATATTACATCATGTTTAGCTGGTGCAAAGGTATTCTGTAAGCTAGATGCTCAATCTGCTTTTTGGATGTGCCCTTTGGATGAGTACAGTTCAAAGCTATGTACTTTTCAAACAGCTTGGGGAAGATATAGATTTTTACGTTTACCTTTTGGAATTTCACCTGCACCTGAAATTTTTCATAAAATTATCTTTGATACATTTCAGGATATTGATAATGTGGCCACATTTCAAGACGATGTTTTGTGTTGGGCCGATACAAAAGAAAAAATGCAGCAGGTACTGACTAAAGTACTTGAGAAAGCAAGACAAAGTATTAAATTCAATCCTCAAAAGTGTAATTTTTTTGTTAGTGAAGTGACTTTCTTGGGCCATATTATCAATAGAAAGGGTGTTAGTATTGATACGGAAAAAGTGCGAGCTGTGACTGAATTAAAACCACCAAAGGATAAAACAGCATTGCAACGGGTACTGGGTATGTTTAACTATTTATCTAAATTCATTCCAGACTATTCAAACATCACATCACCTCTAAGAAATTTGCTAAAGAGTGATGTGGTTTATAAATGGGAAAACAACCACAACAGATGTTTTCAGGAAATTAAGAGATTAATCACAAATGCACCAATTTTAGCGTTTTATGAACAAAATAAAGAACTTACACTCAGTGTAGATGCTAGTTCAATTGGATTAGGAGCAGTATTATTGCAAGAAGGATGTCCTATCGCATATGCATCTAAAGCATTAACAGAAGTTCAGATTAGATATTCTCAGATAGAAAAAGAATTATTGGCTATTTGTTTTGGAGTGGAAAAATTCAAGCAGTATATAATTGGAAAGAACATTGTAAAAGTTGAGACTGACCACAAGCCTATAATTGGGATAATGAGTAAACCATTATGTAAAGTTCCAGTTAGACTTCAAAAAATGATAATGCGACTACAACCATTTAGTCTTAATGTTGTTTATACACCAGGAAAATATCTTTATATAGCAGATACTTTGTCAAGAGACTTTGCAAAAACTGGATGTGATTATGATACAAACTTTGAAGATGATGTGGAACTACAGATATGTTTATTATTGAATAATTTACCCATTACCTCAGAGTGTTGGAATGTAATTTCAAAGGCTACTGAGAAGGACCACACTATGAATAAGCTTAAGAAAGTCTGTCTGAATGGTTGGCCTAGGTATTACAAACAAGTGGATGATGAAATAAAGCCTTATTATCAATATAGAGGAGATATTGTTATAATTAAAGATTTACTATTTAAAGGTAATCAAATTATGATTCCAAGAACATTAAGAAGTTATATGTTAAAAAGTTTGCATACGGGTCATCCAGGCATAATAAGAATGATAAGTAGAGCCGAGTTGTCATTATTTTGGCCTGGCATAATACAAGATATTAAAAATTTTGTCAAAAGTTGTGATACATGTCAAAAGTTTCAAGATAATAAACAAAAAATGGTATTAAAGTATAAAAAAGTTCCTATGTTGCCATGGCAAGAAGTTGTGATATTTTTGAGTATAAAATGAAGCAGTATTTGGTAGTTGTTGATGCTTTGTCTAATTATATTGAAGTTTGCAGCGTTAAGGATTTAAGAAGTGCTACAGTGATAAATCAATTAAAAACAATTTTTTCTAGGCATGGAATTCCTGTAGTACTATACTCTGATGGAGCATTGTATTTTGATTCAGAACTATTTAAACAGTTTGCAAAAGAATGGGATTTTATACACATTAAATCTAGCCCTCACTATCCAAAATCAAATGGATTAGCTGAAAGTGCTGTAAAATCAGTAAAGAAAATTTTTAAAAAATCTGAAGATAGTAATGAAGATCCTTTGCTTGCCCTTCTAAATCACAGAAATACGCCTAGAGGAAAAGTTAATGCACCTGCAAAAATATTGATGGGCAGACAGTTACGGACAAATATTCCTTGTCCCTTTGTAACTTTAATTCCAAAAATCACATATGAGAAAGATAGAAAAATATTGAATAGACAGAAAATAGAGTCTAAATTAAATTATGATAAGACAGCTTCTAACAGAGAAGTATTCAAAGAGAACCAAATGGTAAGGTTTAAGAAAAATCCTACAGATAAAATATGGATCAAAGGAAAAGTAATTCGGAAAGCTGACCATCCCCGATCATACATTGTGGAGAATGAAGAAGGTCGAAGATATAATAGAAATGAAATTTTTATAAGGTCTAGGGAAATAAATATAGATAACAACCTGAATTTTGACTCCAACTTTGATAACCCTAATTTAAATGTCTCTGATAAGGTCTCTAAAAGTGATTGCAGTACAGAGTTTTCCCAGCCAGGTAAAATTGTAACTCGATTTGGTAGAATTATTAAAAAACCCGAAAAATATTCTGATCTCTACAAATAATTTGGTTAATACTTAATATTAAAATTTAAAACTTATGTAAAATTAGTTATTTACTCAAAAAGGTTTAATTCATTTAGTTAAAATGAGTAAATAGTGACCTCTACTTTCAATTCTGTGTATCCTTTTAATATTATGATAAGGGGAAGATGTTGAATAATAAAAAGTATACATGTCACTGTCAATGTCATCTGTCAATGTTCTGTCTAAACGTTCTAACCTACAATCTGTCTTATGGAAGTGTGAGCAACTTTAATACATTAGTTTGATACATAATACTGTCTTTTATTTGAAAATACTACACCCAGACACGGAACATTTTTTTTTTCTGGTTCCGTGCGGGGTTCGAACCCGCAACCACTGGCGTCTGAGGTTATTTGAAAGTTAATTAAAATAAAATTGAATATATTAAGGCAGTTATTTTTTTGAAATCCTTTGAGCAGCATCTGAAAAGACAACAAAACACCTAAAATTAAATCGATAAAAATTAATCAAAAGTAGTTCTTGAAAAAGATAAAATACTTCTATACTTGGATTTTTCAACTCTTGAAAGAACTACGAATATTAAGTTGTCCGGAGAAGTCAGTGCAGATAGTTAATTCCCAAAATAAAAAGGTTTTGGTTGTACTCCTTCGTTGACGACCGGCTGGTGTAGTGGTAACGTTACATTACCTTCTATGCCAGAGGCAGGACCTGGTTCGTACCCGACGGCGGCGGATATTTGTGTGATGAACACAGATATTAGCCGTCAAGTCATGGATATTCATATGTTTATTCAAGTTTATTCTAATAAAAAATATGTATTTATTCAATATGTATGTTTATATATTTCTTAAGTATATCAGTCATCTAGTATCCATAACACAAGTTTTAAAGAAACTTATGAAAAAATGAAAAAATGAAAAAGTCGGTGGAGTCCCTAACGTACTTTGGTGGTCAGGTAATGAAAGGTGAAAATTCATCTAGTTTGTAAAGAGCATACGTGCTGTCTTCAAACTGTATTAAGTTGCTCGAGACACTGTAACTCTTTGTATGCAAGGTATGCCTTGTTGTAAAGTGCAAATACTTCCTTCAGTTAAGTTCAATTTCGAACATTCCCAAAAGTAACCAAAGTACTCCGTGCAAGGCTGCAAGATCGAACCTGAGATGTAAACATGCAAAGCCTCCGATCAGAGTTAAACTACTGCCGAACTTACGAGAAGCTTCTTAAAAGGAGAATAATATGGTCGTACAGTAAGAAATGAAGGTTCATTATTATAGCCAATTTTAGGGCCCGTTTACACCAGATACGTCATGACGGATACACGTTCACATTGCATACGGAATCGTGCTATTTCACGATTCGTCAAAATATCCGAAATGATGTTCACATTCGTTTCGTGATTCAGAGTTCAGTCTTGGCTGAACTACCTAACTCACATTCGTCACAACAAATTCACGATTCGTGTTTTTGACAAATGAGAGTTTTAAAAGACTATACGTGATTTAAGACGTGTCCGTCATTTTACACGATACGTGATGCGTGTGAACATGGGAATTTAAAAAGCAACACCGTCAAAAAAAAAAACGAATCATGACAAAGACGATTCCTCAAAAATCACGAATCGTCCTGGTGTGAATGGGCTCTTAAATGCAAATCAAAAGAAGCCACAGATTTTGTTCACTAGCGCTTATCCCTGAAATAACCTGCATGATTAGAAAATATCTTCTAGCCCAATTCCCGAGGGATTGAAAGTTACGAAGTTATAAACATGCGAAACTAGCAGTAATCAATAATATTTAATTGACCTTGATTTGAGTCCAGCCAAAATAAACAATACATCACTATTTATTATTGCTTATAATCACAATAAATTCACAGCTCAAACCGCCAGAACTAAATAAAACATAATATAGAACTCGGTTTCCTATGCAGAGTATCTGAAATTTCAGTATGACAAATGATGTAAAATGAACAACAAACGGGATTTATAGCGTCATGTCGTGTCGGACTTATGAAAGATGACCGTCGGTCGCTGTAGTTATATTTCAGTTCGCTTTTGGTGAAATATTTTGGGTTTGGTTTTTCTACTTTAATCTTTTTGTTGCTAATGGTATAGTTAACTCACTTATTACTAACGTTTCCCAACGAGAGGTCCCAGGTTCGAATCCTGGTCGGGTAATTTTTATTTATCACATTTTTCATTTATTTAAGAATAATTGAGCATTTTAAATGCAAAAACTAAAAAACATTATTAAAATAATAATAATAATAAAATCATTTATTTCAGACCATAATAATCCATAATAATCCATTATTTTGTTAGTAACAATTTGACTTATACATACTATGTTAGTATTGAATCTACATGACAATAAAAAAAATTGGAATCGTAATTAAATTGAAAGTCAATATAAAAATTGAAAAATAATAATAATAACATAAAAACAAGTCAAAATTAAAATAAAAATCCAGATTAATGTCATAGATTAAGTATAAAAACATTGCAATACTTCACTTTAACTGGGATTCACAATTTCTGTAAAGAAATTGGTCTCGGGTGGTCTTAGCTGCAAAGCTATACCATAAGATGGAGCTACGTTAGCAATATAACGTAAAAAAACAAAAATGTGGTAAGCAATTTCGAGGCGTACCGTCAGGCCCCGGTAGCTCAGTGGAAGAGCACTCGTCCGGCAAACGAGAGGTCCCAGGTTCGAATCCTGGTCGGGTAATTTTTATTTATCTCATTTATCATTTATTTAAAAATAAAAACATTATAAAAAATGTGGGTGTTATTAGATTATATTGTTAACATTATACGTAAGCTGTATGGTTCTTGTATCGGTTAGAAAAAGTCAGTTCTCCATTGTGTTAAACATTCAAATTTTACACTCACAGTTGTTTCTGGTAATTTACTTGAAAACAACACGAATCTTTTGAGGTAAGTAAAGATATGGTTATTTTTCAACCGACTTCCTAAAAAGAAGGAGGTCTCAACTCGTCTGTATGTATTTTTTTGTGTCTTTGTTACACGATATTTCAGACAATTATGAATTGATTTTAAAAATTAGTGTTCCATATTATAGAAGAAGAATAGAAGATACTTCATAGTTAGTCCCATTTAAATTTCATCGAAATCGGTTGAGTACTTCATTGAAAATTTCAAACTTTTGAAAAAATATGTATGATTTCGGAGAATGTTTACGTTGATGACATTCTCAACTCAGCCAAAGCTTTGACGTGAAGTCGGTTTTTTTAATGCTCTACATTCGTTGATTATTTTATTTACAGTATCTTCTATGAAAGTTACTATTGTTATGAATTCATAATGCAATTATTATTATTATTTTACTTATCCATCGCTAAAATTGATGATCCGTTTACGGAACGCTAGTAATATAAACTGCGATATTTTGTAACGGTTCATCGTCACTGCTATCCCATTTCTTTTCAAAGATTTCCACCCTCACTGGGATATCTTGTGAAAGAATGTTTTGCTCGTCATCATCTTCGTCACTGTGAGAATGTTTGGTTCTGGCGGAATTATCACTATGTTATCAGTCACATTACAGTCCTTTTCTTGGTTGACAGTTGATCCAAGGGCTTCCTCGAGACCTTCAAAGTTATCCGCAAAGTCGAATGATCTTTTCATCATGGTTTTACACACGGTTTAACACGCAAATAAAATATAGAAAATATTAGAAATTAGCCTATTAGACCCAATTGGGGACAGCACATTTGATGTCTTCCAGGTATCGTAATTTCTTCATAAATAAATTTCCTAACAGCATTATCAACTAGTCAAAGTTACAATCTATTAAAAAAAAGTAAAAAATTATAAGAGTACTCATAAGAATGAAAAATATAATCACTTTCCTTTAGCTCAACACTATTTCTTTATATTAATAAAATCAAAGCATTGTTTTGCATATTTTTTTGCAATAAAATACGCACAATTCGTTACTAGTGCACAGCAATATTATAAGAAATTGATAATTCACCTTAAAAAAACGATAGCTGTTGTAAATAATAAAATTTGGGTGATTTGACTTTTTTGGTTTTTTTCCCGATTTGATTCCCGTTTTATCCTAACGTTGGAAATAAACTGACAAAAGTGTATTTTATTATGAAAACTGCTGTCTTTTAGACGCAAACTTTTGAACCAATTATTCCTTTATAATTGCTTGATGTTTATTTAAAGCGAACGCTGAAGGATTCCCAAATTTCACATTAAGTGGCACAAAGTTCAAATTCTTAGTAGGCTCTCCTTTTCTTGACACAAGACAAACTTCCTTATTAACAAACGAGAATTTTCAAACAACCTTTTGGAAGTTTTAAAGAGAAAATATTTTTTTAGGATTTTATTCGACATTTATTATGTATTGTATGTATGTATTATGTCCTGCCAGTGCTGCACTTCCATGCTGGACTGGGAGCGATAGAAAAACCAGCTGCTTCTGTTCCCGGGCATACTGTAAAAGTCAGTTAAGAGGTTTTAAAGGCGTTTTTGTGGGCGATAGGCTGACCCCCTGTCACTACATTAGTCTCTTTCCATCTTTATAATACCTCCAAATTTGTCAAACGTGACATCAGATGGTCTTGTAACCTCTGGTGTTCTTCCTACCCCATAAGGGATACAGGCGTGACGTTACGTATGTATGTATTATGTCCTGCAAGTGTCACTCTCATACTGATTTATTACGTTTTTATTGCATACTAGCTGTTGCACGCGGTTTTACCCGTGCAATTTCGAATCCCGCGGGAATTTCGGGATAAAAAGAAGCCAATGAGCTATTCCAGATTGTACACTATCACTATGCCAAATTTCATCCAAATCCGTTGAGCCGTTCCCCATAATTGAGGAACAAACATCCGTACATAATATTAGTAAGATAAAATGTATGAAATCGGTTCTTAGATATGCTGAAATTTTGCTCACAGGAAAGGATTAAAAGATATATAGAATCCTTTTTTTTTTGTTGCCAAGCCCACGTTTGTCAATGGGACCTACCCATAAGTGCGGTGCGGTGCGTTGCGATGCGTCTTTTTCCATATGTTTTAAACTAGCTTTATCCCGCAACTTCGTATGCACTTTACTACCCTTCTCGTGGAAATTTCAGAAACTATACAACCAGACACCCACTGAAAGAACCTTTATACCAAGTATCACACCCATGCACTCAAGGAATAAGTTTTTTTCATACAAACTAAAAATCATATATTTCCCGTGCCCGTGGGAATTTTGGGAATTTTTTTCGTGCACAACCAGTCACTCTTTGAAGAACCTTCATGCCAAGTATCACATCCGTACACTCAAGGAATAAGATTTTTCATACAAACTAAAAAGTCCAGCCCCTTCTCGTGGTAATTTCGGGAATTCCTTCCATAATACAAACAGACACTTATTGAGGAACCTTTATATCAAGTATCACATCCGGGCACTCAAGGGATTGGATTTTTTCATACAAACTAAAACATCATATATTTCCCGTTCCCGTGGGAATTTCGGGAATTCCTTTCGCAACACAACCAGACACACATTGAAAAACCTTTACACCAAGTTTCACATCGTGGCACTCAAGGAATAAGATTTTTCATACAAACTAAAAAGTCCTATATTTCCCGTTCCCGTGGGAATTTTGGGAATTCCTTCCTTAGTGCACCCCTACGTCCCTTAAAGAATGTATGTTCCAAATTTCAGCTCTCTACGTCCAGTAGTTACGGCTGTACGTTGTCTGTCAGTCACTCAGTCACTCAGTCACTCAGTCACTCAGTCACTCAGTCACTCAGTCACTCAGTACCTCAGTCACTCAGTCAGTAACGGAACAGTTTTATATATATTGATAATATGTCTACATCAAAACGTTGCGTCATCGCATCCGACATTTTAATGGATCGACGGATGAGACTTTGAGAGAGAGAGAGAGGGTAGCGGAGAGCGCGGAGCGGGGAGCTGGTAATATAACCTAACCGAAATAAAAAAAAGAGCACGAAAAAACATCAACAGAAGTTTTTCACGACCCTTGTACTTAAAAGGCATATCCACCTAAGTAGTGAGAAACTAACATTAAAAACTCCCATTATTATTTTATTGGCACAGTTAAAGCCATCAAAAGTAAAAATAAAATATCTCCGACATTCAACTGTCAAAACTAACGACTTTTATATTCAGAACAAGAAAAAACACTTTCTAACTATTGAAGCTTCAGAATACGATTATAATGTATAAGCTTGAGAGATTATTTTCAGGACAATGTGTTGCGTGAATTGTCCTTTGTCACACTAAACAGGCTATTTACAGGAAATTGACGTTGAATAGGGTCCGTGTTCCGTATAAATAACAGTTTCAATCAAATCGGAGCAAATAGATACGAGATTTGTCATTTTGTTTACGAGAGTTACAATTTTTCTATTCAGTAAGGCTTTGATAGGAAAGAAATAATAATAAATTATCTAAACAAAAAAACAACAATTATGTGGCCCCGTGTACGTATGGACGTGTACCACTTTAGTCTTCATGTTCACTTAACATGAGGTGTCATCGAAGACAAGCGTTCCATCCATATTTTTTAAAAAAGTGAGCTTTTATTTAAGATTTATTATAAGTAAGTATAGATTAACACGGGCTCGAATCTGGGTGGATGAGATACCCTTGGAGGTATTTAGTGTGTTTATTAAAAAGTATAGATTGTGTTATGGAGACCTCACAACGGAACTTGGGATTATCTTAGTAGGTACCGTAACATACTGCTTGAGTGCGCCTTATATTGAGAAATAAAGATGGCTATGGCGCGAACTAACAGTATGTCATAGTTTTAACATTTGATTTGAATATTTTCGTTCTGACAGAGACGCTTTAGTTTTGTTAGAACATTCTCAGCCGTTCCTTCAGAAAGGGCTGTTATTTGTTTATTTCGGAGAAAAAGTTTTCGATTTTATATTCCGTGAATATTACCGCTCCACCATATTAAATAATAAGTTTGTTGTCCCCAGTGTATTAGTGTGTTAAAGTGTTTCCTTGATAAAATAAATAATAGTGAAATAATAAAACTATTTAACTTCTTACGATCCCACGTTATAGTACCTACACAGGTTCGAGTCTGGGCAGATGAGATATCCCTGGAGGTATTAGGTGTGTTTATTATAAGTATAGATTGTGTTTTGGAGACCTCACAACGGACCTTGGGGTTATCTTAGTAGGTACCTACAAAGGCTCAAGTCTGGGCGGATGAGATATCCTTAGAGGTATTTAGTGTGTCGGCCCGGCCTTCTGCCGGATCACAAAAAAGCGTAGTAAAAGTTGACTATTCTGAATAACGTCGGAGATAACCTGCCCTTTAAGTTCACCTGGCCCTCTTCTTATACAATCTGTGATGTGATCTGGCAATGCTTACGAAGAGCCAGTTTTTTCACAAACCTGTGTGCTGTCTTAAGTCAAGTGCGGGTTACGTAGCGTTAAAAAGAAGAGGAAAACTTGTGGGTATTGTAAACAATAGAGCTACCACTTCATTCTGTTTTGTGGGCTTGGATAATATTTACAAAAAAGTCTGTATTTCATAAATTACGTTACAGTTATTGTTATGATGCCAAATAAATTTGTACACAGTAACCATTCAGTGACCCTTTGTTCTCATATTATTACATTAGCAAAATATTATATTCGCAAAATATTATATTCTCGAATTATTATATTCTCAAAATATTAGAAGTACAATCAAACACAGTGAAAAATAAAAATGAATTTATTCAAACTAAAATCTCTCTTTATTCCAATACCTAGGCATCATGGAAACACTCGAACGTAATACAATATTAAAATCAAAATTGCAGTATCATACAGTATTGCAAGATTATTTGCATTAATCATTAATATACTATAATGAATAATAACTGAAACTAAACAAATCCCGCGTGAAGTGCATACAAGTTTTCACAAATGGCACCTGTTTCCAAGCACGACGATTGGTACAGCCGCTCAACAATAAAAATTACAAAAGTATATGGAAATTCGCTGTGATTGTTCTTTGTGTAATATTTTGAGAATATAATAATTCGAGAATATAATATTTTGCGAATATAATATTTTACGAATGTAATAATATGAGAACAAAGGTCAGTGACAATTATGTAACTTCCCAATCTTACTATAAGACAAAATTATTACCGTTGTCCTGCAAATATCGTAATAATATATATAATAAATCACCTGCCCAAAATTACACAACAACTATAAAGGGTTGGTGGGTCACTTTTGAAATCAAAACACTTCCCGTTTGCGTTCGCTCCCGAACGGTCGTGTCTGAGGCCGCTCCCGAGTGTTCGTATTGCGCTGCCCTTGTTCCCTCCCCCGCACTCGTGCGGGTCAGGTTAAGCTCTTTCGGAAAGTTTTCTCTTGTGGAGGCTGTGTGGTGTCGGGGCTAATTCATCTGCCCTTTTCAGGGCGGACCCGACTGCTGCCGGCCGAAGCATCGCTGGTCAGGTGAATACGTAACCGTGCCAACGAAGCCTGATCGTCCGCCTTTCACCGGCAATAGGTCCGTACTAGGTCGTTTTTCTTTTCCAGCGCAGTTTGTCTTCGATAGACTTTCTTTCAGCCCAGCATTATGCCTCGTCACCTTGAATGTACCGAGCATCAATGCGAAACTAATGGCCGTCGTATTCATAAACTTAACCGACAGGTTCAACTCTATTATCGTGAGAACTTAACTAATACTATAAAGTATAACGACGAGACCGACTCCCTGAATAGGGAATTGGCCGCCCGTCCCTCGTCCACAGAATTTAAAAAACTGTCTTCAGATTTCAGCCAGTTGTCCAGCGAAAAACAATCACTGGAAGCCCAATATGCAGCCGAGAAGGAATCTCTTCTCGCTCAAATCGAGTCCATGCGAGAGCAATTGTCAGCTCGTTCCCAGGTCGCCTCTATTTCTCAGGGGTTCCAAACCGACTCTCCGGCGTCTCCAGACCCATCTGAGTTCGTCAATCCTTTTTCAGATTGCATGTCGGTAGATTCCACCGCATGCAAACGGAAAACTACCCCGCCAGGTAGTGATTCCGACTCCGCTCCGTTAGTTTCAGAATCTCCTGCTCAGTTCACAGAGGTTCGCAAAAAGTCAAAGTCAAAGAAGAAGAAGCAAGATGCTTCTTCGACTTTACCTCCATCCGTTTCAGCTGCTCCAGCCGCTGTTCCTGCTCCGAAAAATGTCGCACCGGCGTCTGCTCCTGGGCCCTTTGTTTCAGCGATCCCGGCGTCTCAGCCTGCGTCGCAATCAGATTCGGCTCCGCCGAAAGTCAAGTCTCCGCCCCCCGTCTTTCTACGGGACAAGAGCCGCTGGACCGAGGTCTCATCTCTCTGCGGAACTCACAGTCCCAAGATCCAGTATAGTAAGGCATCCAACGTGGGTGACTCTATTAAGATCTTAGTCTGTTCCATTTACGATTTCAGGAATCTTACTCGGCTTCTTGCTGATCAAAAGCTCGAGTACCACACTTACGCCCTCCCTGAGGAGCGTAAGATTCGTGCCGTCCTCAGGAACGTGCCGTTCGAGCTCTTGAACGAGCAAATCCAAGAGGACTTGTCTTCTCAAGGCTTCCCCGTCGAATCTGTGCACAAAATGCACAGCCGCCGAGGCAAGCAGTTCCCACTTGCGCTAGAATCCTAGCAAAGAGCCCGCAAGGGCAGTCCATTTTCAGAGGCAAGCCCACCGTGTGCGGTCTCTCCAACATCCGCGTCAAAGTTCCACACAAGCGTGGTTTCCCAGGTCAGTGCCACCGCTGCCAACTGTATGGTCATGCGGCGGCAAATTGTTTTGCTTCCCCTAGGTGCGTCAAGTGCCTAGATCCGCATGGGACTAAGGAGTGCTCTCGCACTCCCGAATCGCCCACCGCTCCGTCCTGCGTCTTGTGCGGCCAGTCAGGCCACACAGCAAACTTTCGCGGCTGCCCCAAGGCACCGCGTGCTGCCAGGGCTACCGTGAAGCCCATCGAGAACTGGAGAGAGCGACCGCAGCCTAGCTCGGACGCTCCTGCAGTCAGTTCAAAGGGCCCTAAGGCCTTTACTTCTATCGTTCCAGGTCAGCGCAGCCGGGTCGCGACTCAATCGCAACCGGCTGCCAAACCGACTTCCCAGTGCCAGAACGCAAAAGGTTCTCAAGACCGCATGGCGTTCTGGATCCAGCTCGCTCCCATCGACGAGATCCTGGCATTCGGCGCCGCTCTCGACGCCAGCCCAGAGGGTTTCAACGGTGCTCTTCCGGTCCTAACCAAGTTCGCTCCCCTTATTAGGAAACTCCAGCAAGCTCAACGTTTCTAAACGTAGTCCTTCTTTCCAGCATTCCTATCTCAGAGTGAGTCTGATCACTCTAGATAATCTCTTAGTTTCAGCTTTGTCATTTCTGCTAGTCTTAGCTTCTGAATTTCTCGCTTTCAGTTCCTTTTGGTGGCAGCCGTCCGGATGCCGCTCACTGCGCAGCCTCTCTCTCCAATTGGCTGTCGCTCCGATAAATGATCAAGAACCTGAATCAAGGTAGGTCGTAAAGGGGGATGTTTAGTGGGTATGCTCGGCTTCACTGAGTGAGTCTCCACACTGTCTGGGCATTCTATTTTCCGTTAGCCACTGGGGTTAACAGCTTATAGAATGCCCATTCGTCCGTAATAGGATTCATCCTCCTCCCGCTAAAGCTTGCTTTACTGGTTAAAGCTTGTTTAAGGGGGTGCCAAAACTTTCTGTGGCGGAAAAACAAAAAAAAAAAAACACTTTTGAAATTCAAGAACGTGATAGTTTGAGATCATACATGAAGAGAAAAAATATAAATAAATATAAAAATTTACTTATGAAATATTTTTTATATTTATTTATTAAATATTAATTTAATCGATCAAAAACTCAACAAATGACATGCAATTTGTTCGAGAATTTAAAAAATGCTTATAAACAAAACATGAATATTTAGAAGACGAAACAAAATAACTCAATACACAAAACTAATTTTTAAAACTAAGTACAAAATATCTTACATAGCCTACATACAATAATTCAATAAATATAATAAATACTACTACTCTATTAGTTAAGCTTAAATAATTGGAATAAAAATTATTTTGAAGAAGAAAAAAAAAATCAAACAATAATAATAACCAATATTTTAAATCCTACACAAAAATAATGAAACACTAGATTGCATTATATACCTACATTATTCTTACAAATATGTATATATCGGAAATGGGCGTTCGCTTGGATTTTTAAAATGGGCAGAACCGGCAACCCCATCAGGGTTGTCAGTCCTGCTAGGCGATTGACTCATATTAAAGCTAGTTATGTTAGAAAACGTCTCAGAAGGGTGTCACTCAATCAAACAACTTATCAGTTTAAGTTTTCTATTTATTATAATCTACCACCACTTCGGAAAGTCGATCTGTTGAGAAGAAGTGGCAAGAAACTCAACAGCAATCATCTTGTAAAATACAAAGTAACAGTTTACAGCCAGAGAACAATAAATAAGTAAATATCACAATCTTAACGACACTGACCTTTATCACAAAGCGGCTCGTTCTCCACTCCGCCATTTTTAACCCAACCTATCCGGAAAGTCAAAATCCCCCCCAACTCTCCAATGCAAGGCAAAGGCCGCCACAAAAGTGACGCCTTCTCCATCTTGGTTTTCGTACCGCCAAAACCTTCTACTGTCTGGTCTCCTATCGGCCGGATTCTAGCCAATCAGAGACCAGCCAACAGAAAGCCGGTGGTCATGACACATACTGAATAATTCTTTTTATCAACATCTTCTATTAACAAAGCAATTAACAAAGCAATAGGAAACATCTTAATTATTTAAGCTTAATTAAAAACAAATCACATAAGTAATTGTCACAATAACAAATATTGAACTTACTTTAACATGGTGCTTGACCTGTACTAATCTTTATCTTTAGTAAACACAATTACTTATTAAAACAAAACACTTATTACAAACGGTATTTGTTGATTTGAATACTTATCTTTTATGATTAGATTTAATAATTTTACTTTAAAGCATTCTCAAAACATTACCATGAGAAACCAAAATAATCAATAATAAACGTTGGATTGTTTTGCTATCCAAACATCACAGATAATAAAGGATTCAATATGTTGATTGATAGCAATAGTTCGATTGATAGACCTAATATTGGATTACAAATATTCAGAATCAATTAATTTAGATTTCTTAATTTGAGCTTACAGCAAAACGATTCAATAATTTACGATAATCATTTCGATGAGGCTCGGCGAAGCCATCGCGGCGACACGGCCATACTGATGGACGCTGCGTGCTCTGCAGCGCAACTTCCGTCACGCTTTATCTCTTCAGAGTTGTTCTGTAAGAAAAATTCATATGAGAGTATAGGTGCTACTTCCACAGTAACCCTAAAGTAAGATAAGCTAATGCATAATGTTATTGAATGCAATTGCTGCTGTTCATTCCACATGACAACAACTCAGAAATATTTTGAATATTTTTTTTTAAACTCTTTTACTCAATATAATTTCCACTGCTCATTCCACATGACAACAGTTTATAGAAATATTTTGATATTTTGTATACTGAAACTGCTCACTCCACGTGACAACAGTTTAGATGTAATATTTTAATCAAGGGAAGGATAGGCGTAGAAAAGGTCGAATATTGGGAGAGGTCGATGCTGTGCTCTGGGCTGTCCTGTTGGCCGTGGTACACAGGGGATTTTAGTTATTCATTTTCTTTTTCTTTTCTTTTCTTTTTTTTTTTACTTTTTTTTTTTTTTTTTGGGAGGGGATTTGTCTTTTTGTAAGACTTCTTGTTATATGCCATTATACGTCTCCACCCGTATACAGCATTTTTTTTTATTATTATTTTGTTCTTTTTTTTCATATTTTTTTTTTCATATTTTTTTTTTGTTTTTTTTTTTGTTTGTTTTCTCTTTTTTTTTATAATAAATAAAATTAATAATAAGAGTTATAGCATGAAAGGAGCTCACCGTATTTGGATCAGCAATATCACCCAACTGGAGTTGAGCTACGGCTACAATGCCCGATGGCCCAGGCTGCGATTCTTCATGGGGCGACACGGCCAGCTGCGCGTCCATGCCAGGTCGAGGAGCTCGGCGAAGTTGTCGTGAGCAACCTTTCGCGACCGTCCGTGATGGGCAACGACCTTTATCACGAGGTAGCGGTCGTTTTCAAGAACTGTTAACTTCGAGTAAGGAGGTTCCTAAGAAAGTCCGTATGTTGCATCCGCCCGCCCATCCTGTGTTCTAATTTAATTTTATGGTTGGCCTGCTGCAGAAATCGATCACTCATGTTCTGCATCATCTTCATCATTTGCATGAAGAACTCTTCGGAAACATGGCTTGATTGTGATTGCAGCAGCGAGGCGGATGAAGGCAGTATATTCGGCCTGCCATTATCTGAAACAGTAACATGACCGGCAGTATCGGATCGCTCAGGCGATCCCACTTCTGATATCGGAAATGGGCGTTCGCTTGGATTTTTAAAATGGGCAGAACCGGCAACCCCATCAGGGTTGTCAGTCCTGCTAGGCGATTGACTCATATTAAAGCTAGTTATGTTAGAAAACGTCTCAGAAGGGTGTCACTCAATCAAACAACTTATCAGTTTAAGTTTTCTATTTATTATAATCTACCACCACTTCGGAAAGTCGATCTGTTGAGAAGAAGTGGCAAGAAACTCAACAGCAATCATCTTGTAAAATACAAAGTAACAGTTTACAGCCAGAGAACAATAAATAAGTAAATATCACAATCTTAACGACACTGACCTTTATCACAAAGCGGCTCGTTCTCCACTCCGCCATTTTTAACCCAACCTATCCGGAAAGTCAAAATCCCCCCCAACTCTCCAATGCAAGGCAAAGGCCGCCACAAAAGTGACGCCTTCTCCATCTTGGTTTTCGTACCGCCAAAACCTTCTACTGTCTGGTCTCCTATCGGCCGGATTCTAGCCAATCAGAGACCAGCCAACAGAAAGCCGGTGGTCATGACACATACTGAATAATTCTTTTTATCAACATCTTCTATTAACAAAGCAATTAACAAAGCAATAGGAAACATCTTAATTATTTAAGCTTAATTAAAAACAAATCACATAAGTAATTGTCACAATAACAAATATTGAACTTACTTTAACATGGTGCTTGACCTGTACTAATCTTTATCTTTAGTAAACACAATTACTTATTAAAACAAAACACTTATTACAAACGGTATTTGTTGATTTGAATACTTATCTTTTATGATTAGATTTAATAATTTTACTTTAAAGCATTCTCAAAACATTACCATGAGAAACCAAAATAATCAATAATAAACGTTGGATTGTTTTGCTATCCAAACATCACAGATAATAAAGGATTCAATATGTTGATTGATAGCAATAGTTCGATTGATAGACCTAATATTGGATTACAAATATTCAGAATCAATTAATTTAGATTTCTTAATTTGAGCTTACAGCAAAACGATTCAATAATTTACGATAATCATTTCGATGAGGCTCGGCGAAGCCATCGCGGCGACATATATATTTTATTTAATAATAAACATTACAAAATCACTTTGGTATACAATTTCAAAAAAATAAACGCATGAACTTTAAAAATGAAATAGAATGTCCTCCTCTCCCCTCTTTCAAATTGCTATGCCCAACAGGGTCCATAATGTATGTACTACCAAATAATTTAGATCTAATTTACCATTGTGGAATGCAATAAACTATTGAATTAAATTGAATAATTATTTACCGACGAAACTTAACCGAAGGTTAAAGAATTGATCACCTAACGCATAGTTACGCTATAATTATGACCAGAATCGAGAAATCAGAGAATCAGAAATCTCCTTCAGTATCTAAAATTTGTCACCAGTCACCCTGTATACCCAGTTGAAGGAAGCGTACAGTAAGGCTGTGTGGAGCATAACTCTATAGCGAAATTAGGTGGTATCCTAGCAGATTTTATTCTGAACTGGCTGGGATTTTAAATCAATACTTCTCATACCGAAGGTATATATATACTAGGGTTGCCATACTGCTCTTAACAGTATTATACTGTTTTTAAACTACATAATACTGTTTACTGTTGAACAAAAATAAAGTATACATAATACTATTTTCAGCATAAGAAGCTAAACACTGTATATGCTAGAATTTAATTAATAATCTGTGCAAGAAACTCTAAAAATACGTGTTTCAAACATTAAATAAACTGAATACTGTTCATTTTTCCAAAATACTGTTTGATATTCTTTTCAGACTCAAATATACTGTATTTCTATAAAAAAAAATTGGCAACCCTAATTTGAAGGTATACTCAAACATTACACCATGGAGATAATATACCAATTTGTAAACCATTTATGAGATAAAACCAGATTAAACTAATTTACATGGATAATACTTGCAACTTGGTTAGCATTCGACAAAACATCAAACAACTTCTAATTTTGTTACACGACTTATTATACTGACGTTTGCCCTGTATATTTTGGAATATGCTGTTTTACCGTTTATTTTCATACAGTTCTTCCATGATGGACTGGGAGCGAAAAAAACCATAGAATGTGCCAGTTGCTTCTGTTCCCGGGTATACTGTAAAAGTCAGTGAAGGGACGGAGGTTTTATTGGCGTTTTTGCGGGCGATAGGCTAATCCCCTGTCACTGCAATAGTCTCTCTCCATCATAATAATACCTCCAAAGTTTGTCAAACGTGGCATCAGATGGTTTTATAGCCTCTGATGTTCTGCTTGCCACATTAGGGATACAGGCGTGAAGTTATGTATGTATGTCTATTTCATACAGTTTGTAATTTTTTTATATGACGGTCATCGCTATTAAAGTATTCAACTGCGATAAGACAAAGTGTATGTGCAGTGGTGTGGTAGAAAAAGGATTTTCTAACTTAAGTATATTTTTTAAACCTAAGACTTTTCATGTCAAATTTCCTTGAAATCATTTGTAACGTTAATAGGAATCCTATTAACTAGAATCCTATTAACTACTGAAGTTACTCAATTGGAACATTCAATACATTAAACGAGTGCCTATCTATATATACACTTTAAAAAGGGATCGTGCCAAAAAGTAATTTCAGATATAAATGTGCGCGAAAACACCTCTTTTGATCCAAATTAAGCATTTTGTAGCCAAACAAATACTTAATCAAAAAACAATGGTTATACTATGGTAATACAGTTGAATACCTCCGACTCATTTTACCTTTGTCACAACCTGGGTTTGACAGCGGTATGAGGGACCAATAGTAGACAATTGCCAGTTCACCACAATTACCTATTGTGTACTGAGCAAGTTATTTATCAATCATTCTATTGGTCTCTCGTATTGGCACTTCGATATTAATATAAATTTTGCTTTCGTCCTTCATCATAATTAGACATAACACGGCGTCTTAATTTATAAAATTATGACGCCATGTTATGTTTCTTTTTAAAGCCTAAGATTTATTTTAAGGATGTCTGGAAAGAATCACTTTAAAGTCATAAGACCGCCCAAATTGCACCATTTCAGGTTAATATAATACTGTATGTATTTAAATATTTCCCCATTCTATGCAAAGGGCAATAAAGTGATTGAATATTTTTTTTCTTGTTCCGTGCGGGAATCGAACTCGCAACCACTGGCATCTAAGGCGCAGCGCAGACGACAGACTATCCGTGACGCACTTTTTAGTCTGTAAAAATAGAACCTATGCAATTATATGCAGTAACGCACACGACGCGCAAAAAGTCTGGCGCACAATAATTTGGCAAAGGATTGTATAAAAGTTTTACAAACTAAATAATTAGCACTAGTATCTGGCTCCTTTCGGGTGCATATTGACATCAAGTTACAAAATTTGAAAACAATAAAACACAAAAAATAAACTTAAATCCATACTTTCGTCCTTTGACCTACACATCCTACCTCTTTCTCCAGCCCATCATTTTCCAAATTGTGTCCCTTCCTTATTAGATCTTATGATTGTTTCATCCCCTAGCAAGGTTGCAACACATGGGCAACTTGCAGCATCTTTCTCCTACCATGACCTTGTCTTCCTATCCTACCATATCCGTGTTTCCAGACGTAGACCTCGCACCCTACTCCTACGTAACTACAGAACCATAGATTTAGTGGCTTTGCAGCATGATGCTGAGACCATTGATTGGTCAGCTGTAGCTCTGAAACCATCAATTGATGAAAAGGTCAACTGCTTTAGCAAAACACTTGTTGAGCTATACAACCGCCATGCTCCTCTCAAGCGTGTTAAGCTTAAACATAACCCAGCACCTTGGCTTACTACCTCAATCAAAGAAGTTATGGCACGGAGAGACAAAGCTATCCGACGATATAAGCGTTGCCCTTCGGACCTAAACCTTGCATCTTATAAAAGTTTACGCAATCAATGCAGTCGACTGTGTCGTGATGCAAAAAGAAACTATTTCTATGAGTCTCTAGTAAATCGTGGTAGTGCAGAAGTCTGGAGGTTCCTTAAATCCGTTGGCATTGGCAAATCCCACAATTCCTCCCTTAAAGACTTTGATTTAAGTGCCCTAAATTGCCATTTTTCCCAACCTCCTTTACTTTTACAACCGCAAATCAAAGCCAGCACCTTGAATCATTTGGCGAAACTTCCGATAACGCATCCATCTTTTTCTTTTGCCGCTGTATCGCCAGATGATGTCGAAAAGTCCATCCTTTCCATCTCCTCTGCAGCAGTTGGTGACGATGACCTTTGTTCAAGAATGATAACTCCGATTTTACCTATCCTATTACCCACTCTTACCCATATATTTAACTGTTCTCTAGCATCCTCTACCTTCCCTGCATCCTGGAAACGTGCATATATCATACCTCTGCCAAAAATTTCCAATCCCACTTCCATTACCCATGTCCGGCCTATATCCATCCTTCCCTTCCTCTTCAAAGCTCTTGAGCAAATTGTGCATAAGCAACTTTCCGCATTCCTGTCTTCTAATAACATCATTTCCCAATTCCAGTCCGGTTTCCGCCCAGGCCACAGCACTGTATCTGCACTATTACAAGTCACTGATAACATTCGCTGTGCTATGGAAAAGAAATCCCTTACCCTACTCATCTTGTTAGATTTCAGCAGTGCCTTTAATGCTGTTGATTTTGACATCCTTATTGGCATTCTTAAATCCATCAACGTCTCACCTTCTGCTATATCCTGGTTCAACTCCTACCTCCGGGGCCGCTCGCAGCGGGTCCGCCTTGATGAGTCTTACTCTGACTGGTGCGACCTCGTTGCTGGTGTGCCTCAGGGCGGTGTCCTATCCCCTCTCCTATTCTCCATTATCATAAATTCCGTAACCAAAGTAATTTCTTCCAAATACCATCTTTATGCAGACGATTTGCAATTATACCGCCACTGCACTGTTCCTGACATAGAATCTGCCATTGCTTCTATGAACTTAGATCTGGGTCGAATCAGTGACTGGGCTAAATCCTTCGGTTTCCTAGTAAATCCTAAAAAGTCACAAGCCATGATTATAGGTAGTCGCTATATTCGTGGTGGACTCGACTTATCCTCTCTACCTCCTGTTTCCATGGATAATGTTCCGATTGCCTTTACTGATACAGCTAAGAACTTGGGTGTAATTATAGATTCTTTCCTCACTTGGAACGCGAACGTCAGTGAAGTCAGTCGGAAAGTCCACTTTACATTCCATTCATTAAAATCCCTACAAAACTTTTTACCACTACAGACCAAAATTTCCCTTACTCAGACACTGATTCAACCCATTCTGGATTATGGAGACGCATGCTACTTGGATGCCACGGAGGAACTTCTAGATAAATTGGAGCGCTTACAAAATTTATCCATACGCTACATCTTCGGACTCAAAAAGTACGATCATGTATCCGATTATCGTAAGCAACTCCGATGGCTTCCGATTCGGCAACGCCGTGATGCTAGAATTCTATGTCTCCTATATAATATCCTCTATAACCCATCAGCCCCTATCTACCTTCGTGAGAGATTTTCCTTTGCTCATTCTCCAAATACGTTATGCAGAGCACATAAACGTACGCTTCTAAAAATGCCAATACATAAAACTAATTATTATTCCTACTCTTTTTCTGTCCATGCAGTCAGATTGTGGAATGCACTACCTTACGGTATTCGTGAGTCAAAATCCCTAGCTGTTTTCAAGAAAAAGGTTCGAGAACACTTTTTTTCTCAACAATAATTTAATATAAGATTACCACTGTTCAATTTTCATATGGTTATATATTAACGCATATATTTATATATTTGATTGTTTTCATTTTTATTTTATATATGTATTTATATTTATGTATAAGTATTATATATATATGTATATAAATTTATATATATTATGTTGTTTATATGTATAGCTTCGCTTGGTGGTAGGATCCCTTCTGGGTCCGTCTGGCTAGCGACCACCCTTTATATAAAGTCTGCCGCCAAATGTTACCGCTCCGGCGGTAATGTGTTCCGGCAATATTGTATAAAGAGCCAGTTCTTTCCTAAACCCGTGTGCTTTCATCTTCGACCTCATCGTCACTTACCATCAGGTGAGATTGAGGTCAAACGCGGGTTTAGTCACATATATAAAAAAAAAAAAAAAATATTTTTATATCTGTTATTTTTAGTGTACATACTTAAATTGTATTTTTTATCGAATTCTCCATTCATCAGGTCTGCTGGTAGAAATTTCTATAGAAATAAGCTGTACCTTTGTACCTATTTTTCTATACTAAGTTTATATACCTATATTAATCATTACAAGTATGTACATAAATTGTGAAATAAATAAATAAATAAAAAAAAAATTTGAAAAACCCACGACGCGCCATTGAATGAATTAGTTTTGTAGTTTTATATTGAAATTTAAAATATTGATGGCAGCCCTCGACGGATTTTCTTGCTCATTTTATTGCAACATCTACATCTTTGAGAACCGAATAGGTAAGCGTAGGGAAGTGCTATGAAAACGAATAGTATGTTTTGTTCATAATATGACCGACTCTGTGTGAGATCAAGTGAACTTTTAAAAAAAGCTTTTCACGTTAATTATCTCTCGTCACATAAATCATTTCAGTCGGGGGATTTTAAATTATTTTATTCTTTTTCAATTACTTTTTAAAGGTCGCGTCGTGGGTTTTTCAAATTTTTTATTTTGTCTTTTATTTCAAACTTTTTAAAGGGCATAATATAGGTTACATTACATTACACAACACCTCGTTCCTCATTACCTATTCAAGAACATTATACCAATCAAATCCAAAGCGATAATTGAAAACGGCATTCAAATCGGACCAATGGTTTGCAAACAAATATTTACTGCAGCGCCCCCTGGTGAGTTGTTACCGTAACACCTATCTCAGAACTTGCGCTAATCAAATCCAAAGTGATTACTGAAAACCGCATTAAAATCGGACCAGTTCTGGAGATAAATGGTAACATTGGTTTGCACAAACACCCTCTCACCCCAAAGGCCGTATCCGTTCCGTCGTGGGTAAAAAGAAAAATAGTTAACCACCGATATTTACTAATAACTAAAATCTTTTTGTGCGATCGAGTCTGCGGTCCGGCGGCGCCACAGACTCGATCGCACAAAAAGTGTGTCGTCTGCGCTGCACCTAACAGGTTTACCCCTTCGCCAATTTGGTCGGGGTCGTCAAAAAAAACGAGAACATTGGTTAAGGGTAGATGTTTGGTACTATTTTAAGCAGAAACAACCTGACCGATTTACCTGAAATTTTCCTAATATTCCCAAGAGATGACGGTAGAGAAGAAAAGAGTGCATCGATGTAAGCCGTGAGAAACAGTTACTACAATGAGAACATAAAACATTGGGGTCACCCTGAGTGAAGTCTTAAAATTACACACAAACTCCAGGTTGACGTGGCACAAATTGTGATTTAATAATTTGTATTTTATTTAATATTATTAACTCATTTATTCTTTGATAATAAAAACACAAAACATAAATGATCAAAATATTAAAAATAATTTTGAAAACCATTCAAATGGCAATAACATTAAACTATTTACATCAGGCTTTTAAAAATAATTTACTGTAGGTAGTAACTTAATTCTTACAACGTGCTATGTTGATAATATTAAAATTATCATTAAATTAACATAGCATTAAATTAAAGGTTCACTGAGCCAAAATATTGCAACGTACAAATTTTAATTAACTTCCGAATGTGACTGTCGAATTTGCATTAAATTTATATGAAAATAAATAATTTTGAGGTTTTGTGGTCAGTGATTTTATTCCCATCACGGGATAGGGTACTTACTTACTACAAAACCTTTTATTCAGTAGTGTGAACTGTACAATTCAAATTGTACTTTTGAGTTTTTATTTTCACTCTGAATCTTAATTTATGGGATGATAAAGTAAGTAGTTATCGTGCTGGTGCGGATAACTTATATTTATTTGATTAATATAACGAAATAAGAATATGCACCTTATATACCTTCCACGCTGGACTGGGAGCAAAAGAAAAATTAGAATGTGCCAGCTGCTTCTCTTCCCGGCATACTGTAAAAGTCAATTAAGGGACAGAGGTATTATTGGAGGTATTTTTTTTGTGGGCCATAGACTGACCTCCTATCACTTCAATAGTCTCTCTCCACCTTCATAATAAATAAATAAATAAAATCCCCAGACAATCACACCGACCACATGGCCCCAAAGTAAGCATAGTTTGTGTGAAGAGATACCATGTAGCGAACAAGGCGGGAATCTAGAATACATATATAGATATACGCATCAATGTATATGTATACATACATAACTTGATATGGCCTCGGGTGGTTTAGCTGCAAAGCTAAAACACTAGATGGAGATATGCTAGCAATATAATGCAAAACAGAGTTATGTTTTGTAATTTTGATGGCGTGTCGCCAGGTCCCTGTAGCTTAGTTGGAAGAGCACCCGTCCAGCAAGCGTGAGACCCAGGTTCGAGTCCTGGTCGGGTGACTTTATTAAACATATTTTTTTTTCAGTTAATTTTATATAGTTTTGCACCGATCTGCGCCGACCCGAGCTGATTTGTATCGTCGAACTAGATGAAGGCGGTAAAGAACGCCTGTTGGGTTTCTCCTCGTCCCTTTATAGTAAGGATGCTTTCGGACCAATATTAGTTAAAATTAATGTAGTCGTTGTGTCTACTTTGCATATACTTACCTTTTACTTTCTGGTAGTAAGTTGAGAAAGGGATGAAGATGCCAAAGCTTGATTAATCTATCAAAAGCTACAAGTTATAAGCTAATTCGTGTATTTTTGCAACTTTCGTGTGTAGGTATAATTTAAATAGAATTTAAAACATAAAAATACCTTTTAACTGCTTATCTGCAGCCATTATTACGACAATTTATGCAAGTATGCTATGTGTAGGATTGTCCTCGAATCCCGTGTGGAGTTGCTGGTATCCCATCGGGCGCGTTACCGGTTGGCGGATAGGGGAACGCCCCTAGAAATGGGGGGTACCATTTTGAGCGCGCGGACCAAAATCAGCTGCGGGGCCTTCGTCAGTTCCCCAAAGGAGAATCTACGGCTCACTTTGAGGAACTGATGAGAGCATGGGGAAGGGGAACGCTGGTTTGAGCCACCAGCTGCTCAGAGGAACGGCAGGCTTGAATTGCTTCGGCTTCCGAGTTGTCGGCCAACCAGTAATCCTGGGCAGAAACAGGACCGGGGGCCTAACGGCTGTAAGGAAGACAACCTGTGTAAAAAAAATTACCCCAATCCCCGGGTGCCCGAGCTGCCTCATCCGTGGGATGGATGGCTGTGGGCCTCAGTCCGTCTGCCAAGAGGAAGCGAAAGGGATACCGACCTTTCGAATTCCCTTTGCGGACATCCGGATTTGGGTGATCTAACGCGATTCCACCAGATTTTGGCGCGGCTGGGGGAGGTCAGATTTTGGTGATAAGTGACGCAATTTCATCGGTCCCTAACCCTTTCCGGCCACAGTAAAGTTCCTGGGTGGTGGATACGGGGGTATCTGCCGCCCTGCTCAAGGGAATTCGCTGAGGTGCGATGTGCCTGGTGTTCACGGCACGCTGCATGTTGAGGGTTCCGCGCAAGCGGATGGCGCCGGCGGTTTCGCGGTATAATGCTTCGGCTTGCCGGTGATCCCGCCACTAGGCGCGGTGGAGAAACACCTTGGGGTTTTAGTCAGTTCAAGTCCAGACATAACTACAACAAAAGGATTGTCTTCTAATATTCACACCGGCCCTGGTGTGTGGTGATGTAAAAGGCGACTAATCCGTGTGATTCTTGCTGAGTTGTAGGAATCCTTCAGGCCTGGCTAGCGACCACCCTTCATATAAAACCTGCCGCCAAATATATCCGCTTAAGTCAGTTGCTTCCTAAGCCCATGTGCTAACCTAACCTTTGACACAATCGTCACTTACTGTGTTTTTTACCGAAAAAGAAACATTTTTGCTTTTGTACGTATTTACATTCCTTTATAATAAATAATAATGTCTTGTTATCGTGTCTGTTCATTATTATATAAAATATCAGACTTGTTGGTCCGGAGGCTACATAAATACTTAGAATATGCGACCATCCTGTCTTTTCAAGCCAACAATGTAACAAGTTTAATATGAGTATGTTGCTTGAAATATTTTGAGGGGAGCAAATTTTTTTATTCTGCTTCAAAGGTTTCACATTTTATTTTATTTTATTTATTTTATGTTACCGCTCCGGCGGTAATGTGTTCCGGCAATATTGTATAAAGAGCCAGTTCCTTCCTAAACCCGTGTGCTTTCATCTTCGACCTCATCGTCACTTACCATCAGGTGAGATTGAGGTCAAACGCGGGTTTAGCCACTTATAAAAAAAAAAAAAAACTACTGAAACGACTTAGAAGGTTCTATAACATAGTTTTTTTAGATCAGTCTTCTTTTATATACTCTTTAAGTTTCAGGGAACATAGTCTTAAAGTTAACTCAAAATGCCTCAAGACTTCAGGAACTATGCAAATATCGAACTTTTGCCTTTTGCTTCGATACTGAAGATTAAAACAAAACCTCAGAATGTTTTATAAGAAACTTCCCTACATCTGGGTAAAATATAGGTATTATGTTATTTCTTAAATACGGTTAACAAGTTGTGGTTTAGAAATTCTGTGAAGTTAACAGAACATATTTAATTACCCTGTTTAGGAATTGAACACACAATATCACATCAAATTACTGCTATTTGTATTTGAGTTTAGCGATAAATAACATATCTTTTAACGGGGTAAAGTAATGATCGGCTCGAGTGGTAATACAAGGATAACTGCCAATAAATTTTATCAATACGACAATCGTGCTTCGGATCGGAGGGCTCTTAAAGTTCTTGTATAGTAGTCATTTGCGTTTGTAAGAATCCATTTAAGTTGCTTGAAATTTCTGGAATTTACCAACTGCACTAGGCCAGGTTGCAGGTATGGCCTATACCTCCATTTTCTCCAGGTAAGTGACCCTGCAGAAGACTGTAATGACAACAAACACACTTAATATAAAATATGTATTACATTTGACTATTTAACTATCCTGCAATCTTACTAGATTTAATATATAAAATTCTTGTGTCACAGTTTTCGTTGCCATACTCCTCCGAAACGGCTTGACCGATTTTGATGAAATTTTTTGTGCGTATCCGGTATCTATGAGAATCGGCCAACATCTATTTTCTTTTTTTTTATTATATGGCAAAACAACGTTTGCCGGGTCAGCTAGTATTATTATAAATGTGAAAGTTTGGATGTATGGAAGTATGGATGTTTGTTCCTCAATCATGGGAGAACGGCGTACAGTCTGGAATAGCACATAGGCTTGTTTTATCTCGAAATTTCCGCGGGATTCAAAATTGCGCGGGCAAAACCGCGTGCAACAGCTAGTTATTTTATAAATACGTTATAGTTTGTGGGGATGGTTGCATAGATGGTTGATTGTTACTCTTTAAAGCTTGAAATTTTGCACAAAGTTATAGTCTGTAATAACACAATTTAACGAACTCGATATTCCTACAATATTAAAATTAACTTATGTTAAGTTAAACCATATAGTAAAACAAAATGCAAAAACAAATACTTACTAATTTAATATCAAATAAGATCAAAAATAGGTAAAGAGGTAACCCAGGCTTGATATATTGAAATTCAAAAAACATTGTTATTGGCAAATACCGTGCACGGCAAAAAGCAATATCGTGAAGTTCTCCATCGAAATCTTACCAAAGAATGTCTAAATGGGGCTTAGGAATCTGTGTCGCGCCAAGCCAGAAATATACGTCTCAAAATTCGCTAAGTTATAAACTTATGACGCATTATAGTAAGGACTTTTATTTATTTAACAATTTATGTAAACTCAAGTTCATACAATTTAAACCGCTTAAATTTTAATAAGATCCGATTTAATTTTCTATTTATCTAAATATATGTGTTAGGTCTAATTATTATACAGTGTGTCAGGTCACCGTTTTCGGACCCGTTAAGGCGAACTAATATGGTAAATTTTATCGACAAAACCACAGTAAAAAGGCATTTTGTTTAAAAACGGTGGCCATTTTAATTTTTTCTTTACTAAGTTCAGATGAGTTTATATATTTAACCGATATAAAGGTCCTACATACATAAAGTAATTTCCTTTGACAGCTAAAAAAATCGTTTCTGAGAGGGTCATATTCAAATAGCCACAACTCCTAAACTCTTTAATTTGAAGCTTAGGTCTTGATATTGGTTTTTAGGTACTATCCTAGTGCTTCAAAAACAAAAATAAAAAGGTATGTTAACCGTCAACATTTTTAAAAAAAATTTAAACAATAAAAAAAACAACAATTTTTTTTATACTTTTTATGTTTCAAGTATGTTTTAATAGTATATTATGTAACAAATTAGCAACGCTCACGAGTTACATACGACGTTTTTCAACACACTTGTGAGTAAAAGACAGACATACGTGATCATAAAATAACAAACACACTTGATAACAAAGCTGTGAAATTGTGATTGAAAAATGGCGCCGAACCTCGCGCATGCGCGTAGGTTTTTTTTTCCGTCAAATGTGTCAATGTCTGTATAGCATATACAGCCTATTTTAAGTGAAAATGTTTTATTTGGAGTGGTAAATGCAAATATTTTTATATTTTATGACAAATGATTGTAAATTGTGAATAATTTGTTTAATATACAAATTTATTTTACTAATATAAGGCGTAAACATTTAAAAATGTATATGGATTTGAAGTGGTATAAAACCTCTTTGTTGTTTCTGAAAATATTTAGTGTATAACCCGGACCAATAAAATATGCTCTGTTTTCTCGCATGTTATTTGCACAAAGGTACAATTCAACTTTGTAGGATTCATTATATTATGCACTAGGGTATAATATATTATGCACGCGTGACTTATAGCCCATTTTATAGTTCTAAACTCAATAGAATAACGCTCACTTTACGAGCAAGTGTGTTGAAATAGTATATTATGTAACAAGTGAGCTAAGTTGCTAATTACAGTCGAGGCTGTGATTTGAGCCCGAGCCGCAGGCGAGGGCTTAATAATGAGCCGAGACTGTAATTAGCAACGCTCACGAGTTACATACGACGTTTTTCAACACACTTGTGAGTAAAAGACAGACATACGTGGTCATAAAATTTATTTGAAGCAGCTGTTAGCTGCTGCGCGTCAGTAACCCTGTCCCATAACACGTACACACGCTATTGTTGCTTGGAGGCGCTGTGCCGCTGCTGCTGCACGCGCGCCGCCTGTCCGCGCGCCGCCTGTCCGCACGCCACGCCGCCTGGACGCGCGCGCTCATATATTTAATGTATAACCCGGATCAATAAAATATGCTCTGTTTACTCGCATGTAATTTGCACTAAGGTACAATTCAACTTTGTAGGATTCGTTATATTATGCACTAGGGTATAATATATTATGAACGCGTGACTTATAGCCCAGTTTATAGTTTATAGTTTTCTTTACGAGCAAGTGTGTTGAAAAGGTTTTTATGTGATATTTTTTTAAAGTTATCTTATTGTGAACTTTTTTAGCTGTCAAAGAAAATTACTTTTACGTCTGTAGAAAGTCTGTATGTCTTTACATCGGTTAATATTACTAAATAAATAAAGTCATCCGAACTCAGTAAAGTGAAAATTTAAATAACCACCGTTTTTAAACAGTAGGGGCAAAATGCCTTTTTCCCGTGGTTTTGTATAATTAATAAATTTTACAAACTGTGCAATGGCAATATTTGTGTGCCTTTTTTGGAATATATTCTGAGTTTTAACGACCAGATTGTCTAACAAACACAAGATGCGGTCTGATAGTGTTATTGAGCTCTAAGTCACGGTTTTGTTATCTTTGTATTTTATATCTTTTCGTAGACTTTAGGTAACTTCCACGATCGACCGATTTTTGAAATGTTTTTTTATATTAAATATTGTAATATGAAAAAAAAACAACAAACAAATGAAAGATGACAACTCGATTTGAACAACTATGGCACGTGACAAATAAGGTGCTGTATATTTTTAACCACTTTATAGCTCGTTATAATATTTTCTGTAAACGTAAAAAGAAGCTATTTTGTAACATAGCAGTTTAACACCTTTAAATCATAGATATGCTTTTATTTGACACGAACATAGTAGTTTTCGAATTCTATTGAAAGTAGCTATTCTTCGCGGGTTTCTCCGCGTAAAGCCTGATCCTATGGGAATGTTAGGATAAAAAAAAACATGTTATGCATTCTTTCAGACTAGATCTTACTTATAATTTAAATCGCAGGAAAAGTGTAGTAGTCTTATAATGCTGTCTAATAATGCTAAATTATCATAAAATCTAGTGCAAAATAAAGCTGATTAACCTCTATCTTCGTATATATTGTCATGCTATTGTTATGTTAAATATACTCTTGTTAATAAATAAAGAATTTTAATAACGACAACCTTACAAATAAAAAAATGCAGACGCTAGAGCATCGTCGTAAGATTGCTTGATTGACCGTATTTTCAACCGCCAAAAAAGGAGGAGTTTCACAATTCGTCAGTATGTTTTTTTTTGTGTCTTTGTTACACGATATTTCAGACAATTATGAATCGATTTTGAAAATTCTTGTTTCCTATGATACACTTACACTTCATAGTTGGTCCCATATAAATTTCATTGAAATCGTAATAATTGTTTTAAACTATCGCGGTTATTTTCACTATGATTTAATGTATTTACGAGATTCTTACCACGATTTTTAATTTTATTTTCGCACGTCCGATATTTCGATACTGTAACATCGAAATATCGGATGTGTGAAAATAAATTTAAAAATCTTGGTAAGAATCCCGTAAATACATTAAATTCATTGAAATCGGTTTAGTACTTCATTGAAAATTTCAAATTTTTGAAACAATATGTATGATTTCGGAGAATGTTTACGTGGATGACACTCTAAGTCGGCCAAAGTTTTGACGTTAAGTAAGTTTTTTTAATGCTCTGCATTCGTTGATTATATCGGCTATATTCTGGTGAGTGTGCGAGTGTTCTTTTTGACCAAATTAAACCCACTCCTTTTTATTACCGGACATCCAGACGCAGACAGATCATAAAGTGGATTTACCAAGAAGTCGAACAAAACGCTTCGAAAGTTTCTGCCAAGGTGAGGAACGATCTGCGTCCGTTTTTCCTGACCACTACCAGCTGGCTTAGACAAAGTAACATTTAAATAACGATAGCGAAGTTAGAAAAGAACAAAATGTATGGGATTGACATAAGCCGCGCTAAATCACGTGGTCAATCGACATCGCTATCGCAAATTGGTAGACAATGTTAAAATTCATTAAGAAACCATAGATGAGCGAATTGTTATCGAACGTAACCCAGTCGTTAGCATACAAATGCGTAGACAAGCAGCACTTTTTTTGAATTGAATTTATTTTAATTTGAACTTGCGCCATTCACAAATGTCAATCTATTTTGAATGCCATTAAATTTTGGAGGCCACTTTATATAATAATACTCCATTTACTTACCACTATCAAATTAAATATGGTTTATTATGTATGGTTTATAAGTCAATTATATCGCACTATCGCAGCACCACTCGCTAAATCAGTACATACAATGTTCAGACTTCAGTTGACACTTCATGACACTGACAGTTACAGCTAAATTGGCTATGGTATCGAATACCATAGCCAATATTCGTTTTCTTAGCGAATAACAATTTCGCCACAACGATCGCGAAAGTGGTAGTACATTGGCTAGGAAATTGTTATCGTTATCTCAGAGATGATAGCGAATTTCGGTATCTTTTCGCTACGAAGCGATGTTACTTTGTCTAAGCCCCTCCTGGTACTTTTATGTGTCGAGTGAATAGGTTTTTCGTGGATGGACGAGTACTACCATAGTCTGCATGCGCACTTTCCATCAGGTGGCACGTAAGACACTTTTATAATATATTTTATAACTGTGTAAGAGTTTCAATCGTCTTTCGATCTTTACATCAATATCAGTAAGAGGTCATCCCCGTTTAATTTTACTTTTTGAACTTAACGATGTTTTTCTTTACAGTCTATTGTGTTGACAAGTCACATTCACTAAAGGAACATGTATGTCTGTTCTCAGCGATTGGCCATGCCCTGCGTTTTAACGAGTACATTAAAAGGTTAGTTCTATATTCGTTCTATCGAAATATATATAACACACAATTTGTTCCGTTTTAGTTTTTATAAAAAAAGACTTTTTCTATAGCAGTTATCCAGCGATGTACTTTTAAATTACGCACTTTAAGAAAACAAAATCTTGATATAAGGTTAGTTTTATATCAATTCTAATTAGTTGAGTACTTTTTGTTTATAAAAATTATTACATTAAAGAAATAAATCAATTCAAAGAAAAGTAAAGCAGCGATGTACTTCTTAGGAATATAATTTCGCTGACTCATATGGGGATACGGGGGATACGTATGTCTCCATGATAATTCGAATTAGTTTTCATTAATATGTTTTAATTTAATTTTTGTATAAAATATCGGTTTAGTAGTTTCAGAGTTTATTGAATGAAAATAAACAAACAATGAAATCTTTCCTCTTTATAATATTGGTATATTGGCACAAGCGTAGGTTTTCTCACGATAATTTCTTAGGACATGTGGAATGATTTTACGTAAATTCCTTTTATATGAAAATATCTCATGGCTCAAAATTTTTCGTAATGTAGGTATATCGAAATTAACGAAAATTTAAACCTTTTGACCACCAGACTTCATATCAGTTGTCATGCTCTCACCGCCAGGCACAGTAAATCTAAAAATAAATGCCTACAACAAATAGGGATGTTCAATGGTAGATCTATATACGCGTCCCAGCTTCACACGCTTAAAATTTCATTTTAATAGCTTCAGCTCTTTTAGCTTGAGCAGGTATCAGACAAAGTAAAAGTAAGAATTATTTCATTTCAAATACAGGATACTTCATAGTTGGTCCCATATAAATTTTATTGAAATCAGTTGAGTATTTCAATGAAAATTTAAATTTTTGTTTCAAATATGAATGATTTCGGAAAAATTTTGCGTTGACGACATTATAACTCAGTCAAAGTTTTGACGTAAAGTCAGTTTTTTTAATGCTCTGCATTCGTTGATAATATTTGAATTGATTTATTTCTTTAAAGTAATTATTTTTATAAATAAAAAGTAGTAAAATAGTTAGAATTGATGCACAACTAACCGTTTATCAAGATTTTGTTTTCTTAAAGTGCGTAATTTAAAAGTTCATCGCTGGCTAACTGCCGTAGAAAAAGCCCGTTTTTATAGTATGGGTTTGATTATATGGTCGTACGAAAGTAGAGGCCTCTAAAATATATCGAAACTAAAATAATTTATTCAAAAGTAAGCTTAAGCATTAACAATTATGTAAATTTCTTGTGTGTGAGTGACTCAGCGATTGACCATGCCCTGCGATTTAACGAATACATTAAATGGTCAGTTCTATGTTTGTTCTGTCGAAATATATATAACACGCAATTTTTTCCGTTTTAGAAGTCGGTTGAAAAGTAAAGCAGCGATGTAGTCTCAGGAAAATAATTTTGCCCGTTCATATAGGGACAGTTTGTCTCCATGTCAATTCATATTAGTTTTAATAAACATAATAAAGCTAAGTAAATAGGTATTTCATAATTCGTAATAAAATACTAAATCAGTTATTGTATGGTAAATGTTTAATATTTCGTAAATATAAACTTAAGGGCCTACACTACCTCAAACACGCTCCGAATCCAAATTTTGATCTCAAATATCTCTATCAGAGTACTGAACTAATAATTTTAGAAAAAACATATAGCAAAGTTAAGAGTATGAACTAAGAACCATATGTTTTGAAAACACGATTAATGAAAAAAATCTCGATAAAAAAAAATCACAAACTTACCTCTAAAATTAACAAAGAAACCTTATTACTTAATTATTACTTAACCTACACTAATGTAACTTGGTATTTAGTTTCAAGGTATGACAATACGTGTACTATTTGATCTGATTTTAAAATAATTTTATAATTTTTTTTATTATAAATCTTAAATCTAAAATAATGTGTTTGGCACGACGGGTGACCTGCGCCCGCTCAAGGATTCAGTTGCGCTCCGGCATTCGTACGAGGAACCTGTGTCGTTTTCACGCTTGCCGCCGCCGCTACAACATCACGTAAACATCGTGTTTTCCATAAATAAATTTGTGGTGTGTTTTATTTCAAAATGGGAAATGAAAGAAATAAGATACGGAAAAGGCAGAGTTGGAGAAAACAAAACGCGAGTGAGTAAGATAGCTCTGACACGCGTTGCGGGGTGCTTCACGGCCGGGCGGTGAGGTGGGGGCGAAATTCAGATTCTAGCTGGAGTAGTATGGGCTCTTAACAAAATATCACAACGCAGGGCGTTATCAATCGCTGAGTACAGACACACAAGCAAGGACTGTATACCGGTATGCATTTCTCTACATTTTTTTTCTGTATGACGTCATACCATACCGTTAAATTAGGTGTATTTAAAAATAACAGGAAGTACAGGAATTCATACTGAAATAATTCTTGTACCTTTTTTATATTATTATTGTAGCATAACTGATTCAGAGAAAATTTCAGTTAACTGAAAAAAGATTTCAGTTAACTGAAATTTTCCGGTATTAATATTAATATTAAAATTTTATTTTTAAATAACTGTAGAATGTTCGAAAGTATAGTTGAAGCCTATGAAGCGTAGGTACATACATATGCTGACCTATACATTTCGGTACAGAAAATAAATAAATTAAAATATTTCTGTACTTAAAACATCTACAGAAATTAATCCGGTATACATTATTTGGGTACTGGTATAATTAATTTAGATTTTAATAATTTGTACAGTTATTGTGTTTGATGAAGAAGTACACTAATAAGGGTACTGAAATTTTACTAGTACTATTTAAAATTTTTATACAGATATGCAGTCCCTGCACAAAAGGAACTTTCATATTTGTTAAAGCTTAAGCTTACTTTTGAATAAATTATCTGTGTATCGATATATTTTAGAGGCCTTTACTTTCGTACTACCATATAATCAAACCCAGACTTCATTAATTCTATATAAGCTGGTAATGGAGGACAATCTCATTGGGATTCTATCAACCTGTCAATTAGTACCCTCGAACTTGATTTGAAAACCACACCCGAATCTATCCTCCAAAGCCTCAGCAATAATGACGATTTTCGTTTGAACTATGACTAATCTGAAAATTTTCAGGCGATTTTGGGAAACCAGATTAAGTCTTAATCGTATTAGAATTAAAGTTGATTGTTCTTTATAAGTAGAAAAACGATTAAGTAATCGAATAACAGATGTGTGAAGCAAGGGTTTTCTGAAGTAGGTATCTATCTAAGCATTTATGAGTTTCTTAACCAATCAGGATTTTTTTTGTCTAGTCATGTCAATTTCATGAAAAGCAAACACTGATGGCTAGAAATGAAACGTTTTGATAGTTCCTTTTAAAGTGTACCATGAATAATTTGCGTATATATTTTCTGACAACTATGATCCGGATCATCTTCTTTTTTCCTTCAAGTGGTAGGTATGTCGTCGAAATACTTGTAACTATTTATTAGGTACAATTATCGTCACATCGCATCAGCCTACATGTAAGAAAACGTGTCTTAAATAAATCACTTTTTAACTAGATAATAATTTAATTATATTTAAAATTATAACTCGAAGTTTCGTTGTCTGCAAACCCCGTGGTCAAGAGAGACCGGTTAAAACGATTTTTATTTATGGCGGGTTTCAATATTCAACTGACCGGTATGAGTTACCGATACCGGTACAAAACTGGTAGAAAAAAAATAGCGTTTTACAATATCTATTAGCTACGAGCTGTAAGTTCCTAAATTTGGCATGGCAGACTCTTACATACAAGAAAATAGGTGATATGTGATTTATAGAATATCACGCATTCGCAAATTTTTTGTATGATATTTGAACTAAATAAATGTATAAACTTATTCAATTTATTCTTTCTATGTTTTGGTATTCGATAAATATATTATACTATGTAGAGGTTTTTGTAAATAATGGCGGTTAATTGCTTACGTAAAACGAAACACCAATCGACATATTTTGCCATTGGCTAAATCATCACATTTTTATGAAAAATTATGTCATTCAATAATACTCGTCCTTTTATTCATAAACTGTTTTTGATATGTTAGAATGAAAAAACTGGATTATTGATATGTTGACAGATATTTGATAGGATATTTAGTTAAATTAATAATGAATACGAAAACTAAAGTCAAGCGCGTCTTCCTTGATTTATAAAAAAAAACAACATTTTATTTAAAATTCAGTTTTTAATTGTATTTCACGTTTGGTGTGATTACGAAGTTTTTTTATTTTCAAATTTAAAACAGTATATTTTCCTTAAGGTATTTGATCCACATTCATCAGAAGAGCTAAACAATATAAAACAAGTTCCAAAGTAATAAAAATATCCGTAGGACAGTACAATATACGATTGTTAGCTTATATCCCGTCCCTTAAATAAAAAATGTCATTTTTCCTTTTTATATTGGTCTAAACTTGCCTTTGATCTCAATTTCACCCAATAGTAAGTGACAATGGGGTCAAGGTTGGAGCACACCGTTTTTGGTGTGTGCGACACGTTTATTCAGGAACGATAAGACTCCAAGTTCTTTTTATCTTTATTTGAATAAAAAAAATGCGGTTTTAATATGTGAAATTGGCCTTGACTGACCTACATTGTATAACATATGTTTTAATCTTTTTAACCTAAGTTGGCTTTACAAATTACTACTAGGAGGAACCTAGAATTATAAATAAATAAATTGCTTATTTCGGATAATAGGAATACAGATATCAGTAAAAACAAGTAATTAAATTCTAGTTATTTATCTTAAATATATATTAAACAGTCTTTACTGAATGCACTACTCCCTAATAAAAGGCAAAGCCCTGTGAATTTAGGATGAGTTTATTTGACCCAAAGAAATTGTTACATTATCAATTACATGGTAGTGGAGCCGAGCGGAGAGGCGTATAGCAACTGTATTTTTACGTTTTTATTTTAGTTATAAAACAATTTATTAAAAGAAAGAAAACGATTATGTAGGCTCCTGGCCTTCTTCACAAGGAGTATTCATTCTCCTGGGCGTGTTTCTATAAGTTCAGTGGGCGAACAAGGTAAACAACGTGGATTTCACATGAATGTGTAATCAATTAAAGACTGTAAGAACTCTTTATAAGACAGTCCTCACACGTTGACACACGTAATGCCAAACAGACAGATTGATCAGGATTCTTTAATGATCGTTATTAACTCTCGTATTCTTCATCGCCGTCCATTTCATAATCGTGGCTGCCATTCGACACTAGCGCTTAGGGGTTCTGGCAGAGTGCACTTAATTTATAATAGCGTCAAATACATATTATACATACGTCACGAGGGTTTTCAAAATTTTCATAATAGGTAATTTTTTCGGGGAGTTCGCTGTTTCTTACCAGGGGGGTTTCATACTAGTGGTATGAATCGCCAAATAGTGTAATAGTAATAGTGTACTTAACAGTCGTGCACAAAAGCGTTACGAATATGAATTTACTTATTTATTTAACTCCAGGATTTTCTACGAAGAAAGTCATTTCCGATGGTTGTTATGAATCCCAAAATTTTCTTTCTTTAGTAGTCGATACTGGCTTGAGCGCATCAAAAAATCATCGATGTCGTTCGTTAGGCCACGACAAAAGCGCTGCTATGATGATATGTTTAAGGATGGTTTTTGCACATTTATATCGCACATAAAAAATATTATTTCAAGAGCGGTACTCTTTATTAGAATGCACCTAAGAATAAATTCTAGAATTTAAAAAACCAATGACGTACAGAAATCAATGGAATTTATTTCTAAACGATATGATACTGTCATGTCTAAGATGAAATTGCTAGAAGTTGGTGAAGTTTTTAAAGTAAATGGTCTAAAAGTTGATACTGTTCTTTTGAACATCTGTTATAATAAAAGATTGAGTTTAAGGAGCAACCTAGATTATTACGATATAGAAGAATCGTAAGATTTAAATACAAATAAAAGCGTTTTTTACCCGACAGTTCAAGAAATCGTGTTTTTTTCTTAATTTTTGACAGTGGTATGAATCGACCCATTCAAAAACGCTATTTGGCGATTCATACCACTGGTATGAAACCCCCTTGGAATGAAATAGAAAACTCCCCGTTTTCCTCTTTCATACTCGAACAATCATGAACTCTACAAATAACTAAAATATATCATACGTGGTGTAAAAGCTGCATGGATATTTTCCCGCCTGAATGGAATTACTAGAACAAATGCAATTTCCTCTTAAGCGTGGGGTCGGCACCGTCATAAATACATTCGATTCAATAATAATCACGAATTCAATTTACTTGCTTCCGGGTTCTGTTTGTCAGCATAGGCAGAGATAAAAAATATTTTGTATAAAAATATGAAATGGTTTAATTAATGCAAAAAACAATAAAATGAAATAATATAAAAGTGTTTAGTTTTATTTAATGGTAGGAATATTTTTTTACAAATCACTTCTGTATCCGACTATACTTTTAACTTACGTAAGATATCTTACATGTGTGTACTTGTATCTAACTTGTACATGCAACTTGTACTTCAATAGTCTGTGGGGAATCATAACTATATTAGTTTGTAGCGTGTTACGAGTAAGTTACCAAATTAATCAATACAAATTGTACTATTCTCTGACGTAGTTTGAGAATTTGTATTATTTTGGACTGATTACTCTGATATGATATGATATGATTGCTTCCATGCTGGACTGGGAGCGAAAGAAAAACGTAGAATGTGCCAGATGCTTGTCTTCCCGGGCATACTGTAAAAGTCAGTTAAGGGACAAAGGTTTTAAAGGCGTTTTTGTGGGCGATAGGCTGACTCCCTGTCACTATAATAGTCTCTCTCCATCTTTATAATACCTCCAAATTTTGTCAAACGTGACATCAGATGGTCTTATAACCTCTGGTGTTCTGCCTACCCCATAAGGGATACAGGCGTGACGTTATGTATGTATGTATGTACTCTGATATAATATTTTAAAAAACAAATTCGTGTTTAAATTCAACAATATAGAAAAATCGATTATGCTTTTTAGTGAAAAGATGACAGACAGAACTAATCCTCTAGGTGTCTAAACAAATATTTAGTTCCTTTTCTTTTCAATCGGTGCTTAACGTAGCCTTTTTTATTTTGTAATATACCTATACAAAGCTACCGTGTAGGCACAGTAAATACAAGGTGTCTCAAAAGAAAGTTCACATTTGTTTTGGTTATTGCGTGAACGCAACCAGGGACTGCATATCGGTATAATTTTTTTAAATAGTACTAGTAAAATTTCAGTACCCTTATTAGTGTACTGCTTCATCAAACACAATAACTGTACAAGTTTTTAAAATCTAAATTAATTATATCAGTACCCAAATAATGTATAGCGGATTAATTTCTGTAGATGTTTTAAGTACAGAAATATTTTAACTTATTTAATTTCTGTACCGAAATGTATAGGTCAGCATATGTACCTACGCTTCATAGGCTTCAACTAAACTATCGAACATTCTACAGTTATTTAAAAATAAAATTTTAATATCTCTAGCTTGTGACAAAGCCTTTCGATATGCGCTTTCCAATTCAAGTATTTTTGTCAAGTTGAATACCTAAAAATATTGCCGTTTCTACATTATTAATCTTGTTATCGTCAAAAGTTATGTCAATGTTCATTTTATAAGAATTATATGTTTGGAATTGTATTATGTTTGTTTTATTAAAATTAATTTTAAGATTCAAGTTGTTTAAAAATGTCACTACCTGCGTCAATATTTTTTGGGTTTCAGCTTTCAAATTTTCTTTATTATTTGATTTAATTATTAGTGTTGTATCATCTGCAAAATTTATACATTTTTGATTTCCCATAATCTCTGGTAGATCATTTATGTATAACAAAAATAAGAGAGGTCCTAGTACGCTTTTATCATATAAACTAAAACATCATATATTTCTCGTTCCCGTGGGAATTTCGGGAATTCCTTCCATAATACAGCCAGTCTCCTTTTGAAGAACTTTTATGCCAAGTATCATATCCGTGCACTCAAGGAATAATATTTTTCATACAAACTAAAAAGTCCGATAACTCCCGTTCCCGTGAGAATTTCGGGAATTCCTTCCTTAGTGCACCTCTACATCCCCAAAAGAATGAATGTTGCAAATTTCAGCTCTCTACGCCTAGTAGTTTCGGCTGCACGTTGTCTGTCAGTCACTCAGTCAGTAACGGAACAGTTTTATATATTTTGATTAAATAATACGATTTTTCTATGCATTACGTAAATTATTATTACATAGTATGACCGTATGATTGCTGCTCCAGTCTACGATAATGATGTCTCTGCAACTCTGCTTTGCACTCAATAGGATGGTGGTAGAAGAAAAAGACAAAAACCAATCTTCTACATCCCACCTGAAATCATCTGCAGTGGTAAAGACGTGTGAGGTCCTAAAAACACAAAGAGTGCGAAGCGGTGATATTTGGCGGCGGGTTTTATATAAAGGCTAGCTAGGCGGTTAAAAGGTTAATCCTCAAGGGGTCCTGTCACCAAGCGGGGGTAAGTTACCTTTTACGAAAGGCTTTTTCATTGGCGATAGGGCTATTTAAAACCACACCTACTGCCAACGAAACTAAAAAGTTTAATAATTGATTTTTTTTATTTATCAGTTACAAAATCCAGAACTTAAAATTAAAATTTTAACAAATAAATCTTGTAAAGTGTAGCTTACATCTAATTGCGGATTTACTTTTTATAATTTATTACATTTAGAGAGCTAAAATATATCAGTATAAATAAAAATAATTTATTTATTAACTTAACAACAATGCTAAAAAAAGACCATAATTCTTAGTTTCTATTAATAAATTATAATGCAATGAGATCATGTTAAAAAAAAAATTTAAAAATTGATGATAATTATGTAAGTACAAGTAAGAGAATTCACCCTATAGAAATTTCCGAACAATGCGGCAGGCTTTCAAAATAACTAGAGTTATTATCATGAACATTACTAACAAAAACCTCAATGTAATATTTTTTTTGTACAATACACATACGCAAATAAAAGCAAAGAAGAGGTTCCGAAATCTGTCATCTTGTCAGTCTCCATCTGTTCGCCATTTTGTTAATGGGTTCATTTGGGGAATGTCATCCAAACAACAATATTTCAGCGTTTATTGAGGAGATGAAATGAGGACAGTTAATTTCTGCGATAAAAGCCCCCAAAGTGATGATAAATGACGGTTTATTGTATATTATATGTCGGCTTCTGAGCATGTTTATTGTCACGACGTTTCTGGTAATCAGCGTAAAATGTGTGTAATGAAGGCTTTATGACATACATACATACATAACTTCACGCCTGTATCCCGTATGGGGTAGGCAAAACACCAGAGGTAAATAAAACCATCTGATGTCACGTTTGACAAATTTGGAGGCATTATAATAGTGGAGAGAGACTATTGCAGGGACAGGGGGTCAGCCTATCGCCCACAAAAAAAAGACCTCCCATAACACCTCCCTTAACTGACTTTTACAGTATGCCCGGGAAGAGAAGCTGCTGGCACATTCTATGTTTTTCTTTCGCTCCCAGTCCAGCATAGAACCCAGTCCAGCTTTATGAATATTATTTTAAACAAACAAGAATATCATGTGTGTTTAGATAAAAAAACCGAACATACGCCTGCGATCATTGACGGTGCACACCAATCAGTTAAGGTTTGCCAATTTTTTTACACAATAAGTATCATTTATAGACACGATTCTTGCAAAAAAAGGTTTGCATTTTATTACAATTAAATTAATATATTCTCTTACTACTAAGCAACGCATGGTCACTCCAAATTATGAAAGAGTACCTTTAAAATAAAGACCACAACGCGCTACTACAAAACATCTTGTGACATCTTTGTCGACGACCGGCTGGTGTAGCGGTAACATACATTGCCTTCTATGCCAGAGGTCCTGGGTTCGAACCCCGGCGGCGGCGGATATTTGTGTGATGAACACAGATATTAGTCGTCATGTCATGGATGTTTATGTGTTTATTTAAGTTTATTCTAATAAAAAATATGTATGTATTCAATATGTATGTGTATTTATTTCTTAAGTATATCAGTTATCTAGTATCCATAACACAAGTTCTTTAAGAAACTTAATTTGGGCTAGATAATGTTGTGTGAGTGTTGAAAATATTTATTTATTTATTTATCTTGTAGTATGTACTACGTCGTATTTTTTATTATCAAACGTAAACAATGAAATGTCACGTAAAAAAATGTTTTTTGCCATATCTCTATTTTTTCTACTGAGCGTCACTAAAATAAACAGCATTTTCGTTTACGTTACGTTTTTAGGCACCAGCCAAATTTAAATGTGATTTTGTTTGATACGATAAAAACATACCTGCATATTTTATTTTCGTATTGACCAGCACAAAAAATTAAGATATGGCATCAAAAACTATTTTATAAATAGTTTCTGTTGATGAACATAGCTACTACGACGCGGAATTTCACTGATAATACTACGTCGTAGTACTATAAGATTTTTGTAGTAGCGCGTATGTAGTCGTCTTTATCTTAATCGTATTCATTCGTAATTTAAAGTGACCATGATATTATATTTGCAAGATGCCTCGGCTTTGCACAAGGGTAGTCCCTCGTGATGTACGTACGTATGGTTGCACGGGACCGAAACGTCGAGTTAAAATGTAAAATGTAAATTATAAGCGATAGATCCAGTTAAAAAGTATTTTAATTCAATTATGAATTGTGAAGGACAATATTACTTATCACTATTAGGTATTAAGGATTTCGCCTACAAAACAAAACCCTGGCACGCCTCTCCAGCTTTGTTTCTGCATTGATATTTGAGTCACTGAATTTTTATACATCTGGATTATCTATCTTATTTTTGTCTGGAGAAAAACGTTCTATCAAGTCTCACCGCCGAAAGGGAACGGTGGGGTATTTAGGGATGTCCAGCAGAAGGTTTAACCGATCCACTAAAAACCTCATTAGGTCTACCTCCAGGTCTACTTCCTCTGCCATAGGTAGGGCCCACGGTATCGCCGAGCCGGGAGCGAGCACCAAGCACTACCGCCTCGAGTTCCCACGAGGGGGTGCTCGCCAAGACGAAGGCAGCCCCATGGGAAATAGAGCGGTACCCTAGCGATGACCTCACCGCCATGACCTGTGGTTTTCGCAACAAGGTTATTAGGGTTATTTTAGCCATTGAGGCCACTGTCCTGCCCACTGTGGGTCAGACGCACGGCACCGGAAAGGCTCAACTGCCGCCCAATACGGACGTAGCACGCCACCGCCGCCGTAGGAGTGATTTCACTTTACCGGATCGCTGGATTGCGAACCAGCTACTGAGCCTTCCCGCCACATCAAGGCACACTCCACTTGGGGGGTAGATTACCATACCTAGGTATTTAAACGCTGTAAGTATCTCATCATCATCATCATCTTCACAACTCTTTGTAATGAGCCCACTGCAGGGCATAAGTCTCTCCCCTGGGTGACGAAGAGGTATAGGCCATAATCCACCAAGCTGGCCCAGTGCTGGGTGGTGGATGCCAGAATTTTCAGGGTGCCAAGATTGCTTCTGACAAACCCTAACGACTACTGTATACAATTATACAGCACCCGGGACCGACTGCTTAACGTGCCCTCCGAAGCACGGAAGTCGTCGTGAGAAATGAATGGTTGGCGGTCACCCATCCAAGTACCGACCGCGCCAAACGTTGCTTAACCTGTGATATCTTATGTATGATACACACAGTAACCACGGCGCCACGACGAATTCATAGTAAGTAAGTATCTACGAGGTACTAAAAAGCCTCATTTTTATCACAGTTGAAATAAATTACATCATAAAACAAACTAATTACTATTCATTACATAATGAATTGATTATAAATGGTCCATTAACCGTCCCTAACTGCAATTAAGTTTCAAAATCACGTTTCCACCCTTTATGAACACGGAATTTCCATAAATTAATAAGATACCTTCCGGCCCTTCTAAACTGCTTGCGACCTGAAGTTATAAAGTGTGGCTTATTTCTCTACGGTAGAGGAGATATTTCAGTTTGTAACGAGTCTGTAGATAGTGACGTAAATGTGTTCAAGTGTAATGAGATGTAGAATGGAGATCTATTTTTAGTTACATCCTATATCTATTATGTTCTATTTTACAAGTATGAAATACTTACATGAAACTGAAGTTTTTTTAATGGTGTTTCAAATCTAAATATATTCTTAACTAATATATTAAAGTTGAAGAATTTTCTTTGTTGAGAGCACTTTTTTTCCGAAACAATTGTTGGGTAGTCTTGTCCAAAAAGTGTTTGATACGTAGCTATATTTTAGTAATTCGGAAAAAAAATACTCAGGTTAAGCCATGTAAAGCTGCTAGCAGGTAGGTATATAAAAATTTACATACGCCGACAATGTTGGCCCAAAGTAAGCTTCAACAAATTTTAGTTATGGAGACACAGTGGAAATAAATTTGAAAATATTTAAATAGATTTAAAATAAAGTATTTTGTGAGTGGAACACTCTTTGAGCAACCCTAAGCTATATACAGCCATCTATATTATTTTGTATTTTACGAATTTCTATTAAGAGTCAAATTATCCGTACTGGAGCTTAGAGAATATAGTTCTTATATTCATCGTGTTAAGGTTAAATAATAAAATCCCTAGACAATCACATTAACTACATGACCCCAAACTAAGCAGAGCTTGTGATATGGGATTCCATTAAGCGAACTAGGGGGGAACCTAGAATATAAATACATATTGTAGAGGGTTACTGGTTAAGTCGATCTAGATCCGTAAAGGGCGTGTAATACTCGTCTTTTTCAACTGATTTCAGTATGAGACACCTTACCCCAAACCTAAGCGTTTTCGAAATAATCGAATTAATGTCTTATTTTGAAATTGGTGCGCTTTTTTAGTATTATTATTTATTTCTTACATGAAGCTAAAGATGCTCTATTATCTTAGGATACAAAATTTTACGTGAGATTACGTATTTAACATAGTTTCAGAGCGATTGAAAGTACAAAAAATAATTTTTTTTTACAGTTTCCTTTTCTTGTAAGAGTATCTAAAAAAGTTATTTTCGCAGACGTTCGGCAGATGTACTTAAAAACATCTACGTTTTGTCAGCTACCCAACAAGGTTTAACATTCTAGATAATAGAACAATCTAGGGATTACAAATTTCGCACGTAAAACCGTGTGAAACAGCGAGTATGATACACATTTATTTAAAGTACACATAGAGGTAAAAAAAGAGAAAAACAAAAACAGTACATCTGTGAAATCGATAAATGTACGAAGATTCTTATACCTTATTTCTAAAAGAAAATTCTTCCACTAGATCTGTGATTAGAGTGATATAAAAATACAGAGCAAAAAGCAACTGAATTTTCAACTGCTTTCAAAGATTTTATTTTTATGAAATAAAAGATGACGATGGCCCATAAAGTGAATACCCAGTCCTATAGAGACATCATAACGTCGACTTATGGTGTTATTATAGGCGAAATAATCTGATTATAAAAGTACTTCATTTTATTTTGTATGAAATATCGATAGCATAGATTATTAACACATTTTAATTAAATTTCAAGCAAAGTGGTGAACTGTATTAATTTCACCGCCACTGGGTGAAGTCCAATTCACAAAACTTTTAAATTTACATTTAAAATGCAGTTTAAGTTAGATGTTATAATGACAACCGGCTGGTGTACTGGTAAAATACATTGCCTTCTATGCCAGAGGTCCTGGGTTCGAATCCCGGCGGCGGCGGATATTTGTATGATTAAAACATCGATTTTAGTCGTCAAGTCATGGATATTTATTAAGTTTATTCTAATCAAAATATGTATTTATTCAAAAGGTATGTTTATAAATTTCTTAAGTATATAAGTTATCTAGTATCCATAACACAAGTTCTTTAAGAAACTTAATTTGGGCTAGATAATGTAGTGTAGTGTAAGTGTCAGAAATACAAAAATAAATAAATAAATAAAATGTTCTTTATCTTAATAGAATCATGGACTGAAATACTAAAATTTAATATTTTTTTATTACATTAATGATAGTGTGCATTATATTAAAACTGTGCCACATGGCAATAAAGTAGGTACAAAACTTGTGTCACAGGTAAGGAAACGGAGATGCATACTCAAAATATTTTTTTTTATAAGTGAACAATAATTTAAGTACCTACTTGCACATATTTTACATTGCATTGTTCGAGGATCGAATCCGTGACCATCTGAGGCGAATTGAGGTACCGTTCCGCAGCACTCAACATCAATAGCTTGTAGGCCAGTGTAGACGAAAGTGAAGCTAAAAGGCACTGATTTTAGGATTGAAATTGCTTTGTAAAGCATGTCCATCTCCGTAGATCTCTTCTATATAGTAGGTTTCAATATTAAAACTAAGTCCTCGATCTTAGATTAAAAACACTACAATGTATGAGCGATCACATGACAAACAAGTGAAGTCGTCGTGGCGCTGTGGCTCCTGTGTATAAAATATATTTCTGACACTCACACAAACATTATCTAGCCCAATTTAAGTTTCTTAAAGAACTTGTGTTTTGGATACTAGATAACTGATACACTTAAGAAGTATATAAACATACATATTGAATAAATACATACTTTTTATTAGATAATAAACTTAAATAAACATATAAACTTGACGGCTAATATCTGTGTTCATCACATAAATATTCACCGCCGCCGGGATTCGAACCCAGGACCTCTGGCATAGAAGGCAATGTATTTTACCAGTACACCAGCCGGTTGTCATTATAACATCTAACTTAAACTGGGTGACCGCCGGTTCTCTCAGCTACATCCTCGCTTCGGAGGGCACGGTAAGCAGTCGGTCTCAGGTGCTGTATTCCAGTCTTACGTACTCCGTGGTTACGAGCGACAGTCAGCTGCTACTTATCCGCGTTAAATTCGTTTACAACATTTGATTTCAGATTGTGAATCATGAAAACTTACGTTACTTATTTTCAATAATCAATTCAAATTTACTACTTAAATGTTATCGTCATCATCATTACGACTCTTTGTAATGAACTCACTACAGGCTTTGAGTCTTTCATCTGGGTGACGAGGAGGTTTAGGCCTTAAGTCACCGAGCTGGGCCAGTGCTGGTGAGTGGATGTCAGAATTTTTAGAGCGTCAAAATGGCTTCTGACAAGCCACTTACGACTTTAAATCATCTCTGACTGACTGCTGACCTTATCCTTCGAAACTTAGAAGTCATCGTGGTAAATTAATAGTTATGGTAGACAGTCATTCTTGTGACTGGGCCGATAGATGTTTAACTTTCTTTATCTACCTTTGATATATCCGTGCTTAGGTTAGACTTTACTTTTTTTCGGTATCTTAACTCGTTTTTTGCCTCAATCTTTCCTGACAGTTCATGACCACTACTTCGGCGATGGGGTAAACTTGTCTGCCTCAAACGCCAGTGGTTGCGGGTTCGATTTCCGCACTGAACAAGAAAAAAAAAGTTCCTTGTCTGGGTGTTTATCTATTTATGTATTTATATTCTAGGTTCCCCCCTAGTTTGCTACATGGTATCCCATAACACAAGCTCTGCTTAGTTTGGGGCCATGTAGTTAATGTGATTGCCTAGGTATTTTATTATTTATTTTAACCTTAACACGATGATTATAAGAACTATATTCTTTAAACTCCTGTATATCTATCTACCTTAGGTTTGCTCAAGGAGTGTTCCACTCACAAAATACTTCATTTTAACCCTATTTAAATTTTTTCAAATTTATTTCCACTGTGTCTCCATAACTAACATTTGTTGAAGCTTACTGTGGGACAACATTGTTGGCGTATGTAATCTATTAATTCTTATGTACATACTAGCAGCTTTAAATGGCTTAACCTGAGTAATTTTTCTTCCGAATTACTAAAATATAGCTACGTATCAAATACTTTTTGGACTATTGTCTGGGGTCTTATTATTATTTATATCAATTGTGTTGAAGGGTTGAGTGAGGTACTGTCTCTTCCAAAAGAAATGCTGTATCACATTATCACGTGAGCAATTATACTTGAGGGTAGACTTTTGTAATATGATAGCTAGTAGCTACCCAGGCAGACCATGATACTGCCAACGATCGGGAGTCACCCAGATTAAAAGACTTTTATATAAGTAACGGTTATCAAGCGAAGCTGGAAGCTGTTATGCTTTTTGATTCAAAATATTACTTGCAGATATATTAATTCCAAAACAGGTTGACCCTAAACCTACCTGATCCTCGTATTAAAAGCCGTGAATAATAATATGCTAATCAAGGGACGAAAAGGTTACTTTTAGCCAAACAATTACATGCGAATATACCTACTAATTCCGCGTTTTCAGCTTCCTTAGACCAAACGTTAAAATTTTAATAGCTCTTGAGTAAACACCGAGTTTAATACCTCTATCGTATAGGAAGCATCGGGTCTGATAACTAGGCTACGGGAACTGTAAGTTCATTATTAATGCATCCTGCAGCCCTTTCATTAATTCAAAATTAATTTTCATTATGAGGATTATATATTATTCCGGTAGCAAGGTTTGTTAAATGAAATATGATGCAATGAATTTCATATTCATTTTGTATGTTCCTACGAAAAAGTGCTTAATTTACATTCGTATATCAACTAACTTAAGTAAATTTACTATTTCTAGATAACATAAATGTTTTCGTATTAGTTAATTTTGGTTCCTAATCAGATGGAATTTGCTTTAAAGTTAGCGTTAAAAATGGATTTTTCGAAAGTGATAATTTAAACAATAATTTAGGTACAGTCGACCAAGCAAATAGTTGATGCGTCTGAATAGTTCAAACAACGACAAAGGTTTTAAAATGTAATTCACTGATTTGGGTGCCACGCCATCTATCACTATTCATAAACATTCATAACTATACCTACTGATATTATTCTAATTTTCATTAAACTTAAATATTGAAGAAACTAAACTATATGATAATTAATCTTTGACCTTTATACACATTGAACTACTTTATGATTATACTTTTTCGTAATAAGTAAAGATACAGGGCTTCTAAATTAGTATGGCATAATGGAAGTAAGACGCAGCCTCTAACCTTCTATCTATTACTTTTTCATATAAATAGTCCCAAGTGCCATTCACCAAAATGTGGATTTCGTACTCGTTGGCCAACTTTCAAAATTAAAAATAAAGGTTAATCTTATATGTAATAATTTAACCTTTTTTATTTTACGTTGACGGGGAGAGCATATGCTTTACGTGACGTAAATATCTGAATAGACGTCCAAAAAAATTACACGACCTCTGCTGACCTTTGTCTGTAATATGATTTGTCTAACAAAGCATTTAACGTGTTTTTGATAAGCAATAATCAAAAACTATCATTGTTTGTCCTTTGCTCCTAACGCACCATTTAACTTTTTTACAGCAGCTATAGTTAAAACTGTGTTACCAGTTATTAAAACTTCATTTTCAAAATTCACAACACGAAATAATAGTTAGTAAAGCAGCAATATTCAATTTAAATTAACGTCACCTGCAGCTTTTTCTCTTATTCATATTTGAATAAATACAAATAAACAGATTTCGTTTAATATTTCCATTAAAGCGAATAATTTAGTGTCTATACAATTTGAGAGTCACACGGGTCCTCTTTATCGAGTTACAACCTCCGCAGCGTGGAATTATAACAGAAATTTGAAGAGGGGAATGCTGTAAAGTGCTTTATCATGATATATGCAAACAGCTTCCGAGAAACGGAGTTTCAAAGCATTTAACATGTATTGTATAATAACAATACTTCGTCGACAGGTATGAGAATAGACGTGCGGCGTAAGTGTTTTGTATCTGTTATGAGTTTTTGGAATTGTAGTGTTTCACGTGACTGGAACCCGTTTGAATCTAATCTCAACTGTTACATACATATAAAGTACATACATACATAACTTCACGCCTGTATCCCTTATTGGGTAGGCAGAACACCAGAGGTTATAAGACCGTCTGATGCCACGTTTGACAAATAAGGTATTATAAAGATAGAGAGAGGCTATTGCAGTGATAGGGGGTCAGCCTATCGCCCAGAAAACTGCCAATAAAACCTCTGTCCCTTAACTGACTTTCACAGTATGCCCGGGAAGAGAAGCAGCTGGTATATTCTATGTTTTTCTTTCGCTCCCGGTCCAGCGTGGGAGCTAAATGGATAATAAAGTTTTGTATAATAATACAACAACTGTCAAATACTTAAATACTGCTTTTGTACTGCATTTTAATATTCGTTTATTAACTTAAGCCGCGTGGGGTTGGCTTACCACCTCTGGATAAGCGTGTCGTTAGAGGCGACTAATCAGAGTGAATCCAGCTTGGTGGCTTGCGTCCACCAGAGAGGTGATATTAGAGGGTCTTTAGGGTGGTTGCTAGTCATGCGAACCTAGGAGTAATTCTTAAACATAATTATCTACGGTTTTTCTGATTAGTCGCAATTTTTGATATGCTTTTATGCAGGGTTACTTAGTCAATGCCAACCTTACGGCAATTTCAAGATCTCTTATCTTAATCTAGACTTTCGTCTGTTTTCTACTTTAAAAGTTGTTACACTGTGGCAATATCGGACACATTAACAAACATCCTTAAACAGGGTTGCTTGTTAGTAACTGGCCAATTGTTTTTTACACAATAAGTATCATTTATAGAAATGATTCTTCAAAAAAAAGCTAAGTATTTTTTAACAAGGAAATTAATATATTTGTTAAATATTTGGCAAAGCTTGGTCAGCCTAAAATTATGTTTTAATACAATTAAAATTAAGACGACTACGCGGTACAAAACATCTTGTAGTCGTAGTATTATCAGTAAATACCGCGACGTAGTAGCTATATTAATCACAGGGACTATTTGTAAAAAAAAGTTTTTGATGCCTTATCTTTTTTTGTACTGAGCGATAATAAAATCAATATGCAGGTACTTTTATAATTTATTATAATTTATTTTATAATTTATCAAAGAAAATAAGATTTAAATGTCAATGTTCAAATCCGCCCTGGTTTCTATAAATCTAGATTATTTGCATATTTTATTCAGATAGACATATTTCAGATATTACATATTTCTTTATGGAACAGACAATTTGCTATATACAGACCGTTCACTATAAGATGTCCCCTGCCTGCTGATGTTGGCAGCATTGTGGCAGCAGTGTTACCAATAATATGTGTCCATTTTAATCTAAATCTAATTAACCGTATCCGTAATCTAACTTTGTTTATACCTGCCACAAATAAATATATTTTTAATTTTCTGATTTGTAAATAATAAACAACTATAAGACTAGGAAGGTTTTGAATGACGACACAATTTATATTATACGAGGGCGAATCAAAAAATTCTTAGAATGAATACAAAAAAAAAATTAAACAAGAATATTTTATTTTTCTACGTAATCTCCTTCTAATCTAATACACTTAGAATACCGCATCTCCAACTTTCTTATTCCTTCCGCAAAAAAATCATTTTCTCGACAATTAAAAAACTCCTCTGCGGCAGTCATAACCGCGTCATCATCGTCAAATTTAGTTCCACGAATATGCTCCTTTAATTTTGGAAATAAGTGAAAATCACTCGGGGCTAAGTCAGGAGAATATGGTGCGTGATCAAGGACTTCGAAGCCAGCACTGCGGATTGCGGTGAGAGCAACTTCCGAACGATGAGGTGGAGCGTAATCCTGGAGAAACAACCCGCCCAATGACAATTTCCCACGACGTTTTCTTTAATCGCTTCACGTAATTTCGGGATTAAGTTTGCATAATAGGATCCAGTTATCGTTTGCCCTTTTGGCAAGTAATCAATAAAAAGGATTAATTCACTATCCCAGATTACGAAAACAGCTTGACAAGAAATAGTGCCAACATAAGGGCAGGGGACATCTTACGATGAACGGACAATAAAACGGACATTTTAAAAGTATTTTATCGACACACTTCAAATCCGCCGACATCTTGTTAAAACAAAGTCACTGTCATCACAAAACTATCATGAAGTTTGTATACTATGATCGATCGCATCTGATTACATCGATTTTAAGTCTTTAATCGTACGATTTCATATCAGCATTTTATAAAAAAAATAATCATTTCATAAAGCGTATATCAGAAAATTGCATAAAATAAGTAGGTAATTATTCAACGTGTCACAAAATGGAGAGATAAAACTAAAGGGTTAGCTTCTATACCATACGTAGAATATACAGTAAAAAAATTAGCATGATCAGTTCTTTCATACTTTCGTACAAAATTTAATTATTTTACAACAAAATATGTTGACAACCCTAGTCAACCTAATAAGCTAAAACAAGACTTGTGCCGCAGTCAGTGACCTTATGACCTTTCCCGCTGAACTTTGTAGTATCTGTCTTAGTTATTCATCACTTTACTTTTACGCCATCTGTTATCGAATAGATTTCATCAAAGCTAACAGCTGTTTTTAGAGTTGAGATATTTGGATCTAAACTTTGAACTTGTTTTTCCGCCGAACCGTAAGGATAACAAATATATGTTACTGTTACTTATAAACTGCATCATCAAACATACAATCCCTTTAAGTATTATCTCTTCATTATGTTACACGTTGTTTATTTTAGATCTTATTTAATCTAAGAATCGATTTTCTATCGAATACTTAATCGATACTGTCAGAGTCAGTTATTCAATCAGATGACTTTTGTTATTTAGAGTCAATCACTTTATCAATTATCGCTCAATTCGAAATATACCAAAACAAATACAATTTTTTTTTAAATTCTGTTATTAATGTTGATTACATTGTGAAGTATTAAGTGAAAGATCAGTATCAAAGGTAAGTGATTTTCTTGGTTATATTAATTTTACTATCGCATTCAATTATTTCGGTTCTATTTTATATTTATTGTCTAGGTGATCATAACCTCAAAATCTAAAATTGTTTGGGTAACAACAAGGTGTTGCAAATTGTCCGCTTCATGATAGATACTTGGGACGAAATCAATAGTAATTTAGAATATAAAAAGTACTTTTCCACTGTTTCTACTATCGGGGCGGACAATGTATGAAGCAAAGGCAAAGTCCTTTGGCTGGTGACTAATAAACAACAAAGCAAAACAACCCTGTCGCCTTTACAATATTAGTAGGATTCTACAAAATAGCAAAGCTAGTTGAACTGGTAGTATCGCGGTCATAGACTTGTAAGCGGGTATTGAATTAAACATTTAATTAAGCGAGCTTTCAGGTACAGGTGTTGAATACATATTCATTGAAATAGTACTGTCACACATTACATTGAAAGTTGGAAGTTCAACGCTCGTAGTTGTGTGTTAGTTGTAGGACATACAATCCAGTTTGTTGGACCAACTTTGAGAAAGAGGTCAACTGTCAATGCTAACTTGGTTGAGTACGTTCGGGAAGTTCTATTAAATCTTCTCGTCTCTAATATCGGAAGTTTACGTCCTTTTGCTATAATTTAATAAGATATAATCACAGTTTTGAATATAATGTTGATGTATAGAACTCAAAAGAAGTTGTTCCTGGAGCTTTTGACAGCCTTGTGACATAGTGAGTGAAGAGCCGGGTGACACCCATGAAGTGTCTAGTTCAACTCCCGCTACATGAAAAGATTTTGTTAGATCTGCAAACAACACGGGTTTCTGTGTTTCTCTGTGTAATACTTCTATATTTTTTAACTAGCAGCTTTGTACGGGTTTACCCGCGTAGCTTTTACTCCCGTGGGAATTTCTGGATAATATATAGCCTTGCCAAGAAGTTATCAAACGCAAAATATATATTTTTAATCAGTTGAGTGATTACAGATTAAAGCGCGTTCAACCAGAAAAACTTTTCAGGTATATTAAATAAGTATAAATTCTCACATTACAATCTTTCTTACCTTAAAGACTAGATTGCTGTAGAAATTACGACTTAATTACTCTACATCATTTACTCATTAAACAGTTTCTACCAAATGAAATGTTACCTAAAATGAATAATTTCACAGTATTCCTAGAATTGCCTTAAAAAGCCTCGAGCCCAAAAGCCATTACTCATAAAACCCGTGACAGTTGGCGTATCAATCTTTTTACCGAAGTACGAACTCGATAAATAATGAAGAGTGAATGATCACTCTCATACTGAGGCTGGTTGATAGAGTTTGTTATCAAATTGATATTGATGACTATTCTGTTGATAGCAAATAAAACCGTGAGTACGGGTGAGGAGCGTTTTTAAATATCGAACTTTGTTGGCTTGGTATTGTTGGTAGGAATCGCTTCTCAATGATAAGGCTAATAAAATCGCTTGTTTGGTTTGGTTTTTCTACACTTTATGGCAATAAAGCGTCATTATAATGGTAATATAACATCACTTCATGCCTGTATCCCTTATGTGGTAGGTAGAACACCAGACGCTGTATAACCATCTGATGTCAAGTTTGGAGGTATTATAATAATGGACAGAGACTATTGCAGTGACAGGGGGTCAGCCTATCGCCCGCAAAAACGCCAGTAATATAAATAAAACTACTTTTTAACCGTATTAATCGCGTATAATTTATATTTTACATCTGAGCTCGACGTTTCGGTGTCTTTGCAGACCCCGTGGTCACGAGCGACACAGTCGAAACGTCGAGTTAAGATGTAAAATATAAATAATACGCGTTTTATCCGGTTAAAAAGTAGTTTTATTTAAATTATGAATCGTGAAATCTTAAGACAATATTACGCCAGTGATACCTCTGTCCCTTAACTGACTTACAGTACGCCCGGTAAGAGATGCAGCTGGCAAATTCTATGTTTTTCTTTCGCTCCCCGTCCAGCATGGAAGTGACATGCTGGACTGGGAGCGTTTAGTTTTCCACTAAATTTCTTCATAATTATACTAATTGATCGTAAAATAAATACTTTAAATATTTTACCAAGCTTTCAAGTTTGTGAACATTAAAACCGTGACAGTTAGAGTTATACTTGTAAATTTTCTTATAGTAATATTACATGTACAAAAGTAAAGTAACCTGGAAAATGAACTGATTACGAAATAGGAAGAAAATTATTGTGGTTGTTTTGTTCTATTAAGATTTATGTTACAAAAATCAGGCTTTACGAATCTCAACGTTAACTCTAATGAAACTAGACAGTATTCAAAATAAACCCCAAAGCAACTTACATTCACAGGATATGTGTACAATTATAGTAAACCAAACTAAAATGTGACAAACAAACATAATAAAACTAACTCCGAGTCATTACGGACGTAATGAAAAGTTTTTATGTCAAATAACTTTTCCCGGGAAACAGGAAAAACGGTACACTCAGAATGGCAATAATGGCATGTAATAAAAACTTATAGTTAACTTTGGCACTTAAATATTTTCTAGGTAAGTATTATGGTCTGTAAAATATGATAAGCTATAGCTGTTCCTTTAAGACTTGATAGGAATAGTAAGCTAAATATACCTGTTAGTAGGTACATGTGAAAACATTTTTTTATTATACATATAAGCTCGCGTTTGGATAGTGAATATGAAATCGACGATGAAAGCACATAAAGAACGAACTGACAAAAAAATATATATTTTCATAAAATATTGCCAAAACACCTCACCGCCGCCGCTTCCTGTCTAGACCACTCTCAAAACAAAACTGGTAAATAATTTGTGTTACAGCTAAAAATAATTAAAAATTTATTTTTAAGGAGATCGTGCAAAACACCGAAAAGAGTGTTACGATTTTTTATATTTTACCTATTTAGATATGATTGAGAATGATGATAATTTGCATATATTAAAATGAAAGACCAAAAATTAACGTAGTGCTTATTTTAACTCTTAAAACGTAATAGTTATTGTAAAATAAACGTCAATAAACGCTCAAAATTGAGAAAAAATGCAAGAACATGGCTTCGTATTTTTCAGATTTTATTAACCCAGTAAATCAATTCGAATTGATTAAAAAAATACTTTTTCAGCACTTAAGAAACCAATAATAAATATAGTCAGATACTTTTTTTGTACCTTTACAAACAAAGTCTTCTGTTTTTAAAGCCCTAAAATCTAGATAAGTTTTAAGTAAATTCTCCATAGAAAAATGCATGAACAACCATGCGCATCACGAGCATTCGATTTAGTATTATCATCGCCAGTGCGTTTATGAATTTCAAAGCGACAACACGCGTGTTTTATGCACCAGCAAAGTTACGTATTATGAATTTGTGTACTCTGTACATTATAATGAATTAATTTCAGTAAGTAGAAAGTGAAACAATGAAATCTGAAAGAAAACAAAGATGCCAAACCAAGTTACCACGAAATCGCGCGGCATTGATGTCACTCGCGTACGGCCTAGCCCCATAAGCTATACAATCTAGGTAACACTAAATCAACTATAGCATATAGTAACTGTATTATGCCGCGTTGCAGGTCCCCCGATCTTGCCAAATGTACAGTCGTATTTATGGTTTAGGGATGCAATTAGGTTATGAACGCACTATTGATTCAAAGTTTGAAATTTTAAAGATGATTCAATCATAGCAATTTGTAAATGCCAGACAGCTCCCAAACACCTATCCTTCACTTTAAAATAAATTCACAACTGATCTGAAATAACCAGCTCTTAAAGTTAAGGGAAACTTAACTAGAAACCTACCAAAATGTTTATATTACGCAGGAGAGGATCATGGCTCAGTGGACTTAATAAAAAGATTGGGAAAAGTTAGTGCTGTCTTATAATTACCGAATATACTTCAAAATAAAAGTTACGCTATTCGTTTGAAAAAAGACTTTATGTCATAAAGAGTAATAGTCCATGATTATGTATTATACTTACGATTGACGGTTTGGTATTTCAGGAAGATGGCGGGCTAGTGAGGGTACAGTTTACTTCAGAGAAATTGGACCCCCTTAATTCGTAACCCACTTCAATGCCTTAATATGGCTTATTTGGAGAATTGACGGAGTTAATTTTTTATCTTAATTCCAAGTCATTCCATTTCAAGGGGTCCGATTTCGCTGAAGCAAATTTTATTGCTTCGCTAACTTCTGTTTGATCTATTTTCGTGTATTTTTCGTATTTTCGCAATAAAATTTCTCCAGTCTTTCAGGGCAGCGGGGTCTACAAAGACATCGAAACGTCAAGTTAAAATGTAATTGTACGGGATAAAGCCGGTTAAAAAGTGCATCAAACTTATAATAATAAATAATAAATATTTCTGACACTCACACAACATTATCTAGCCCAAATTAAATTTCTTAAAGAACTTGTGGTATGGATACTAGATAACTGATATACTTAAGAAATATATACACTTACATATTGAATAAATATATATTTTTTTTTATTAGAAAAAACTTAAATAAACATCCATGACTTGACGACCAATATCTGTGTTCATCACACAAATATCCGCCGCCGCTGGGATTCGAACCCAGGACCTCTGGCATAGAAGGTAATGTATGTTACCGCTACACCAGCCGGTCGTCAAATACACGGTAAAAACAGTTTACTTAAAATAAAGAAAATTTACTCCAGTTAAAGCAAATTTCATGAGTCCAAGAAAACGATTCACTCATATATAGGGAAAATAATATTTTCTTAAAATAAAATTAGGAATAGTCTTGGTTAATTTTCGTTAAAATAAGATTAATTGTGCTTATATCAATATTTCTGTCATCATCCTTCCCCAATTGGTTTACATTTGAATTAATAAAACTTTGTAAATTAAAAAAAAAGGCGTGGTGTGCATATAAAAAAACCCCTTGCAATGATTTGTATATAAAATTTTCTATGTATAGAACACAATTTAAGGCTTTGTTAAAATTAACATATAAAAAATATATTACAAATTTGGAAATAAATATAAATAAAAATATAAAACATTTTTGGCACTTCGTAGCTAGTAAAAAAGATAGTGAAAATATTTATCCTTATCAAATGAATTTATATAATGAAACATCAAATGACCCTGAAAAGATCTGCTCTATGTTTGCCACGTATTTTCAATCAGTTTATGAGCCTTCTCAATTTGATCCCGACACATGGATACCAGTATCAGAACCTTCGATGGATAGTATATGTATATCTAACATTTACCTTTCTCTAGATACCATTAGGAATGAGCTACTATCGCTTGATGCTACTAAAGGCGCTGGTCCAGACGGAATCCCACCATACTTTCTAAAGCAAACTGCCACCTCGATAGCATTACCGCTGTACATAATCTTAAACAAGAGTCTCAAGGAAGGCATATTCCCTGATCGATGGAAAGTGGCCAATATAACTCCTGTACATAAGAACGGACCAAAAGACAATATTGAAAACTTTCGGCCTATATGTATATTATCTACTTTATCGAAGGTCTTTGAAAAGTTAGTTCATAAGATTTTATATCCATTACTTTCCAATCAAATTATACCTAACCAGCACGGTTTTGTAAAAAATAAATCTACAATTAGTAACCTCATGTTGTATACTTCCATGTTATTTGAATCTATGGACAAGGGAGAACAAGTAGATTGTATATATACTGATTTTAAGAAGGCTTTCGATAAAGTGGACCACTTAATTCTTATGGAGAAGCTAATATTTAATGGAATAAAGGGATCTTTATTGAGATGGTTTTCCTCATATATCCATAATCGTAAACAAAAAATTGTTGTCAATGGGTATGAATCTGAAACATTTACAGCAACATCCGGGGTAATTCAAGGATCGACCCTAGGACCCTTTTTATTCATTTTGTATATTAATGATATCAAGAACTATATAACACATTCGAATTTTGTAATATATGCAGACGACTTAAAAATATACAAAATAGTAAAAAATATTCAGGACTGTACTCTTCTTCAATTAGATTTACAATCTCTTGAAAACTACTGTTCTATAAATAAAATTTATTTAAGTTTTTCTAAATGCAAATATATTTACTTTTCAAGAAAAAGAAAACCCATACAATATAGATATGTAATTAATAATCATACTCTTGTAAGAGTAAATAACATCAGAGATCTGGGTATTATACTGGACTCAAAACTTATTTTCGACGATCAAATTAATAACATTGTTGGTCGAGCATTCAAAATGTTCGGATTCATTACTAGATTAAGTACTTTATTTAAAAAACCTTCCACCTATTTGTATCTCTATAACACTCTCATACGACCTATACTGGAATATGCCACCGTCATATGGGACCCTTACTATAAAAAATACAAAATCAGTATAGAGCGTATTCAAAAAAAATATCTTAAAATGACAAGCTATAGATGCTTTAACCAATACGGTAATTATAATGAGTTGCTTAAAAAGTTTAATTTACTCTCTCTTGAACAACGCAGAATCCAACTGGAGCAAGTCACATTGTACAAGATTGTTAATAATAAATTTGATTGTTCTGAGCTCATTAGCAGTCTTGATTTCCGCGTTTCAAACAAAAACCTAAGATCAAAACGTTTATTCTCAACAAAATTTTGCCGAACTAATGCTGGTAAACGATCATCTATTACCAGAATGTGCGATAGATATAATGAGCTGTTCGCGGACCTAGACTTATTTCACACACACATAAATAAATATAGAAAAGAAATTATTAATATCTTGAAAAATATAGATGTATAATTAGAAGTAAACAACGGTGAGCCTTACATTTTTTTATTTTTTATTTAATTATAGCTATATGTATTTATATATTAAATGTATGTTTGTATATATGTATGTATGTATATGTACGTGTATGAATGTACTTATATATTTACTTAGTCCCTTATGAACAAATTTAATTACATAAGTGACAACCGTAAACTTGTAAGTTTTGTAATTTAATTGTGGATCATGTTGTTGGGATGTATAAAAACATATTTAAATTACTATAATTGTAAACATCTTAGTACATTACTGTTTGTGATCTCCTGAATTTTAATAAAATAAAATAAAAAAATATTATTGAATAATGTCACTCCAAATCATTATTTTCTTGTAAATCAAATAAATATTTACTTGACTGAAGGTAATATACCATTCAATTAAGAAGGGATGTCTTTCATTCAAAACATTTATTATTTTAAAATTAGGTAATATTCTCTTCAAATAAGAAGGGATCTCTTTCATTCAAAACTTTTATTATTTTAAGTTTAGGTAACATTCTCTTCAAATAAGAAGGAATGTCTTTCATTCAAAACTTTTATTATTTTAAGTTTAGGTAACATTCTCTTCAAATAAGAAGGAATATCTTTCATTCAAAACTTTTATTATTTTAAATTTAGGTAATATTCTCTTCAAATAAGAAGGGATGTCTTTCATTCAAAACTTTTAGTATTTTAAATTTAGGTAATATGCTCTTCTAATAAGAAGGGATGTCTTTCATTCAAAACTTTTAGTATTTTAAATTTAAGTAATATGCTCTTCTAATAAGAAGGGATGTCTTTCATTCAAAACATTTATTATTTTAAGTTTAGATAATATTCTCTTCGAATAAGAAGGGATCTCTTTCATTCAAAACTTTTATTATTTTAAATTTAGGTAATATTCTTTTCAAATAGGAAAGGATGTCTTTCATTGAAAACTTTTATTATTTTAAGTTTAGGTAACATTCTCTTCAAATAAGAAGGGATGTCTTTCATTGAAAACTTTTATTATTTTAAGTTTAGGTATCATTCTCTTCAAATAAGAAGGAATGTCTTTCATTCAAAACTTTTATTATTTTAAATTAAGGTAATATTCTCTTCAAATAAGAAGGAATGTCTTTCACTCAAAACTTATATTATTTCACATCTACTTTGAATTAAACTATGAATGCATACATGTGTTCAAGTGGCCCCACTGTTATGCTATTAAATTTATTACATAAAACTGTAGTTTTGTCGTAGGTAGGTACTCAACAACGGAACAGCCTGGGTGGGTATCTTGACCGCTCCTATTCATTAGCCTTTTTTCTTTGGTAATACGTGAAAGACGTACCTATACTTAGTATATATTTTTCTTACACTACATTATATTTATATTAAAAGATGAATGAAAGATGTGTACTTAGTAGTTTAAATGAATTAAAGTCTCATTAAATTTTAAACAAGTAACATTTATTTATTTATGAACATTACACATTATTAGCTGCCTGCTAATCAAATAAACACTTAAATCTAGCATTATTTGTATGTTATTAATGGCAAATTCAATTATTTGCCTCTTTTAACATAAACATAACATAATCTTAAGGGACATTCACAATGAGAAATAGTATCAACACTTCTCTAGCTTTCAGTTTTAAAATAAATATTTTCTTTGTATAAATTAACATAAATAGTTTCTTACTCCACTTCCACAAATTTATCACAACAATAACATATTATCACATTATTAAATATTAGCTAGGTATTAAAATATATCTTAACACCTATCTAGCATTCAGTTGTTTTCCGGTAATCAAAATTCAGACTTGACAAATAATTCCGAATTGACTTTGTAAATTACTTTTTGTTTTTTATTAAGCCTTCCTTTTGGCGGAATTAAATGCACGTACAAATTTGTGACGGACTTTTCACTGAAATAAAATTAAAATTTTCATCTTTAAAAACCTTTAACATAACAAATACAATTTTTGAATTAATGATGAATAAAAACTTACAATCATCCTCCAAATTCTTGACAGAATTTGTTAAATTAACTATATTTTCTTCTTGTGTAGGTGTTAATTGCATATTTTTTTTATAAAAGTTGTCCCAATTAAGATAGAAGTTTAATCCATTTTCAGGGAACATTAAATCAAAATAAATGTTTATCTGAAAATAATAAATTAATTTAAAAGTGAAATCCAATTATTATACTACTCTGACTTTTTTTAATGTAACCAGATAAATCAAGTTTAATGTACCAAATTGACTTACTAAAACATAACTTATTGAGTCATTTAAAATGCTCCATTCCCTTAAAAAATGCAAATTTTTATACTCTGCCGCTCGTCATTCACAGCTCGCTTTCAGTTTGATCTCCACTTCCTCCCAAGGATCAGTATGATTTTGGAGCCATACAAGGGCAGACTTTTATGGCTTTCTGCAAAGATAAAACCATTTTTTAGAATCTCTTAAAAATGAGAAAAAACAATGATATTACAATTCTGCCCAAATACAAATGGCGCAAACCAACAAACAATTAATAATAATGACAATGACAATTTAAATCAACATTAGCATACAATTTGGGCGACCTTATCACTATAAAGCGATTTCTTCCAGGCAACCCTTTATATAGGTACAAGTCCATCACAATACTGCTACTGGAAGATACGGGATGTTTAGGTTTGCCGATGCCCATCGATCATATAAATTTGTATTGAATCTGTCTGAATCTAAGATAAGATTTAATTTTAAATGAAGATTGACAACAGGTTGCATTTTACCTTTTAGTTTTGTGGGACATATTTTCTTTTGAGGTATTTCATGTTCATGGTTGGTTGTTGACTACGACAGACTTTTTATTTACAGATTGGTATTTTCGTATGAGTTTTGTATAATACTCGTATGTTCCCACTGCTTCTTTAGGAAATAATGTTATTATTTTTGCTGCCAAAATGTTGTATTCTTTATATGTTATTTTGCTGAAACAAACATAAAAATAAACACATTGAAAAAAAGAATATACTTAATTTTACAAGTGATGCAAAATGATTAATATACTATTTTACTTGTAGTAGAGTACCTTATGTTAATATATCGTCTGGATAAGTACTATGGTCCCTCCTATTTCAGCCGCCATAATAACTACATGTAAGCGTGGTTGTGTTCCAGTTGAAGGGAAGGAACAGCCAGTGCAATTACAGGAACAAAGGCAATTCCAATTGTAGCCTAGGGTCAATAGTACATCATTGACCACCATGGGCTTCGATTGATGATGTCTATGGGCCCGGATTGCACTTAGCATCAGGTGGATCCGGTGCTTGTTTATCAACTTCTAATTTATAAAAAAAAATATGTAACTATGACAAAATGATTAGGTAATATAAAATGAATTGACATACCTGTTGACAATGTGGGTATAACATGTTTAATAATTATGTCCGTAAAATGTTTTATTATGTCTTCCCGCACCTTCCACGAGCAGCTGTGCTGAAGAGTTTTCTTCTTCCAAATTGATGTTACACTTGAATCTTCTCTTGTAGCAAACAAGTAACAACCAACTATCACCCCACAAACAACAATAACGGTCAAAGCAAAGCGCGTGGTGACCCGCGAAATAGGTACCTACGTTGCGACTCTGAAGAAGGAAACGTTGCGACCGCGGCGTCCGACAGAATAAAAAATAAAGAGGGGGATTAGATATAATATTTAGCTTACAAGCTAATCTTTTTTTGTTCTGAGTAAGTTTCAATTTAGTTGAATAAAATATTTTTTCATGTCAATATAAACGTGTTTTCAAGAAGAGAAAATTTATTATTCTTTTAATTATATTTAATTTTTATTCGGAAATAATAATTTCTTACATAGAGAATAAAAAGTATTGAAATGAAACAACAGGTCAATTTGCTTCTAAACTTGAATGTAGAATGTTAGAGTTTTGACTGTGTTGACCCGATCCAATATTATTTAAAATTAAGAAAATATTATCTCTTATTAATGTTTCATACTTTTGAGTTGACATAAGTACCTAATGTCTTCGTTTTATTCAGTGCAATTAAAAAGTTCTTCAAGCAACTGAGCGTAATTAATTACGTGTTATTTTTCAAATTTAGGTAGTACATACCTACTTCTTTTTTTGTTGTAATACCTAAGTACATTGATTTATTATGTATGTAGTTAATAAGTAGGTACTACTTAGCCGGTCCCCTTGCAAAAATGAAAAAATACTTTTTCAAACCGGGATTAGCGCGTTTGACTTTGTTTGTTTGAACGCGCTAATCTCAGGAACTACAAGTCCGATTTAAAAAATAAGTGAGGTCAAGAGAGAAGAGTCTGGTGTTGTGGTTGGGATTTGGGAAGACGTACGATTTTTTTTAAAGTTTTGTATGCCTCCATATGTTTTTAGAAGCCATAAATACAACGCCATCGTACCTACCAAATTCTGGGTATTTTTCTAAAATTCCAAAAAAAATCAATAAAAAAATAGCAAGTTTCATCAAAGACATGTAGAAATGTTCAAAAATTCCTCGTTTATTACCTCCTTTAACCTTTGCACCTAGCCACTAAACACTCTGTATGGCTGTTTTAAATAATTCATAATAAAATGAAATTTTATATTTTTGAAAAAACAATTACATATTTTAGTAGAATATGGATCACCTTATACGTCAAGTCCAAAAAATAACAAAAACTTCGTGTTGAAATAGCACTTTCAATCTCACGAAAAAGTACTCAAAATGACAAATTTCATGATAGCCTTTTTGAATGAAAATTTTCAAAAAACCCAATTTTACAAATCAAAGTGGGTTTTTTATATCATAAGCTTTTATATAATTTGCGATAATTTCCATACACTTTTTTTGTGTCATTTTTACAAAAAGGGTACATTGGTAGAGAGACGTCAATGCCCTTTTATTTTTTCTTTCGTGGGCCATACTTTAGACCAATATTCTTTACTAGCTGCTGCCCGCGACGTCGTCTGCGTGAACGCTATGCAGCACCAAACGCACCTACGATTATAACACTGCTAGCGTGATAATATGTAGCCTATATGTTGACCCGACTTCTTAACTATCTTCATGCCAAATTTGAAGTAAATCCATGCAGTACTTTTTGAGTTTATCCCGGAAAGACAAACAGACAAAAATTCTAAAAACTATATTTTTTGTTTCTGTTTCGATTGTAGATCATACCCCAAGTATTCTTTTAAAAAAATATTCAATGTACAGTTTTGACTTTCCTACCATTTTATTATATGTATAGATTATTTTGCTCACACTTAATAGTTGATGAATTTTTGAAAAATATCGTCTTAATATTTCTTTTATAAACTGAATACATAATTCTTTTTTTGGCTTCCTAAAACGTAAAATTTTGCAATACCATGTTTTTTGCGGATAAACGGTCATAAGTGTGTTTTATTTTAATTAAATTTTTTTTTTGTTTCTAGAAATGTAACAACAGCTAGATTTACTTCAAAAAGTAAATTTAAATTTCGTTGAAAAACATATTTTTTTATGTTAATATTACATAAAAAAATTATAATTATATTATATAATTTTTTCTATACAGAACAGTTTTTCTTGCAAAATATTATTTGCTTACAAAGACAAATAATATGAAGTATTGAAATGAAACTACAACTTGATTTGCTTCAAAAAGTAAATTTCAATTTCGTTGAAAATCATTTTTATTTATGTCAAAATAAATGTGTTTTTTACTTTATAGAGTATATTTTTTTTGTTTTAAGTGTATTTAGTTTTACTTCAAAAATATTATTTGCTTGCAAAGACAAATATGAAGTATTGAAATGAAACGACAGCTTCATTGGCTTCAACAACACGTTATTGTCTTGGGCTAACCAAATAAATACTTGAAACTTATAAATATATATGTTTTTTTTATATAAGATTAAATTGAGTTAAACCGATCCAATATTATTTTAGAATAAGAAAATGTTAGTTCTTGACAATGTCACATAGTTTTGAATTAAGTATTTTATTTTAGTTTTATTTCAACAAAACTGTTTTTGTCGTAAGTAAGCGTTTACTTAATGGTAAAGAATACTTACTCCATTTGAGAGATTTTTTTATTTTGTTCTAAAATATGACATATGCTTCGATAAAACAATCCAAAAAGTCAAGGTGAGAACAATTATTTAAGATTTAGATAAATAAACAAGTAAACATGACCTTTTGTTTCTAAACACACACTTTCTTGATATGATGTAAATATACTTGCGTTAAGCTATTATTACCTTGAAATCGCAAGAAAATCGATTTTTTTCATTTAAGTAATCCTTTTTACCCGTGTATATAGTCGTATAATTCTTTGTATAGCACGATCAAATTGCAACTTTTATAATCTTTACTGAGTAAATGTTTCTGTCAATGGTAGAGTCAAATACTATCATGGTAACCTGTCGGGGTTACTAATAGTACGAAGTACATAGATTAATCAAACTTGATCCTTGATTAATTTTTTTCATAAAAGTATCGTTAAAAATAACAAAATTGGTCTGGTCTTACTTTTGATGAGAAGTATATTAATAAAAATTCCATATCCAATTACCTACTAAATATGTGTGTCATTTAACTCAATTAGTTACTTAAATATGAAATTATAAATTACTCTAGATCATTGGTTATACTTATAAGTAATTGAATGTTTTAAAAAGAAGTAGTTTTCCAATATTTTTATTCCTGCACTGTGTTAAGCTTCTTAGTTTTCATTTTATTTTTATTAATTAGTACTCTAGTAATTTTTATTTTATTTTTATTCATTGTACCTAATCAAAATCTGAATCGTCAGAGTCACTAGTATCGGTGTATTCTACATTGATTATGAAACTATCTAAATTTTCATTTTTTTATTCATTCTTAAATAAGAATATTGCAAAAACTAAATTACCAAAACCACTTACAACTATTTGATTGACAACAGTAACACACCAGAAAAACGACTTCGACATTTATATAGTACTGCCATATAGAAAGTTTGCAAAAATATCCAGTGTCTACTTTCGTTAGGCAGACTATACAGGGCTATTGGTAATTAGACTGGAATCTCTTTAGGTGACTCTTTAGGTGATCATTTCCAACAATTTGAGTCCAAATCATGTAATCCCAAAGTGTACAGTTTTTAAAATATTTGGGGTTATTCCTTTTTTTTTCTGAAAATCCAGTTTTACTCCTTCAAACATCGATTGTAAAAAAGCTTATGATTCGATTTCAATGTTCTTTTCAGGTTTAGATAGGTGTTTAGCAAATCAATATTAAATCATAATAAAATTGTTTCAGTGTGATTCTGAAAAGAAGCTACAGGACGTTTTATAAAATAAAAATATTTTTTGGGAGCAACCGTTACAAAAAAAAAGGTCTCCAAAAAAGGTCTTATGAACTTTGCGTACACTTTTTTGGAAAAACTTCTACAACCCCCTGGCTATACATTGATGGATAACAATTGGCATTTAACTGCACAGTTCAAGAAAAAAAATCAACAACATAATCGAAAACCTACATTTTTAATTCTTAAAAGGAATTGTACAAGGTATTCCTGTCATTGGGACGCTAACTTTTCGCCGTCAAAAATTTTGCCAGTCATGTAAATTTGGGTTTTATAGTAACAATTTGAAGAATTGGAACAAGAGGCGAAGATGAAATGCTTGGATCATGCGGTTTGTATTCTTTAGACCCCTTACCGACCCTCTTTACCCATTGTACCAATAACATTTCGAATCGGCTTATTTTAGTGGACCACGATATTTCTCTTGTTAATTCAATTCGAATACTTTATTGGCTTTTGCATAAATATTAAAATAAAATTTACAAAATAACATGAAATGTGCAATTTGGGTGGCCTTATCACTTCAAAGCGATCTCTTGGTACACTTTGGGATTATATGATTTGAGCTCAAAGGATTGGAAATGCTCTCTCCTACGTCCGTCACCTGAAGAGATTCCGTTCTAATTACCAATAACCCAGTACGTACAAAGTCCTCTCTACGGCCACGGAAATCGCTTCGCTTGGATTATCGGATTATCAGGTGCGCCTGTTAGTGAGTTCCCATCGCTAGCGTGCTCGCAGTAACTCGTTAGCATTATAGTTATCAGTGTTAAACGATGTATGAAAACACGTGAACTGAAATGATTAAAACAAAAATACTTTTTGATAAGAGCCCGGTTTCAAACCGAACAACAACTAAGTACATTTTTACAAGCTAAAGAACTCGATTTAGAATACATGAATTAAAATTTAATAATTTGCTTCTTTCAATACAGCCGCCATCAAATGATAGAGTAGTCGCTCTGTTTAAAATTTACTTAGCTCTAAAGGCTTTCCGCCATATCTTATATATCTGCTGGCTACCAAGTGTACAGTTAGCTACACCAATGAAAATAAAGTTATTGTAATAATGAAGTTATGTTATGACCAGCCTGTAACATGCTTTTGTACAAAAATAAGTCGTTTTGTTATAATAAAATATCTAAAACTGTACTGAAAAAGAACACATGCCTAGCACCAAATAATATCTTATACCTGGAACATTTTTGAATAGGAGCTTTCTTAAAGTTCTTTTATAATACCTACGTAATACTTGGTAATTAATAGGTTAATTATACTTAAGATCAAGATTCAAGGGATAGATCGCGCAAGCTGACACCCAATATATTTTACAAAAAAACACCTTATACACACACACACACACTTACCTTAATAATATGACGTATGTATCTGTGAATGTATAGGCCGACAATGGCGTGTGGCAAAAAAATTAACTAACCGCGATCTTATGAAGTGTCACTTCATGACTTTTGCCGACTCATATTTATTGTCGTACTTTAAATTAACAAAAATGTTGAAAAAAACGGCAAAATGTATAAAATGTGGGCTTACTTATGGTGGTGGTAAAAGTGAAGAAGTTGTTTTAAGAAATAAAAACAATATTAAGTTCCTATAAATCCATAAAAAGAGTAAACAAGAAAGTTGCCTCTGCAATGTTTACATATTGCCATAATTTGAAAGTTGTAATTTTAAAACGTAATTTTTTTATGCTTAAATGTAACTACGATTCCAGGAGAGAATCCACTGCAGTTAGTACTTTCATCATCATCATCATCACAACTCCGTGTAATGGGCCCACTGCAGGGCATGAGTCTCTCCTGTGGGTGACGAGGAGGCTTAGGCCATAATCCACCGAGCTGGCCCAGTGCTGGGCGGTGGATGTCAGAATTTTCAGGGTGCCGATATGGCTTCTGACAAACCCTAACGACTACTGTATACAAGTGTACAGCACCCGGGACCGACAGCTTAACGTGCCCTCCGAAGCACGGAAGTCGCCGTGAGAAACGAACGGTCGGCGGTCACCCATCCAAGTACTGACCGCGCCGAACGTTGCTTAACCTGTGATATCGTAAGATACACACAGTAACCACGGCGCCACGACGACTTCATGAAAAGTGGGACTTTATGAAAAGTGAATTAAGCTCAGCAGATATTTAAATACACTTTTTTTCTGAAGAAAGAAATGGTAACGATGATTAAAAATAATAGAAAATTTTTTTGATACGGCACTTGATCTGACGGTTTCTAATACACAATTTATTATGGAATTAAGAAAACACTAGAAAACACTATTTCTGTTGTTTCTTACGGGTTCTTTGTTTTGCATCTTAGTTTAATTCAGCTAACTTTACAGATATTGCGTTTACCGCCATATCAGTGTGATCTTAACATGTTCGAAATGATCAGAGTTTCCATGAAACGAAACGTAACAGAAGTCAAACTTGGAAAGCAACCCTGTGAAATCCCAAAAATTGTTCATTGTTCACATGTAAAGAAATTACATGAAGGATTTCGCTAGAAAGACAAATATTTATTAAAGCCTTTCATCATTGAACTATTTTCAAAGATCGAAGAAAGTAGTGATGACGAAGTTGACGAAATTAAAAATTGACATTTTTATCTCGTTATCTATTTATATGATATTTGCCGAACCCAATTACAGTAAAAGATTTTGATACTTTTATTTAATACTAGCTTAATCCCGCAACTTCGTATGCGCTTAACTACCCTTCTCTTGGAATTTTCAGAAACTGTACAACCAGACACCCACTGAAAGAACCTTTATACCAAGTATCACACCCATGCACTCAAGGAATTAGTTTTTTTTCATAAAAAATAAAAATCATATATTTCCCGTGCCCGTGGGAATTTTGGGAATGTTTTTTGTAGCACAACCAGTCACTCTCTGAAGAACCTCCATGTCAAGTTTCACATCCGTACACTCAAGGAATAAGATTTTTCATATAAACTAAAAAGTCCAACCACTTCCCGTGGGAATTTCGGGAATTCCTTCCATAATACAAACAGACACTTATTGAGGAACCTTTATATCAAGTATCACATCCGTGCACTCAAGGGATGGGATTTTTTCATACAAACTAAAACATCATATATTTCCCGTTCCCGTGGGATTTTCGGGAATTCTTTTCATAACACAACCAGACACACATTGAAAAACCTTTACGCCAAGTTTCACATCGGTGCACTCAAGGAATAAGATTTTTCATACAAACTAAAAAGTCCTATATTTCCCGTTTCCGTGGGAATTTTGGGAATTCCTTCCTTAGTGCACTCCTACATCCCCTAAAGAATGTATGTTCCAAATTTCAGCTCTCTACGCCCAGTAGTTACGGCTGTACGTTGTCTGTCAGTCACTCAGTACCTCAGTCACTCAGTCACTCAGTACCTCAGTCAGTAACGGAACAGTTTTATATATATTGATTTATTAAAAAATATTTTTAATGTTTGATCATCAGTTTTGACTTTTTATTTCAGTTTTGACTTGAAAATAATGTTTTTTTGCATTAATGTTTTTCCCTGAGAATATGGTGATTTAACAGAATGGGAACCCTTATTTCTCCCTAATGCTAACAACGTCAAGCGCCAAAAATGTCTTGTCGGACATGGCGAAACAAATAAAATAAATACAGTTAAATAGCTTTTTTATTCAATATTAAGATTTGTACAAACTTATTTACTGAATAATTCTGATAAAACGAATAATAAATTTTAGTTTATGTTTTCGGGCCCTCCTATTCTGGACAAAAAAGCATGTAATTCTATAGAATGGTAGGAATGGTAGCCGTCATTGGCGGGGTCTCTTTCAAACGATATTTTTCCATCACATAAAGAGTTGCTTACGAACATTTTACCTACACCAATATGAAGTTAGAAAAAAATTCGTTCTCAGTACGTTTTTAGGTTACAGTGGGTTTTCCGTCTATGTTACAAAACGTAACAGGAACAATGGGTTGTCCCGACATGGGTCAGCACTGCATCATTAATCCTTCCATTAAATTAATGATGTTTATAGAGTGCTTTTTGCTGACTTTTTAACATGGTTGTATAGAAAAGCAATAATTATAGAGAAAAGCAATTTTATACATGAAAATGGATATTGCATTGTAGTCATTCAACTCCACGTTTCATGGTTACTCAAAAACATGTTTTTAATCGTATTACGTAACGCAATGCAAAGTAAAAACTTGTATGACATTGTTATGAAAATGAAAATAGTTTAGTTGCTTTAAGCGATACTTCAGTATACATTCAGAGGCCATGACCTACCTAGTAAGCATGTGAAAATGCTTGTTGCAGGTGGTACTGCTCTTCCTAATGTCATCAACACTAATAAAGTAAAATATTTCAACTATACAGTTACCTACTAAGTTTAAAAACAAACTAAACATTAGAAAAATTATAAAAAAACATCTATAATTGAGTATACATTTTAGCTTGAAGATTTTTAAATGTGTGAGAATGAGTGTGAATAGGGTGTAATATACGTGTGCGTGCGTGTGTGTGTGTGTGTGTGTGTGTGTGTGTGTGTGTAGATCAGTATAAACTTTTTTATTATTTTAAAACTGTACATAGTTGTAAATAGAATAGCTTAGGTTGTTAAACTGTATAGTTAATCGAATAAATATGTCAATATGACATAAAGCGGAAGATTTCAATAACTTTAATACACATCAATCTACGATCGCATTTGGTTCTTGTTGTCATGCCAACACTAATATACGATACGCGTGAGATCCATTATTGAATTGTAATTAAGATTTAGGATATAATTAAATTTCAGCACGTAAGATGAGGGTTATAGTCAAATAGTAAACTAATAAAAAAACTCATTTACGAAGGCTTTGATATTTTACAAAATTCATCCATTACAATTCTTAAATTAAATCTCTAACTGAAAGTACTTACGGTTTTACTGATCCTTAAATATTTCTAAATACCTTTGTGCAATATCAACCGTTTAGCTTGCAGGGTCCTTTGACGGTTGGTTTGCAAATGGCTTCTGACCAAACTTAACGACTAGTACGTGCTTCAATAGCGTCGTGCTGGTAAATTAATGTTTGGCAGTCAACCAACCAAATACTTATTTAGTTAGTGGTTGCTTAGCATACTTAGGGTTGAACTGTGGACTCACCTTTTATTTACTACAGTAAGAGTGAACCTTTTACTTTATGAAAATGATTAAAAAACTTAACTTCAATTAATTCTCTTAAAGCTCGGGCAAAAGGAGAAAAAAAGCTCAGATGGGACTTGTACCCAGGATTTTTCACAAATCTCGGCCACAATATGGATGACTAGCAAATTCGCGCGGTTTTACCCGGTCAATGTCCAATCCCGCAGGATCTTTTTCGACCATGATGTTTTTATTTTCACTAATGTTTAGGCTGCCCACACCGCAATAACTTCTTTTTTTCTAGCGATTCTTTTATAAGCGATTTCTTTTTATAAAGTAAGTATGGGACGTTTGTCTTCCATGACATCTGATGATAGGTGAACATGAAGATTTAGGTAGTACATGTCCATCCACGAGAAACCTATTCACTCGACGCTTAAAACTACCAGGACTATACTGGTTAGGGAAAACAGATGCGGGCAGTTTACTCCAAACCCTGGCGATCTGTATCGAAAAGAAACTACCAGAGCACTTAGTTCGACTTTGTTCGACCACCAAGCCACATCTGTCTGCGTCTAATAGTCCGATGGTCTGATTGTGCGAGGCCACACTTTCTCGTAGTGAATATAAGTTTTTTGTGTTCGTCTTTGTGTGAAATATTCGGCGTAGGGCAAAGTATTACTACATATGTAAACGACACGTTAAAATATATTCTTTTATTTCAAACTATAATTCCTAAAGCAAATGTAACTAGGGTAAATTGTAAAGCAGCGAGCGCTATACGTCATCGACCCGCTCCCGCGGTATCTTAAACTTAACAGGTTAATACAGCTGTCAAAATCGCAGTCGACGAGCCACGCTAACGTAAAGCGCCCGCTGCTCTTATATTGTTAAAAATAACACTGTGTTTTTACGAAAAATAAATAGTTTTCAAATCAACAACTCCAAGTCTTCTTTCTCCGCATCCCAGCAACTACAAAAGCTGGTCCTTCGAGCCGGATCTCAACTTTGGACCTAATGATCCCGCGAACCCCGAAAAAGATGGTGAACACGCGGAGCACTTACAAAAAAGATTTGGAGACTAAATCAGAAACTGTTGATCAACGGCCGCTGAAGAATCTTCTGGATGTCCAGTTTCCTCCATCACACCACTCTGCACCACAGGAACCTGTAAAAAAAGAAATTATTATGAGAAAGGAACATGTGGAGTGTGAAAGTGTAACTAACCTTAAGGAAAAGGAAACCTTTAAGAAACCAATTTCACGAACATCTGGAAAATCAAAAGCATCCTCAATCGCCGCTCGTAAAAAGCAATTAGAGTTGGAAGCAGCACAGAAGAAGGCTCAAATTGAAATTGATTTAATCAATAAAAAATTAGCAGCAGACATGGCTGCACTTGAAGTGGAAAGTTACAGTTCACAATCGGAGTCAGCTCGATCCGAGCACCACACGAAGAGGAGTGACGTTGAGAGGTGGGTCGAGCACAGTCAGATGGAGTTGGAAGGTCAGCGCGTTCACGAACCTGGTAAGAAACCGGACGCGCTGGTCCCGCCGGTGGAGCAATGCCCCGGCCCTGAAGGTTCAGCTCATCACCTGGCAACGGCGATCCAGCAACTAGTCACCTCAACTGTGAGTCATAATCAGAACGCCAACCTGCTCAGCCGAATAAGTACACCTCGAGACCTACCCGTATTCTCTGGTGACCCAATGGAATGGCTGCAGTTTGAACAGGCGTACGAGGAGTCAACGGATATCTGCAACTTCAACGACAGGGAGAACCTATGGCGTCTACGTAGGTGTCTGCGGGGCGCGGCTCGCGATGCAGTCGCGTCGCTTCTTATCACACCTACTACTCCCGAAGCTGTGATGTCAACGCTGAGACTACAATTCGGAAATCCTGATATTATTTTGTCGAAGATAATTAGTGATATAAAAAAGTTATATGTGTTGCCCCCTGACTATCATAAAGACATAGTGAAATTCTCAATTAAAGTGAATAATTATGTAACGTGTGTGCGCGCACTCAAACGTAATGAGTACCTAGAAGGTGTTAATTTAGTTACTATAGTCCTTAGTAAATTACCTACTGTGTTAATCGCAAAGTGGACAGATTATAATTATTTAAATTCAAAAGAAGGTCATAAGTGTAGATTAACTATGTTAGCGGAATTCTTACATATTGAAGCTGTTAAATTATCTCAATCAGGTGCTAACTTACTTTATTTACGTTCAGATTCTTATAAAAAACATAATAACAATGAGCATACAGTTTTAGTTCAAAATAGCTTAGGTAACTATGACTATAAGTGTCGTTTTTGTAGATTATCAGTTCATAAATTAACGGATTGTAAGAAATTTAGGAGATCCTTACGTAAGGATCGATGGCAATATGTAAAACGTAACGGTATCTGCTTTAAATGTCTCTTATCACGTCACGAGCGAGATAGCTGCCCCGCGCCTATGTGTGATAGGGATGGGTGCAATCAGGCGCATCATCGGCTACTGCATTATACTCGAACGTCGAGCGATAACAAAGACCCGCCTGACCTTGACCGTGAACAGGTGCCAACGGAGATTGTGAATTATGTTAACGCAGACAGTTGTACGGTGTTATTGAAAGTTGTGCCTATAAACATTCACGGACCTTATGGTGTAGTGAGTACGATCGCACTGCTCGATGACGGGTCGACAGTGTCCCTGATAAGCGGTTCGCTGGCGGCGCGAGCCGGGCTGCGCGGCCGCCGCGACTGTATGCGTGTGCGCGGTGCGTGGGAAAATACCGATTTAGTATGTCATACTCAAATAATGAACTTTAGAATATCTAATAAGACAGGTGATAGTTTTGATATTAGTGCGCGTAGTGTTAATGAATTAAATTTACCTAATCAAAACTCGGCTTTAATAGACTGTAGGAAATTTGAACATTTAAATTTAATACGAGCGGAACTTTACACCGGAAACTATAAACCGGAAATGCTTATAGGTCAGGATAATTACCATTTAATACAACCTTTAGAGTCACTGATAGGACACGTAAACGAGCCCTGCGCTACTCGAACTCCGCTGGGCTGGTGCGTACACGGGCGCGCCGCCGGCGCCGGCGCAGGTTGCGGGCGCGCGGCCAGCGTCCAGCACTCCACGCTGTTGATAACTAGCGACCATGAAGAGCGACTAATGTGTCAGTTGAGTGATGAGATTCGTCACTTCTTTTCCTTCGATTCTATGGGCATCGCTGCTAAGCCAAGGCAGAACTCTGAGGAACAACGCGCCCTGGAAATCCTGGAACAGACTTCTACGCTCACTAACGGCGAGTGGTACGTCGGCTTGCCCTGGAAGGATGCGAGATGCACCATGCCTGATTCTAAGCCTAGAGCAGTTTCGCGACTGAAGGGAATAGTAACAAAAATGAAACGTGACCCAGAATACGCTCATAAATACCGAGAACGTATAAAACACCTACTTGATAACTCCTACGCTCAAGAGATAGACTGTGAAATTAACTCCTGCAAACCAAAACACGTATGGTACTTACCTCACTTCGGTGTAGAAAACCCTAATAAAAAAAAGTTACGTCTTGTCTTCGACGCTGCTGCAACAGTCAACGGCTGTTCCTTGAACGATTACCTACTGAAAGGACCGGCTGCCTTATCACGTAAATATTAGCGATCAGCTATAATGGCGCAGTCGTCACGCCATTGACGCGCGATCCATTGCTTTACATACATCGTATTATGTAAGCGATATCTGTTCAATCATTCGTTGATCGCAGAATGAATTTATTGCTACGATACTAGTGCCAAAAACAATTTAGTAGCTAAAAAAGAAACTAATCAAATGTGAAACAGATGTTTGCTTTTAAAATTTCGCAGAAAAGTACTCACTAAAAGTATGAAAGTCAAAGGGATTATATGCACTTTTAGTACATCAATTGTATGATAGAGGCAGCACTGTCGTCGGATTGCTATAGCTTTGTTTTTGTTGTAACGTAATTCGAATTGGTTCTTTTTTAGCAAATCTTGCGCAATTCATGGCATCGCTTTGCTCTTGCAAGTTACCTGATAAGGCAGCGGATCTTTTGCAATCTTTATTCGGGATTATGTTAAGGTTTCGGGAGCACAAGATAGCTATGACTAGCGACATAAAAGACATGTTTTTACGTGTGAAAATAAGACACGAAGATCAAGACGCGTTAAGGTTTTTATTTCAAGATTATAACAAGAGTGATTCTGAAACTGAAAGAAATATAAAAACGTATAAAATGACGTCGTTGATATTCGGCGCAAATTGTTCGCCTTTCATCGCTCAATATGTGAAAAACAAAAACGCTGAGCGGTTCCGAGAAGCCATGCCGGGAGCTACTGAAGCTATACTGAAGTCACATTATATGGATGACTATATAGACAGCGTACCTGATGAAAATACTGCTATTGAATTAATAAAAAACGTATCCTACATCCACAGCCAAAGTAACTTTTATATAAGAAACTGGAACAGCAACAGTGAAGTGGTACTTAACAGTATACCTAAAGAAGACTTAGGAGCCGCCGCTGTGCGGTTCAAGACCGGTCAGCAGCTAGATTACGAAGGTGAACGTACCCTAGGACTTATATGGCAACCACATATGGATTTATTAAAGTTTGATATTTCACTTAAACGCATTCCCGAATGTTATTTAATTGGAAAAGAGAAACCTACAAAAAGGTTAATTTTAAAAATAATAATGTCTATTTTCGACGTCTACGGATTCTTATCACCAATATTAATTATCGGAAAAATAATTCTGCAGGAGTGTTGGCAAACAAACATCAGCTGGGACGAAGTAGTATCAGAAAGTATATGTACCAAATGGTTTAGTTGGATAAACCTACTTGCATCCCTGCGCGACTTAAGCCTACCAAGGCAGTACGAGGCAGCATGTACGAGTGCGAGTGGGACGGAGCGTGCATCGTCGGTCCTTATCCCGCCCGCGGATGACGAAGACGGCCGCCGCGACTGCGGCGCGCGAGATACCTATTCACCAAAATATTCAACGCCTGGTTATACGAACCTACAGCTACATATATTTTGTGACGCATCCACAAAAGCAATGTGCGCGGTCGCTTACTGGCGCTGGAATAATAGTGTTGGAGATGTGTGCGTAGCATTCGTAGCTAGTAAATGCCGCGTAGCACCAATAAAGACTACAACAGTGCCAAGATTAGAATTACAAGCTTGTGTTATTGGAGCGCGTTTGGCTGATACAATTATTAAAGAACACCGTATTAAACCATGCCGACGTTTCTTTTGGAGCGACTCGACAACAGTTTTACACTGGATAAAGAATAATAATAAGAATTATAAAATATTCGTAGCACATAGACTGGGAGAAATAGACGATCTTACAAAAATGATTGAGTGGAGATACGTACGAGTACCTACTAAATTAAACATAGCGGATATTGCTACGCGAGAGACTTGTGATGTCACACAATTGAAAACGGAGTGGTTTTGTGGACCTAAATTCCTCCGCAGTTGTGAAAAAGAATGGCCTTCGTTTATTTTACAACCTGAAATAAATAATATGAATTTAGAATACGTTACAGTGATAAGTGAGAGTAAAATAAGCTGTGTACCTGAAGCGGAGTGATTTTCATCCTGGTTGCGATTACTTCGTTCAATGTTTACGGTGCTGAAGTTCATTAGTAAATTAACTAAAGTACCTACTGATGATTATGAACTTATGTTAAAAGCTGAAAACACACTATTACGATATTGTCAAGATAAGTCGTTTGGGGATGAAATTTCAAAATTAAAGAAAAATGAATACTTACCGAAATCAAGTAAATTACTTACCTTATCACCTTTCCTCGACGAACACGGTGTGATGCGAGCTGGCGGCCGGATTGACGCCGCCCCCGATGTTACTCCTGAAACAAAAAAACCTATTATTTTAGATGGGCGCGAATATATAACGCGGCTAATTGTACGAGCTTACCATGTCGCCGCCGCCCACGGAAACCGGGAGACAGTGGTGAATGACCTAAAACAAAAATACTGGATTATCGGATTAAGACCTACCGTTCGAAATGTTGCCTCTAAATGTATGGTGTGTCGACTTAGAAAATGTCAACCTGAATTACCGAGAATGGGGGACTTACCTAAAGCCAGGATGGCACATCATCATCGACCATTTTCCTTCTGCGGTGTAGATTTGTTCGGGCCAGTAGAAGTGACAGTAGGGCGGAGCGAGAAAAAAGATATGGCGTGTTATTTACATGCCTCACTGTACGGGCAATCCACCTCGAATTAGTGACGTCACTCACCACGGACTCGTTCATCATGGCACTCCGACGTATGGCTGCGCGACGAGGGTGGCCCATGCACCTTTATTCTGATAACGGTACGAACTTGAGGGGAGCACACACAGAATTAAAAAAGTCTATCGCAGAATTGGACGAGGACACTTTAAGAAATGAAGCTTTAAATCGCGGTTTCAAGTGGACATTTATACCGCCAGCGAGTCCACACTGGGGTGGGGCTTGGGAACGCCTGATAAGGAGTGTCAAAACTTCACTCTATGTCATTCTGAAGGAACGAGCCCCTCGTGAAGAGACCCTCGCTACTTTAATGGTCGAAATAGAGAATATGGTGAATGGAAGGCCATTGGTGCACGTATCAGTCGAACCAGGGAGTACTGAAGCACTGACCCCCAACCACTTCCTCATAGGATCGTCCTCTAACTTGCCTCGCGTTGGAATTTTTGACGGGAGTGAGATGTATTTGAGGAAGCAGTGGCGTATATCACAAACTCTCGCAGATATGTACTGGCGCAGATGGGTTCGAGAAGTGCTGCCAGATATGGTCCCACGAAAGAAGTGGCACAGGGATGAAAGACGTTTACAAGTCGGTGATCTCGTAATATTAGTCGACCCTAATAGTCCTAGAAACGTCTGGCCGCGCGGTCGAGTACTAGAGGTCCTGCCCGGGCAGGATGGCCGAGTTAGGGTGATTAAAATAAAAACTAAAACGGGTGTTCTAACTAGGTCTGCGACGCGTGTCGTTCGTTTACCTATAGTAGATGAGTGCTGTTAAGGCAGCACTTGGGGTGGGAATGTAAACGACACGTTAAAATATATTCTTTTATTTCAAACTATAATTCCTAAAGCAAATGTAACTAGGGTAAATTGTAAAGCAGCGAGCGCTATACGTCATCGACCCGCTCCCGCGGTATCTTAAACTTAACAGGTTAATACAGCTGTCAAAATCGCAGTCGACGAGCCACGCTAACGTAAAGCGCCCGCTGCTCTTATATTGTTAAAAATAACACTGTGTTTTTACGAAAAATAAATAGTTTTCAAATCAACAACTCCAAGTCTTCTTTCTCCGCATCCCAGCAACTACAACATACATCACGAATACACAAATCTTCACGTAACGCAACAAGTGCAACCTCGGGTCTATAGGAATATCTATTAAATACTATTCAAATAATCACTAAAGATAATAATTAAAATAACATTTCAGTAATCAAATTTATTAACATTTAATTGCTTTTATTGAAGACAACCAGACACCTAGGGAACTATAGGGGTTTTTATAAACATATTTATTATAAACAATAATGTTAATAAAACATTAACACTCGTTTACATTTATCTGCTTTTCGTTTATAAGAATACGGTATGAAGAGATTAATCCTTTTAAAATACAACCTATCATATTATACATAATAATATGTAAAGTCGGCAAATTTTATTTCCTAAAGAATAAAGTTGGTTCTTAACAATATATAATATGTGTTTTAATTACGTACCAAAGTGCTTATTACCTACATTTAACAACTATATCTGTACTAACATATACTATTCCTTAATTATTTTATTTGTCATCTAAATATTTGCTAAAACATTTCTCACGTTTATATCTACAATAAAGTCAGGGGGCTTCTCAAGTTTTTGGCATTCTGATATGACATAGAATATAGTGTACTAGAAATAGTAGTTGAAAAGTACTACTTTTTTGACTGACTTTGTTTGACTCGGAATCGTTTGAATAATGTTACTCGATTTAATTAAAATAATCCATGTCACGTTTGAATGCAAAAACCTCCCCAGAAGTTTACACAAATTGCAACAGATAGCAAAAATATAATTTGTTTTTTAAACAATTCGGATAACATTCATAGATAGGCATAATAAGTAACAGCCAATACAAAATTTAGGAAAGCTCAAATGTAGGTATAGAAAAAGCACAACTCCGAGTTACAATAACGACAGTTGTATATACATTATTTACAGTGTAGAAGGTTTCTCGTGGATTTCAATATTCAATATCAATTATTGATCTTTCATTGAAAACACTCAAATATATGGAAATCGCTGGAATGCGTTTCCCCCCGCGCACCGCACCTCATCATCGCCTATGCAGTTGTCTAAACGTGTTTGTTATATTCGTTGTCAACGCTTATATATTTGTTATTTTAAAAATCGTATCAATTGATTAGATATAACTAGCCTTTAATCGTTATGGTTTCATTCCTCAAAATGTTTCACACTTCATTTCTTTTCAATATCTTGAATTTGTTTGCTGACTTGCCACTTTGTATGACATCAGCAGCTCAGGTTTACAGATGTTTCCAACGTATAAATAAGAGCGTTCACGACAGCTTAAATCCAGATCTTGTATTTAAAATTGAGACTAAATATTAATATCCACCTTTAGTAGAAAAGCTTATTGATACTGAACTTATATTTGACAAACAGTTGAGACAAACACAACATTGTCAATTTATATGAAATTGCTATATATATATGTTATTTTTCTCCGCATACGTCCTTGGTAAAACAAGCTATCAACATTGGTTTTTGCCATTCAATGGCTATCATTTTATAAATATTGTGTTGCTTTCCGCTAATAACACATCACATACTCGTACATACTTTCTTACCTACCTGTACATCGTTTGAGTTAGAAAGTGTGTTGTCGTTCGCAAACAGACCTATGAATTTATTTGATAGATCATGTGGTAGACATCTTTATCTGTAAGCAGACATTCTGGACAATATTTGTAACTAAAATAGAGTAATTAAAAAATGGTGTCTTAATTTTAAAGTAATTTCAAGACATTATTTTAACATTGTTAAAATTTAAACAAAATGAAAATATAACAAAACAAAATGCAAACCAGCATATTTTTATTTTTAAGTAAATGAAATAAGAATTGAAAGTACAATTGATTTTTATTAAGAATTTATTTCAAAATAGGGAAATTTTTCATCGTTGGCAACAATTTCAGCTCGCCAGAGAATATTCGTATTCTAACATTGTAGGCACACCAATATTTGATATTTGGCAAAATGAGACATACAAACATCGAAATTTATTGACATTGAATCGTCGTATTAGATTGGCTCAAAACCAACAAGGTTTTTTTATTGGATGCACCTTTGCAAGAAAATCTATTATATTAAGTGACGATTGAAAAGTATAGGCTACAGGGTGAATAAACTTTTTTAAAGGGTTTGTCTGAAATTTGGAAAGAAAGAGATTAAAAATATTTTGAATAAAAATTGTCATAAAAATGTCGAAGATTTCGGAAACATTCAAACTTAAGTCCAAAATGAAACTGACAACAAAACAAAAGGAACCGAATATAGTAACATGACATTTTCAGATTTTCCTAGTTGTGTCAAATATTTTGAGGGTTCGTGTTACAAAAGAAAAACCGTTTATTCCTTAAATTTCACAGCCACAATTCACCAAAACCAGGTAATTTCTGTTGATTTAGAGTCAAGAAATTTGGCGAGAAATGGGAATTAGCTGTAAATCAAGCTAAAATAAAGCTAAAATCCAAAACATGGTAATTTATAGTTTACTAACAGTTAAAAAGGATCATCTCATCAGAATTGAACTTTCGGTGGGCGAATCCAACTAGCACTAGACTTGTTTTACTTTGACTTCATAACTTACATAAGGCAGTCGAATAGTTCCTTGTTTTTTTTAAAAAGATCCTTCTGAAAAGATCGAGGGGCGACAACATAAAAGATCCTTTGTGTAAATATTGCTAGGAACCTTTCTCATGTTCTTATGGCTCTGCTATCTTTATACACACTAGGGTAGGTGATATGTTAAATATATTCTATTTCACGAAGGCTTTGATTGTAGTGGTGATCTATCCCGACAAGCGCGCTTGATTGTGTAAAAGTAATTCCATTCATTAAGCGCGCTTGTGTGTGTAACACTGAGCGCTCTCGATCTTACACACACAAAAACAATGTGCATGTGCACGCTTGACAACATTAAAAGCCAAACGGACTTCGTGACAAAGAACATCTATATCAATATTCAGACCCAGAAAGTAATTTCGTAATTTTTTTAGAATGCAGGTACTCCTATTAGTTTCGTCACTAAAAATATTCTAGTAAACAAAATAATTGAAAAACCCTTTTAATCCACAAAAATGTGCACAGAATTCCGTCACAACAAGAAGGCTTAAACTTTTTACCAGTTTAACGACAAAAGCCGCTCGTTAAAAACGCTCTCTAGTTTGGCGAGCGTGAATTCAATTTTAATTCCCGAAAAAAGCGGCAACAACGAAACACAAAGCCCGTTCTAAATTCTACAATTTCTCAAATTGGAAATTCAAATGTGGATTTTTGTCCTGCTTTTGACGTGCCGACCACCGTGTTAATGGATTTCCCCGCTAGGGGGAGTTCGCTGTTTGATACCAGGGGGGTTTCATACCAGTGGTATGAATCGCCGAATAGCGTTTTTTACTTCGTCGATTCATACCACTGTCAAAATTTAAAAAAACAGCACGATTTCTTTGACTGTCGGGTACAAAACGCTTTTAATTCCGCTTTTGAAAAAAAAAAAACGATTTGTTAACCTATTTCTTTAAATTAACGAAAACTATGAATATGAACTTGAGTACATCCAAAATAATTCTTATAGACCTCTCATCGTTGAGATGCATAACAACTCCATAAAAAAAACCAATGCAGTAAAGTCTTTCAATAAATCGAATAAAGGCTCAAAATAGAACTCAAGCCATGCATGTTTGTGATTTCCATTTTCATCGCCGAATATCTTTCACAAAAGCTCCGCTTTATATTTAGCGATGAAAATGGTTTGTTCGCAAACTCAAACTAAACGGCGTAATGTTACATTTATGAACTTCGGATGGCAGAGTTTTCATACGGAAATTAGTTACATCTGTACGCTGTATCGATAATTAAACGATAAAATTTTGGGATTCATAAAAACCATCATTGTTCGTAAAACTCAATCCTCTGGCGATAGTTCGTTGAATAAATAAGTAAATTCATATTCGTAACAACTCTGTGCACGACTTTTAAATTGTAATTTGTACAGCGATTCATACCACTGGGATGAAACCCCCCTGGTACGGAACAGCGAATCCCCCTTAGATTTAAAAAGCTATTCGAAAAATGGCGAGGTCCAGAACAATTTTTCATTGTTGTTCATTTATTAGCACATTCTAAAATTTTTATAATCTTATATTTTTATACAAGCATCAGAGATTGATGAGCTTTACAACTTCATACATATTCAATGATAAAATAAAAATACTTTTTGTTTCATTAAAAATAGTTTTAGTTCAGTTCTAATTATTTCCAGAATAATTATTTGATTATCATTTAGTCTGCCATCTTTTTGGGTCTCCATCACCTTTGTCGGACTTTGAAGGCCGGATTGAGAGCGTACATCCGTACCTATGTGATTTCCTACCTTTCAATCCCTTTATAGGACAGAGCATACAAAATGGCCGGTAAACTGGACAGTCACATTCAGGTCGAGAATTCAATGATTTTTATAGCAATACCGAACTTTATGGTTATAAACGATATCTAATAAAGCACATTGGCCGGCAAACTAGCTGTAGATACTATAGCTTTAAATAAATTAAAAACCTTAAAACCAAATATTGCCATTGATGTAATAGTCAGATAGAGTACCTTGCTATTTTTTGAAACTTTCATAAACAAAAAATGATTTCATTTTCAACAATATTGACAAGGTGACTAGTAACAAACTTTAGATATTGTAGGCGAGCACTCTCTACTCGATTCTGATCATAATTATGTATATGAAAAAAGTAGATATTTAATTTTTCACCAGAAATCCCTATGAATAAATAAAAAAAACCTTACTACACTTTTCCCGACGCGCTGCCTCAGTCAACCAACACGCACACAGCAGTGTTCCCGCCACACGCACACCACCACCCGCTATGTATCTATTGCATAACACAAATGTAGTCATGCTTTGCATAATGAATTCTTTAACTTTCGGTTATGTTTACTCAGTAAATAATTAATATTTATTTTTTATTTTATTTTTTTCCCTTCATGTATGATTTCAAACTATAACGTCCTGGAATTTCGAAAATGACCCACCAGTCACTCTGTATATAGACATTAACGGCAACTATTTTTTTGGATTTCAACTGAGGTTGATGTGAGAATATTCAAAAATAAATTTCAACACACACTATTTAAAAAAAGAACTGAATATTTTTTTCAACACACTTGCTCGTAAAATGAACCTAATTCTATTGAATTTAGAACTATAAACTGGGCTATAAGTCACGCGTGCATAATATATTATACCCTAGTGCATAATATAATGAATCCTACAAAGTTGAATTGTACCTTTGTGCAAATTAAATGCGAGTAAACAGAGCATATTTTATTGATCCGGGTTATACATTAAAATTTTTCAGAAACAACAAAGAGGTTTTATACCACTTCAAATCCTTCAAGTCTTTTACTCACAAGTGTGTTGAAAAACGTCGTATATAACTCGTGAGCGTTGCTAATTACAGTCGAGGCTGTGATTTGAGCCCGAGCCGCAGGCGAGCAACTTCGCTCACTTGTTACATAATATACTATTATATTTCCGTTGGATTTTATGATTATCTTTACAAAGTCTGTTTTAATAAGCGTATTTCTAGAATATTGCATTGTAGGTTTGTAGGTAAAATACCGGAGTATGTCTACAACCATTTGAGTGTTACCATTACCATTTGAGACCACCTATCTTACATAGGCGTCAATTGTCGATATAGGGAGTACTTTCTCTACGCGCAAATTACTTTAAACTTTACGTTCCCGTTTTACCTTACCTTAGAACTGTTCAACCATATTTCACTATATCTAAAGCAATTTATTTCACTTCCCTATTCTTCATTCATTTTATTCCTAAAGATAAAAACAGTTTGTGCGCTTTTATTACCAAATAATATCTACGATCACTACTATTTTTAAAACAACTTTGGTAAAGAGGTCCACTGAAAGAACAGTTTTTTGAGCCTTCCAAAAAAGGTTATTTCATCGTGCTAAACAACCACACAGCGGTTTTCATGGGAGCCCCCACCAGCTGGGTTGTCTTGCGGGGTCTCCTCTCGTTTGCCCCCACCACTCCACTCCAACGCATCAATCATCTCCATCAACTCTTTGAACACAGCTATCACTCGCCAGTTGTACTTCGCCGAGCACTCAACGTAGCCACATTTCCAGTGTTTCCGAACTAAATTAACTATATTCCTGCGTTTCTCTCTGGAATCTCCGCAAGCGCTTTCAGCAATGGCTAGTTGTTGCAAACCAGTAGCTGCTGAAGGAGTAGTGTTGCAGAGCAAATCCTGCTTATTGCCAACTACTAAAACAGGAACATTTTTCATATCTCGCGATTCTACCATCTGGTCTCTTAACGTTCTTATGTACTGGAATGTTTCAACGTTCGATAAATCAAATACTAGGATGTAAGCAGTGGCGTTTCGCAAACCGTAGAATCGGTAATGTGCCCATTCATAGTAAGAGTTGATTGGAAAGTATGGGATGACGGGAACGTCTGTTATCTTCACCTCATAAAGGTGTTCATTAATTATCACCGATGGATAAAAGGTGTGTTTGCGGTCTGTAGGCGTGTAGTCCTCGGAGAAATCACTCCACACGAATTGCTGAAACAATAAAATACAGTTAAAAACAAATTTACAATCAATTTCTCACGAAAATTTCTGAGCTTTGGAGTCGGTCATCAATAGTCCTTCCACGCTTGTGTAATCATGTCGTAAACTGCGGATACCCCAATACACCCCATTTTATTGTAGGACACCTTTATGGTCCCCACAACTTACGACTACCCTCATACAAGGACTGCCAGATATCACCACTCCTATGGTGATATGTTCCAGCAATGTTTTATATAGAACCTATTCCTCACTGTTTTTATCTTCAGCCTTGCCGTTATTAACTTCCATCTATAATAAGCTGAGATGGAAATTAATTACGGATTTAGGCAATGGAACAAAGATAAAATTAAGAAAATTTTTACGAATCTTTTTCATTCCCTTTTCATTTAATCATTGACACGCCTTGTAGCGTGAAATAAATTAAACTTGGATTTATTATCAAGAAAATAAGCTACAGATATTACATAATTTTTCGCCTCTTACAATTTTTCTGTTGACTTATTTTAATGAATTCTCTGTAAGCGAATCAGACACATCAAAAATCTTTATTAAGGGAACGTTTCCCGAGAATTTGGCACTGGCGATATCAACTCACTCAGCCACATTAAAGAAGAGGAAATATACCTATAATGAAATCCAACCTTAATAAAGACTCTTTGCTTCTTAGGCTTTAATAACTGACTGAATAGTAGTAATAAAGAATAATTTCCCCAGCGTTTATTTATCTGAGATCAAATAGCAAAATGAAAGCGACATGCTCATAATGGTTTTGTTTATACCTCTATAGCTAATATGTGTTATAGCTAAAATGGTTATTTAAGCTTAATTTAATCTTTCATGTGATTGAAATATATTTTAAAAGCAATTCTTGAAATCCAAAATTGCCTAAATTTTACAATAAAAAGGTTTAGTCTTTAATTATATAATATACAACGATACATTTTGTTACTGCGAAAACTAGTATACGGGTCAAATATATTAGTTCAAAAATCAGTATAAAAAAAATATAATTTATTATCTTTAAAACTCAGCAAGTGTCAAGCCTCTTGTGATTTCTTCATTTATCTCGCGAGCATAGATGAAAATAAGTACTAAAGTATAGATGGCCGTCTCGCCGATTTTGCACTAGGGCGCCAGCTAGGCCCCGGGACCGGAATTAAAAAGCGGGGAAAGGGTGCGGGCGGGAGATGCTTCATCTAAAATATTGAAGAAAGTTTTAGAACTACTTGCAGAACTTCAGCCTAAATGGAAATAATCCTCGAACTTAAGAATAAATTTATCCTCGAACAACAAAAAGTCTAAATTGGTAAAAAGTTGAAAACGCAAACGTATTTCACTGAAAACCAACGGATTCTCAGTGATACAACGTCTTTGAATCGCATAGTACGTACAACACAAAATTTGTGTTGCCAGGATTTAAAAAAATATTCTTCCCAGCTATTGATACTCATTCAGTTTAGTAGTTTTTTTTTATTTGCTTACAAAAAGTTGTTACAGGAAACATATGAAAAAACACCAAAGTTGATGAAAAAAAAATGAAAAAACACTAAGGGACAACTCAGACCATGTTGATCTGTAAAATTGTAGCCATAGATATGCTAATTCAAGATTTTAGTAAAACAAATATTACCTACTCAATAATTAGGTGAGTAATAAAACGTGTTTTTCATTAGGCAAGCTACAATAGGTTTATTTGTTATTAAATCTACTATTAATTGTTACTTTTTTTGACTGGCAGCTTTGTTATGAACGCTATTTGAACGCATTTTTTCTACTCGTAATAGTTCCGAGCCCAAGGGTATGGTGGCGTTAGTTTATATCAGAATTTCCCAATTGTATGGAAGACAAACTAGCATGCTCGCGAGTAGGGACAGCGTACTGGCGGTACCTAGGCATAGGTATCTACGTATACTTGCACATTCTGGAGTCGCATGAGTGTGCACATTATTTAAGCTATTGTAAAGAAAATATTGTTAAAATATAACATGGTATAAAATCTTTGCAATCGATTCTGTTACTAATTCTGAATATACTAATTTCAGGTTTCGTTAAACAAAAAAATCTTTGTATTACTAAAATTATTCACTATTGTTTATTTATTTATTTATTTTAAGTTAAAATAGTAAATCTACAAAGAGCCACATTGTTTTAAACAACGCATTGTGTTTTGGCGCAATTCTAAAATATTTTTTTACCGGGTTGATTTGTAGTCACCGGTCAATTTTTTTTTTACACAATAATATCATAAAAGACGTAAAAGATGATTTTAATTAAAAAACTAGAAAGACAAACTGAATTCATAAAATATATTATATTTTTGATAGATAAGTAGTAGTAGTGGTGAAATAATAATATAATAATAAAATCCCCAGACAATCACACCAACTACATGGCCCCAAACTAAGCATAGCTTGTGTTATGGGATACCATATAGCGAACTAGGGGGGAACCTAGAATATAAATACATATATAGATAAACACCCAGACACGGAACATTTTTTTTTTCCTTGTTCCGTGCGGGGATCGAACCCGCAACCACTGGCGTCTGAGGCACATATGTAGGTTTACCCATACGCCAAAGTGGTCGTCATGTCACTTCCGTACATTTTATTGACCTTTCAGGAGCATCTCTCATTAACTGTTTATGACTTTTTGTTTAAAAAGTCTTATGCTTCGAACTTATAATATATTTTTATGGTTTTGTGTTATTTTTTAATACATTCTAAGAACAAAAGACAAATTTCTAAAGGTTTGGAACACATTTTATTGATAGATTGAGTACGTACATACAGTAAGTACGTACGGCCATTTTGTAAAACTGTGGAGATTTATTAATGTTTTTAAGTTTTTTTGCATTTAAAATGCTCAATTATTCTTAAATAAATGAAAAAATGTGATAAATAAAAATTACCCGACCAGGATTTTTATTTATCACATTTTTCATTTATTTGTGGAGATTTATGGCAATGTCGTCATTTTGTTTTTTCATTTGTTCACATAAATTACTGATTCAACTTTAAATTTGGTATTTTTGTTTCATTTGTGACTAATATCCACGATCCTAAAATTTGGCACAGGTTGTGGCCAGGAATGTAACGGAACCTTTGGCTATTGACGAAAAATCAACCCTGTATATTTTATTTTATATATAAATTAAAATGCATCTTGTTCGCGTATATCTTACTTAAAAGATTTCGCTTGCTTATTATTTGGCAAAGAAAACATTACAAGCCAAGCCAATCTTGAATCCATTCCAAGATTATTTTTTTAAATGTACTTACTCAAACAAGTATTGTGTTATTTTTGAAATACGAAACCTTCTTAAATTCCAAAGTTAAATATTGCTACAGTAACTCTACTGGCTCAGGTGTATTCCAAGCTTTGAATTAAATAAGCCATATTTTTGGTACTTCCATAAAGTTGCGAGCTAACCCTCTGGGTATTCTGGCGAGCACTTTACTATTCACCCTAATTAGCTTGGAGTCTTCTCTTTGAGTAGACCAGTTTTTTTATGTTCTAGGAAAATACGGAGGCAAACTTGTTATGTGATTAAAAAATGTCGCCACAGGTCCCCAGGTTATAAGCTATTTCAACATTGATCAAGCAAAACATATATTTTCTTATAGGTTGACGTTTGATGTCTTTTCAAAATTAAATTGGACGGAAGGTTAATAATTTCGTGTACATTTCTTAAATTTTCTACACGATAACTAATATAATAATTTTTCACTCAATTTTAAAACGTGACAAAATTCGGGTAGGCTTCGCGCTAACTCTGGTTAGTTGTGTTTATTTCAAAAACACGTTCATCCACGAGAAATCTGTATGTATGACCTAACATATACAATGTGTTAGGGTTCCGACTTTTGATACTTTACCTACGTGATATACATCAAATTTCATCGACAAAAGTCACCTTAGGGGGGGGCGCACCCCTCACCCCTCGTGATGGGGGTGATTTAAAAATTTCGTTTCTCTGGTTTGCTTTGCTTTGTGTATCTTACACACAATAAATATGAAAAAAAAATGGTTTTACGAACTTAAAGCAAACCAGAGAAACGAAATTTTTAAATCACCCCCATCACGAGGGGTGAGGGGTGCGCCCCCCCCTAAGGTGACTTTTGTCGATGAAATTTGATGTATATCACGTAGGTAAAGTATCAAAAGTTGGAACCCTAACACATTGTATAATATAATGGCCAAAAAAGACTTCACCATAAATCAAATGTATTAGTGTTTTTGTTTTTATGCTCCGTGTTCTTCATAATGGGTATATTAACAAGGTTACGCGCCTACGCGAAGTAAATATCATTATGTTGAAGGGAATAATTGGATATTCGAGGGTATCTTTCAAGAGTTGCAGGAATTTCCGGACCAATCTACATGTATTTGAATTTACAGCTTTCTACCTTTTAAATAATAAGTTGTGAGGAAGAATGACACATTTTATGGATTGGTGCAAATGTTTGGGTGTTGAAAAAACGATGGATTTTAGGCGTATTTACTTTATGTTCCAGATTTTTTAACTTTTCTTTTAGTTCGGTGTATTTTCTGTGGGTTCATTACACAAACTTTTGAAATGAGCACACTGCAGGGTTATGATTCTCTCCCCTGAATGCCAACATCAAGCTGGCTAAGTGCTGTTTTGTGTGTTTTTCAACCGACTTCCAAAAAAGGAGGAGGATTCGTATGTATGTTTTTTTTTGTTTCTTTGTTACACTATACTTTGGACAATTATGAATTGATTTTGAAAATTGGTATTTCATATGATAGAGGATACTCCATAGTTGGTTTCATTTAAATTTCATCGAAATCGGTTAAGTACTTCATTGAAAATTTCAAACTTCGAAAAATGTTTACGTTGATGATAAAACTCAACTCAACCAAATTTATGACATGAAGTCGGTTTGTTTTAATGCTCTGAATTCGTTGATTATTTTTATTTATTTTATTTTATTTTATTTTTGTTGGACAACGAACAGTGATATAATTGCTAAACAAACATATATCTTGACAATCTCGGTTTCATTGCCTCTTGTTCTGATACCCGACCGACTGGTCCGATTGTCGGATCTTTTCCGCCAAAAGGCGTGTTGATTTTAAAATCCCAAATAATAATATTAGTTAGATTTCACCTGTATAATGCTAGTCTTTCCAACTGCTGGCGCGCCCAGCAGCACCACTTTGATGAGGTCAAGGCTGTCGGGGCTCGGCTCCACGCTGGGAGCCCCAACTGTCATGGTGCCGGATCCTCCTCTCTCCAAATAGTCCAAGTCCAGCTCTGTAACAAGAGATAGATAGTTGAATGTAAGCTCGTATTGAAATTTCTCATTATACATACATAACTTCACGCCTGTGTCCCTTATGGGGTAGGCAAAACACCAGAGGTTATAAGACCATCCGATGTCACATTTGGCTCTAAAGGTATTATAATGATGGATAGAGACTATTGCAATGACAGGTGGCCAGCCTATCGCCCACAAAAAGTCAATACAACCTCAAATTGGATTTTATTATTATATTGAATTTTACCTCGAAGTTTTCTTTATGGATATCGCAGGGAATTTGTCAGTGACGTGATATTATAATTTCACTAGTGAGATTATAATTACACGGATTATTGTAAATAACGACCGGTTACTATAATTTCAAGGTCCCTTTTCAGTGATATTGTAATTTCACGGGGCCGCAACAGTGATATTATAATAACCCTAGGCGTATTATTATTTGTACCTATGGTCCAATCTGATAAAACAAAAAAGCCGGAAAATGTTAGGCTGTATTTATCGTATACGCGAGCCGAGCCAGCGAAGAGAGCATGGTGCGGCAGCACCCGGCGAAGCGTCATTATTGAAATTTACCGACAATCCAAAATTTTATTATAATTTTAATATGTACTAAAAATTTGAAACAATTAATTGTTGTCCAATTTATATTTTTATCTTGTAAGTTACTTACTCAATTATGTTACCCCGAGACTTTTAATTTTGCTAAGTAACATAACTTAAGTATCACAATATTCTTAAAATATCAATTTAACTGTATCGGTGTAGGCTAATTATAATTTCACTAAAACAAGGCCGTTATATTGTAAGAAATATAACGCATTGACAAAAACCCGTGTTATTGTAATATCACTAGTGAGTTTATAATACCACGGCTTTTATAATATCCTGGCGATATAGACAATATACAATATTATTTTGTATTTAATATCATGAATCGTGAATACTTTCACTTAATTCTTTTCCAATATTTTAAAAGCGTTATTTAGATATTAATGTTTTTTTTTATATAAGTCAATTGTATACCCCTCAAATAATATACGTATAGTCAAACAGTGGAAACTTCCCTGGTTCCTGAATTTTGAATTGTGAAATAGAAAAAAGGATTAATTGTAACTACAAATAAAAAAAAACAAAACAGAAAAGCATCGTTACGACGCAAGTCGTAACATATGATGAGTCGTAGCCTTTTGATTGGCTCAACTTTTCAACTTATCTTCAAATTATCTTACTTTATGTTTTCCACTGTTATATTTGTTTTAATTTTATTTTTGCGTCATGTGATGTGGTGTATTTACTTTGTAATTTGTTTATGTCATCTTTATTTTATTTTTTTGTGCTTTTACTTTCTTTTGTTTGTTCTAACTATTGTAATGTGTTGTGTCCGTCAATAAATGTACTTCTATTCTATTCTATTTATTCCTAATGGCAAGTGGCATCCGGACCTATCAACATCATAACCATCAGACCCCTTTGTAATGAGCCAACTGAAGGGCTAAGAGCCCCTGGGTGAAGATAACATTTAGAATCAACAGGCTGGCCTGGTGCTGGTGTGCAATATGGGCCTATAGAACGAGGCCACTGAAGGGCCACGAGTCTCTCTCCTGGGTAACGAGGAGGTTTAGACCATAATCCAACAAGCTTGCCCGGTGCTACTTGGTGGAGTATTTTAGGGCGCCGAAACGGATTCTGACAAACCTCAACGACTTCTAAATACAAAGTGCTCTTTGAAGCACGGAAGTTGTCGTGCGAAATGAAATCGGAGGTCACCCAGTTGCTTATCCTGCAATGTTTATGATATTTTAAGGAACCACTGCGCTATGACGACTTCATTAACAACTTTAACATGAAATGCAAGGTTCAACCTAGAAAAGCCTATAGTTACGGTAATTTTGCAGGCTATTTCATCCCTTTATCTAAGAGACAACTAAGGTAATTATGGCAGTTAAAATGAAAAGGAAGGTTGTACATACTCGCCTTTAATAGGAAAATTTACTAACCAAGGTAATCTATACTTACTAATATACTAATACATAAAGCTGAAGAGTTTGTTTGTTTGAACGCGCTAATCTCAGAAACTACAAGCGGGATTTGAAAAATTGTTTTTGCATTTGGTAGCCCAACTTTTGAGGAAGGTTATATTTTAGGCTATATTTTATCCCGAAATTCCCACGGGATCAAAAGTTACTTGGATAAAAAAACCGCGCGCGGTGGCTAGTTGTGTTATAAAATTGTGTGAAATTGTGAAAAATTGTGTAATTGTGTTGTAAAATCTATTCTCATATAATGTAACTGAAGGGTTTGTTTATTTGTTTGTTTTTACAAGTCGGACTTTTTTAGCATTTGATAGTTCAGCTCGTGGGACTATATCATGTCAAAAAAATCCAAAGTCATCAGTTATGTGACTAAAACCACATCACCAGCTTACATTGATTTCACTTGCACAAGGTTAGTTATTTAGCTTGGGAAAATAATCCATATTATATCTTTCATACGCAGCAAGGCCAGTAAACAGCTATTATTTTCTTATATCAAATTAACTGATCCTTGAGAGAGATTTACTTATATTTTATTATTTCCTTGACATAATTTCGATTTGTTATTGGTTATTTACATATACAATAACAAAGTTAATAAGAATCAATTGCATTTTCTACTTCAACTCATATATTCCAGGATACCACTGGCTAATTCTGCACCTATGTTTTTTTCATGAAATTTATTTAATTTTGAGATTTTATGCAATGGACCAACGACAGGTTGCCTTGTAAAAATTGGCCGCAACTTCCTATTTAATGTTTGTTTTAATATAATTGATTGTTAATAGTGAATTTCATCTATGTTTTTTTAAGTCAATTTCTGATAGTCAAATAAGTAGTGCATGACAAGAATACCTGGTTCAAAGTAAGTGTCTAAAATGATTGAACGTATTTTAATATCGCTATGTATTAACTTTATTTTATTTCTTTATACACGCAGTAAATTACTCACTTACACCACTAGATAGGAAAACTCAGTATTTTGATTAATATAAGTGAGAAAAAAACGTATATTTTAAATTATAACATCAATAAAGAACAGAGAAAAAAATGCATCAAATAAATAAATTCTGTTTGGACATAAAACTATTTAAATCTATCCTTTGGAATTGTACACTGTGCATTTGCATTCATAAATAAAGTTGATTCAGCGACTAGTTACGCAGAGTTTAACTATACTTATATCTGCAATGGAAACTAGAACTTATGTTGCAGCAAATAAAGTATATCTATTCACAGACATACTTATTATTAAAAAGACACTGTAAATGCAAAGTTAAATAATTAAATTAGTTAAACCATTACAAGAATATGTGAGGTTTAAATTAACCTTACTATTACCGCACAGTAGACCTAAGAGCTGTTTATTTACGTAGACCCAAAACGAAATATTAATGTTACTAAAACAAATCTAACTTCAGGTTCCATGTTTTATCCAAAATTATTGCGCTGCCGAGGAGTTATAGAGTCAAAGTTATGTATTCTTCTATTTCTGTGAAGTTTAAGTATTCTTTTATGGATTCTTCTAAATGCTGCAGATATCTTAACTCTTGTGCTGCAGAAATGTCTTTGTGCAACTTTACAACCCCGGTCTCACATATTTTTGGCGCTTTTTGATGCGACCAATAGTTGAAAAAATGAGGCTCCATATATTGGATGGAAAAAATAACATGGGCAACTTAATGTTGTCCTCAGAGTTGAGAGCTTTTAATTATAACAGGCTCTATTGTGGCTCTCCATAAGGACTTCTACAGTCATAACTTGCACCACAGGTGGCATATCATTCCTACTGTCTTCGACCGTTCTTTCGAAAACTCTTGAGTAGCTCGGGATGTCAGCTAAACAGCTAGTTTATTAGGTTTTATTAGCTTTCTACTTTGTTCTTGTCTTATGCTGAACTGATAGGCAGTTCATACCTTATATTTTTAGTTTTAAATATATAGGGATAAATGTGCTATTCCAGACTCTACGCAATCACTATGCCAAATTTCATCGAAATCCGTTGAGCCGTTCTGCCGTGATTGAGGAACAAACATCCATACATCTAAATTTTCACACTTATTATATTAATAAGATGGATTTCATTATTCTCGTTATTATTTACGATGAGTCGCGCAACTTCAGTAGATCGAAAGTTTTTCTTGCAAATGAAACCAAAAAATTAAATCAATAATCTATTATTTTCTTAAGAATTATGTCTCTCAGACATGCTGTTATAAATCTGAAGTGAAGATCTACGAAGAAAATACGGGTTGCCACTAAGTTTAGAGATTATTTACAATTAATTAAGTTAAATCATCCGAACCACTTCTTATTAAATTACTCTGTGGAGTGTACAATTCATTGTTATTATTCATTAAACAAATATGCTTACAAGATGCATTCTGGCAAGTTTTTTTTTAAATTTCAATATTATCTACTGCATCAATATTATAATATACAATTTGTTTTTAGTTAATATTCGATAACAATTTACTATGTTTCAATAAAAGATATTTGTAAAATAATTATTTAATGAAATATGAATTCAGTGTGCCCACTGTGTTTCCGAAAACGCAATGATCGATTCCGGGAATAATAACAAAATTTAAATGTTATTTCAACGAAATAATTGTGGATTATTTGAAACAGTAAAAGAGGAAATAAAAGAAATATATAGTCATATAAAACTCGTGTAATCGTATCTGTAAAATAAATGGGATGAAATAAGAGTACCTTATATGTTATGGGTTTTAAAACCACAATTTTTTTTATTACAGGATTTTGTGTTCGTACTCATGAGCATTGATAAGAATTTCAAATCATCAAGTTACTAGTCAGTAAAATCGATATGAGGAGTTACTTATGTATTTAGTTTGGGGTAAGTTCTCGTGAGTTTGGAAAACGACCTCTCTTAATATTAATGTGCCACATACCGTATTGGTTTGACGGTAATGATGCGTTCCAGCATAGTTTAATAATGCAACAAGATCTACACCGTTACTTACCATCAACAGGGATTGCAAATAAACAAGAAAGATGAAATGATTAAAAAATATAAAAGACGACCGGCTGGTGTAGCGGTAACATACATTGCCTTCTATGCCAGAGGTCCTGAGTTCGAATCCCGGTGGCGGTGGATATTTGTGTGATGAACACAGATATTAGTCATGTCATGGATGTTTTATTTTTATTTAAGTTTATTCTAATAAAAAATATGCATTTATTCAATATGTATGTTTATATATTTCTTAAGTATATCAGTTATCTAGTATCCATAACACAAGTTCTTTAAGAAACTTAATTTGGGCTAGATAATGTTGTGTGAGTGTCAAAAATATTTATATTTATTTATTTTATTTAACTATAACTGAGACTTAAGTATGCAACCAAATGTGGTTTATATTAACTTTTATATTTATATACAAAAGACTCAACTTATTTCATTTATTTAATAAATAAGGCGATGAAGTGACATCTATTCTAGCTATATGGTTACGATGATGACCACCTCACTACATGACTACGTAATCCATATCCGCCCTTTAAAAAATATATTGCAAGAAACTTTAAATTATTTTAACATTCCGAAAAGAAATCTCAGGCCATAGCCTGGTTTCTTGGGACTAGACAGAGCTAAAGCAAAAGCGTCATACACAGGCTATCCGACAATAAGAAAAATTTTTAGTTAGCGCATTTTTTTAGTTATTTAAGAATACATTCATTCCTTATACCAGAGAGGTACATTCCTTATGGAGAATATACAGCAGAGCTTAGTTATTGTCGATTTAGTCATGTGATGCCATATCCAAAAGTAAGTAAGTTTCGCTGTAATTTTCATTTATACCTTGTAATATTAAGTTTGTTGACTTATCTAAATACTAGTTCCCACTGTTCCTCTGCGTTCATATTTTATGCTTACGTACATGTAGACAAAACTTCAGCTCAACACTATCCGCTTAGTTTTAGTTACCAGCTATCCATTTCAGGAACAAACTTAAACATCTGCTTTGAATGGGATACTATAATAAGTGTTAGAGATTGTATTAAATTAGTTAAAATGTACACTAGACTTACGTTAAATGAATTTTTCAGCATGTTATTTTGTAACTTATAATTATTATATCTGTCAAACTTAGCTGTTAGATATTAAATGTTTGGTTCGATCAGGCTTTTCTTTAATAATTTTAATGGCTGTTAAAGGAACGGTAACTTAATATTAAATCTCAATATGAGGACCCGACGCAATTAATGGCTTGCCGCAAGGAATTGTATTTTTACAGAGACAAAATTTTTGATGTCTTTAGGTATATTTCTGTAACTAACCAACATAAATGCATGTATTTTTTTGGCACAGTTCAACTTTATTAAAAAAAAGTCCGTTTGTCATTTTCCGGAATATAATGGTCCATGTATCAATTTCTATTCAATGAATGAATACAAATTATAATTTTATCGAAACATAATTTACGCAGGTTTTAGTAAATTAACCATAAAGACCTGCAATTGGATTCAAGATCTAAAAAGATTCAATAACAGACGGAACCAATAAAAACGCTTAAAAAGTTGATAACAGATCAAACTTACATAATAGACCACACAAAAATCTACCTTAAAATAAAAAATAGTCTTTTGTCGAAACTTGTGCTATAATAATCAACAAATTCTGATTCATCTGGATATAGAATTTTTAAACATCGATATCTCAAAAACTACCATAGTACAACGAGCCCCTAATTAACGTATAATATGTTGTGTGGTAAATCTATTTTCATTTAAACCTGTGCAAGAGAGATAAAACTGAAATATAATTTTGGCCAGATGAATCAGTCAAAAAATGATATTTTGGAGAAATACCCGCAAAACTTCCTTTTTTAATAAAACAAGCTAGAGCATTCCGTACGAGCACACAAAAATAATATCGTGTGTTTTCATTCGGCGGTCTCTGAAAGAAGTTAGTATTTTTTCGTGTATATAAAATAGGTTTGTCTTTTTGTTTGTGTAGATCCGTAGCGTAAACAGGTTTTTTGTGATTTTTTTTTTTTTTTATAAGTGACTAAACCCGCGTTTGACCTCAATCTCACCTGATGGTAAGTGACGATGAGGTCGAAGATGAAAGCACACAGGTTTAGGAAGGAACTGGCTCTTTATACAATATTGCCGGAACACATTACCGCCGGAGCGGTAACATTTGGCGGCAGACTTTATATAAAGGGTGGTCGCTAGCCAGGCGGACCCAGAAGGGATCCTACCACCAAGCAAATGGTGATGACTGATTCCAGCGTTTAACACTTGAAGTTACATGATGAACAGTTTGGAAATAGAGAAGACGGTTTCAAAAGAATAACTACTTCTTCATAAAATATATCTGCATCACAGGGAATAGTTTGTAACTTTGATTGTATTTTATATGGTTTAGAAAAAAAAAACAAAGGAAAAAAATTCTTTCCATTTTTTCACTTCGAAGACCAAATCTCATCTGATGGTAAGGTTAAAGTCGAGATATAATTTAGTTTAGAAGAGCATTCCGGCTAAAGAGTGTACTATTGTACAAAAATCAATAAAAATCTTTGCATTATATTCATATTAAAGTACTAAATAAAGAAAAAAATGTATCCCCTAGCAATAAAAGTAAAAAGCACTAGTTTACCATCCTGGATAAATATAGGGTGTTTTTTATGAAGATCAAAATATTTTAGGAGATGGTTAAGAATGATGATTCAATTTATGAAAACAAACATTTAATTTTGAATTTATAGTGACCATGCTTTGCTTAATATACAGGGTATTTTTTTTGAAGATCAAAATATTTTAGGAGAAGGTTAAGAATATGTGGATTCAATTTAGGTATGACAAAAAAAATGTACCTTTTTTATTGAAATTTTTAAATTATTTTATGTGATCAAATTTTTCTGACTATTGAAAAATCGATGCTATCGTATTTCTTAATAGAAAAAGTTCGAAAAACGCTTAACGTCGTATTATTATCATTAAAATGCACCGTCGTAGTAGCTATGTTTATCAACAGCAACTGATTGTTACAAAGTTTTTTACTAAGCGATATTTGCAGATACGTTTGTATCGTATCCAAGAAAAAAAAACATTTAAATTTGGCTGGTGTCTAAATAACAACGATGTATGAAGGCGGTAATCTTCAAGCACAACATATCACCAAAAGCATAATGTAGTATAACGAAAAATATATTGATAGTATGAGTCTTTTAATTTTTTTATAGAGTTACGACTTTTATTCACTTCACCACTTCGGTAGCAATGGTCAATCAAGAAAAGTTTTTATTAAATTATATTCATAAAGTATAAAGCGATGAGGTCACCTAAATAGTCAATTCTTTTTTATGAAAATGAAGATTATTCTTTCTAATTCGTGCAAACTCAAAATTAAGGAAAACTATAGATGTCTCTTTACGTATATGACGTAAAAGGCTCTATTAACTGACTTAGGTCGGACTTAATTCTGATTAAACATCGCAGTTAAGGCACCTTAGGCAGATCAACTTGTTGTGTTTACTTAATACCGTACATTATGACCAGTGATCAAAACACATGTTTACGATGTAAAAATAAGGTGATAGGTTTTCAATATATAACTATAGGATCAATACCATAGGGTCTTTTAAAAAGGACGGGTCGATTACAAAATGGAATAAAACAGGCTGATTATCGATTTTTTTCTGTTATTTGAAAGATCCATTCATGCCATTTTGTGTTGAATATGACATCATTCAACTGTCCGCCGCGTCTTCGAATGGTGGCACAAATCTGGGAGATTCAATTTTCAACAGACAAACAACAATCAATATGCCGATTATTTAATCCATTTTTTAAGCCTAAATTGAGCCATAAATTCTGTAGATTGTCTAAGCATTTATTTGTAGTTGTAAAATAAAGAGTTAACTATTATTATTGAGCCATATGGATATTATACATATATTCTTGTAGAGGTTTTTGAAGTCTCCAATGACCTAGGCCATCAGTAACATTGATGCAGTGGAGTCATTGAAAATTTTATTGGAATTCCCCGATCCGTGCGAAACTGCGGCCGACATTTGAATAATGTTAATATTCAAAACAAAATGGCATGATTGGGCCTTTAAAATAAAACAATAATTTCGTTAGTATTTCACACACAGCCTGTTTTATTCAATCTTAAAATCGACCCGTCCTTATTAAAAGACCCTATAGAAAGGGACATAATTTAAAAAAAATTACCTGATTTTTACTAGTTGTAAAGTTTTTTGTTTTAAAATAAACTCAAGATTTGATAAAGACAACCTGTTTTCAGAATTAGTGCAGAAACTTAGGTTAACGATTTCCATTTTAGTGGTTCAAAGAAACGTTTCAGATGATGGTCTTGAGACTTAAAGAGTCAATAAAGCTAACATTGTAAGTATTTTAAAACAGCAACAAGTAAAGTACTCTTAATAAATTTCCAGAGATGGGCCATGAAAATAAAGCAAGGTCAATTTCATTCCAGGAGAGAAAGGGCCTAAAATATAGTTTAACTTACTCTCCTATTGAATTGAGCTTCAGTTCCGAGTAAATATAATTTGAGATTACTCGAACTTAGTTGAACTAAGTTGTAACTTGGTTGATGTTTCTGGTATTGATGAGTGTACTGTCAATAAACTGTCAATTTGATTTATTGATGCTCTTGGGATAAATTGACGAAAGTTTAAATTTAAAAGAAGTTCTACACGGTATATCCTAATTATCCAAGCGTAGAGTAACTTTGTGTAACTGAGATAACTCTATCTCTTGACTTACATCTCCATCCCATTCCCCCATGTTCACGTCCGTGTTAGTGTCCAGTCTCTGTCCACGACTATCCTCAGCTCCATCCACATTATCTGTAATATCTCTCACCTCTATCGTTACATCTATCTACTTCTATCTTTACCTCTATATCTATGTCTACGTTTCTGTCTAGTACTTGGTTGCCTAATGTATAAATATAATAGTAGGCTCCAGAAGATCACCAACTCGTTTATGGGTCAATGTGTACGCTTTTATAATAAAATTCCAAAATATTTAAGATTAACCCTTCGATAGATTTAAGGATAAGTATAAAGTTTTATTATAAGATATCCGGATGCAAGAAGATTGTAAATTGTTATTGTTATTGTGTATTTTTAAAAGATGATTGCTGTTGAGTTTCTTGCCACTTCTTCTCAACAGATCGACTTTCCGAAGTGGTGGTAGATTCAGTTCAATTTGTAAATTGTGACTTATTTCAAATGTATTTAAATACTTACGAAATAAAGATTCTTTTGACTTTGATTTTGACAAAGCTACTACCGACATCTGTAGATTTACGACATCAGCAATGGATGACACTGATGTAAAAACTTTATTACCAAATAAAGGATATGATATTTTCAGAAATATGCATCTATATTTTCTATTTATTTATAATTTTCTAATATATATTAAGAGTCATTAAAATAAAGTCATTAATTTCAAAGCTATTGTTGAAAGTATAAAAAATTGCTTTTTGAAAAAGAGAAGCAGCCTATCTTTGAGTTGCAGACTATTTCCATTCACGATTTCACCCTAATCAGTGTTGTGTTAAAAGATAGATGAAGAAATAAACGAGCACTTTGGCGATGGGGTAAACCTATCTGCCTCTGACGCCAGTGGTTGCGGGTTTGATTCCCGAACGGAACAAGAAATTTTTGTTCCGTGTCTGGGCGTTTATCTTTATATGTAATTATATTCTAGGTTATCCCTAGTTCGTTACATGGTATCTCATAACACAAGTCAGCTTACATTGGGGCCATGTAATTGGTGTGATTGTCTGGGGATTTTATTATTTTATTTATTTATTATAAAGCATATTAATTTAAGGCAGTTAATTCTAATTTAATCGAAAAGTGTCATATTAGCTGTTTTTTTTTCATAGAGAATGAATTTAAAAAGACATGTTCACACTCAGTACGAATAAAACATATTTTTGAAAAAATTATCAGAATCAAGTTAGCCTTAGTGTAACTTTGGTACTATTAGCACAGATATCGGAATGAATTTCCCAACAAAACAAAAATAATTAAGGATTTAATTTGAATTCAGAATATTTGAACCGAAATAAAAGTTGACAGCCTATTTATCTTACAATCGTGGGATTTACAGTAGAATAAGGAAAATTCTTTAACATATAACATGTACGTATCTAAAGAAGAAAATTTGGTGCAGCACTTGGTCTTTCCATTGGAAGTTTCGACCAAGATCACGAGAAGACTCGGTTAAAATGCGGTGTTAAATGAATTAATTTGTATATATTATTTGTTTTAACGAAACTTTTTCTTATGTTCTTAACGCTGGATAAAGTAAAATCTAGTGTTACTGGTGGTAAGTTGCATCCATACCTTTTGAATAAATACCAGGACTAATAACGTGCCCACTATGGGTTTAATACTGAAGGACCTATTTTATTTTACTGGATGATTCAATGCTGTTCTTTCTTATATTTCTAAAAACGCCTAGAACCCACAAAAATTTTTCTAAATAGTGCGATCGGCCCGATAGCTCACAATGCATTTACATTTACAAAATAAACTGCGTTCCCTACTTGTAAACGGTCTATTTCCTCTAAATGATTGAGGAAAAAATACAATTAACAAAAACACTTAATAAATTGTTCCTTTAAAAATATTGCAGTGTTTTTCGTACGATTTCCCTGAACAATAATTCGTTTCTACTCACCGAGTATTTTATTTTGTTTATTACAGTTTTCTTTTCCATTTTCCTCGTCGTTTTCCTTTGTTGAAATGTTATCTAATCTGTTCATTTCACTAATACACACACGATCCTAATTGGCACACATTTATTCATTTCTAATTAGATTACAATATCAGGCGAATGCCTAATATGTGTCGTTAAAATGTACGAAATATTTACATACGTCATCATGTATTTAAATTAACGCACTTCTATTTCACAATTCAAACTTCCAACACTTTTTGAAATTCGAACGTCATTTATAACACATTTTTTAATTACGTCAACCTCTTTGGAGTCCCGCTCGAAAAAGTTTTTACTCTTTAAACAGTGAATAAGGTTTCGAGCGTATTTTTCCCGCCAAGTTGACGCGGCGTCCCGCACGAGCTTGCTCTCTGAACTTTCGAGATACACTGGAAGGAAGCTGCGGCGAGTCCTGGAAGCTGAACACAGATGTCTACTTAGACGCGAATACATTCCAAGAAATCTTCAGTTTTTAATTTGAATTCTGTACACGTTTATGTTAAGTAATATCGTGACTATTTTTATTAGCTTGATTTGTGATAAGTGGTGTATTTATAAGGGTAATATTTTCAGGAATATAAAAAAATACTTTTTGCTTTTTAAAATAGAAATGCTGCATAGTTTTATACCATGCCTACTGATTAATAAACATATTTTTTTAAGGTTTGGGTTTGAGTTTAGGTGCTATATTAAATTACTAACTAAACGTTGATGTATTTATAGCTGTAATTAATTTTGAATAATAATTTATCCTCCTAATATTTCCAGAACAACCGAAATTTATTTTTTGATTGAAATAACTAAAACAACCACCGTCTAAGATACAAAAGACTACTTCATTAGGTACATCATTATAATTCATTATAACTTCATTAGAAAACTTCATTAGATCGGGTTGGAGAATAAATATAAAAAAAACTCGTAAAATTTCGGTTTTACGTTCTTCTACTAATTGGTTAAGTGGCTTTTCTAATCTAGCCCTTAGTTTATTAACTATAAAAGCATTTTAATATAGCCAAAGGATTCATGTACAAACTTTATTGCTATTCGACATTTGACCTCGATCTTACCTGATGGAATAAAATCACGCAGATTTGATGGCACTCCTTTTTTAAATTTGTTTTTTTTTAAGTGTTTTTAGTCTTATTTGCGCTAATAATTATTACTACTTGCATATTAGATAGAGATCTTTGGGTACATATTTGAATACTGTAAGCTTTTCAATTTCAAATATTCCTCCTTTATAATATTGTTTTCAATTTTCACGATTCATAATTTAGAAAAAACTTTTTAAACGGATTAATCGCGTATAATTTATATTTTACATTTTAACTCGACGTTCGTGACCACGGGGTCTGCAAAGACACCGAAACGTCGAGTTAAAATGTAAAATATAAATTATACGCGATTAATCCGGTTATTTCTATCTGCGTTGCCAATTGACATGGCTTATACAGTATTTAACTTAACTGCTTCAAACATTTACTATTTATTTGTTAATACCTACGTAAATCATTGCAAAAATAAAAACATTTCATTCAAATTCATTCAATTTTCTGCTAACTCACTTAAGAAGCAATAATACCTGATGAAACAGCGCATTTTCCAAACGCGAAGAAAACGTAAAACAACAAAATACTTCTGTAATAGCAACAGCCGATTACACGAACGCTTAGAAAACCTGACTGTAACAACACAACGGGATTTTATCGAGAAATAACAAGATGGGAAGAAGAAATTAGGAAGAAAATAAGCCTATTAAGGATCCCTTCTTAAGCAATCGTTATTGTATTTTTAGTATCAACTTTTTGGAACAACTCCGCCTCGCATCAAATAAAATTTTAATGTTAAAATTGAAAAAAGGCATACTTTATGATTCCGATTAAAAAGTTAGTAAAGCTTGAATTGTTAGTTTTATATTAATTAACATACATAACTTCACGCCTGTTTCGTTTATGGGGTTGCAGTTAGCAGAACACAAAGAAAAACGTCAATAAAACCTCTGTCCCTTAACTGACTTTTACAGTACCTATGCCCGGGGAGGGAAATAGCTGGTATATTCTTTGTGTTTCTTACGCTCCAAGTCCAGCATGGAAGCTGGAAGTAAATTAATATTTACTTCACTAGATGATTTAAGTAATTGGGTAAAAACAACAACTTTAGGCAGTCCTTCGGTGCACGGTGTATGAAAACGTCCCTTCCAACAAAAGAGAGCAAGACAAATCAACATTACCAGACATATTAATTAAAAATATGTGAAGACAAAGGTAAAAATACAAACAAAAACACAAAATATATAAATATTGTCGATACACCACCGTAGCGATATGCGGTTCTTAATACGAATTAACGGTAGACCAAAAAATTACTTACAGGGCTCTCTCAATTAATACAAATTAATTAAAATACAACTCGACTAGGACATGAAAGAGATTATACAAAAAACACAACACTTACTGTGTTCTTATGTTAGAATATTACCACAGCTGAGATGCTTAAAGCTACATTTAGTTATAAAAAAAAACACATGTGTCTTTTTTTTTTTATAACTAAATGTAGCTTAGTTATAAAAAAACACTTACTTTTTCACACGGTGAAAAAACACAAGACACTTTAATATAAAATCAACGATTTACAAAATCTTTGATTTTATATTAAACTTTTTACATAAAGTTTTCTTTAACTCATATAGGAATTAAAGTGGCAATGATTGGTGAAAGTTTTTATGAATTTAACCTGGTGGTTGAATTTAAAAGAGTCTTAAGTAAACAAGGTTTTAAATAAGATCGAAATAAAATAAAATTCTGAAAATTAAACTTTAAGTTAAAAAGCTCTGGTCTCGAAAAGTTAGATCACGTATAGGAATTTTGCAAGCGACGTCGATGGTTTCCAATACGCTCCGTCGAAACACTAGAATCCCGTCTCCTTTTCAATACCTTGTATGGAATACTCCCTTCTCTCTATTTGCGTGAAAGAATTTCTTTTGTGAAGTTCAATGGTCGCCATTTTAGAGCTTAAATTATAGTCATGTACTTTTCTACATATTTATAAAATGCAAAAAAAACTGTCTATACACTCAGATTGTGGAAATGCCTCCCCTATGTTACAGCGTCTGTTATGTCTGTATGAAGTATAATATAGATCCATTTATTACTTAAAACTATTATCAAAATGATAATCAACAACAAAGGATTGTTTATTAACGATATACCCACGTATATTTCATTGTAGTAAGGGACAAATGAGCCTTAGAGTTAGCTAATGTTGAGTTCATACAACTGCAATTGGATAAGATGAGTTGTTGCCCTTTTTTTTGTTTTGTCTGGAGGAAAACATGCAATCAGGTCCACGACCGTCCAAGGAGGAACGGTGGGGTTGTAAGGATGATTCGGCAGAAGGCCGAACCGACCCACTAAAAACCTCCAGGTGTTCATCCCCCGCCATAATTGGAGCCCACGGTATCGCCAGTGGTATTGCCCGCGAGCCCTGGCGGATTGCGCTCAGCCTGCGTCGTGCGCCCCCACGTAGGAAATGGCTCCTTTCCCCACTCATAGCCTGATTTCATTTAGTCCCACTGCCAGTAATTCCAAACAATACGTATCCTGTCCTATTATCGAAAACTGGCTGTGTTTTCGATAATAGGATAGGATACGTAGAGGAAAGCAAGATTGTGGTAACTATTTTACTTTCGTCCATGATATTGTGCTAATGACTATTACTCAGCTGCTATTGCTAAACTTGTTCAAAGTATTTGGTATCAGTTCTCATAAGGGTGTTACCTCACCAATGGATCGACGTTAATTGACAGTCGAACGAAGTCGATCAGTTCTTTCTGATCGGATTGGTCTTGTAATAATCAACGAATGCAGAGCATTAAAAAACCGACTTCACGTCAAAACTTTGGCTGAGTTAAAATGTCACCAACAATTTCAAAAATTTGAAATTTTCAATTGAGTACTCAACCGATTTCGATGAAGTTTATATGGGACCAATCACGAAGTACCTTTTACCATATGAAACAAGAATTATTAAAATCGATTCATAATTGTCCGAATATCGTGTAACTAAGACACAAAAAAAACATACAGACGAATTGAGAACCTCCTCCTTTTTTGGAAGTCGGTTGAAAACTAACGATCGACGTCGACTAATCCATTCTACCATCGATCGACGATTGATCGATTGGTGTGGTAACACCCTAAATATGATTACTTATATTGTACATGACAATATTAGAGAACAACAAGGCTTAAGTAAGCTACACATAGAGGTCAATTTTACATTATTATATTATACTTGCCAAAGGCTCCTATTATGTCAAAATAGGGAACTTAAAGCTCAACAAAAGCAGATTTTGAAGTTTCAAAAGTTTGATATTAGATAAGAGGGTCTTAAAATTAGAATGTATAATGTAGAATACGGACCATTGTTTATCATCTAAAATCAATGATTTCATAGATTTTCCACTGTAATCAGGTAGTGAGTCTCATTTGCCAGCTTTCATAATAGATCAAAGGTGATTCCTTCCTGATTGTAACAAATTACATGGCCCCAAACTAAGCAGAGCTTGTGATATGGGATACCATGTAGCGAACTAGGGGGGAACCTAGAATATAAATACATAAATAAATAAATAAACGCCGAGACCCGGAACATTTTATTTTCCTGTTCCGTGCGGGAATGGAACCCGCAACCACTAGCGTCTGAGACAGACAGTGTTACCCCATCTCCGAAGTATAATGAATATGGGGTTGAAGCTGATAGCAGACGGCTTTAGAAACAAAACAAACGGCTCTTCGTAAGAAGTCGTCGTGGCGCCATGGTTAATGCGTGTATCATACGATATCACATGTTAAACGACGTTCGGCGCGGCCGGTACTTGGATGGGTGACCGCCGACCATTCATTTCTCACGACGACTTCCGTGCTTCGGATGGCACGTTAAGCAGTCGGTCCCGGGTGCTGTATACTTGTATACAGTGGTCGTTAGGGTTTGTCAGAAGCCATTTCGGCGCGCTGAAAATTCTGGCAACCGCCACCCAGCACTGGGCCAGCTTGGTGGAATATGGCCTATACCTCCTCGTCACCCAGGGGAGAGACTCATGCCCTGCAGTGGGCTCATTTCAAAGAGTTGTGATGATGATGATGATGACATACAAGAAACAAAGATGTTCCAGATCTGGACGTTTATCTTTATATGCGTTTAAGTTCTAAATTCCCATTTAGTTTGCTAAATGTATCTCATAACACAAGCTTGGCTTACTGTGAGGCCATGTAGTAAGTGTGATTGTCTGGGGAGCTTATAATTTATTTTAGTTTATTTTATTTTAAAATATTATAAATGTGAAAGTTTTGATGTATTGATGTTTGTTCCTCAATCACGGTAGTACGGCTCAATGGATAGAATGGATTTCAATGGAATTTGGCATAGTGATAGGGTACAAGCCTGGAATAGCAGATAGGCTACTTTTTATCTCTATTTTCCCGCGGGATTCGAAATCGCGCGGGATAAACCGCGCGAAACAGCTAGTAGCTAATAAATGAAATATTTCGTTATATTTCTGTATTGATTAGAATTAAAGTATAATCACATTTATAAATAATGGAAACCTATAACTAATAGGGTATTCATTAATACAGCAGATAACACAATAGCTTGATATGGATAAAATTTAAAAAAGGAAATTTAATGGTGGATTTTGTGATACCTTAATCAGTGTTGTTGGAAAATGTGGGTCGTTTGGTTGTGTATTGTTGGAGCCCTCCATTTGGCAGTAGGCAAGTATTTTTTACTAAAACCTTTTTTTGTAAAGTTCACTTTTAAATGAATGCAAACTTTTTGGAAACTGGAAAAATATCTTGACAAATTTTGCTCGATTCTTTTTTTAAAATACTTTGTTAAAGTCTTTAGAATGAGAATAGAATGGATTCGGGTTTGAATTTAGAATATTATTATTCATCTGAATTACTACAACCATTTTACTCGACTAAAATAAAGTACGCTGTAGTTCGTTTAGAAATATATAATATAAATTGTGGATTTTGCAGTAAAATTGTTTCAAGATGACGCGACGGTAGGTAAATAGTGGAGTCCATCCCAGGCTACTTTTTATTTCAGCCCTATAGGAAAAAAATAACTATACGCTAATTCAAATATCAGTCTATAGCGATTATTTAAAACGAAGTCGGAACCACCAAATGTACCAAATACTTAATATAAAAGACACTAAATCTATAATAAGTTTTTGGTTCATTTGATAATAAAATGTAGTATTTCGCTTACTCCTTATTCTAATAAAAATAATTGTTACTCTTTATTTTACTGAAACATCTGTAGCCGATCGTTCAAACCCTTTGGACTCAGCCCTTTAGGTATTAGTTATTTTACGTTACGCTTCTCTAGTTCTTAACTCGCGTTATAGTATACGTGGTTCCTTTTAGTCTCTCGCTTATATCAACCTTGTATATTATATCTGACTTAACTTTTATAATACAAGACTTACCCTTTAGTCCATTAGTGACAAGTACATACATGTTAGGTATGTATGTTCACGCCTGTAGATATCCTTTATGGGGAAGGCAGAACACCAGAGGCTGTAAATCCATCTGATGTCACGTTTGACAAATTTGGAGGTATTATAATGATGGAGATAGACTATTGCGGTGACAGGGAGTCAGCCTATCGCCCACAAAAAGCCGCCCATAAAACCTCCGTCCCTTAACTGACTATTACAGTATGCCCGGGATGAGAAGCAGCTGGCACATTCTATGTTTTTCCTTTGCTCCCAGTCCAGCATGGAAGTGAAAACTGTTCTACTATAGTACTCCTTATTTCCATTAACCTTAAAGATAATTATGTACAAGATAATAAATAATAATAATTGTTTATTTCAGTAATAAGGTACATATACAGTATGAAATAGATAATGTACAGAATGTAACCTACAGTTTGTTGAACTTGGAATTATTATTACTCAGAGCACTACTTCCTAAGAAAGGGCGGGGCTAGCATGCTACCGTCGACAACGATAAATCGGGCCTTTTATCGATATTTTCTTAGAATATGGTATTTAGTGTATGTAATTGATTAAGATTATGACATATTTGGTTCTGTGGTCCTAATCATGGTATCAAATCGAGTAATTCTATCTATTATGGTGCGCATATTAGCTTACATAATAGGATAAAATAACAAAATAATATTTATCTTGTCGATTCGACTATTTATCGATGGTTGCATGCTAGCCCTGCAGTGAACATAGGATAAGTAGTTTTTGCTCAACCCAAGTTAATTTTAAAAAACCAGTTATCAAAAATTTTATTATTAAAGGTAAACGACGATTTGCGATTTAAGCGATTTATTTCAGGCAACCATTTAAGATTTGATGACCTCTACAGGTCATCGCGGTGAAGTATTTTGGTATTAAATATATTTCTACTTTTCTTTTTTTTAGAAGCGAAGATTAAAATCGGTATCATCGGAGGCGTTACAATTGATATAGAACGGGTACCTTATATGGTTTCCTTACGTTCAAAAGGGGAACACTGGTGTGGCGGATCTATTGTCAGTGAAAACTTTATATTGACTGCAGCTCATTGTATTCTTCCGTAAGTAAAAATAAGACGTATGGCACTCGGAGACTGCCGCGGTAAAGCTATTGCGTAGCATTTTTTATCAACTTATGCAATTATAATTATTTATTTATTTTATCAATGCAGTAATGTTTGATCTAATATGAAGTTCCACAAGTTCCTAGTAGATGGCGCTGATTGTTGATTAAAGCCCGCATGTAAAGTTATGAAATCAAAGTATCACCGCTGTGCCGGTCGGAGTGTGGGGTGTTAGGTTTTTTTCGTTACGGAATTTCTGGATTCGGTCCCCACGCTCAAGGCCCGCGATAGAAACTATGCAATAGCTTAAAAAAAATTACATGTTTCGCGCGGTTTTACTCTCGCAATTTTGAATCGCATGGTATAAAAAGTATTTGTGTGCTATTCTAGGCTGTACACTATAACAATGCCAAATTTCATCCAAATCCACCGTTCTGACGAGAATGAAGAACAAACTTTCACATTTATAATATTAGTAGGTACCTAATATTATCGATGTTTTCTTTTTATACTGTGTTTTTGAATTCGCCAAGTTTTTCCAGTCTCTACTTTCTTTAGCCAGACTATAAAAAGTATTAAATATAGACAGATTAAATTCCAGATATCAAAGCACAACTTAAAGCGATCGCAATATCAATGAATGACTTAAGCGTCCATCTTTGGCACCAAATTTCATGTAATATGAAGGAAGATGACCAGTTAGCAGGAGCCGTTCCAAAAGTTATACCTTGTTTTTAAAAAGCGGAAAGAAATTATTTTATCCGAATGCTAGCAGAATACAATTTTCTTATTTCATTCACCTTTTGTTTTATCCATAAATAAAGCCTTTGGATCTTTTGAGTTCTCTTCGAGACGTACAAAAAAGACTGGGCGATAGCTCTGTTGCCGCATTGGCATTTGCGTTGAAAATGTGGTATAAATAAAGTACACTACTAATTCCTTCACGGATTTTGTGTCAGTGACCTATATAAAATCGAAGACTCTCGTCTATAAATAGCCTTACCGCCGTTGTATAAGCATGTCCAACAAGGTGCCTAATCGGAGTGACCTCTACTTGCTTGTAGGACCCTCAGGGTTCTCATGCAGTAATAATAAGTTATAACTTCGCAAACGTCTTGATGTTGTGAGGAGAGAACAAGACTCTTGTTTTTAGTGTTGCTTGTGATGCTACATGAGTATTATAACATTATAACTAAACTCCTTCTATGGAGGACTGGGAGCGCAAGAAAAACATAGAATGTACTAGCTGCTTCACATCCCGAGCGTGCTGTAAGAGTTCGTTAAGGGACATAGATTTTATTGGCGTTTTAATGGCGATAGAATGACCCCCTATCACTGCAACAGTCTCTCTCTACCATTATAATACTTCCAATTTTGACAAAAATGACATCAGATGGTTTTACAGCCTCTGGTGTTCTGCCTACCCTGGGGCACATCTGAAAATCAGCGCTGTGGCTTTTGCTGCAGCATTATGCTGAGATGTGTCCTATTTAACACGCTTACTACAGCACAGGACAACTTTTAATATTATATAGAGTATTTAAAAAAAAATGTTATAACTTTATATTATAATTGCTATTTTTCTGCTTATATATATATATTTTTTTTTTTTTTATTATTTTATTTTTCTTTATTTTAATCTTGCTTTTTGTATGTGTTATTTTTATTGTGTTGTCTTGTTTGTAGTTTTGTGCTAAATAAATTTGTGAATTTGAATTTTGAATTTGAAAAGGGATACTAGCTTGAAGTTATGTATGTATAAAAAAAATAATGATTTTTACTAAAATAACATCCTATTATTTTCAGAAATAACGACTTGGTCGCCGTTGTGGGAAGTTCTAAGCTTGATGGAAGTGGTGATGCCTATTTCGTCAAAAAGGCACTTGTCCATCCGAATTATTCAACAGCCACAAATAATAACGACGCTGCCTTGTTACATCTAGCAAGTCCAATAGTTTTCAAAGAAACTGTGAAAAAGATAGATCTTGCAGACAAGGAAATGAATCTGGAACCCGGGACTCTGTTGACTATTGCCGGATGGGGTAAGACGGTGAGTTTTTATTAAAGACATACGTATACATAGATAACGCATGTGTCACGATTTGTATTAAACCAGGCTGCCGAATTTTTAACACCTACTATGACGTCGCAGCTGGTGTTGAGTGTTGGAAAATACAAAACGAATAAAAACACACCGATGCCGCCGACGAAATCGATTATTAAGAACTAAATCGATATTGTGATAACGATTTTCTACCAGACATACATACGCGCAAACTGAATCTAATGCGTGACGCATCTTTCAAAGTGGCCCGACGGTCTGATCAAGGTCACCGGTAATTGTTGGCTGAGAACATCAAAGTACTGATTGACGTAAAAATCCTTGGAAAAGGCCCGAGTCCAGCAATGGAATTCTTCCTTCTAAGGATGATGATATATCTAATTTAATCATTAATTAATTTTGTATATTTCACAGGAAACTGCTGATATTTCTAACGATATTCTTATTGTTGAAGTTCCTTATATCCCAAATGATGTTTGTCAAAAATCCTATTCGGATTTTAAGCAGATTATATCGGATAAAATGATGTGTGCTGGTAAACCGGGCAAGGATAGTTGTGCGGTAAATATTTATTTATTTATAATAGTTTAATTTTTCACTACTTAGCAAAAATATTTGCCTTAAAAAGATGTAATTAACTTTTTTTTTATAAAGGAAGAATGGGAGCTTTGTCTTCCGGGACACCTGATGGTAAGTGAACATGAAGACTAAGGTTGTACACGTCTATCCAAGAGAAACCTAATCACTCGACACTTAAAAGTTCCAGGACTGTAGTGGTCAGGCAAAACAGACGCAGGCAGATTGTTCCACCATATTGATTGTACCACCATAGTCTTCATGCACACTTTCCATCAGGTGGCATGGATGACAAATGACCTATCCTTACATAAAAAAACGCTTAGTTTGACATTTTAGAATATTCACTACATAAATAACCCCATGTTTGGTTTTTGCAACACTAACCCTTAGTAAAAAATATGTTTTTTTGGTTTAGAATAGCCCTACTACCACTGGAGGGTGTCATAAAATACTACTAAGCTAAGTAACCCAACTTCATAGTACAGAAGGCTGCAAATCAAGCATTCCAAACCTGTCAAATAATTGTAATTGAATTTGTTAGTGCCCTCGATATTAAGTTAAAAGTCGGTAAGGGAATTTGATAAGTTTGTAACGCTGCGCTTAATCTGCTGCATTCCAGTGTTCGCTTGGTTTGCGAGCACCTTTGCGAGATTGAGCTAGTTCGTGGCATTAGTTTGGCTTTTTGCGCTACTTGTTATCACAATTCTGTCAGAAAAGACTAAAAAAATACAAATATAACATGAAAAGGTGAATTGTGAATTCATAGAATATTTTTTTTTAATATTTTTATTTTGTGGTACTCCTCAGTAAGTATACTTTTCATTGATAAAAGAATTTGAATCAGCTGTATTTTTTGTGTAAACACACACAAGTTGTAATATTAGACTTTGCCTCTAATATAATAGAATTTATCGGACATTTTATTCTGCTAAACGAAACGTGTAATTTTCCGCTTTAGTTACACATAATGAAATCGCCCACAATAATTAATCAAATTTGGTAATCTCTAATCCTTTACGTAGGACCATTGTATATAGCTCCTTTGTTTGTTCCACTGAAATATGAGTATTATGGGCGTAAAATTCCACCATTGTAATACTTTTGATAACAATTTGCCCGTGTAATGTAATCTCCAAATTCTTATGTTTAAAAATAGCCAAATTGTCTTTATGAACAAGTCTGAGAAACATCAATAGAAAAAAAGGGGCCATGACCCGTCCACCCACCGCCTTCGCCCACCAGTGGGTGGAGGGGTAATTCGCATTTACTCGTGCACCCACAGCGTCAAGGCTGGAATTAAAGTTATAAGTTCATGTATTAACATATTGTTTCATACATCACACAAATCATATTTGAACTTAAATAAATATTATTTCAAATACAATAAGGGAAAAGCTATTTAGTTGAAATAAAATTACACTAAGTAATTATTTTTGTCAAACAAAAATAAAGTAAAAAAAATTTAGGAATAGTAATTAACTTGGACTGCTAAATGATTATAGGCGCAATGAAATTATATGACTCAATTTTGTGTCAAACAAGGGAGGACCATATCGCATGATAAACCAAGCTACGATATGACTTAATTTCAATCTATCCAACTGCCTGGCTTACACTTGAGCCATTTGCATTCATGTGAACTGAGTCAGACAGCTGCATTATCTTACATCCTTTTCTACTGCCAAAGTCAATATCCTAGACAGCGAAAGTTCTGATTAAAATGATACCTAGGGTATTCTTTTTGATATACCATAACCTTGAGGTTTTGTTCCTTACTAAAAAATAATATAATTACAAAAGAATATGTGGTTCAAAAGTGCATACTTTCCAAGATATCATCAATGTTAATAAAATGAATTCACAAATTATCACCCTTGTCAATTCTCTATAACATTCATTCAATAGACGTGTGTCACTGAAGCCATACAATAAACAACAAAAACATTTTAAACATTGAGTAACGTTGCATACAGTGTACAACGCAAAACGTTGCGAACTGTACCTGTGCATAGCGATAAAAAAAGGGATAGAAAATGCCACGTTGCCATACTTCGCATAAAGGAGTTTTATAAGATGTGAAAAAAATATAAAAAAAATTATTCACATGTTATTTGATCCTTACCTATCAGAATATACCTTAGAGTTATGGAAAATCAAAAGGAACACCTTTTATAAGTAAGTTACCTTTTATAAGAATGTCTGAAGTAGTAATAGTAGGACAGTTTTTTCAGTATGGGTTTGATAAGTGAAAAAGTTATTTCTTTTTCAGGGTGACAGTGGTGGTCCTCTTGTGCATGATAACTTGCAACTCGGTATCACATCTTTTGGTCTTGGCTGCGGAAGTGATCCAGGAGTTTATACAAAAGTCTCTGCCGTGATAGACTGGATTTCGAAGACCATACAATCATAATAATCAGTGATTTACTAATGTCGAGTAGAAAAGCAAAACAATTATATATGTTTCAATTAAAAAAGTGATTTTATTAGCAAATTGGGTTATGGTTATATATTTTAACATATTCAACAGATATCTCCGTTGTGTCCTGTTTTGTAAAACACTCTTCTACTAAACTTGACGCTAACATTAAAGTTTGTTTCATTTTAACATACAAAGTAATATTTGAAGAGTTTGAGTTGTTCTGTAGTTATTTTTAAATGATAAATCTAACCTGTAATTAAACAATACTTAAAAATAATTGTCAAATTATTACTTACTGTATTTGATTGATAATATACAGGGTTGTCTTTTAGTCACCCAATAGAAACGATTTTTGCAAAAAAGGTATGTATTTTTACAAGGAAATTAATATAAGCATAGTCACTCTAAATTATGAATGAATATTATTAAGATAAAGACGACTACGCGCTACTAGAAAACAAATACGTCATAGTATTATCAATGAGTTACCGCGTCGTAACTCACGTTGAAGTCGTCGTGGCGCCGTGGTTACTGTGTGTAACATACGATATCACAGGTTAAGCAACGTTCGGCGCGGGCGGTACTTGGATGGGTGACCGCCGACCATTCATTTCTCACGACGACTTCCGTGTTTCGGAGGGCACGTTAAGCAATCGGTCCCGGGTGCTGTATAATTGTATACAGTAGTCGTTAGGGTAAGTCAGAAGCCATCTTGGCGCCCTGAAAATTCTGGCATCCACCACCCAGCACTGGGCCAGCTTGGTGAATTATGGCCTATACCTCCTCTTCACCCAGGGGAGAGACTCATGCCCTGCAGTGGGCTCATTACAAAGAGTTGTGATGATGATGACCGCGTCGTAGTAGCTATGTTCATCAACGTGTTCATCAACATTTGTATAAAAGATTTTGGTGCCATATTTTTTTTTGTACTGAGCTATACTAAAATAATTATGCAGGTATGTTTATATCGTACTAAAAAGAAATAAGTTTTTTGGCTGGTGATTTAAAAACAACCCTGTATGAAAGCTCAGTTATTCAGTCAGCTTAATATTACTGTCTATACCACTAAGGTCAGGGTTTTTTAAACGTTTAATTCAAAGACTCGGCCAAAGCTGTAAGCGCTAAAAGAAGTATTAAAAACTACCTTTTGGCAATAACACAATGTTCCATTAAATAACTAAAAAGAGAACAAATGAGTGAACAAAACTTGCTCTTTATAAAATACCTATTTGAATAACTACTGCCGTTCATTTTATCAACGTTGAACTTTGATTAAAAGTTCCCAACAAAACAAGTAAATTAAAAACCTCATACAGAATGAGGTAGCAAAGTTTAATTTCACCGCCATTTGCAGCAGGATTTTATAATGAAGTAGTTCTTTTTTAAATATAAACTAACAGGGTTTCCCGCCAAAATTAGTTCACTGAAAATACGAAAGCCAGTGAATTGAGGGTAGATAAGTTATTCAGAGTCAGTTATGTTTTATTGGCACATAAAAGAGATTTACGGTGCATTTAGTTCGCCAATTATTTTGTACAGAATTTATATTTTTATGACGTGTTATGGAAGCAAAGAAGATCATAAATAAATGTCTTTTTAAGAGGATTTTACCGCTATTAAATATAGTTTTTTTATATAAACTCCACTCTTTGGTTTCTTGAGTTATGAGTGACACCAAATGTCCGTCACTCAAAACTCAAGAAAGCAAAAACCAGAATCTGAATCTTGAATCCTGAAGACACAAGTTCCGGTTACATATTATAAAGAAGATTAAGAAAGGACCTAAAATGGTCTTTCTAAAATTGTGCGCTATCATCTTCTACCTTATCTTTATTAACAAAGAGGTGAGATGGTCAACCGCGGGCTTAGTCACCAATAAAAAAACAACTTCCAAGTACACTAAGCATCACGTGTATTGAAATTCATACAAAAAAGTGTATTTAATAGATACAAAAACTTTTCAAATCTCCAATTTTCATCCCCACCTGTAAATGTAAAGCTTTACTTTAAGCCTTTGGGAAATTATGTTTGCACAAAAACAAATCTTAAACAAAAACAGAAGTCCAACCTGGCGTGGCTAAACTTAGTTAAAAGTTGCGTCAGCTTCCAATTTCTTAGGAAACTGAGTTTGGAGGTAAATAAATAGGGTTATTTAATTTGGAAACTCTGAAAACTTTGAGTCCAGTTAGAAATCTATGACTAAGCAATATTTTAAGAAGCAATTTACCTTCTTACTTATATACTCTTTGACATTTAAAAGACCTTCAATATTAATCATATTTCATATTTAAGATTTTTGAATGGAGCCCTTTGCTTAGGGTAGCTTGAGGTAGGGTTTTTTAGTTTTGAAACTGTCGGAGTTATCAGCATTGTAACTGAACTACTCGTAGCTTCTGTATTCAACAACATGTTGCCTTCTTCCGATATATTAAGTTGCCGTTATTTTTAATATTGTGTCAACTTGTACACTATATATCATTAATAAAGAAACTGATTATTATTGTTTTATCCAGGTTAGCAGTAATTTCTTTTCGTATGCATTAAATTAACAGAAGGTACAGCTAATTTAACAAAAATATAACTCATTATAACACAGTCTTAAGTCAGCAACAGGTACCACTAGCTGTTTAGAAATTATGATTTAAAAGAATGTGACTCATTTCAAACGTATTTAAAAATATATTTGAATTTGACTAGCATAACAAGGTTGTTTGTTTAAACGTGTACTACAGGATACATTTTGGTGAGTGCGCGAGTGCTCTGTTTGAACAAATTGAACCCTCAGCCTTTTACCATCAGACTACTAGACGCAGACAGAACTTCCATCCGTATGTGGTAGATATTCCGAAAAGTCGAACAGTTCCTTTTTGATACGTGTCGCCAAGGTTTGGAATGAACTGCCTGCGTCTATTTTCCCTGACCATTATAGTCCTAGTACTTTTAAGCGTCGAGTGAATAGGTTTCTCGTCGATGGACGTGTACCACCGTAGTCTTCATGGTCACTTAACATCAGGAGTCACGGAAGACAAACGTCCCATTCATATTTTATATATAAGAAAAACTAGTACAGTATCCAAAGTAACTATCGAAAATCAGCTCGACTTCTGTCTGTAGCATCGTTTATGTTAAGATCTATCATCGTCGATCTCATTCTTAATATTGAGAAGTATTTACTTCAAACTGGTAGTGTAATTTTCTCTACGCTTTTTGATAAGATAGCCATCCAAAACAGCCTTGGAAATTATGGAAAGGATCTATTTTGAATTCCATTGTCAATTGATGATGTCTGTATGACAACACCAAACTCAACTTGTGATTGCTGTAATCGTTCACCTATCAAAAGTAGTATCATCATCATTATCACAACTCCATGTAATGAGCCCACTGCGGGAAGAGGTTCAGGCGTAATCCACCAAGCTAGCCCAGTGCTGGTTGGTGGATGTCAGATATTTCAGGGTGCTGAAATGGCTTCTGACAAACCCTAACGACTACTGTATACAAGTATACAGCACCGGGACCGACTGCTTAAAGTGCCCTCCGAAGTACGGAAGTGGTCGTGAGATATGAATGGTCGGCGGTCACCCATCCTAATACAGGCCCCACCGAGCGCGCTTAACCTGCGATATCGTTTGATATGCACAGTAACCACGGCGCCACGACGACTTAAAAAGTAGTAAAAAAATCGAAATATATGTATCTCTGTTCACTCTACCCACTCTAAATTGTATTCTTTCTAGTCAACATATCTATCGCTCCTGGATAATCGTATCGGAAGAGGTGTCTAAATCGATCCTTTTTTTTTCTAGGATTTGTTCGTGATCCTTTAGGGTTGGCTTGGTTTGCCTTTTCATATAAATTCATATACTTACAATCTGCCGCAAAATATCACTGCTCCGGCGGTTATATTTTCCGGCAATGTTTTATGAAGCCAGTTCTTTTCTAAACCTGTGTATTTTCTTTTTCTACCTCATCTTTATTTACCACTAAGCGAGATGTTACACAAAAATAGCCCTCCTTTGCGTGCCGCAGTCGCGTAATTAGACATCTTTCATATATTATAATCTCTAGCAAAATATTATTGCGCTTAATGAAGAGCCAAATTTGATACTACTAGTCTGATACATACATAACTTCACGCCTGTATCCCGTATGGGGGAGGCAGAACACCAGAGGTAATAAAACCATCGATGTCACGTTTGACAAATTTGGAGGCATTATAATAGTGAAGAGAGACTATTGCAGTGACAGGGGGTCAGCCTATCGCCCACAAAAAAGCCTCCCATAACACTTCGGTCCCTTAACTGACTTTTACAGTATGCCCGGGAAGAGAAGCAGCTGGCACATTCTATGTTTTTCTTTCGCTCACTTTAATCTATGGCTATGAAAAAAAAATGTAGCGGCATCTAAAACAAATAGATAATAAATTTACTCCCTGGCAATGCTGGTTCTATAGTGATAACGGTGGGGAATGCTAAGGTAGGAAAATTATATTATAAGGGCAGACGATAAACGAGTGTGTTCTTCTGTGGCCGGACCACAGTTTAGTACCCAGATGCTATAGTTCGAAATAATAGCTACCTAAGGTCTACTTTCACCGGAATACATGTATTTTTATAGTACCTCGACAGATAAATTTTTAATTAACAATCTTTGTGGTCCGGCCGCGATGCAGTGCTCTCTGGCCGCGCCACCTCAAAGTTAATAAAATAAAATGAACTATTAAGAAATCAATATCCCGAAAATATCTACCTAATGAGTGTCTTGCATACGACAACTATGGTCCAATAAACTCCTTTAGTTAAGGAGTTATTGGTCGTAGTGTGTGGTCCGGCTAGAAGGTATAACACACGATAAACGACTACAGAGTTATGCAAAAATTACAGATTAAGTCAGCTCCTAAAACAGTTCTACTACGTGATGCAAATCAGGGCTAGTCCCATAACCACACAACAATATTTAAACTATTGCCCTTCCTTATGCATAAACCAACTTAAAACTCATTAATAATAAAAAAAAATGTTAGTTACTGGAACAAAAGTCTTTCAATAAGCGATTCTCAAAGTTAACGTTCTATCTAAATATTTTGAAAAGTCTGTTTGTTGCAAAATTATATCCATTTGTAAAAGGCCACGATTTACAATAGTTAGATAATATTGAAGGCATACTATTAAGCTAAGCTAAGACCAAAATTCACGATCGTCGACAAAATAGTTAAGCTGTTCTTTAAAATTTTCTCTGAGAATATGTTTTTTTTAATCATAAAATTGCAAATATCTGCAGAACCACTAAATATTGCTGAACATACATTGGGGTTACTTTGGTAGGTGTTGAGGTCCCCCATCCCTGGGAAACGTTTGATCCACCCTTCAAGTTACATCCTGTATATCCAGTCCGTAATAAGCACCGTGCAATACTGTTCCGCATTCGCTACCACTTTAAATCAATATACCATTCTGTAAGGCTAGAAACGGATTCCGCGTTCGTCAATATTCGTTAGTTTCCGAACGCTCGGAGCTTTAAACAATGCTGAATGCAGATTGCAAAGTGTTGAAGCATTCAATTGTGCCAAATACTGGCACACAAAGACTTTGTGGTAATGGCGCTAGAAGTGATTTTGTAGCACATATTGAATGTTTTGGTGGATTTATTGAATCTTTTGCTTTCTTTGAAATAAACGTACTTATTTGATTTCATTTTAGCCACTAAAACAAATATAAAAAAATCAAATAATATGGAATAAACAAACAATAATAAAAGCTCATAGAGACTCTATAAACAAAAACGTAAGCTAATTGCAAAAAAAAATTAAAAATGTATCCTTATAGTTTTTTGTTGCTACAGCCGAAAAGGCTAGACAAAAAGTCGCTGTATATGAACGTAGCTACAAGATGCAGCATTTCATTGGTAATACTACCACATATCCTATAACATTCTTTTGCAGTAGTGCGTAGTCGTCTTTATTTTAATGGTATCATAATTTAGCGTGACCATGCTTTGCTTAATATGTTAGCGAATACATTAATTTCCTTGTAAAAAATAGCTTCCTTTCTTTTTAAGAAAATCGTTTCTAAACATTTTACTTATTTTGTAAAAAAATTTGGCCCTTGACAAAAAAGAAACCTGTTTTTCAAGAAACCCACTAAGTTCCAACTTTTGAACATCAATTGAGGCTATCTTTAAAAATAAAATAAAATAACTGTTCAAAGCCTACTCTTTGCAGTTATCTTTTCATATCCCGTATCCAGGTCATAGACTAAACCATTACCCCCTTTATATTCATTTCAAAAACGTTGTAACTATTCATCTCAACTTCAAAGTATGTAAATAAAATTCCCCTAATAGAAAACTGCGGGCGCACCGACCACTTTACTAGATTGGACGTCAAAAATGTTGGAAACATTGCAATGAAATTTCCATGTTCCAGTCTGAAAAAAGTTGGTGCTCCACTGAAATGTACATCAGGAATTTGAAAAAAGACGCGCCCGCTCTGTTAAATGGATTCGCCAAGCTTCAAGCACAAGTTAATTTGGTATTCATTTTCTGTTTTTCAAAATGGTTTTTTTGCTAGTGGCGAAGCTTTGTTCAAATTTGAAAAAAAGGCGATTTCAGAATTGTTTTAATAGTGATATGCATTTTAACACACTCAGCTTATAGTTCTTTTTAGAAACCTTTGGTATCTCATAGTAAATTCGTATAAAACCTAAGCTTTAAAAGAAATGCTTTGATGAACTTATCCTAAAGAGGTCATTATAATATACAAATAAATAAATAATATGAAAAAAATCCCCAGACAATCACACCAACTACATGGCCCCAAAGTAAGCAGAGCTTGTGATTTGGGATATTATGTAGCGAACCAGGGGGAAACCTAGAATATTATATATTTCTATTGTTCAAATTATATAATAAATAGCTGTAAGTTTTCCGTAAATAAATAAATAAAATAAATAAATACATATATTGAGAAACGCCCAGACACGGAAAATTTTCGTTGGCATTTTTTCTTGCTCCATGCGGGAATCCAACCCGTGACCACTGGCGTCTGAGGCAGACAGTGTTACCCCATCGCCAAATGGGTCGTAATGCATAGCAGTAATTTGAAAAAACATATAAGTAATTTCTTCTTTAAAATCTGCCTTAAGGCGAAGATACAACTGAAAGTTGATCACACGGGTTCAAAAAAGTACTGATACACAATGCACATACCTAGATTGAAATAAATTATGAGTTATTGCAAGATAAAACCATCAGTATGTACAAAGTAGTGTTGCCTAAGTGTTACTAAGGGGCCACGGTAAATTGGTGAGTGTGCACTTGCGGTGTGAGAGGGTGCGAGACCCAGCCCCTCCATTTTAGGAACGAATGAACCTAGGCTGGCTCAGATCTGGGTGTTTACAAGGTTACACCGTATCACTGTGTGATCTCCACAACACAAGTCTGTCCTTCTTTGAGTCCAATCAGTTGGTGTGACAGCTTGGTTAATTTATTAAATTAATTAGACACAAGCAATCGCACACGGTTTTAAACGTTTACCTTTCGAAACTGTAACTCTTGATAAATTTTGATTAGGTAAATTGGAAATCAAGTACAAACCAATATATTGAACTCTACAGTTTTATTTTTTTAGTAAAGATATGAGTATGGTAGAGATTAATGCATTTTTGGTGCACCAGTATATAACGTCCGTGCATTACATGTAATGCATGAGCCTATCCGTTTCAAATTGTTTAGCTGGCACGTCTATGAAAAACTAACTGAAATTATATATTTCAGTTCGTTTAAACGTTTTTTTTTCAAACCACTTGCATTATGCTGTATAGAACGTACATAAAATTAAGCAGTTTAGCCGAAAATACTGGTCGTATCAGCTACCCGAACCAAACAAGTCTGAACAAGCAACGTCTCAAATTACCCTGAGCAGGGACATTATTGGCAGTTCCATCATTCCAGAAAGGCAAGTTCCTGTGAATTCTATCTCTGGAATTCAGTTTAATTTTAACCTCGGTTTACAGTGTCGGCTACGAAATACAATGCGGTCGTGTTGTAAATTGCTCTCTCAGTACTAGAACTATTGAATTGGCGCTCTAACTGCGGTCAGGTCAGACCAAAGCTATTAGGAAAACTAAGTGTGATAATGATGCTATCCTGACTTTCAGAAAATATTTGTGAGATAATTTTTACGCCATACGCACATTTTACAGTTAATTAAAAAGAAATTAAAAAAAAAACATTTTTAAACATTTCAATGCTTCACTTTACAGTTTCACAATTTCTGATTAGAAATTGTTCTCGAATGGTCTTAGCTGTAAAGCTTTACTATTAGTTAGATGGACATACGTTAGCAATATAACGTAAAATCAAAAATGTGCTAAGTAATTTCGAGGCGTACCGCCAAGCCCTGATAGCTCAGAGGAAGAGCACTCGTCCGGCTACCGAGAGGTCCCAGGTTCGAGTCCTGGTCGGATGATTTTTATTTAGCACATTGTTTTCAGTTATCTATTTAACAGTTTCTAACCCTTGCCAAAAAAGAAAAAGTTATAGGTACGACGAATTTTCACTTGTGTATCTTTGTTGTTAGTAAAATACTTCGTCAAAATACAATGCGGTCTAGTTGCAAATAGCTCTCTGAGTACTAAAACTACTGAATTAGTGATCTAACTGCGGTTAAGTTGAAGTTTATAGGCCGAGGAAAGCTATTAGCAAAACAAAGTATGATAATGATACCATCCTAACTTTGGATTTTGTTTAAAAGGAAATATCTGGTTTTGGGTTAAGCTATACTTAATAAAAACTGCATAACGTTAATATATTTATTTCCAAAAAGTAGTTATAAAGCTGAACAGGTTTTACATAGTTATAGGAAGTAAGATAATGTACATTATATATATTCTTCTTTTTTTATACAACAGACCCCGAACTAGGAACTTGTCCTGTATCTCGGGAGTCTATAATTATGATTACTTACAAAATTAATATAAAAATTTTCAACTGAGGAGCTAATAAAGTTACAATCCTTTTTTATGGAGATTATACATACGGCGGATCACTTGAGTGTGAGTGAGTGTGTGTATGTGTGTGTGTGTATGTGTGTGTGTATCTGTGAGTGTGTGTGTTGAAAGTACCCAGTGTTTGTGCAGTTATGTTTTTGTGTGCGTGAAGGGCATTATGTAGTAGCTGTTGGGAATTTTATATTAGATATGAAATGGCGAATGTTCAGTTCCGAATCTGTGACCAAACTCTCTGTAGACAGGTAAGAAAGATGGAGCAACAGATTGACTACTAGAGTTTTGGCCTCTCTTATGCTGCATTCACTTATGTGGCACAGTTGATGCATGCGATTGTATACAAATGGATGAGTGAAAATGGGTAAACAACATGCAAATGCAGTGTTTACGCATTGTTGAGGAACAGCGAAAACTCTTTTTTTTAATAAATTCGTGTAAATTTCAGAGTTTAAGATCTTACGGTGATAATAAAGTGTTACACGAAGAATGAATAGTTTACGCACGCTTAGGAATTTGGTTTCCCGGTACAGCTGATCTGTGGGATAGTAATAATGCTTCTTATATGCAACTTTAATTACTGATCTCTGAGCTCTCTCCAGTCCCAGCATTGCCGTCTTCCCAGCTCCACCCCACACTCTTAGACAATAACATATAAGGGATTCACAGAGGGCCACATAAACAAGCCGAACTGTTTTGGCGTCGGCTGAGTTACGCAAGAGTTTCATGATATGAATCAGTTTGCGCACTCTGCTTGCCATCAAAATTAAGTGTGGTTTGAAGGACAGGCTTTCGTCAATTTCTACTCCCAGGTACTTAATGCAATGTGTGCGCTCAATCGATGGACATACACAATCAGTGTTATTGGCAGGATTACATTCTGAATGAACATATTTCATTTATACATAATGTCTATTTAATAGTTTTTAAACTCTGACAAAAAAATTAAAAGTCACGGAATGGACTAAGATTTGTTCTTTGTCGGTTGCATTAAAGTCATCTTCAAGATGTTTATTTTTTAGTCAGCTTAGATCAATAACCCATTTCGTTATAAAAACTACTACGTCAAATAGGAAAGGTAATTGAAACCTTGTCATATATACTTGGGCTCAGGTTTATTCATCATCATCATTATCACAACTCTTTTGTAATGAACCCACTGCAGGGCATGAGTCTCTCCCTTGAGTGATGAGGAGATATAGGCCATAATCCACCAAGCTGGCCTAGTGCTGGGTAGTGGATGCCAGAATTTTCAGGGCGCCGAAATGGCTTCTGACAAACCCTAACGACTACTGTATACTAGTATACGGCACCCGGGACCGACTGCATAACGTGCCCTCCGAAGCACGGAAGTCGTCGTGATAAATGAATGGTCCGCGGTCACCCATCCAAGTACCGACCGCGCCGAACGTTGCTTAACATGTGATATCGTATGATACACACATTAACCATGGCGGCACGACGACTTCGTCAGGTTTATTATTCGACACTAATAATTTAGCGACATTAGTGAATCTTAGGCTTTGTTTAAGCACAGGCGGAGCGTCGCGCGGGCCTTCACACGTTTTCGTTACATCTCCGGACTAACTCTATAGCAGCGTATGGTTTCATAGTAAAGCCGGTGAATGAAAAAACACGACGCGCTTGCTGTGCTTAAACGCAGCTTTAATCTTACATTACACTTAAGTACTTATAAGCATTTAGAACCTTTAACGATAGTGCAGTTCATACAAAAATCCACGGTGTTCCTAAAATCCGTTTTGAATACGACGTAATGTTTTCAATCCATTAAAGACTTCATATCTAACAATATTTTATTTAAAACCGGATATTTTCTTAACTTCATTTTATATTATGGTTTTCTCATCCTAATTAAAACATGAATTGTACAGATACGCACACGCCAGATATTCGCTATCGAGTACAGTTTCAATACTCCTACATTTTGACTAGCGGTTTCGGTACCTTTTCGGACAAAGTATGTTTATTTTAGATTAACCTTCCAAAGAAAAGCATTACCTTACTACCTCCACATGTTTACTTACATGATAGGAATTAAGTGCATGCCGGAGGGTAAGTTTAAGTACAAGCAAGGGTAAGTTTAAGTATTTCACCATGAATAAGGATCACATAATTTTAGCGTTTAGAGAGGAGAGAGAGTGTTAATAAATAAAGACGTATTGAATTAACCTCCTGAGGCCTTTCGATAGATTTAAGGTAATTTTGTGTAAAAAGGTCAACTATCTGATATCCATGCAAGGAGTTGGGATTCCTTGGCTGAAAATTGTTATTGTGTTTTTTAAAAGATGATTGATCGACTTTCCGGAGTTGTTGTATATTCAGTTCAATTTTTAAATAGTTTTACAAATTATGAATTCGAGATTAATCCGATAATATGAACTTAGACAGCATTACTCCTTGCGCTAGTTATCTATACTAATATAGTTATAAAGCTGAAGAGTTTGTGTGTTTGTTTGAACGCGCTAATCTCAGAAACTACAAGTGGGATTTAAAAAAATCTTTTTGCATTTGATAGCTCAACTCTTGAGGAAGGTTATAAGCTATATTTTATCCCGAAATTCCCACGGGATCAAGGGATCAAAAGTTACGCGGGTAAAACCGCGCGCGCGGTTAAAAATAGAAAAAATCAAAAAAAGAAAAATTTTAAACCCAGTCCGACAATATTTTACAAAGTATTGAACATATAAGTAAATAAGCACAAGTAAAAAAGAAGCTGAAAATTTATTATTTATGTATTCCAAATGTGCAGGGTACACATAAAATGTATTTATTCCTCATACAGGAAAACTGTTTTTCGGATACTTATGTTTCGATTTTACGGCGATATTTTTTTTTTTTTTTTTTTTTAATTCTGTATTCGTTGTTTAAGGAGCTTAGAGTCGTAATCGACTATGTCAGCCCCATTATACCCTGTTGTAAAATTTACATGGCACTATACTATACAATACTATATAATACTATACAATACAATATAAACTTTAAATTATAATAACAGTTTCTGCTCGAATACATATACTAATTTGGATACTCTAAAGAATGGTGAAGTAGTAGACACATGTATTTGACTGCGTCCGAATATGGTTCAGCGAGGATACACTGGAATACCCCAACATCAAAACTATTTAAGTTAACGGCGATATTTATTCAAGATTTAAGAAAATAGATAACTTCCCTTTTGATAATATAGTAGTTAGTGTAAATAATACTTATACTAAGAGCAAATAATACTTATGCTTCTATGCTGGACTGGGAGCGAAAGAAAATATAGAATGTGCCAGCTGCTTCTCTTCCCGGGCATACTGTAAAAGTCAGTTAAGGGACCGAGGTGTTATCCGAGGGAGGCTTTTTTGTGAGCGATAGGCTGACCCCCTGTCACTGCAATAGTCTCTCTCCACTATTATAATGCCTCCAAATTTGTCAAACGTGACATCAGATGGTTTTATTACCTCTGGTGTTCTGCCTACCCCATACGGGATACAGGCGTGAAGTTATATATGTATGTATGTACTAAGAGCAATTACGCATTACATTCGATTCTTGTCCGATCCGAATCCGAGTAATGACAGTCCGGCCGTAGCCGTAGAACAATTTCTATGGTAGCCTCCGTCATCTGGCATCCGTCAAACTAAACTCAAACTCAAAAATTCTTTATTTCGTAAGTAATTAAATACATTTGAAATAAGTCAAACAATTTACAAATTGAACTGAATCTACCACCACTTCGGAAAGTCGATCTGTTGAGAAGAAGTGGCAAGAAACTCAACAGCAATCATCTTTTAAAAATAAGAGAAAAAAAATACATAATAACAATTTACAGCCAAGGAATACCAACTTCTTGCATCCGGATATCTTAAAGTAAAACTTTTCACATAACACTTATCCTTAAATCTATCGAAGGGTTAATCTTAAATATTTTAGGATTTTACTATAAAATGAAGCGTACACATTGACCGTTGAGTTGATCTTCTGGAGTCTACTATTATATTTATACAATAGGCAATCAAGTTCTAGACAGAAACGTAGACATAGATATAGAGGTAAAGATAGAAGCAGAGATAGACGTAGCGATAGAGGTGAGAGAGAATAAAGATAATGTGGATGGAGATGAGGATAGTCGTGGACAAAGACAGGACGTGGACGTGGACGTCGTCCGTCATTTCATACCTACGAAATTTCTTGATTCTTATTTTCTCGAATTTGGATCGGGTAAGACCCAGATGTAGTGCGTAACCGCTCTAACACTAGTAAACACGGAATTGATTAAAAATCTCATCTCGGAAAGACCCAGACTAATTGGGTCAATTTGACCAAGTTCATTCCAAGTTCATAACACAAGTGACCAAGACCCAATTAGGCCGTTATCACGGAATAACCTTTTCTCAGGGTTCCAAATTGCCATCCCTTGCATTTTGGAGGGTTGATAAGCTTGTAGATTTTGCGTTGCTTAGTAATTAAGTGGTTGCCAATCAAAGCGAGAATTAATTGGAGGTTGTTATCTATTCTATTTAATATCTTCGGGAGTTTTCGCGCTTCATAATATTAAATAAAATATTTTCTAACCGAATTAGTTTTTACATTTTGACTCGACGTTTCAGTGTCTTTGTAGAACAGTGGTCACGAGAGACCATCACTACCTAATGTAGCTCTAGTGGCACTTGCCTGCATTGCAGGCATCGATTTTCCTCGGAACACTTTTAATTTTATATACCCGAGATGATTCCCGCGCGATTTTGATTAAACATCGTTCCGCGAAATATAAAGTTTCATAGGCGATTTAAAATTCTTATTGCACCATCTAGTGTCGATAATCTTTCTTAAAAATTCTTCCTGCGAAATCAACATATTTCTTTGTGTTTGCTGTGTGGAACTGGTGCCTTTCAAACCATTATTCGAAAGACAGCTGCTTCCCTATGGGCGCGGGTGCGAGGCAGCACCAACACTCTCCTGAAGGTAATAGCGGCAAGGACGGACAGTGGATGTCCATGTGCAGTCAAATGAACATTTTAAATTTTACTAACATAGTTGTGTTTTTTACTAATATTAAGTGTATGGATAATCTTTGTCTGAAATAAACTTTTTCATTTCATTAATGTATAACAAGTTTTTTTTTTTATATATATAAAAAGTCTATGTGTTTTTCTAGATTGTACACTATACTAGACGTAACCCGTTTTGCTGTGATTGAGAAACAAACATTCATCCGAACTTTCATATTTATAATATTAGCAAGATTTTAACAGAAAACAACTTTCAGTAACTCAAACAATAACTTGGTTTGTTTCAAGTGTTCACAAAACGGTCATACTTGTCCTGTTACAAAATGCACTCTCACAAAACTTTCACATACCTACTTAGTTATAAACTTATCTCACTTTATTATCTCCGAAGAACAGTCGTTGAAAACTAAACCCCTTATTGTCGAATCCTTAAACTTGTAGATACATAAAACTCATCTTATTTTATTGCGTTTCGTCTCCGTATTGATAGAGTTAATAAAACTCTCCGACTTTATGTAACCTTTCGTATCTGTGGTTTCTTTGTCGCCGAAAACTGATAGAATCTTTTTGGAGCTTCTAGAATTAGAGTACTTTTAGTTTCGACTTTTGTTTAAACGATACTAAGAGATTGAATAATAACATGGTTCGTAGTTTATTATTATCAATATATATAAAACTGTTCCGTTACTGACTGAGTGACTGAGGCACTGAGCGACTGACAGACAACGTACAGCCGTAACTACTGGGCGTAGAGAGCTGAAATTTGGAACATACATTCTTTAGGGGATGCAGGGGTGCACTAAGGAAGGAATTCCCGAAATTTCTACGTGAACGGGAAATATAGGACTTTTTAGTTTGTATGAAAAATCTTATTCCTTGAGTGCACCGATGTGAAACTTGGTGTAAAAGTTTTTCAATGTGTGTCTGGTTGTGTTATGAAAGGAATTCACGAAATTCCCACGGCAACGGAAAATATATAATGTTTTAGTTTGTATGAAAAAATCCCATCCCTTGAGTGCACGGATGTGATACTTGACATAAAGGTTCCTCAATAAGTGTCTGTTTGTATTATGGAAGGAATTCCCGAAATTCCCACGGGAAGGGGTTGGACTTTTTAGTTTGTATGAAAAATCTTATTCCTTGAGTGTACGGATGTGATACTTGGCATGAAGGTTCTTCAAAGAGTGACTGGTTGTGCTACGAAAAAAATTCCCAAAATTCCCACGGGCACGGGAAATATATGATTTTTAGTTTGTATGACAAAAAACCTATTCCTTGAGTGCATGGGTGTGATACTTGGTATAAAGGTCCTTTCAGTGGGTGTCTGGTTGTATAGTTTCTGAAATTTTCACGAGAAGGGTAGTTAAGCGCATACGAAGTTGCGGGATAAAGCTAGTTACATATTTATAAAATAATATACTGTTTATAATTTAAAAATTTGATTTTCAGGGCATGTTCTTTCTCTATAGCCCAATTTTGATACATGGTTTTGTGGTACAAATAGAACATCTTTTCATGGTTGAAATAGAGCTCAAAACTATGAAAAACTATAAGTGATATGGCCTAATTCAATAATTTGCAGTGTTTTTTCCAACTCAAATTGAAAATTTAAATTAATTTCAAATTCTGGTGTTTTATTTTATTTAACAAGTATGTGTATTCAACTGCAAAAAAATGAACCATCAATTTCATCAAGTTATTTGGTGAACAAAAATCTTTACTTAAATAAAAACTCATTACTTTTTTTAGAATGAATTGTGATACTTGTTTGATTATTATTGCTTTTCATCTTCTTGTGCCACATATAAACCTTAAAATTCACAGTCTTAACAATAACACCCTTTATATATCAATTGGCTCCCAGTCCAGAAAAACATAGAATGTGCCAGCTGCTTCTCTTCCCGGGCATACTGTAAAAGTCAGTTAGGGACCGAGGTGTTATGGAAGGCTTTTTTGTGGGCGATAAGCTGACCCCCTGTCACTGCAAAAGTCTCTCTCAACTATTATAATGCCACCAAATTTGTCAAACGTGACATCATGGTTTTATTACCTCTGGTGTTCTACCTACCCCATACGGGATACAGGCGTGAAGTTATGTATGTATGTATATCAATTCTACACGATACCTGCGTACCACTTTGTCTGTTAAAATTAAACCTCTATTGTTATTAATCTATCCATCTGCATAATTTTCACAATATCAAACATCAATCCTTTTACCACAAATCCGCAGTTAAATAGAAATTTGCGTCCATCCACACAGATTTCAGATGAGAGACCATTCCTATGTGCATACAGAAAATTAGATTTGCATAGGAATCGTGTCTGTCTATCATGATCGGATTTCCATTTGACCGTGTAAATGAATTCCGTTTTGATCCAGTTTCTAGTGGTCGACTGGTGGTTTAGAAAACTGTTTGCCTATTTGCGGTAATTTTAGTTTCTGAATGCTTTTAAAGTTTTTTGATAAAGCTACTTATGTTAAGGGATAGAAAATACACCAGGCTTTTGATGGTGAAGAACCATTTTATGTAAGATCAAGGCAATTTTCTTCAATGACTTCAAGAAATCTGTGTTTTCTAGCTGCTGCGGCTTATTCTATATCTCAAAAAGGCAATGCAAGACGAAACTATTTTTAAACGACATACCTTCCCCTTTATCCATGCCTACATGGATAGATATTAAAGGACACAAAATTCAGTCAAAATTCAGTCAGCGGTAGACGCCCGTCGCTAGCGCTCGCGTATATTGGTGCTCAATTTTTTACTTACCTACAAGTCATATATCGTCAACCTTTTGTTATTTTTTCTTATTCAGTTAATTATTTAAATCCCAAAATGAATACTTGCGCGTCTTGTTCTATGGAGTTCAATGATGGAGCGCAATGTTGCGTCTATAAAAATAATTTTGACTTTGGATGTGCTGGTATAACGGAACGAGGTTTTCGTAATCTAGGAACGGATCGTAGGGCGCAATGGAAATGCTCACAGTGCAAACGTGCTCTCAGTCCATGTAATCCCGAGGTTGCCCCAACTAATAATGAAGAACCTGTTACGTTAGACATCATCCTTAAGGAGATCCGCGAAATGAAAAAGCTGGTTTGTGCAGTTCCAAGTCTGATTGAGGATGTCAAAAGTATCAAAACTGAATTATGCTGTCTAAAGGAATCTTGTGAATTCAACAGCACTTCCGTGAAAGAACTTACGGATCGGGTGTCTGTGCTGGAGCGAGACGTGTTGCAGTTGAAAAAAGTTCAGGATTCTCTTATACTTTCGAATAAAGAGATAGCTAATCTGAAATGTGATCTCGAAACCAAGGATCAATGGTCTCGGCTCAATAACGTTGAGGTAAAGGGTGTACCATTAAAACCCAATGAAAATCTTTTTTCTATCGCTGAAGCACTGAGCAGATCGGTTGGTTATATTTTCCCAAAAACACAAATTAATTATATATCTCGTGTGCCTATGTACAATACTAAAGATAAGGCCATCATAATAAATTTTATAAATAGATATGTCAAGGAAGAGTTTGTGGCTGCAGCGCGAGCGTTAAAATCCTTAGAGGCAAAGGATATTGGTTTCGAAGGCAACTGTCAGCGTGTTTTTATAAATGACCATTTGACTCCTGAGCATAAGAAGCTACTTACGAAAACAAGAGCCATGGCTAAAGAAAAAGGTTACTCTTACATTTGGGTTAAATATGGAAAAATACACATAAGAAGAAATGATACTTCGCCAATAACAATTATAGCAAGAGACGCGGATTTAAACAAAATCGCCTAATGTACTTTTTACTAATGTGTATTATTTGTCAATCAAATATTTTTTGTAATTTCATATTATCTTATATTAACTGCTTGTTAAGTGTTTTAATAGTAATACTACGAAAAAGCAAAATGTTTAGAACCCCTGTACTGCCTACTGCGCTGACGCAACGCTATTCATCCAATTTGCCGACCGGTTTTCACTTGCTTCTCGCTAAAGACGGATCCATCAAAATGCTCCCTATCTCACTCATACGCGCCGCTTCTGTGCTTCAATTTCTATATGCCTGCTCTTTTTATATGTTATCTTACTTCGTCTCTTTTCAACTTCATATTATTAAGTTAGGTGAGTTGTTTACTTGTATAATTTGTTATATTAATAATGGGAGATTTGAGTTACATTGCTACGATACATTGTTATTGTGTTTTAATGTCATAAATGGCGCTTGATATTCATTCAAGGAGGTTTGACAGTAACAATTTAAGATTATATTATCAAAATGCAAGGGGCTTACGTACGAAAACGGATATTTTTTATAGGAACGTTCTTACTTGTGATTATGAAGTTATATTAATTACGGAGACCTGGCTTCTTGACAAAATAAGTGATGCGGAGTTGTTTGACGACCGATATGTTGTGTGGCGCCGCGATCGTAATTACACGGCCACGCGACAAATATTAGGGGGCGGTGTTTTAATTGCGACGCGTAAAGATTTAAATATTACTCCTCAGCCTTCTTTTAATTCTAGTGCTGAAGACTTATGGTTAACTTTAAATATTCGTAATCAATATATTATGCATATTTGTGTTTTGTATCTATGTAATGAAAATGGCGGTTTGAGTTTCTCTTCGCAACTCCAAAACTTTTTACAGAAAGTTAACGATGTATTCATGAAGAATGCGGATCACAAATTCTTATTAGTAGGTGATTTTAATCTCAGTGACATTGTATGGGTTCCGGACAGTGAGTTTACGGACGGATCATTAATACCTGTTAATATCCGTTCGGCAAATGAAAATTTATTAATTGATGAATTAAACTCGCTTAATTTTAAACAGTTTAACAGTATTAAGAATGCTTATAATAAAATTTTGGACCTGGTTTTTCGAACGTTGTTGTAACTGTGTATGACGTCAGTGATGACTCCCTGGTCCCTATAGATCCCTACCATGGTGCTCTATTAATATCTTTGAACTTTATTGAATGTAACTATTTGAAACCTAACTCCTCTACTATTTTTTTATACCGAAAAGGTGATTACGTATCTATAAATAATGATATCGCCAACATTCAATGGATGAAAGTAATGTCGTCACTATCTATGGAGGAGTCCGTGCAATATTTTAATGATCAATTTAAATTTCTTCGAGACACTGATATACCTACTAAATTAGTCCCTACTGATTCCTACCCCAGATGGTATACTCTGCCGCTTAAAAAAGCAATTAAAGAAAAGCATAAATATTTGCGTAAGTATAGAACTTATGGCAATAGATCAGATGAAGAATCTTATAAAATTTTGCGTGAACGTGTTAAAAAAATAGAAAAATCTGCATTTGAGTCATATATATTATCCGTTGAAAATTCTATCGTTAAAAATCCCAAACATTTCTGGTCTTATACTAAATTAAAATCAAAGTCACAAAAATCACAAGTCCTTTCAAACTTTTTAGATCCATGCAATAAGAGTACCTACATTCAGCAAGTAGCGGACCCCTCTATCGGTGTGGTTGATAACGTTTCTGGTATTACATCAATTACTATAAATATAGATTGCTTAAAAAAACTCCTAAAAGCTCTTGATCCTACCAAAGCCGCAGGACCGGATAGTATCCCCGCTTATTTCCTGATCAAGTGCGCGGACACAATATGTGTGCCTTTAGCCATACTGTATGAAAAATCTATGAGTACTGGTGTTGTTCCTTCCATTTGGAAGAGTGCGTTTATTACACCAGTACATAAAAAAGGTCCTAAGACTGAAATTATAAATTTTCGTGCAATCTCTAAGCTATGTATAGTTTCCAAAGTCTTCGAAAAAAATATTTATAGCCAGCTGTACTCGGCCCTGAAACACACTTTTAGCCCAACTCAACACGGTTTCTTAAGAGGTCGCTCAACGGTGTCCAACCTTGTGCTTTTAAATGAGTATATAACTAGTGTCATGGATGATGGCCACCAGGTCGACGTCGTTTATACGGATTACAGCAAAGCATTTGACAGGATTCAACACGACTTGCTAATAAGTAAATTATCTGGTGTCGGCATAAGCGGTAATCTTCTTAGGTGGTTCTCATCTTATATAGATAATAGGTCACAGGCTGTTGTTGTCAGTAACTATATATCTGGGTGGGTAACCGTCCCTAGTGGAGTCCCACAGGGCTCCTTGCTGGGGCCGTTACTCTTCCTTTTATTTATCAATGACATAAGCAAATGCTTCCACAACTCTCAATTGTTATGTTTCGCTGATGACATGAAGGTATTTTGTAAAGTAACATCATTAGCTGATGCCGAGGCATTGCAAGATGATCTAGTGCGCTTGGAGCATTACTGTGTAGCTAATTATTTAGATTTGAATCCTTCAAAGTGTAGCTATGTTTCTTATAGTCGCAAACGCAATCCAGTCTTATTCAATTACAAATTAGGTTGTACTTATTTAAAAAGTGAAAAAAATGTTAAAGATCTTGGAGTTCTCCATGACCACAAGTTACTTTTTGACGCCCACATAGATAGTGTAATAGCCAAAGCCTCAAAGGCTCTTGGATTTCTCATGCGAAACTCTAAGGCTTTCACTAAAGCTAAAACCCTAAAAATTTTGTATTGCACATTCGTTAGAAGTAACTTGGAATATGCATCGCAAATCTGGAACCCTAGGTACATAACGCATGTTTCTCGGCTTGAATCAATTCAAAAAAAGTTTATAAAATATCTTGCCTTTCGTACTAAGGATTACTATTACACCTCTGACAGCTATATGATTCATTGCAGAAAACACCACTTTCTTCCTCTTGCTAAACGGCGTGAAATTGCTGACCTTACATTCCTGTTGAAGATAGCTTCCGGAAATGTTGATTGCCCTGAGCTGTTATCACAACTTCACCTGTATTGTCCTGTTAAACCTCTGAGAAATAATTCACTTTTGCATCTCCCTCTTGCTTCCACAAATTACAGGCAGAATACTTTTATTTGGCGTGCGAGCAGCAATTTCAATAAATTAATAAGGAAATTTGATCTAGATTTATTTAATACCAGCGTTGCGTCTGCGAGGCGTGCACTTAGTTCTGTTTTTTTTCAATAATTTATGTTAAGTTTTTAACTGTATTCTGTATATATATATATATATATAAAGTAATTAAATTAATATTACATATCAAAATTAAACATAAAAAAAGATGTGTATATGAAAATGGGTAGTAAAGTTATTGAGTATGTAAGTTTTATATTTATATGCTGTAGATATAGCGTAAATCGCTTTTCATAACTTATTTGTCTTTTAGTGGTGAGGACCTATAATTGGCCCACTAACTCTATTACTGTTAACTTAAATTGATATTTTAGCTGTTGGATTCCTATTACAAATAAATAAAAAATAAAAAAATACATCAAGCTGTGAGGAAAAAAGTAAAAAGGATCGAGACACTAAGGCCGAATATTTCTTTACGAATATATTGTCACCGGGAATATCATATATCTACAACGGATCAAAACTTTTTGTTTGACTTTTGACTTTGTGAGTCAAGAATCAAGTTTGGTTACGGGATCTAGTGCCTATAAATTTTATAGGCACTAGATCCCGTAACCACCTTATTTTTCTCATATCCTCTGAAATTACAAATATTTAACGTCAATATCAGACAAGAAGAAAATAATAAATAACCTTAAACTCTATTATTTAAAGCTCAAGGTGTTGTGGCAAACTTTTAATAACTTCTGCGAACGTAAGAAAAAGGGATAACGTGCGTGTCTTTGCAACTAAGTTTATTATGTCTGTAATTGAAAGTACCGGTTTTGAGAAGTCTTATTATTACGAGTACGTGAAAATTGTATTGAGGGTTCACAGGTTATTTGTATTTAGCGATATTTCGTTTATTTTGTAGGAATTTATTTCAATGTTTCCTATTCAGAAAAGAACAAACCTATAAAAAGTTTTCTATCAAAAAATGCATCTTTACAACCGATTTTTAAGCCGTTTTTAAATATGAAAACTGCTTAAAAATACAGCGTCTCTAATAAGGATGGGAAACTGAAACTCAAAAAAAAAAATTATTTCGTAGGTACCTACATAGATAAACTTGAAATAAGGTCACATTGTTAACAAATTCAACTGAATCTACCACCACTTCGATAAATAGATTTGTTGTGATAAAGTGTCAAGATACTCAACAGCAATCATCTTTGTCTTGGGACGTAGTCTTCCGTGTCTTCTACGATAAAGTTACTCACTTGATGCTATAAATTACATAGTTCTTAGGAAAGAAATACATAAGAAGGCCACACACTTTGGCGACACGTACCAGAAAAATACTATCGAAACGCCTTGTTCGACTTTTTTGAATATCCAGTACATGGGAAAGAATCTCTGTCTACATCTCGTAGTCCATTGATACTTTTCGAGTTCATTCGTTACCAACAACAAAAAAATTTGAGCTAAAATTTGTTTTATAGGTACATGGTCAAGCAAAAATTGTTTAAGAGAAAGATAAGTACAATGTGTAGCTTTGACATACGAATAACAAAATTAAAGGTCAATATTGAATTATCGACTACATTTTCTGAATATTTCTATAAAGAAAGGAGTTAAATAGTACCTAACTAAACAATAATTGTGCGGCACGGTAAGTACAGAAGGCAACAGATCAAGCGTTACATTACCTGTCAAATTTCAACTTAAAGTCCGAGAGCATAGATATCAGATTCAAGTAAATTTTTTTGACAGATTTGTAACGTTTGATCTGCTGCCTTCTGTACCTACGCACTCCACACGCACTGTATTCAAATGTTATAACAGCTTATTTCGAAAATAAACTTTTCTGAACTAGGTCGAGCCTGTTATTATAACTGGTACAGTATAACATTATCACACATGCCCTAGTTTCTAGTTCTGATACGTCGTTTCTATAGCATAAGTTTATACAAATTTACTTATTACTGTGTACTTAGCAATAATCTTTAAACATACAAATACGTGAAGAAAACCCTTTGTTTCCGATTTGAGGTAGTACGCTCTCAATTGCAAACTAAAATTTGTGTCATCATCATCATCATCACAACTCCGTGTAATGAGCCCACTGCAGGGCACGAGTCTCTCCTCTGGGTGAAGAGGAGGTTTAGGCCGTAATCCACCAAGCTGGCCCAGTATTGGTTCGTGGATGTCCGATATTTCAGGGTGCCGAAATGGCTTCTGACGAACTCTAACGACTACTGTATACAGATATACAGCACCCGGGACCGACTGCTTAACGTGCCCTCCGAAGCACGGAAGTTGTCGTGAGAAATGAATGGTCGGCGGTCACCCATCCTAATACAGGCCGCACCGAGCGCGCTTAACCTGCGATATCGTTTGATATGCACAGTAACTACGGCGCCACGACGACTTCTTGAATTTGTAACTAAAATTTGTATATAAAGCTCGTATGTGTGGATTACTGAGCAACCACTTGCAATGATAAAACGATTTGTTGATATGGGCAAAATAACGCAAATTGAAAGTGATTACTATAAGATTACTATAATCTTTATTAGAGTAAGATATGCAAACTTTATGTGGAAGTTGATAGAATACAAGATGAAGCCCAAGTGACTCCGTTCGCGTCTTGAGTTATGATCCGTGGGACATTTTATACAGAAGGCAGCAGATCAAGTGCTACAAACCTGTCAAACTTCCCCATCCAATTTTTAACCTAATGTCCAGTGTATAGAATTCAGATTTAATTGCAAGTTTTGACAGATTTGGAACCCTTGTCACTCCCTAAATGAAAAAGTTGAATGTTCGATCTTAAATACTAATAGCGCCATCGAATTGAAATAAATCTATCCCATAAGAACCATACCTTGTTAGGGATAAAAAGTGTACTATATTACACCTAGACACGTTGAGCCGTACTGTCGTTGAGGAACAAACATTGCCATTTGCATAGAATGGAAAATAATAAAAATACTGTATTAAAATTACATTAAATTGCATTTGAAGCGAAGTTATTACTTCAAAGTGATCTCTTCCAGTGAACACTATCTTAAAAGAAATCTTGAACATTAAACAGAAACGGAAACATACATACATTCATTAAAATTTTCGCATTTATAATATTCATAATAATAAGATTGAACCAAAACCAAAATACATTTAAGCAATGTACGTTCACGCGACTGTACATACATACTCTTTATGTACTGTCATGTCTAATATAATCAACGAATGCTAAGCATTAAAAAGCCGACTTCACGCCAAAACTTTGGCTTAAGTATAAGGTCGTCAAGGTAGACGATCTCCGAATTTATGCATACATATTCGAAAAAAAAAAGATTTTTTTCATAAAATGCTCAATCGATTTCGATGAAATTTATATGGGACTGAGTATTCTCTATCTTATCAAACACGAATCATCAAAATCAGTTTACCCAGTCAAAAGTTATGAGAAGAACATACAGAAAAATTGAGTACCTCCTTCTTTTTTGAAGTCGGTTGAAAATGTACTTATGTACTTATATACTAATGTACAAATACACTTCTATACTTAGTCGGTTGTGATAAGATTTTAAGTCCAATGCAAATATATACAACTTATCAGACGTGACTGTACAGAGTGTCTAAACCCATAAAGTTTCGGAGCAGGCAATCAATAGCTTGCACTAAATTAAAACCGAAACTTGCTAACGCTCCGGTCAAAGGCTGTCCGAACAATTTCATCCTTCCGACGAAGTTGCCCGGATTATCAACGTTGCACCTATTATTGCGGAATGTTTTACAAGAATTGAGTTGCTAGAATTGTGAGATTATGGGAAATGGAGTAGAGTAGAATATAAATTGTTTTTAATATAGGTAGGCAAAATATGAAAAGTTTACAGAGAAAGCAAAATATACAGTAATTTTAAGAAATGAACTTTAACAGACACGTTCAACCTAAAGTAAAACAGTAAGTTGAATCGAATATGACATTATTGCAGGTGTTTAAAGTAGGAGATTTTTTAGTACAAATTAATCTCTGTACAGCTTTGAGGTGGTAGAGAACAACCAGTGCTGATTCACACATACCACATTTGAAGACGTTCTGCTTTAAAATGAAATATTTTCAAATCTTTAAACTGTCCATGAATGAGTTTAAGCCCCAATTTCACCGTGTAATAAAACGCGATCAATTCGAGTTGAAAGCGATTTACGCGTTAAAACAAGTCCCGCCTTCAATTTTTCTTTAGTCAAATCCGAGATTTGTTAATCAAGGATCGGAAGGAAATCGGTGAAATCGGGGCTAAGTCTTGTTGATGGCGGTTTGGCTGGACGTTGGTTCTACCCGCTGATGGTATTTCCAATAAAGATCTTCTTCACTGGTGACCCTTTATATGAAGTCCTATCCAAGTCCACCCATGTCCTCTTCGACCTCAGTTGAGATTGAGGCCAAACGCGGGTTTAATCACCAATGAAAAGTAAGTCATATAAATATTTTAGTATTACAAACATACATAACCTCACGCCTGTCTCCCTTTGGGGTAGGCAGAGACAAGGGAACACCAATTGCTGCGATTCAGACATACCTCTTTCGCTTCTTCCATGTTCATCAATCTTTTCATACATGATCGCCGGTTACCTAGGCCGGCCCCTTTCAACAACAACATCCATTCTTGTTCTGTACACCTCTTTCGTAAATCTACTCATCCTTAATTCGATAATTCACTCATCCTTTCCAAATGCCCTAACCACCGTAGCATACCCTTTTCAATCTTAGTCACTACATCCTCTTTCAATCCGCATCTCTTTCTTATTTCACTGCTGTGCAGCTTATCACTCAATTTCACTCCACACATACTTCTCAACGCTCTCATCTCCACAGCATTAATCCTGCTTTCATGTCTCTTCGGCCACACCCAAGATTCACTACCATACATAAGTGTTGGCGCCAAAACTCCTTTAATTTTAATTTTATTTCGTATTAATGTATAATTATGTAAATTCATAACAGAACACCTCAATTCATCTTATTTAAAGTCTTTTAACTCCAGGCAATAAACCTAACTACGTAAAATTTTGCCAATAAAAGACAAAAACAAATTCAGAAAGGTTCTCAAAGGGAACATTTTTCAATGTCGATAAATCAGAAACGAACAGAACCTAATATAACCACAAAAGCATCAAACATTTCGTAAAGCCTTATTTTTTTTCATGTAATACTGTTCTTGCCACTAGTTCATATCTAGACCTTGTATGTAAGGAGACCAACGAAAAATTGCAATTGATTTCTTAAAAAATATTCCACCGAAAGTATTTTGGGGTTGCACGTTGTATAGTGTCCCGGTCCCATGGCGACGATAAGACTGAATCCAATTTGGAAGAATTCCAATTCTTTGTACTCTCAAAAGTAGGTAAGAAATCTTAGGCCACTGGATTTTTGTTGTCAGCAATCTCAAGATTTCGCGAATATTACTCTTTGATATTTACGATCGCAAGGCGTTCAAATTTTTGTACTAAAATAAGGCAGTGTACAGAATAACGTCTGATCAAAAAGCACATTCAAATATTCATGGTTTTTATTGAAAACATCTGTATTTGGACTGAATAATACATGTTCTAGATTATGTTATCTACACATCCTCTGTTTCCTTCTTAAGAAAAAGTTTGCAAAATAAAATACAATCCTGAATTCCGGAAAGATAACTTCATAATCTTAAAAACAGGAAACTGCTCTGTGGAAGAGAAATCAGCTGTTCAAAAGTGTTGTCGGGCTCCTCGCTATAAAAAACATAGTGTGTCAAACCTGGTACATATCGGAAGTATCAAAAAGTTTTTTTAAAAGTGGGTTTTCTTTGACAATATCTGTTTGTTATATTAAACTTCGAGTTGAAGACCCAAGGCCAAAAGCTGATCTGTATAATAAAATAATTTATTGACACAATTTGAACACATTACATTGAAATTAACAGAAAAAATACATATGCGTCAAATGGGCATTTTCAGCATGAATGTTGCCGTGAGGCAACGCTGTTTTCCAAAATACCCTTTGCTTGGTGCCTCATTTATTAGATAGTCTATATATTTATACAAAAATAATTTTAATTTAATTTAATTTTCAATATTTATACAAAAAAAAAGTTTTCAAAATTATCGATACATTAAATAATAGCTTGTTAATAATAAACTTAAAATTAGATGTCAAATTAAGGTAGAAAAAGAAAAAATGCTCTATTGACATTAGACAGAGAAAAGTAATACATACATTTTAAATTAATTATCATGATAATATGTCTCAGAGAGGAAAAAATAATAATAATAACAAAAAAGATAACATGGATAATAGAAAATGTCTTGTTAATGCTGAAACGCTGTGCATACTTAATTGAAAAATAACTTTTGGGCATCTTTATCGTTTTTCTCTTGATGTTTCAGTTTCTGTGCAATGTGGTCATGAGTGACTCGTATATCTTAACGCGATAAATTCGCTTCAAAATAATTTGCTGCTGATCTGAGATAAGAGAAATTTCCCTCACACTAAAATTTTATTATTCGGTCTTTCCCATTTTAAAACATAACACCTTAAAGCAGATATCCAGCAAAATGGGAGCTCGTAGTCCTGCCAAAGCTTGTTTCTTTGTATTATAATTCTTCTGTTATAATTACATACAGCAATTTTTTTAATAATGGAGTTTTAAGTTAGAGAATAGTAAGATTTTTTTATTGATAGGGTACAGATTTTCTTAATGAGACCAAAATACAAGGACACTGGGAGTTTAGTCTATAAATCATGAATATGAATGACTTTAAACCGATTCTACAGAAAACGTTGAAACGATGACGATGATAAAATTATAAGTTAGCTACTTTGAAAGCTCCTTGCAAGCCTGTTCAGAAAGGACGACGCATAACTTTGTATAAGAGCTGGTTCCCGCCTAAATAGACATGTGTGATATATCGTTGAAAAGGGTTTATCTTCTAGAACAAGAGTTGGTATGACGCCTGTCTCGATTCTGAGTCCAAGCTGATAACCAACCTAATAAAATTAATCAAAATCTCCGAAGACAGAATTAAAAAAAAACACTTTAATTCAGGTGTGCAACAGATAATCAGAGCGGCGGTGTCGCTTACTATCTATGCTATAGGTGACCCGTCTGCTATTTTGACTTTGAACTTGAGGAGTAGTTCTGTTCTTTAAAGTAGACGAGAAAGATTCCTCATGAACTTTAGTCGCATTACATAGTCTGTTGTCAAGAGCCATTGCATATCAAATTTTCAGCAGATAAGTTAACTTCCACACTTTCAAACAAATATAGTCCAGAAAGGCTGTAGTTTTAGGCCTAACCTTATTTACATTATGCAACATGATACATAGAAGATTGAAGAGCACAATTAAGCAAACCTTGTTCAGGGTTTTTCTAGCATTGAATGTCCACGACTATCTCCATCTCCATCCACATTCTCTCTTTTCTCTCTCACCTCTATCGCTACGTCTATCTCTACTTTAATGTTTACTATATCTATGTCTACGTTTCTATCTAGTACCTCTTTGTCTAATGTATAAATGTAACAATAAATAAATAAAAATCCCTTCTATAGATTTAAGGATAAGTGTCGTGTGAAGAGGAGGAAGAGAACTTTTAAAAATAAGTTTAGTAATAAAAACTACAATACGCTACGGGAAGTTAACAATCTGAAAGTTAAGAAGTCGTTAAGAGTACATCACACATCTTTATTGTCATAATATTTTCGATCAACACGAATTTAATATACTTGTTTAAGGCGTTGGTTTTAGTGTGTTCACAAGACTGGTATAGTTTTTTACTAATACTTATCTGTACAGGACGCAAAGTTGTTTAATAGCGTGACCACAGGGCGTGACCGATCTATGTATTGTTGATTATTCATAAGAAGTCACGAGCGTTTTGTGACAAAGTTGGCTTATTTTTTAAAAACTCTTACCGCCTTACTACAAAAAAGTTAGACACCCTAGTTTAATGTTTTTTACTAGGACTTTTGTTGCTAAACTAGGGTTGAACATTACAGGCGTCTAACTTTTAGTATCAGCATAAAAAATTTACATCAAGGAATCATTTCCTTCCATCCCCTACAAAATATCGTCAAGGGCTAAAAGTAATACTCATAAATTGTGCGTCAACTATCAATAAAGCTATAAAAACCTTTTTTCATAATATTTTCCCCAAATTCCATGTCAACAACACGACGACAGCTTGCTCATCGTTCTGTAACACCGAAATGAGTTGTCCGCCATTTTATGTGCCATGTCGGCCATTTTGTGGTGTCTGTTTCTGAGCCACTGGACACGGTCCAAACCTAACAGAACACGGTCGACTCGCTGGCGCCTGACAATTTACAGTAGTGTAGTTGAATATTTCGTTGTTACTATTTTTTGGCAAACGTGGAAAAGGATATTAATGTTTGTCGTGAGGAAACGCGGACTGTTTGAGCTAGCAGATGTAAAACCAATAGCAGTGTAAATATGCTACGTAAAAGAGACAACTTTTATCAATAAAAGAAGAACTTTCTATTGATATTTAGGGGAGCTATTCATATATCGTCGAGGAGGAATGAATGGATATCTTTCTAATACAATTCAAGTGAAATTTTGTGAGGACGGATGGAAGTTTCATGGTTTCATCATGCTTGATTTTTTTTTTTTAGAATTAGATGATTTTTTTAGGTACACATAGCAAACATATACTTAGGTAATAAATAAATATTTTTTTCACTAAGAAAGCGTTTATTTCATCACTTTTTTATTTTATACCAGTGTGTAATTTATTTTAAGCTCTCATTGTATTTGGAGCACTTATTTTTGTTGATAAAAGAAAATATTGACACCAAATATGAATTTAAAAACTTGCTTTTGTTCATGAACTCACGAATTACGTAGTAGTGTCTAACATCACTGCACCACAGAGGTATGAAATACAGCAGTGATGTTTGAAGTTTGAATAACGCCGAATCTTAGTACAGAAGGTCGCAGATCAAACTGCGACCAATTTTTAACTTAATGTCGACGGCATAGAGTTCAGATTCAATTATTTTTTTTACATATTTGAAAAGATTGTATTGCGGCTTTCTGTCCATAGGCAGAATATAAAGATCATATCGATATACCTACTTATCCACTTACCAGTAATCGTTATTCTTCGCTTCTAATCACAATTTAGGTTACAAATCAGTTTTATGGGATTAGTTATGTACTTAAACGAGTCGTATAAGTTGACTTATCCAAGTTATGAATACTCTGATTAATCTTTTATGGTTTTGGAATATTTTCAGAGTCCTCTCTAGCGATCACAATAAACAAAAATTCGAATTAACTCAAACAATTGGCGCTGAATAACATTGCGCCCGCGGTGTTGCATTTCGGCAATGTTTTATGTAGAGCCAGGTCTTTATTAAACCACGCAGTTTTTTTTCATATTCGACCTTTATTTACGTAACGGAGAAGTCAAACGCAAAATTAGTCATTCAAAAATTGTCAAAGTGATGAAAACACTTATTAGATTTTCGCAAATATTTAAATAACTGCTTGACTTTTGCGCAAAGTATGTACCTACGTAAGCTAAATCTTTAATGCTTATTTTACTTACAAAATAAATGACGCAGGACTTGCTAAATATATTTCACAGTCGGCACTTTATAAAAACTCTCAAGGAATCTTTTCTAGACATACAAGTTTAGTAAATCGCAGGCATACAGCGAGTTCTGTGTACATCGAAGCTATTTTTATAGAATACTAGCTGACCCGGTAAACGTTGTTTTGCCATAAAAATAAAAAAATAAAATAGATTTTGGCCGATTCTCATAGATACCGGATAAGCACAAAAAATTTCATCAAAATCGGTCAAGCCGTTTCGGAGGAGTATGGCAACGAAAACTGTGACACGAGAATTTTATATATTAGACTAGCTGACCCGGCAAACGTTGTTTTGCCATATAAATAAATAAAAAAAAATAGATATTGGCCGATTCTCATAGATACGGGATAAGCACAAAAAATTTCATCAAAATCGGTCAAGCCGTTTCGGAGGTGTATGGCAACGAAAACTGTGACACGAGAATTTTATATATTAGATTTAAATTGGCCATTGCTATTGGGCCATCAATGAAAAGAATTATCTTTCATCAGGGTGCCATAGCTTAAAAGAAAAAAAAAATGTTGTCCATCAGTCTGTCCATATGATTGTCAAAAGTGTTATCAGTAGAAGTTAAGCTTTTAATATTCATTGTTTTTTTTCTGATGATGTTTTAGAATCCTGTTCATTCCTTCGAGGGACACTGTTTCACAATTAAAAAATAAAGGTACCCCGATAGGACATAATTATAATATTTAAATATTGTTTTTATGCTTATTAATTACGTTGTAATCGTAATTTAAAAAAAAATGTGTTTTGTGATACTAAATTTGTCTGTTTGAATGAAATAATACTTAAATAGGCTAAGATGTAGGTAATACTAACAATATATGGATTTAAGGAAATTTCCAAAGTGTGTTTTATTTTAAAACAAATGACTGGCTAAATACGATTCCTCGTTTAATAAATAAATAAATACAGGTGCTTGACAATAGTAATCAATGCGAATGCAGAGCATTAAAAAAACCGACTTCACGTCAAAACTTTGGCTGAAGTAGAAGGTAACGAGGTAAACGATCTCCGAATTCATACATATTTAAAAAAAAACTTGAAGTACTTCATCGATTTCGATGAAATCGGAAATCGGATGACATGGGATGGAAATATATGGGACCAAATAGACTTCCTATTACCATACGCTATTATATGAAACAAGAATCATCAAAATCGGTTCACCTAATCAAAAGTTATGATGTACCTAACAAACATTAATAAAATATAGAGACGAATTGAGTACCTCCTTCTTTCTTTGAAGTCGATTGAAAAATAATACTTTTTTACTTTACACTGAAATTAATATCTAAAAGCCTATACTCCGAATCCGACGACCCCGCCGAACCGCCGCCGGCTTGTACGGTGAGTTGGGCAGTGGGCTGGCAGTTTTTTTAATAGTGGGGCCGGCGGCTTGGCGACAAAATCCGCGTTTGAACTCAAGCTCACCGTATGGAAGATGAGATCAAAGATGACAATAACACTGGTTTTTAAGGACTTGGATCTTCATAAAATATTACCGAAACACATCACCGCCGTAAGGATGACATTTGGAGGCAAATTTTATATGAATGGTGTTCGCTAGCCAGGTGGACCCTGAAGGGATCTACTAACAATTTAGTAGATTAGCTCCATTTTACGAAACGCTTATCCAAGGGCGATAGAGGTATTCTAAGCCGACCCTACACAAGCTTTAAGCGGCGGAGCATGCCTTACTCAAATCTGCAATAAAGCAGAAAAAAAAACAAAGGAAACTGAGTAAGCCTGGGCCACAGGGTTAACAGGTTGACTTTGGTCTAAAAAAATAGCTTATTTTATCCTTATCCAAAATACATAAAACCCCTAAAAATGTAGTGAGGGGGAAACAAGTTAAATCAAGATATAGAAATCGCTGTCATGGAATGTTAGTATGGATGAATATATCATAATATAATTGAAAATACGCTGATTAAAATTGAAGAAATATTAAATGAGAATCATTTGAAGGTTAAATGAATGTAAACTAACCGCGTTATTTTTATTTTAAATAATTATTTTGTAATTAAAATAAGCAAAATTCTTTATTAGGTTTGGCAATACTGAGTGAATGAAGAACGAATCTATGGTAATTGACTCGTTCAGTAAGTCAATCGATCTATTTGTTTACTCGTTTGTTTGGTTTCTTTCCTTGCGCTTGAGTATTTTCATGGTTTTTTCTATTTTTAAGATACCTCTGAGAAAAGTGAAAGTTGTTAGCATCAATTTATTAGTTTGAATAGTTGTTTAAAACTATAACTAATAACTAAGTAAGTATAGGTAACATTTTATAATGTTCTATTTTATCTAGTATGCTATCTAAGTAAAATGTGCTACTATTTATTTTTAATTATAAACTCTCTAAATAATTCAAAATACAATAATTCACGTATAGATCTCAACAATAAGAAAGAGAATAGCTTTCGAAAGTGATTCTAAGCTCACTTAACTTCTGTGTATACCTATAGACAAAATTATGGATATCTCAATTCCTCAACACTGGTTTATCTTGAAAATTTTGGTGATGAAACATGATTATATTTTAAATAAAAAATAGCAAATGTCAAGATGTTAACACCGTGGCCCAGAAATGTATGGAGCAGGTTCTGTCTCCTTTACAAAGCAAAGCAATCTAAAGAAACAGCCGTTTAGGTATGCTGGCTATTTAGACGCTCGCTAGGTAATCAAAACCTGTAGCTTCATTCCCTTTGATTTTAATAATGATAGTATCATTGACCATTGTTAATGGTCGCTCTGTGGTTATAATTCGACCGTTATTCATATATAAATGATGTTTTGTCATGCTAAACTCCTTCTCAACATGCACTATAATGCCAAATATCAATAATAGTAAGTGAGAAGTTTTTACCTGGTATGTACGTTTTAATCTTAAAATGTGTTCAAAATCTCCTCGCGTAACTTATCAATCAATCAACCATCAATCAATCAATTAATATGGTGAGGAATAAACGCATCGTTCTAGTTCTCTGGTCACGCACTGACGATCATAGCTAACAAAGAAGGTGTCATTGGTAACGAGGCATGATTGACTGTTACATTCAGTACCGTAGCTCTTGATTTACGAAAAAAAAACAGATCTTATTGCATTGTTGCGTTCATTTTTATTTTTTTCGAAGAACTTATGAGCGCAAAGAATATGTCCTGTATCTTAGATGATAATAAAAATAATTTCAAACACTTTTTAGCACTGAATTAAGATATTTGACACTGGCAAATACTTTGAAAGATCAGTGCCATAATGAAGAAAAAAGAGTTAAGATTTTTGATGCTGCTATTAAAATAGTATGCGTAGAGTCATTATCATCACAACTCTTTGTAATGAGCCCACTGCAGGACTTTGAGTCTTTCCCCTGTGTGAAGAGGAGGTATAGGCCATAATACACCAAGCTGGCCCAGTGCTGGGTGGTGGATGTCAGAATTTTCAGGGCGCCGAAATGGCTTCTGAAAAACCCGAACGACTGCTTAGCGTGCCCTCCGAAGCACGGAAGTCACCGTTGGAAATGAATGTTCAGCGGTCACTCATCCCAATATCGACCGCGCTGAACGTTGCTGAACCTGCGATATCGTATGATACACGAAATAACCCACCACGTAGAGTGTCTTAGAGTAAACAAATGATGGAATTTCTTTCAAATGAGCAGCAAAAGGGAAGCTATCAAGGAATTTTCCCGTTTGCTGTGAGTCTTTGAACTTTTTTATAGTATTACTTAAAAAAGGCTTTATATAAACTAACTGGACCGCTTGAGTGCCGTTGAACATAGATAAAAAACGGACACACCCCATAATCTTATTAAGTATTTTTGGTGATGGAATTGTAAAATTAATGTGCCTTATGGAAAGGAGGAGACCATGTAAATATCAGCGGAACGTAATCCTCTTGTGGTCCTCGTGGCGGAAATGGAATAGATCTCTGGGATAGCTTAGAACTGAGGTTTCTCTTGTCTATCATATGAAAGGGCGAGAGTGGTAAAGGTCACGCTTGGCAATTTGATTTGTGACTGCCGGAGGTAAATAAATAAGTAAGTAAACAAACTACATATACTAAAATTGGTTTAAAAATTCAACAAGCTTTTGTTTCGAACATCACAGAGTGGTTATAAGGTTTGATCTAACATGTCATCCATGAACCACGGATACTCGGTTAATTTTCTAAACTTGATTCTAAACTCAATACCTATCGTTTCGCTAGAACAATGCATCTGAAAGACATCCTATTCACCCATAAGTTAAGAAATCCCTTACAGCTATAAGACCGCCCATAGTACCTTTTTGAATGTCTGTTGTTATTGTATTTTCCTTTTTTACTTTGTGCAATTAAGAGTAAATAAATCCTTGAATCACCCTTCACTATAATTTGCTTGCTATGTATTACTTATTTAAGTAGATGGTCTTTTTTATCTTAAGACTAGTGACGGTTTAGGATTCAAGAGCTAAAATCTGATATTGAAATAAAACATAGCATTCTAAGTTCAAGATCGTTCTAATAATTGTCATAATAATACTAGAATATTCAATTGAAAACCTGTTTGTGATTTTCGCATAACTCCTGATCAAATTGTAATGGAATTCTGAAAAACATAAGCGCTGTGGACGATGTGGTAGTGTAATTGTGCATACATATTCATCATCATCATCATCACAACTCTTTGTAATGAGCCCACTGCAGGGCATGAGTCTCTCCCCTGGGTGACGAGGAGGTATAGGCCCTAATCCACCAAGCTGGCCCAGTGCTGGGTGGTGGATGCCAGAATTTTCAGGGCGCCAAAATGGCTTCTGACAAACCCTAACGACTACTGTATACAAGTATACAGCACCCGGGACCGACTGCTTAACGTGCCCTCCGAAGCACGGAAGTCGTCGTGAGAAATGAATTGTCAGCGGTCACCCATCCAAGTACCGACCGCGCCGAACGTTGCTTAATATGTGATATCGTATGATACACACATTAACCATGGCGCCACGACGACTTCTATACATACATATTGCATACATATTGCTGAAATGGAACTAGTAATGTAACCTGCAATGAACAAGTTCCCATGATTTAGACGCCTCTTGAGCACGAACTGAGCCACAGTAGAGCGCGCTCGAAGCGTGCTCAAAGCTATCTGTAAATTTTCTGTTTTTGTATAAAATCAAAAATTTCTTGATGCTCAATATGGCATTCGTGCGCACAATGAACATGGCATAGACGCTCGCGAACATGAATTGCACCTGTGTGAGTGACGGTCGTAGCATGCTCGACGCAATCCGTGAATTATCGGTTTTTAGGAACAACCATAACTTATAATTCTATTTTATTGTTTTGCGTTTCATACATATTGGATAATAAAGAGAGCAAATTGAAAATGTGATGTTTTGTTTGTTAAGTTATCGTAACAATTTTGATGTCAAATGAAAGCTCTGGGAACTAATACAATTTATCAATTTGAATTATGAAAATCAGTTTAATGAAACAAGAATCATCAAAATCGATTCATAATTTGACCAAGTAATCATGTAACAAACATAAACATGATTCCTTTTGGAAGTCGGTTGAAAAAAACGTGTGCGGCGACAAACCGTACTCGCGCCGAAATACGGAAATAATCTTTCTCAGCATGCCCGTAGTGAATGCTCAGTTCGTGCACAATACACGTCTAATGAGGCGGATTGCTCATAAGACGTTTCGCTTTGTTGGACGTTCTGCTACTTAGACTTTCTGATCGGGATGGGTCTAAATACAATGAGCGCAGGCAACGAGCGCAGAATGTTACATTACTAGTTCAATTACAGCGATGTATACGCACCATAACGTATTGAATAACCAACACTTCTGACATTTTTTTATTTATTTAAATGAACTTCGTGTCATTTTCCTAAATATACATAAAAGTTTTACTTACGAATTGTATATTTCTTGTCGGAATGTCGAGAGCTGCGTGTAGTCTGTGATGTTCTCCTCTTGTAGCGCATTTTCTTGTCTAAAACAAAAAATAATGTGCCTATCATTATATAGTAGCAATGTTCATTGTATGGTAATACGCATTTTTTATAAATTACCATCAAAAATTAAAGAACTACCTACAAATTTAAAACTACCCAATTTAATTTATGTTTAAGGAAATGTACTAAAGCTTCAAAGAATATTTAAATGACAAAGAAGGTAATAAATTTGAAATTGCAATCAAAATATATTTTTAAATTACTGATGATATTATAATACAAATATTTTTAACATTGACATTAAGTATAGAATAAATTCTTTTACCTTATTAAATATTAATTTGACTTCTTATTTTGTGTTTGATTTATTACGTTATATTTTTCCTATGGCTAAATGACATAGTAATGATATTTTAAAATTCAAAATTGCAGATGTTGTACTTCCTCTAAATTTGCACGCTGAAATGACAGCAGTATGTGAACGCACTATAGTATATTTATTTTTGTAACTCTAACTGGCCAATAAAGATTATTTATTATTATATTTAAACAACGACTTTTTACTTAAGTCTTATCCCGCGTTTGAACTTGATCTCACCTGACGGTCAGTAAAGATAAATAACGAAGAAAAAAAAGCGCAAAATTTTATATGAAGGGTGGTCGCTAGCCAGTTGGAAACAACCCGGAAAAACTCTTACTCGTAGATAAGGATATTTATTACAGTTATACGCTCATACTGCGGGGCATAGAAGCTATAATGGCTTTTTAAAGCAAGTAAGTATTCTGAACGGTGGCCACCTACAGTAAAGGTTTATTCTGCGAAGAATGGAATGCAGGCAAAGCAATTATTACTAGACTTCTGATAATAAGAAAACAAGAAAAACAATAAGTCTTTATTTTCAAAAAAAAAATTACAAATTTGTGAAGAAACTAAATTAAAACATTAAACTAAGTACGTTTGCTGCGTCACACCTCCAGCGCACAATGCGGAAAGGGGCAGCCGCCGCTGAAGCGGCCGCCATTAAAAGGCCAAAAAGCGGGAAAAATATCGCGATTTAGAGCCAAATTATTACTTTGTGCGCCTTTTGAGACCTCAGGGTGTTGGGGGTCGGAGACATTAGCCTTCAAAAAGAAGATTGGTTGCCGATTGAGGGAGAGAGGCTTGGATGCCCGCTCTGGGTCTTACTTGGCGCAGAGGTAGTCCATTGCCGTACAGAGAGGCAATGCAGCAAGTGTGATGGGTACCTCTGCGCCCGGTATGACTTGGGGAGGCCTCTTCAATTAGAAGAATAGGTTTATACATACATACATAACGTCACGCCTTGTATCCCTTATGGGGTCGACAGAACACCAGAGGTTACAAGACCATCTGTTGTCACGTTTGACAAATTTATAGGTATGATAAAGATGGTGGGAGACTATTGTAGTGAGAGGGGGTCAGCCTATCGCCCACAAAAACGGTTTTATACATAGAGAATAGGTTTATTTTTGTATATATTTAGACAGTAAGGAAGGTCGTTTGTATTTTAATGAGATATGTTTTAATTTATTTAAGTACTTAGTTTAGTGTTTTAATTTAGTTTATTTACTAATTTGTAATTTTTTTTTAAAACATTTATGTTGTATTATTATAGTACCTATATTATAAGAATATACCTTCCTGTATAACTATGTAGAAAAATTGAACTATTCTCAGTGACTCCCATTTGGTGGAAGAATACCTGTCATTTAAGGAATGATTACTGTTCATAATTATGGAGTCTACCGGCAAATGTCTGGCAGTACATTCCTGACCAATTCCTTGCAGGTGAGATACAATTAAGTATAACACTCTGAGATTCTGGAATAAACTTCTATCGGTGGGTTTTCCATACGATCTTTAAGGTATTTAAGTAAAACTGGACTTCTTTCTTAAAAATCCGCATCGCACAGGTTCCGTTGGATGGATGTCCATGAACCGAAGATTATATGTTCATAAATAACTCGTTATCTTATAATCTTAAACACCATGCTTATGTTGCCGGCAAATCTAGCAATCCTGCTTGATATTTAACTGATGTCAATAATTAAATTAAATTTCTGATATAGATGTTAATAATTTTTTATTATTTATTTGAACGTTTTGTTTTAAATAAAAATTGTGTCGTTTGGTGATATTTATTTGTAGTTTGTCCCTTATGGTCTATTATCTTAATGTCAGCTGTCACAGGTGGTAGGATCCCTTCTGGGTCCGACTGGCTAGCGACCACCCTTTATATAAAGTCTGCCGCCAAATGTTACCGCTCCGGCGGTAATGTGTTCCGGCAATATTGTATAAAGAGCCAGTTCCTTCCTAAACCCGTGTGCTTTCATCTTCGACCTCATCGTCACTTACCATCAGGTGAGATTGAGGTCAAAGGCGGGTTTAGTCACTTATAAAAAAAAAAAAAAAACAATCGTTACCGATTGTACCCACAAAATCGCTTGGTTTATTTGGTTTAACTTTTAGTATATTTATATGTCAGTATATGAGTACGATTTTTAGAGTAAAATATTAATTTAGAACATACCTTAATAAATATAATTCACTCATCCAACTGTATACGACACAACATGTTGCACAACGTTATTAATTAAAAATGGAAATAACTATAATATACACTTTTAAGAATACGACTAATAACAACCACGGAAGACGTATTTTGGTAACAACAATGTAACTAACATTTAACAACACTACAACAACATTTTAACACACTAAAACACTGTCGTTAACATTTTATTAAAAATGGCAATACAATGCTGTAAAATTATATAAATTCGCGGGAAAAACGTTAAGAGGAACGTTGACATTAATTTCGAGGATGGTTTCATTCATAATTGTGAAATAAAAGAGATTTTTAACCAAATTATTTTGACTGTATACATGATTTTGACATTACGGCTTGAGTGTTTCCGATAAGACTGTATTTGCCACATTTTTTACTATTTCAGCTGAAATTTGCTTCGCTTAAATATTAATTTTCAGGAGTAGTAAAACCTTTAGAAGATTTGTTGTTTATTAAATAAAAGTTGGACAGTCTGCTCCTGTTACTTCGACCTTACACTATCTAAAAAATTGAAATAGAAATATTATGAAGTAGATCCAAGTAAAATTCAATCTAGATATATTTTAGAAAGTTTTATAAATTCTGAAAACCTTTTTAGGTTTCTTTTATTATTTTTTTGGCTAAGAAACTCTCAGGGTTACTATGCAATAAGTAAAAAAAGCCTAGCTTTATTTAAGTGTCATATTAGGTGACTCACGACATGTTGAATCTTGATTTAAAATGACATATAGTACTGTAAGAATGATGGTATCACGTTCATTATCATATTAGTTTAAAATATTTATAAATCCTTTAGGAACGAAGAGTTTTCAAGCACTTTAAAACCAGGCTGCATGAATTTTGCAGTCATTATAATATCATAAACTGAGCTAGGTATTGTAAAAAGTTATAATAAAGCTTTTTAACAGGAGAATAATAATTTACTTAAAAACCTCAACTTAAACTTTCTTGGTATTTCTGGCAATATCCGCAATGAATTCGGAAACACTTGCGCGCATGCGTATTAACCACCACTGTCGTTCCCGCCAGATTCCAGGGCAGTTTTGTCAGTTTTATTGATTCAGGAACAGATGTATAAATATACAGGGTGCCGACTTGAATTATTTGGGTGACCTTGCCCCAATTTTTCAATAAGAATACTTATTATCGGAAATCTATTTTTGGTTATGAAATCATTTTTTGTTATTGCATTTACGGAGTACACTAAACAAGTTATGTAGAGATACCTTATATATCGCTAATAAAATAGCAATTTTGATGTTTTAGAACATTTCTTATGCATTATGACTTTAGCCTTGACTTCGGAATGTAAGTAATGTCTTTTGGGAATATAAACGATGCACTGAAGTCGTTACTCTTGTAACATTATTAGTAAAGTGAATAATTTACAAGACTTGTTCAAGTTCAGTTAGGTTTTTTAATACCTATAAGTTATTTCAATCTTTTAGATTTCAGTATTGGGGAAAAATATAAAACCAATACCTACTGCACTCCTTCATCAGTTAATATGATCTGCATCTATATGAAGGGTGTTAAAATTAAGGTTGGTTGCTAGCTAAGAGGACCTTCAAAAGACCACAAAACACCCAGGGCCAGTAAGTGTTTATCAACCATTCTACTTAAACCTGTGCAAACATTCTACCCAGTGATGATATTTAAAGCAAACCTAAAATATAAAATAAAACAAACCAAAATAAAAAAATATAAATAAAGTTAAAACAAAAGCAAACGACAGCATAACGAAAAAATAATCAAAACCTTTTTTAAGTCAACTCTCTACTTACAGTCATGGCATAAAAAAAAATAGTACAGACTACGCTTTTAAAAAAAGAATTCTCTTATTTTGCCTTTCGTAGGCTCTCGGTTTGAAAATAAGCGGAAACGCCTTTGGCAGAGGCGCGGCGCTGTGCAGTCTGGGCGCGCGTATTATGTAGGTATTGTTTTTCTCATCAAAAGATGCATTGCCTATGATAATGAGGTGTTTCGTTCGTTGGGAAAAATGAAGATGAAATTTTTAAAAATGATTTTCCTTCTTTCGTAAACGAATATCAGGAAAAAAGTTTTTAAATTATACAAAGTGTACATAGGTACCTATTGAACATATTATGTACATAACTACCACATTTAAGTAAATCATCCATCACCCCTAGCGAACTTTACATCTAAGTAATAAATAAGCAATTCTACGTTTTAAACCGTTTTTATTGCGTATAAATATTTTACAGACTCGTTCCAAGTTGAAAAAAGTGTAATAAAATACATGGTTACCGCAATTAATGCTTTTACTAATTATACTTTATTTTCGAATCGATTTTTAGATGTGTAACAATATTTACTACGATGCATCGTGAAAACTTATGATAATATTATCTTGCATCTGGTTGAAAGGTCAACACCGGATAAAACGTTATCGGAACACATTTTCACTAAAGCGATGAAGTTTGAGGACGGAGTTTATAGCATTTCATGAAAAATTGCGATTGAGGTGTGGTATAGCTGGGGACTTGTGAAAACATTATTTAACATTGTCATTTCGAGTTAAAACGGTTCATTTTTAAAAAGAGTCTTCATACCAGCAAGATTACTCATACTACCAAGAATTTAAAAAAAATGGGGCGTCTCTGGCTATTTTCTTCCTCAGTATATCATAAACGAGGAAATGATTACTTCCTTTTTCAATAATAACTAACATCGACAGAATTAATCACTCACAAGTAATTCAAAATAGATACCTCAAGGCTCCATCTTTTGTTCAAAATAAAAATCTACATCGTTACCGTGAGCCTTTGATCTTCACCTACCGATATGAAGTTAACTTCCAACTAGGCACTACTTTGACAACGCCCATCATAAAGCTAACCCATTGTTGTTAAATCTGCGTTACTTTACAAATTTTTGCGTAGCAGTTGTGCTCCAGCAACTTTGGAATTGACCGATCCCATTGACCGTAACCTTAATAATGAACGAATGCAGAGAAAAACCGACTTCACGTCAAAATTTTGGCTGAGTTGAGAATGTCATCAACGTAAACATTCTCCGAAATCATTACATATTTTTTCAAAAGTTTGAAATTTTTAATGAAGTTCTTAACCGATTTCAATGAAATTTAAATGAGACTAACAATGAGGTATCCTCTATCATATGAAACAATAATTTTCAAAATCAATTCATAATTGTTCGAAATATCGTGACAAAGACACAAAAAAAGCATACAGACGAATTGAGAACCTTCTCCTTTTTGGAAGTTGGTTGAAACAGCTTGAAAAATGGAAATAGAGGTCCCAGCGGGAAGCAGTTAACGCTGCATCTAATATTTTCAGGATTTCTAGCTGCCCCTTAGAGGCGGCATTTTTCCAAACAATAATAATTGGAAATTTAATAACCTCAAATAAGTGTCCATACCTGGATAATTAATTGTAGCTTTGGCTTGGCGACTAATGTTGCAGCTGTATCAAAAAAAAACACAGGGAGCTAACAGAACGATTTTTATTATGATTTAATTATCAACCGACTTCCAAAAGGAGGAGTTTCTCAATTCATCTGTATGTTTTTATTTGTCTTTGTTACACGATATTTCGGACAAAATATGAATCAATTTTGAAAATTCTTGGTCCTATATAAATTTCATCGAAATCGATTCATGGTAAATTTCAAATTTTTGACAGAATATGAAATGTTTACCTCGACGACGTAATAATTCAGCCAAAGTTTTGTCATGAAGTCTGTTTTTTCAATTCTCTGCATTGGTGCATTATGATTGAATTCATAAAATTTTTTAGGATTGCGAATTTTGTACTGGCCTAAAAGCTAGAACGAACAGGATAATATTAACTCATAAACGTTAAAGGCCACTTATTCGAGTGACTCATTTTGCAGTGGTCCTCTTCGGAGTATGCCTACCTGGTAATCACCCTTCCCATAACGTCTGTCGCTTATTAAAATGCCTTCAAACACATGTAATGTGATTCATGATGAGGTGAAAAGATGCAAAATTTTCAGAATAATTTAGTTTCTTTCTTAGTTCGTATGCTACATATACCAGTTTATTTTCACTTCTAGGTTAGATCTTACCAAAGAGTCTTTTAAATAGTACTGGGCCTACTAGATAAAACAACTGTATTCATGACGCGCATTTATATCCTACCCCTAAACTTGAGATCTCTGGTAAAGAGTAGTGTCATTCACCTCTACATTAAAGGTAAACTTATTTGGAAGATAAACATTACTCAATTCCCCTTAAATTCCAGTTAGAAACTTATGCCGGGAATCAGCACGTGTATCTAATATAAGAAACTTAATTTCACTGTGCAAAGTCTGCAAAATTTAGATCAAAGTAAAATAATGAGAATTCAAATTAGGCTCTTAGGCAATTACTTCTCTTCAAGATTTTCTAGTGCAAGGACCTCAAAGATCTCGTTTGGATAAGGACGTGGCTTAAATAAATAATGTTCTTCAAATGGTAGCTGAGTTGTGAGTTCTTGATATACGTCACTGCGTTAATATTTACGTTTTTCAGTGTAACCGAATGACAAGGCAGATGTTTCAAACGTCCTGAATCTTGGAAGAATGTTGGAAAAATGCTAGTAATTATTTATACACAGTTGGATTTAGCCTCAAACTAAGGGGAGCTTATGTAGTAAAACTTATACATATATTGTTTCTGATTTCCTCCTCATTGCTGACTAAACCCGCGTTTTACCACATTCAGTCATTCTGAACTGATGGCAATCTTGGTATATTTGAGACCAAAAAGTAGCTCATGAGTTCAGGTAGGAAGTGGCCCCTACAAAAATATAAACGAAACACACCACCTAGTTGTGGCGCCGTGGTAACTGTGCATATCAAACGATATCGCAGGTTACGCGCGCTCAGCGCGGCCGGAATTAGGATGGGTGACCATTGACCAGAAGACTTCCATGCTTCGGAGAACACGTGAAGCACTTGGTCCCGGGTGCTGTATACTTGTATATATTGTGTGTATATGTTATATTGCAGTCGTTAGGGTTTGTCAGAAGCCATTTCAGCACCCTGAAAATTCTGACATCCACCAACCAGTGCCGGGCCAGCTTGGTGGATTACGGCCTAAAGCTCCTCGTTTCCCAGAGGAAAGACTCATAGCCCTGCAGTGGGCTCATTACATGGACTTGTGATGATGATGATATAACCACTGGATAGGTATACTTCAACCTTGAGTGGTTTTACCTTTTCCAAAATTCAGATGTGGTAGGACTGCGTTTTGAAAACCATACCAATAATATTTTACTTCTATAAACGCCCTTGCCGATTTAATTTACGATGACTGCTTGTCCATGGTTTAAGTCACGTTGGACTGCCCTGTCTTGAGCTTTAAGATGGTGGGGATTTAATGTGTAACCTTTTACCATTTCACCACGTAGCTCGTCGAAGCATTTTTATTGCTCCTTCTTTTATAGGTTTCGAATGTAGTTTTAATTTTGAACTCTAGTTTTTTATACTATACCTATCAAGGGTTACAAAAAGTGAATTTAAACATTAATTAAATTTTACATACATACATACATAACCTCACGCCTGTCTCCCTTTGAGACAATTTTATTAGTGCTTAAACCATATTATTTAAAAAAAAACCCCAGAAAACACACCAACTACATGGCCTCAAATAAAGCAAAGCTTGTGCTATGAGATACCATGTAGCGAACTAGGGGGAACCTTGAATATACATATAAAGATAATAAATAAATAATAAATAAATAAATATTTTTCACACTCACACAATATTATCTAGCCCAAATTAAGTTTCTTAAAGAACTTGTGTTATGGATACTTATCTATCTATCTGATATACTTAAGAAATATATAAACATACATATTGAATAAATACATATTTTTTTATTAGAATAAACTTAAATAAACATATAAACATCCATGACTTGACGACTAATATCTGTGTTCATCACACAAATATCCGCCGCCGCCGGGATTCGAACCCAGGACCTCTGGCATAGAAGGCAATGTATGTTACCGCTACACCAGCCGGTCGTCAAAACAGATAAACGCTCAGACCCAGAACAATTTTTCTTGCGTGCGGGAATCGAACGCGCGACCTCACGATCGTCGTAGTAGTCTTTGACATTTACTTTAGTTTTTATAGGAGCAAACAAATGTAGAAAACCTGATGTTTAGTTATAACAGCTATGGCATCTGCATCGCCATGGAAACGCCTTGGCACGGGCATGTAATCTAAGTCATGAATCATAGAAGACTGGTCTAAATCCACAAGCAGCAAAAGCAAATTAAAAACAAATTAAAAAAAAAAACTATTAAAAAAAAGCAAATTAAAAAAAAGTTAAAAACGTCAGCATCAAATCGCATCAAAGAATATAAATCGTGATAACAAGATGTAGGAATTTCATCATACATCATCGCCGTGATTTCGTTGGTGTTTTGGCGCTTGGGCTGATGTTACTATAGTAGGATTCATAGAAAAATGATTCCCTATTGTTCCTGTATGATTATATGGGTTAATTCTACACTTTATCCTTAAAACGTAGGTAGTTATAATAGGAGTTAATTTGTTTAACCTTAATTAAATGAATGAAGAGAGTGTAGACAACAACCGTAGGGGCCGTGCAGTAAAAGGACACTTAAAAAATGTGTCATAATAATTACTCTTGAGCTTAAATAATAACTTAATCAGCATTGATTGATACCAATGTAACGATGATAATTGTTGGACAAAAATGGTTTAGAATGAAACTTCTTTCTGAAACAGTACAGGAACACATCATCGCTAGTGCAAATACACTTACAATATGCTGCATGACAGGCTAAAAACCCTGATGTCACCTTGTTAGCCTTCTTTGTTATACTTTTCGCAGGTGATAGGTCCTATGCTAACTGACTTTTTACACAATTGATTTGCACTTTAATTTGCACTTTAAATCCAAACACATCAGGGCACAAAGGATTAAAAAGCTAAAGGAACGTAAAATATATATATTTTTTTCAGGAGACCTGTGAGTAGAGGATTATACTTATGAAATGCAATCAAGTGCGTAGCATAATATATTTCATGAAATTTTCATACTATTTTTATACTGCGGTAGAAACATAACTCTGGTTATTTTGCTTTTATAATGCCAGCTGCCTGAGTATTTCATATTTACTAACAGCTTCATAGCAGCAGTATGCACTTGTGACCAAAGTTGCGTCTCACATCAATCTCACCTGACGGTTAGAATGAGGTCGAAGATGAAAAAAAAACTACCGAAAGTGGCGCTTCATAAAATATTGCCGGAAATCATCACCGCCGGAGCGGTAATATTTTGCAGTAGATTTTATATGAAGGATGGTTGCTAGTCAGTCGGAACCTGCCCAGGTCCTACCACCAAGTGGGGATCACTCGGCCTAATTTGAAGGCCCTAAGAACTAGATCAATTCTGACAAGGGGTCAGTATGGATCTGGTGCTTCATCAAAAGTATCATTGGAAAATATTTTCTTCGTAGGGATGGTAGCGTGCTTTATTCGTTTATCACTTAGATAAATTCTTGAAATTTCATATACAACCCTCGGCGTCCTAGATTAACAGAGCCAAACAAACAAACTTTGCATCATTACAATATGCTTCTATGCTGAACTGGGAGCGAAAAAAAACATAGAATGTACCAGCTGCTACTCTTCTCGGACATACTGTAAAAGTCAGTTAAGGGTACAGAGGTTTTATTTGCGTTTTTGTGGATGATACGCTGACACTCTGTCACTGCAATAGTCACTATCCATAATTACAATACTTCCAAAATCAAACGCAACATCTGATGGTCTTATAACTTCTGGTGTTCTGCCTAACCCATAAGGGATACAGGCGTGAAGTTATGTATGTATGCATTATAATATTCGTGTTTTTTTGAGGTCCCACGTTAAACCTCCATTTCACCTAATGATTAGTGGAGATGAGAACGACTTTAGGAAGGAACTAGCTTAGCATAAAACATTGCGGGACAACATAACCAGGCGAACTCTGAAGGGATGTAATACCAAGCTCTGGGTCACTCTGATAAGTAGCACAATAGCCTTGTACGACAAGCTTCTCGGGACTATAAAGCTATCTAACCTGAGTACACGGGCAAAATTTTAACAATCCTTTATATTCATATTTGTTATATATTCTGTCTTATGTAATAATTGTCTATAGGTATTCTATCAATCAATTCAAATGGTCTGCTCTATTTATATTAAACTTATGTTATTATAAGTTTGCGAAATTTTTCCTTTGCCCCGGATTGCCTGGTAGAAATCGCTTTAAGCGCTAAGGCAAGAAGAATAAGACCAAAAATTAGTCATATCTTACGACACGCTTATCTAATAGTATATTATGTAACAAGTGAGCTAAGTTGCTAATTACAGTCGAGGCTGTGCTTAATAATGAGCCGAGACTGTAATTAGCAACGCTCACGAGTTACATACGACATTTTTCAACACACTTGTGAGTAAAAGACAGACATACGTAGTCATAAAATTTATTTGAAGCAGCTGTTAGCTACTGCGCGTCAGTAGCCCTGTCCCATTACACGTACACACGCTATTGTTGCTTGGAGGTGCCGTACGGCCGCTGCTGCTGCAGGCACGCCGCCTGGCCCTGGACGCGCGCTCATATATTTAATGTATAACCCGGATCAATAAAATATGCTTTGTTTACTCGCATGTAATTTGCACTAAGGTACAATTAAACTTTGTAGGATTCATTATATTATGCACTAGGGTATAATATATTATGCACGCGTGACTTATAGCCCAGTTTATAGTTCTAAATTCAATAGAATAAGGCTCACTTTACGAGCAAGTGTGTTGAAAATGCTGTTAAAATATTTGTTATAAGAATCAAAATACCTATAGTAGTCATCAACATTTGAATAACCTTACTCAGAGGACACTTTTTATTTATATTGAGTTCACGATATTTTGGTACTATTTTAAGCACCATGATCACTATAAGCTGTCGTGAAATAACAATATATATGAATGAATATATCCTTATCTTTATTGACACTAGCAAGACTGATTCTCTACAATAATAGTAAATAACAAGTAACCCATAATGACGTAAAACTTATTTCCACAAAGTCAAAGATCAACTCTAGATCATTGCAATATCTGCGTGAGTTAATAAGTCCTACAAGTTAATAAATATCAACTTAACAGAGCATTTAACTAGAACATTTAACAAAGAGTCATATAATACACGAACAAAGAAGCGCCTTTGTGTTTCGTATGTAAATTGGTTAGCCATTCAAACTCATCATCTGCATAATTTAACATAGCAAATAAGACATCACTTTGGTCTATGAGTATAACACTAAACTGCCCATATAACAAGGCATTTAATGTCACAACATTAACGACCGGCTGGTGTAGTGATAACATACGTTGCCTTCTATGCCAGAGGTCCTGGGTTCGAATCCCGGCGGCCGCAGATATTTTTGTGATGAATATATATATTAGCCTAGACGGATGATGGATGGTTTATATGTTTACTAGCTGTGGCGCGCGGTTTAACGCGCGCAATTTCGAATCCCGAATTTCGGGATAAAAAGTAGCCTATGTACTATTCCAGACTGTACACTATAAATATACCAAATTTCATCCAAATCCGTGGAGCCGTTCTCCCGTGATTGAGGAACAAACATCCATACATCCAGACATTCATTCCTTCACATTTTTAATATCAGTAAGAAGTAAGACTTAAGATTATTTTCTAATAAAATATTGATATGTGTTTATTCAAAGTGTATGTTTTATTTATCTAGTATCCATAACATACATTCTTTATGAAAATTAATGGTAGCTAGATAGTGTTGTGAATATTATTGATATTTATTCATTTATATTTTATAAGATATTTTACGCCGGCTTTTAAGATTTCTAAGAAACTAGCAGCTGTGGGGTTTTAACCGCTTTACTTTAAACCCCTTCGGAATTTCATGTTTATACATAATTTTTCAACAGGGTTGAGCAAAATTTGACAGCATGAGCTGTCTATGAAGAGGCTATATTGGTAAAGCGATATCTGTCAAATTCGGCATTAACACATTTTTAGACGCGTATTGACGGCTGGTTGTTAAATCGACAAAAAAATGATTGAATTGAATATTTTGTCATTTCATATCTCACCATAGAATGCTATACGTTTTAACAACGCCTAGAAGTTCAAGAGTTCGAAATGAAAAACTCTTTATTTAACCTTCCTGAAGAACAGGATTGTCAAATTTTAAAAAATATCAAATCCGACTACTAGTCTTTGGGATAAGTACGTTCAAACAAATAAACAAGCAAACCCTTCATCTTTAATATGTATAGATAATCTCCAAAGGTCAAGGTAAAGTTAACGCGTTACTTGTTACAATAAGATGCAAAAACTACAGCGCAAAACATTAGTGTTCCAAAAAGCATATGCTAGAGATACCGAAACTGCCTTAGATCGTTTGCAATAAATTTAAAGGCTATTAATGTACTAGGGGTCACCATAACAATCTATGAAAGGAAATAACACAAAGAAACTAAACAAACCAATCATAGTTCAACTTACAATTTCAACAACCAATCAGAGCGAAGGCACATTCCAACAGCCAACGAAAGACGTTGTTGTCTTTCGGAAGTGGTTTGTTAAAGATCTTGGGAAATTGGCGCTCAGTTTAAGCGCGTATGCACTGAGTTCGTGTGGTGCGGTATGTAGTTCTTTTTTCAAATATTTTATTGTTTCACGTATTGTGTTTTGTGATTTATGTGTGGTTTTTGGTTCACTGCAGGGGTTTGACTGGTTTTCCAATTTATGTCTTTATTATAAAAATGCCTTTTGATCATATTTTAATTCTAAATGGTTGAAAATTTTAAGTAATTGTCAAAGTTTTAGAAAATAATCACACAGTATAATAATACTGTCAAAGTTTATTCTTTATCGTGAATCTTTCCTAATGGTAAGTGATGATTGAATTTAAATGAAGCACACGGGGATATTAAGGAACTGGCTTTTTACAAGCAAAATACCGGAACACAATATCATGGTCAATGCGGTGATTTTTGATGGGAGTTTGTTTTTTCGACGGTTTTTGTTAGTCATGTTAACGATATTTTTATTCTTTTAAATATCCTTCCAAAATGCAGGAATTATTTGCAAACGTGACATCAGGTGGTCTTATAACCACTGGTGTTCTGTCTACCCCATAAGGGATACAGGCGTGAAGTTATGTATGTATGTATGTATTTGCTAATATTATTATTTTTGCATTCAATGATGCTCAATGAATAAATCAATGATGAATTATTCTTGGATAGAGTACCCGTCCGCCAAGCGGGAGTCCAAGGTTTGAGTCCTGGTCGGGTGATTTTATTTAGTGTAGAACTTTCTGTCAGTCACTATAAATTGCCGATTTTTTGTCATTATATACCATATTTTCAAATTGGTGCGCCTTTTATTATTATTATTTTATATGCTCTATGAATTTATTAACTTAAATAAGAAAGTAATTTTACTAAATACATAGTTCTGAGCGATTGAAAATTCAAATAATAATAAAAGTATTTTTTTACAGTTTACTTTTCTTTTCGGAATATCTAAAAAAGTTATTACGGCAGGCTTTTGGTAGATGTACTTAAAAATAACTTCGTTTTGTCAGCTACCTAATAAAGTATCAATCTGGGCTTTTATTTAAATTCATAGGAAAAAATTGGTTTCATAAGCGATAGTGGACCTAAAAAACAATAGCCGGTAAGTATAATATAAAATATAAGTAAAAAACGAAGGCCCCGAACGAAGATTTAGTGTGAACGTATGCATGGAAATGATTTCCAATCATTTGATTGGACCCTTCTTTCTACACGATAATTTGAATGGTGGGCACTATGAAAACTACACGCCCTTAACGGATCTAGGTCGACTTACCCAGTAATCCTGTAAATTTTTCAGATCTTGAAAGAATTACTAGGATTAGCATATTTTTAGGAGATTCTTATCTTGTAGCAGTTCGTCAACTGCGGGACACACTGATCCAAAAATGCACTTCTATATTGAATTTCAATCCAACATCCTAGTTTGTAAACACTTAAATGTTTACAAGTCAAAATCCGTATTTTTTACATGAAAAATACATACATACATACATAACTTCACGCCTGTATCCCTTACGGGGTAGACAGAACACCAGAGGCTATGAAACCATCTGAGGTCTCGTTTGACAAATTTAGAGATATTATAATGATGGAAAGAGACTATTGCAGTGACAGGGAGTCAGACTATCGCCCGCAAAACTCAATAAAACCTGTATATGAAAAATCTTGGAGTGAAATTAAGGTTAAAGGGCAAAGATATTTTTTATTGCATTTGATTTTCAACAATTTTAATGGCATGTCATTGACATTGATATAACATTGCATAATTTTAAAGGTTTGGTAATCAAATGCATTCCTTCATTAATTAGCAAAGTTTATTAGTACTAAGTACCTATTACGTAGGTACTTTTATTACATTACTTCTATTGCTACCTTGAGAACCATTTATCAAATACCTAATTCTTCCAAATTAGTCTTGAAATTTTTTATGGTAACCATAAAAACAGATATGGCGTGCTAAGGACAATAGTTTGATGACATCAAACACAGTCGGTTTTTTGTCAAAGATTTTTTTGGATATTTATTTATGTTTGGTTTGTAATCATTCGTATAGCGTTTGGATGTAGCGTTTAGCCTGTGTACGAAATAACATATTAATAACAAAATTGTTATAAAAAAAAAATTGTTCCATTTTAAGTTGCATTTAAAGTTCGCAAAATAAATTTGAAAAAATATACATTTGCGATAAAATAAAGAAATCGTATATAAATTACATTTATAGTTTGTTTTAGTCTTAAGGTTGCTCGTGCTAGAAATTACTATTTTTTTATTTATTATACAATAATACCACAATTCTTAGTGTACTACTCAGAGCAAAATGAACTTAAAATGCTTTCCTGACTCATACATTTTCATTACACAATACTTTTGTAGGAAGCAGTAAACCGAAGTTTAATTCTCATTGTAGTGCTCATAAAGTAGAGTGTTTTTTTAGGTCTAATGCAAATATTGAAATCATTTATTTATATACTACTACAATAAATCAATATTTAACATGAAAACTTTTAAAAATCGTTGTTTACTTATTAATGAGTACATCGTTATTAGAAAAAAAAGCATAATATTATGATGACACAAGACTGTTTGCAATAGATCACAAGTTATTTAAAAAAAACAATAGGTACGTTCTTCATGAACAGATGGATCTATAACTTTATGACACTTTAAATTAAGGTAGCTGCATTAAAAAACCATAATAATATCAATTAGTGAAAAACTTAAAAAAATCAAGAAAACATTAAAAAATGTTTTGATTTCTATATCTACTTACCACAATGCGGTTTATATTCAAAAGTAGGGTAATGAGTTGAATGGGATATAATATTGAATGAAAGAGCTTAATTTGCTTAATTAGCGTGGTTACGGAATGAAATGCATTTTGAATAAAGATTAAGATAAGTAAGGAAAGATAATCAATAGAAAAGTCTTAAGCAATTTTTTAAATACGGAAGGAAATAGTAGGTACATTTCTATGGTAACGTTCATTAATCATACTGAAAATTAATTGATAATACCAGTTCAAATTAGTAAACTCTTTATTGTACACGAACAACTTAAAAATAAAGTAAAGAAAAAGGTACATTTTAATTTCATATTGGCGCAAAGGCGGCCTTATCGCTGTAGAGCGATATCTTCCAGGCAACCGAGTCTTGACTGGATTAGGTAATGGAGAATTAGGATGGGCGTTGGAACACAGGCTATAAAATAGACTTTATAAAAATAATTACACAGGCATACTAACATATCAATAATACATACACATTTATTCTAATAATACATTTATACTTACATATGACAATATATACATACTGATAATCAAAATATATATATAATGAGAGAGCTAAGATGAACAATGTTTCACAAAGTAATGTTGTTTAAGTATTCTTTTAAAGCTGTATATAGTCAACATTATAGTCAAAGATAAAAAAAAAGTAATACATATAGTTATCTTAAGCGAATAAGGGCAAAAGTACAAGCTTATTCCTAGAGAAAATTTGTTCCGGCAAACCTTATTAATAAAGCGTTTATTAAAAACAACTTGGTATTATACACAATAATAAATAAATAACATAAAACCTTCTCAATAAATAATATTTTTATTAAACGCTTGTTAACAATAACATGTTATTTGCAAACATAAACAAAATAACATAGTTCCACCATGTTATAATAATATAATTATTAAATAAATACTGAAGTTTCTTTACATAGTAGGTACCTTTACGATAAAAGAAATCGATCGACGTCGAAACCTGGCGCCGATTTAGTCACTAATAAAAAAATCATATTAAATTATAATTATAACCACTTATTTCATTACATACATCTCAAAAAAGATTTGAAATAAGCGTGTCTTTAAGAAAAACAATATCCCAAGTACGAAAAGCACCTGCGACAACACAAACTTTGAACACAATTAAAGCAATTTGTTTAGCTACGTACTACACCAGACAGACTTGTGAGATTCAGAAACAGGTGGAGATGTAAATTTATGCGAAACAATGTTTTATTTGCAGACTAACTGTTTCGCGTGATTTTACCCGTTTAATTTCTAGTGCAATCGGGATAATAAGTAGTTTTTGTGCTGTACAGACTATACACTACCAGTATGCCAAAGAGTAATGTTCATAGCTGACCTGTCAGATTTTTGACAACTCATGAAATGTATTAAAACAACATATAGTGCTAATAATAGCTCATGCTCGGTTAATTCCAAATCATTTACTCATATTAGAAACCGCATTACCCTCTCAAGTTACTCAATAGAATACTAGTATCATCCACTCGATAGATAGATATCGTTTCTAAGAAATTAAATCAAGTCTGCACCAATAGTTTAGATATAAACAGGCAGAATTTTAATGGCAATAACATCTTTATACATTTATAAACCTAACAAAAAGTAGTTTGACAGGTCAGAGACTGTATGGACCGTGAACATTACTCGTTCATACAAATCCGTTGAGTTCTGCTGTGCGTGAATTAGGAACAAACGTCCATACATCCAAACTTTTTACACTTCTAACATTAGTAAGACAAGATACAATTTAAAAAAAAAGTTGCCAGTAATATTTTTTGTTGAGAAGAGGAAAATGTGTATAACCAGATGTTAAGGCTGCGCATTTCATTTATTTACAAAAGCAACAAAGGAACCCCATATATTTTGTCAAATGCTAAAAACTAAGCATATCGTGCCGCACACAATCCTTTCCGCCTACTATTAATTCTTCTCGATACGATTTTATATAAAAGGCCTTTTGGCCTTTTAAATTTCCTCGTGCTCTAACCGCTAACCGCGGAGGTGCTAAGCAAATTGCTGTTTTATAACAAAACATTTGCTTGTTTCACAGCGATTATCTCAACAACCACAAGTAAAATTTAAATAAAAGTAAAATTAAAAATTTTAAAAACCCCCCGACACAAAAAAAGACCTTAAAAACTAACAAATAATATTTTAAACCTATTCTAATTATTATCGTCCCATATATAATTGACTGTAAGACTTGTACTTTAAAATATTTTTATTTTCCGAGCTTCGTCGCCGCGTCGGGGACCGCTCAAGTATATAAAGTATTAAGCCAACAACTGCAAATTTATTTTTACATTTAGGTATGAGCGATCTTAAGTTTCATGCATAGTCTACGCTCTACGTAATGCCGCGCGCGGCGAGCTCGGTGTGCGGCTTGCGGCGCGGGGGTGGGCGTCACCAAGTGCGGCTACCCGAACGGGCAGACACGTGAGGGCAGACGACGTTGACGGTTGTGTCGATTTTACGAATTTTTCGGAGTGAATTCTTTTGATGCAATCTGCAACTGACAACTGTTTTTCTCACTTAGCGGTCCCCCGACGCGGCGACGATGCTCGGAAAATAAAAATATTTTAAAGTACAAGTCTTACAGTCAATTATATATGGGACGATAATAATTAGAATAGGTTTAAAATATTATTTGTTAGTTTTTAAGGTCTTTTTTTGTGTCGGGGGTTTTTAAAATTTTTAATTTTACTTTTATTTTGTACTTTTTAAAGTAGGTTTTAATATTAGGAAGATGATAGTCAGATCCCCTCATCAACAATAAGAGAGCTGATGATCTTCAAACGGCTGATCAGGTCATTGTAACTTTACCATACACTTTCAATTTCATTGAAGTAATACGGTACCAAATTTCGAATCGATAGGATATATGGAAGGTAGTCAGATCCTCTCATCAACTATTAAAGAGCTGATGATCTTCAAACGGCTGATCAGGTCATGGTTCCCTTACCATATACTTTCAATGTAATTGTAGTAATACGGCACCAAATTTCGAGTCAATACGACATATGGAAGCTATTCAGATCCCCTCATCAACTATTAGAGAGCTGATAATCTTCAATTGGCTGATCAGGTCATGGTTACCTTACCATACACTTTCAATTTCATTGAAGTAATACGGTACCAAATTTCGAATCGATAGGATATATGGAAGGTAGTCAGATCCTCTCATCAACTATTAAAGAGCTGATGATCTTCAAACGGCTGATCAGGTCATGGTTCCCTTACCATATACTTTCAATGTAATTGTAGTAATACGGCACCAAATTTCGAATCAATACGACATATGGAAGCTATTCAGATCCCCTCATCAACTATTAGAGAGCTGATGACCTTCAAACGGCTGATCAGGTCATGGTTACCTTACCATATACTATCAATATCATTGTTGTAATACGGCACCAAATTTCGAATCGATACGACATATGGAATTTAGTCAGATCCCCTCATCAACTGTTAGAGAGCTGATGACCTTCAAACGGCTGATCAGGTCATGGTTACCTTACCATATACTTTCAATATAATTGAAGCAATACGGTACCAAATTTCACATCGAAAGGACATATGGAAGGTAGTCAGATCCCCTCATCAACTAGAAAAGAGCTGATGATCTTCAAACGGCTGAACAGATTTTCATGAAAGATGGCTAAGAACACTCGGGATAAAATTATCTATAACACAAAAAAAACTATACGAAAATCGGTTCATCCGTTTGGGCGCTACGATACCACAGACAGATACACAGATACACAGACACGTTAAACTTATAACACCCCTCTCGTTTTGCGTCGGGGGTTAAAAACCATGCATTTGATAGTCTTCACAAGAGAAAAGTATAGTATATCAAGTAATTCTAACGAGATCAAAAGTCACGAAGCCGAGCGCGGGTGCAAGGTTTGAAATAATCAGCTATCAAAATAGTTTAGAAGATTTTTTACTTCATCGCGCAAATTATTTATACTACTTATTTAACCTCATAAATTTTTAATCGACTTCCAAAAAAGGCGGAGGTTCTTAATTCGTCTGTATGTTTTTTTTTTGTGTCTTTGTTGCACGATATTCCAGACAATTATGAATCGATTTTAAAAATTCTTCAACGTTGGTCCCATATAAATTTCATCGAAATCGGTTGAGTACTTCATTAAGAATTTCAAATTATTCAAAAATTTCGGAGAATGTTTACGTAGATGACACTATTAGTCGGTCAAAGTGTTGACGTGAAGTCGGTTTTTTTAATGCTCTGCATTCGTTGATTATATCTTATTTGTAAATAAATACGTAAGCTGTTATCGCCAAAGTTACAACGTAAAGCGTCTAAAGTTCTCAGAACAACTAGGTACTAATTTAACACTCCACAAAGATCGAATAGTAAATCGACACTCGATCTTGCAGTCAGTCTGAGCAGGAAATTACCTCGGCGTTATTGTCGACCTTCCGTCTCCCACTGTCGATTAAAATCGATTTCTTGTGAATATAGCCCGAAGAGGCGCGCATATTATAAATCTTTGATTATATGTTATTTCCTTCTTATAGGTGAATTTAATGTTTATGTAATGAAAGTATTTTTTTTTTATTATTATTATTTTTTATATATTTGTGATTTATTTTTTATAAACTATCTACATATAAGTGCAGTGACACTTGATTTACTCACTTATTTTGTACTAAAAAGCGAAAATCATCTTGATTTAATCAATCCGGTCGGATCCGGCCGGATTGATGGGAATCCGGTCGTATCCGGCCGGACTGAAAATGACGCCGGATTGCAATCCCTAGATGTTATATGTCTATACGCGGTTGGGTTTTATGCCGAAAATTATAATAATTTTCAATAAAAAACAATTGTCTATGGAAAATCAATATAAACGAATATAAATAAAACTTTATATTCATACAAAGATCTGATCTTTCAATTTAATGCCTGTTGTCTTAATATTCTCGGTTTTTATTATCTATAACTAGCGATTCCGAATACCGTGGGAATATGGACATAAAAAGTATTCCAGATTGAACGCTATCACTATACCAAATTTCATCAAAATGCGTTAAGCCGCTATGCCGTGATTGAGGAATAAACACCCTTACGACTTACATACGGTCATCCATTCAAACTTTCACATTTATAATATTAGTAAGATTAATCTGACATATTTGTTTGTTTGAACACGCCAAACGCAGAAAATAATAAAAAAATATGTTTGATAGCCCAGTTTTGGAGGAAGGTTATAAGTTACACAATTATTCTAAAATTTATTTTGACAGATTTTATAGTTTTTAATTTGAACTAGGCAAGGACAACAAGTTAATATTTGGTATGCTACTACCATAATTTTAATTTTGGTTGATAATTTTTTTTTTGATCACATCGATAAAGAATCGACATTCTTTATCGATGTGTAAAATCGTAAAGATAAACAGAAATAAAATCGATATTGTTTTAATTAAAAATAGCAGTAATATCTTAAATAATATTGCATTTGAATACTTAAAAAGTAAATGCATCTAAACTTGTTTATTTATTTAACAGTTTTATCTTTTGATTTTTATCTAACATTTTACTAAATAAACCCTTAGTTCATCCGTTTTATGGTAAAGTAAAATATCCTAAGCATATAAACCTAAAACGAACAAACAAGTAAAAAGGAATCTTACATTGACAGTTAAAACACAATCCGAACATACCATAAGTTGATTTCAGGCTGCATAGCGACCATCCTCTATCTTCTATCTCATTCACACTCAAAATAAATAATATTGAGGTCGCCTTAACCGCCGAACATTAAAACAAATTAAATAATAAAATAAATAATAAATAATAAAATCCCCAGACAATCACACCAACTACATGGCCCTAAAGTAAGCATAGCTTGTATTATGGGATACCATGTAGCGAACTAGGGGGGAACCTAGAATATAAATACATAAATAGATAAACACCCAGACACGGAACATCTTTTTTTTTTCTTGTTCCGTGCGGGGATCGAACCCGCAACCACTGGCGTCTGAGGCAGATAGGTTTACCCCAACGCCAAAGTGGTTAAGTATAGGGAGATGAATAAACCCGCGTTTAACCTCACTCTCACCTGACGGCAACTATAGATAAGGTCAAACATGACAGCATATAGACTTATGAAAGCTCAGAACTGACCGGAAAGCTTAAACTTGAAGATATTTAGTCATTATTGTTAGTGTCTGTCAAAACTTAAAATTAAATGAACTTTACATCACCACATTTATTCCATGCTTGTTTAAATACTCTGGTCCCAGTTTGTCATGTTCGTGTTGTGCATCCATAGCTAAATGCATCTACTATGTAAGCAATTTGGTTGTGGCATGACATTGGCTCTCACAATTAGCTGTCTTGTCTTTGTTTTTTTTCATGTCATGATCGATTTGTACTGTATGTACCTATTTGTTTTAATTCGTATAATCCTGACTGAAAAAGAGTGCCAAGAGTTTTTTTCCGCCGGCTTTTTGGTCTCTTGGTCTACTGTAATATCTTATTCAATAACCTATCAACACCTTGTTAAAGCCGAAGTACAAAATTGTGACGTCTAGGGGCCATCCGATGGTCTTATGATGATTAAAATTTTTCATTTTCATCATCGTGCGGTTGCTTGTTAGACAGTATTTTATCGGCTACATTTTGGTGAGTGTGCGAATGCTCTTTTAGACCAAATTGAACCAACTCCTTTGTACCAACGGACTACCAGACGCAGACAAAACTTCCATCCCTATATAGTGGATTTACCAAGAAGTTGAACAAAACGCTTCGATAGTTCCTTTTTGGTTCGGATTGCCAAGATGTTGAACGATCTGCCTGCGTCTGTTTTTCCTGTACCACTAAAGTCCTGGTATTTTTAAGTGTCGAGTGAATAGATTTCTCGTGTACCACCATAGTCTTCATGCGCACTCTCCATCAGGTGGCATGGAAGATAATCATCCTTATAATTTAAAAATAAATCATTCTAAAATGTGAAACTAATAGAATTCATTTTTGTTTCTAACTCTATTAAATGTAGTTCTTAATTTAAGATAAGAGATAAAATACAAAGTTCAAAACACAAAGTTGAATTGGAGTCATTCATTGTATAATGTGTACATTTATGCTCATTGTGCAATGAATAACCAGTTTAAGTTCCTTAATGCATGTATATTTACTGCCGTGTTTTACGATTTATTTCAATGTCAAACCATATGTGTAGTTAAGAGAAAGACTATGTCACTAAATGTTTTGTTCTAGCTCGTTAGCGGAACACATTGTAAAACCAAAGAGCGTAGAACAACTTATTTGGATTATTCATTGCATCGCCATGCTTAAACATCCCTGTTCATACCTGTATCGCTTTCTTGTTATGGACTAATTAGCTGTTGCGCGCGATTTTACCCGCGCGATTTCATTTCCCGTGGGAATTTCGGGATAAAAAGTAGCCTATGTGCTATTCCAGATTGTACTTTGTTATGCCAAATTTCATTAAAATCCGTTAAGCCGTTTTGCCGTGATTGAGGAACAAACATCCATACATCCAAACACTCACATTTATAATATTAGTAACTAGCTGTTGCGCGTGGTTTTACCCGCGGAATTTCAAATCCCGCGGGAAGTTCGAAAAAAAAGTAGCCTATATGCTATTCCAGACTGTATTTTATCACTAGGCAAAATTTCATCCAAATCCGTTGAGCCGTTCTCCCGTGATTGAGGAACAAACGTCCATACATCCAAACTTTCACATTTATAATATTAGTAAGATTTAAGATCTCCTGAAGGAAACATCACCGAGGAAACTATTTGCTTCTTCATCATCTCTTTTTGTTCATTTGTTCTCTGGACCGGAAAAGCTAAAGATAGTCCAACCAATCCTGGATGACCACTGGATCTGGATAGCAACGTCGTAAAAGGCGCGTCATCCAAATGATTTTCTCTATTTAAATCTTCCAAATATGCCTAACTTTTATTACACCATCTTTCATATAATTATGTCCGCCTATTATCACCGCTAATTAGAAGCAAAAAGTGCTGATTGAGCCTTTGCCACGGTGAAAAGGTTTTTAAAAGAACTTGTTTAAACCTTGTTTTATCAAACAGTATTAGATATACACATTCTTTATGCCAGTCGAATATAGAGAGAGACCGAAAGAAACATATGCACCGGCTTCATAGAGATTTACTAACGTATTTCTGTTTACATTTTTTTATCAGAAAACAATATATTAAACACTAATTTAAATACTTAAGCAAATTTTATAGCCATACTTTTAAGTACCTAATATTAAATACGTTATTTCGTCAAGAAATTTGTATGGAATCAAAGGTTTCGCGCTTATATAATAATAAGGTAAATAATGCATAAGCATGATGTATACGTGGGTTAGATCATGCTAGGTTTCTTATCACGGCGAGATAAATGGTCAGTTAATCCAATCAAATTACGTCATTGGGGTTAACAAGTTCATCTTACGTGACCACACTTACGTGCAACATGATCTATTTACATAGAAATCTTCTTAATCTGTCACATTGAGGTTAGATACTTTGCATAACGACATATTTTCAGTCAATTTAGAATTTTAAACACTTTAAAGAAACGTGATCCACACATGTTTTAAAATGATTGATAAATAGTTTTTTGGAATTAATGTGGAGGCCTTCTGCAAGAGGTGATGTGCTAATTAAAATTAAAATTAACCCTTTATTTTCGGTTACACTAAATTTTTTGCGTCACTTACAAAATAAAGAAAGAAAGAAAAAGTTTATTCGACTATAAAAATAAGTTAGAAAAAGTAAAAAAAAAATTAAGTATAAGTACCTAGATGAAATAACATTGTCAAAAACGGCAACAGCTCAGCATAATGCTATAACCAATGGCTGCAGCGCTGATTTTTAGCTGTGCTGGAATGGAGGCTGGGGTAGTAAACACAGTTAATAAGTTTTAAAACATAAAACATAATGGAGTTACAAATTAAATTGATGAGAAACTCAAATACCAATAATTTTGAATAAATAACATAAGTAATCCGCCAAGCTGGCCCAGTGCTGTTTGATGGATGTCAGAATTAAACATGTTATAACCAAAAAAACAGGGGTAAACACCGCGGTTCATGAATAAATTAATTTCTATAATGAAATTGGATAAAGATATCAATACAATAGATTATTTTACCGGATTTGGTTACAATGGCGGATATTAATTTATTTTAATATATGCTAAGATATTTTAGTGTTTTTAGAGAATCATTTTAGTGTTACTTTAATAAATAGTCTTATCTGTAAGGTAAAATTTTTGCTTCATTTTAAATCATTTCATAGAAATTAATAAAACTTCACATTTTCACGATTACTTACGTTACATTAAAATAACCTTTTCGTTGTTTTTTCTCATAATAAATGAAGTTTAAGTGTCTTTTAAAGAGGTTTTATTTATTAAAGAGGGTTACCATTGTTTGATCAAGTTAGGAGTTGTCCTTAATTTCTAACAAAAGTGAATATCACCATTTTTGGTGAAAACCCCGTATTCAACCTCCATCCCTTCTGATGTTAATCCCGTGACTTTATAAAAGATTCCTGTTTAAATAATTTATTTTGTAGATTAATAAAAAAATATACATTTAGCTACTACATCCTACACCAGATCGGAACAAATTGGACAAAAGTTCAAGTGGATTTTCATTTGACATTTTAATTTGACGGTTTGTTAAAGATGCGCAAAATACATTCAATACTATTTAAAATTTTAGGGGTATTGCCCTTTTCATGCAATAATAGTTTAATGCAGAGACATTATTTTGTCAATCAACAACAAAAAATATAGTTTTTTTAAAGTTTACACAAATTAAAAAATTGCATTAAAATTCAAAAAAAAAAATTGCGTTGAATTCATTTAAAATACTTATTAAAAATCGTGTTTTTAAATACTTTTTAAAGAGTCAATATACTTGTCAAACTCGTGAACTGAATGATCTGACACTTCAAGTATGCACTCCTGCGCACATAATGTATAAAATGCTCTCCTTGAAAGGTCAAGATCTTATATTTAAAGTTCGATTTCGTGATTCCACTAAACTTTGGTTACTGCTTCTTTTGATCGAATCGATAGTACAATAATGTTGCCATTTCATGATCCAGGATAGCTATTTTAGATTGTTTAAGTTTAATGTCAAATAGAATATTTGCTGGCAGACATAAAAGTAATAGCACGAATAAGTTAATGCAAAGGGCCAATATAGTTTTCTCAGAAACAAAGTGAGGAGTTTTCAGACCTGAAGAAAATTTGTATATTTAAAAGAAGAAATGTAACATTGTATCTTATTAATTATGTCACGATAAGTTATTCTTTATCGCAACAAAAGGTTGCCTGGAAGAGATAGTCTTTAAAGTAAATGTATGTATGTTGATAAGGCCGCCTATTGTGCTCTGTACCTATAAAATTGTAATCAAAATATTTCTTACTCCATGTGTACAATGAAGAATAAATATATAGATAGCGAGGTCGAGCAATCAAGCGAATTTTTATTGTTACCACTAGATATAACTGACCCTCTGAAGTGAATATGTATGAATATTCATGACTACCATCTAATATGAATAAATATATTCGTTTTTGTAGCCTGAAATTGAAAACTCCCTATTATTATTCTTCGTATTTTTCTCTCTTTAGCAAAACTAACTATACAAAATTTACTTAATAGCATAATCAACGAATGCAGAGCATTTAAAAAACCGACTTCACGTCAAAACTTTGGCTGAGTTGAGAATGTCATCAACGTAAACATTCTCCGAAATCATACATATTTTTTCAAATTTTGAAATTTTCAATGAAGTACTCAACCGATTTCGATAAAATTTAAATGGGACAGACTATGAGGTCTATCATATGAAACAACAATTTTCAAAATCAATTCATGATTGTCCGAAATATCGTTTTAACAAAGACACAAAACTAAAAACAAAAAAAAACCATACACACGAATTGAGACCTCCTCCTTTTTTGGAAATCGGTTGAAAAAGTACGTAAAGACAAAAAAACTGTCACCCGGGTGAGAGGGCCATGCCATTGTTATGCTATCATAAAAAAATATGACAAGGTAAAGACATAATTCGTACATTTTTAATGCCCGGTGATTGTACTTGAATACACATTCATTATGGTAATGCCGCTGAATTATGGAGTGTACTCTTTGAAATTTAGGATTCCGTAGGAAATCATAAATAATATATTTTTATCTCCACTTGGCACGAGACCAAAATAAGAAAATCCGCAAATTTCGTAGTAACTTTACGAATTGCTTTCATATGATATTCTGTAGGTTTTATGGGTTGAAATTTTAACTCCTTTACAGTCGTGAATATGGAGTGTATGTTTTTGTAGCTCACGTTTTAAAAGTAGGTATATCGTCATAGGGTTTTCCACGGTGGCTTAAATTAGATTAAGTCATGTAGTTAAGAGATCTGACTGCTCGCCTACAATTTGACCTCGGATATTTGTATACAGTGATCTTTATAAATGATAATAGCACCAGTCCAATCTCAAAGCTATATATGACTCATTGTTTATTTATGTACATTTAATAATTTGGTTTACTTAACATGATTTTAAAAGATTTTGATATCAAAAATATATTCTGCAAATATGCTAATTCCGATTAGCCAGAGAGCTGAAGATTTTTTTTTAAAGTAGGTACACAAAACATTTTTGGAGAAAAGAGCTGTTTTTGTAAACGATTATCCAATAAAAGTAATTTTTATTTTAAAAATCGACCTGTAGCTTCTGTTTGGAATGATATTGAAACAATTTTTTATTTGACTAATCCTGTAGGTAATAAGCACCTATTCAAAACTGAAAATAAAATTTAAATTGGACCATCGGTTTTTTTTGCAATGATTGAAGGAAAAAAACTGGATTTTCAGAAAAATGGAAAAAAGGAAATATTTAAAAAATGGTAGACATTCGGATCACGTGATATGAGTTTAAATGGTTGCAAATGACCTCCTCTATGTCACCTTAAAAATGCCGGTCTATTTACCAATAAATAACTGCATAGCAACTTCACTTCTTAGCTTTGTGATTTAAAAAAATATGTATATTTGTACGGAATCCTTAATGCACTGGCTGATGTTTACTTGTCTATGTTATTAAGCGGTTCAACGACCGGATATTAAGGAATCATTATTTTGACTTATCCTGCGTTCTTAGTTTAATGGCACATGAAATATACTGTAAAATTTACATGTATATGGGATATCTTTGCCATGAAATGAACAGTAACTTGAAACATACGAATCATTAATTTTAACATCAAGTTGTTTGTAAGAATACAAATCTTAATTAAACATATACTTCAGTTGAATTTTTTGCAGACTCAAGTACCAAAATAATGTAGAGTATTTTTAGGTAAATAAAAATCATAGCTTGTAAAATATGTGCACTGTTAAAAATTATGTGATTTCACATGCAAAAAAAGTACATAAACTTGTAGAATGTACCGAAAACAGCTGTAAAATTCAGTAAATTGTGGAAAAGAAAATAATTTTCGGTAATTTTACAGATTTTTAATTATTTTATGTAATTATACCTAAAACGTGTATAATGACAGAACAATTTGTATTTTTACACATGGGCTGGGATTATTACAGAAGCAATACATAAAAAATGTGTAAATATACTTTTAAAAGGTATAAAATTGCCGAAATATACGTGAATTTCCATAAATTATAGAAAAAATACACAATTATGTAATGTGAAAATACATCTCTCATTTAAAACTACATCAACATTTAATATGACATAAATGTTTGGGCAACGAGAGTTGCCCAAGCTTTAATGTAATTTTCACTAAAAAAATTTAACAGTGTGAGAAAAGTTTGTTAAGTTGGAATTTTTTTACTCTCTCGCTGAAATAGCTACACGCTTACTTAAAACAAAATCCAAACTCGCCTCTTTCCGAGCTAGTATGAGCCTAGCAGTCCTAACCTAAGCTATATCACATCCCAGATTCATACTTTAAATTTAAGTTATAACCGCGAAGCTGCAACAAAATGTCACTTAATCACTCATTGCATTCAGCACTGTCTATAACATCGTATTTTTTGATACCAGCATATCCTATGAAGATAATTATATGATATGACAATATTGTAAACTCATCGTTATTTGCATCCTAATGTTAAGGAAAGACCTATGTTTTACCTGTATTTGGAATTAACTCGTTCGTAACTTCGAAAATATTTATCTCTAAACGAGGTCATTCGATTCTTTTTTTTTTGAAATATTGAATTACTACACCACGCCGGTATCCATTTTTACTACCATCCCACACGCTATGCGATTATTTTTGCACCTTTGATATATGCGATTATCCAAATTGTAATTGTTATGCATTCAAGGCGATATCAATCAAAAGGCGACATATTTTTTGTTTCAGTCACGGTGAGTGAGTGTGGCCTTGTTGTTGAGGTGAGGGCGACTGATTCGTGATTATGTCTGTTGAGAAAAAGTGTTAAAGAATGTCAAAGTTAAAATTTTGATTGCGGTCATCTGCGTTTACTCCTTCCGGAGATTAAGCATCCAAATCACTTTTTAAATATATTTTTAGACGGAACTTACTGTTTGTTTATTCCCTAGCAATGACAAGTCAGTAACAAACAATGGACTAATTGTAGAGTTCGTAACCACGGTCGTAGCGATGACATAAGTAGGTACCTGAAGATCAATTGCGCCCACGATTATAACATTCCATACGAGCTGATAAAAGTTAAAGTTTTATTTACAAGACGTCTAAGTAATAATATGTTGTCAGTTATTTCTATGTAAAATTCTGTTAGGACTTCTGTGAAAATCCGTCGAGGGCTGCCATCAATATTTTAAATTTCAATATAAAACTACAAAACGAATTCATACAATGGCAGCCTCAGACAGATTTTCTTGCTCTTCTTAAAAAGTTCATAGGGAATTGAATACCTATGTTATTATGTTATGTTATAGGTAAGCGTAGGGAAGTGCTATGAAAACGAATAGTATGTTGTTCATAATATGACCGACTCTGTGTGAGACCAAGTGAACTTTTAAAATGCTTTTCAAGTTAATTATCTCTCGTCACATAAACCATTTCAGTCGGGGGATTTTAAATTATTTTATTCTTTTTCAATTACTTTTTAACCGTCGCGTCGTGGGTTTTTCAAAATGTTTATTTTGCGTTTTATTCCTATTCATGTATGATCTCAAACTATCACGTGCTCGAATTTCAAAAGTGACCCACCAGTCACTCTGTACATCAGTTGTGTAGTAATTATAATCAGAGACTAAGTGCTATGATACATGCATATATAATTTGTGTTTACTTTAGGGCTATATGAGTTAAAAATCCAACATTTAAAAATATAGTAAATAAATTATGTAGTAAAAATATAAAATCAGATTAGTAAACATCGCCGCAAACTGAAGTAATGTGAAGTTAAGACAAAAACACATAAAAAACCAATACCTACACTACTACAAACAGTTTGTCAAGGACAACCAAAACAGTTTTTAGTTTACAATAATAAAAAACTCGATTAATCTTGAACAAAAAGTTTTGAAATGATTACAAACAATAATGTAATGTGTATTTTACTGATAGCTTTTAACTTATGAGTTGATTTTAATAATGTAGAATATTTCTGTAATAATATCTACCTCGTTTCTTTGAGGACTTCTGTTTATAAATAATAGAAAAGAATTAAGAAGTAAACAATAGAATGGATGATTAAACATACAAACAGACATTCATGTCTTGACACGTTATAATCTCAGCTGCACCCCGACCAAGAATCAAACCAGTGTCTGGCATAGAGGAAAAATTTCGTCTTTTACGTATTTTTAATTTAATACACAATTGCCTTTTTTTTAACTCTGTGAGTTACCAGACATGTAAACTGAAGTGAAACAGAAAAGTTAAAGGAATAAGCGTTTACGGCAGCTGTTCAATTGATTTTTTCATCAATATTTGATGACTTAGTAACTAGACCATTTGACATTGCTATTTTTAACTGAGTTCAAAATGGAGGTTCTCTACTCGACTGTTTCTTCGAATGTTCCTTACATAGATTACGTTTTTGTTTGTGTGGGTGCTATTTTATTGCTTTGCGTAATCATCCCACACTATGATAAATCATCCATCCGTCTACTATTCGTATATGATGGATGTTCCAAAAAGTCGAACTAAGTGCTATGACAGTTCCTATTTCATACCGGTCGCTAAAGGTTTGTAATGAACTGCCTGCACATATTTTTCCTGAGCACTACCAGTCCTGGTACTTTTAAGTGTCGAGTGAATAGCTTTCTCGTGGATGGACGTGTACCACCTAAGTCTTCATGATCACTGACCATTAAAATTTTATTAAAAAAAAAAACATTCTAAATTCGAAATTATCTTTTTTACTCCACAGATTAAGGATGCCACAAGCAGCGTCGTTCGCTGAGCGATGGGCGCGGGACAACCTTACTCGAGACTGTACTCCACATGAGCAGAGCATCCTTGAACTCTTCCTCACCATTTGTGAGGGAGATGAAGCAGAAGCTAGTAAGAGAGCTAGAAGATACTACGCCGCTAGAGGACCTGGTGGCTTGGCAGATTTGTGGCATAAAAGACATCCAGATGACGAAGAAATATTGAAAAGCTGTCAAGATGCGTAAGTCGTTCAATGGGCTTCATTTATTTATTGTAGAGAAAGTTTAAGGTTTTCGAGAAAAAAAATCTATAAATACATAAATATTTCTGACATTCACACAACATTATCTAGCCCAAATTAAGTTTCTCAAAGAACTTGTTTTATGGATACTAGATAACTGATATAACTACTTAAGAAATATATAAACATACATATTGTATAAAGAGATATTTTTATTAGAATATGAACTTAAATAAACATATAAACTAATATCTGTGTTCATCACTCAAATATCCGTCGCCGCCGGTATTCAAACCCAGGACCTCTGGCATAGAGGCCATGTATGTTACCACTACACCAGCCAATCTTCAATAATCTATGCAGGTATTACTAATAGAAACAAACCGGAAAATGTAGTTGGAAAGGTTAGGTTGTGAAGACAAGCAAAGCGAGGAGGAGCAAATAGGTTTAATAAAGGCCACACGTTCGCAAAGCTGTGCGAAGGAAGCGAGCGGTGCCGCGACGAAGCGCCATAACTAAATAATATGTTTATTTAAATAAACTACCAATATTTGGTGACATAACTATAGTCAAAATTCTATATGACTTTAATCTTTATGGCTTAGAGTGAGATGCCACTAAATGTTGTGATTATAATAACTATGAGCGAATGCATCATTCGATGAAACGTGACTTTGAATTAAAGTTGTTATGTGTTACGTTACAGTATTGGAACATTATTTTGTGTGAAGTATTATCGATAAATTATAAGCTATTAAAAAATTATGTTTCGATGTATCGTTTTTCTGGTAAACAAATTACTTTCAAACGTTTTTTAAACTAAACGTTGTCCGATAATATGAAACAACGATTATAAATTTTTCGATTAACTAAGAAAAATATTTTTAAGTAAAACATTTTTTAACCATATTTATCGCGTATAATTTACATTTTACATTTTAACTTGATGTTGATGTGAAAACCTAAGACTATATTGAGAAAAATACATTTAAAAAAAACGTGGAATAGTAGATATTTAAATTATGTGAAATGAAAATCGATGTAACAAAAACTGTGTTCTAATTGATACCCCCGTTAAAATGTACACGACTAGAGGTACGACGGAGTACTTCCACGGTGACAAGGTAAAGGTTATGGTGTGAAAACCTCTTTAGCTTGGTAAACTTTACTTGAAATAATACGTTTTTTTTTTATTTTACAGCTACATAGTACCTTTGAAGACCCGCAGCGTGGGCGGCAGAAGGCTCACAATAGTGCGCATGCCAGCACCTACTGCTTTGGACAGAATCCTTTCCGCTAAGGCTCTACTCAGTCGATGGCTTATGATCTTGGAAATAAGGTACATAATGTGTTATAATATTTTTTCGTTTTTACTTTTCAGCTAATAGTTTAATAACCAGCAAATTGTCAAAACAATGACAATACAAAATGTATTTGAACGCTTGTCTCAAACAAGATGGTTTTCAATTTTAATTTGATTAATTTTTGTTGTCTTGTTGTTGTTGCCTTAATTTCGTTAAAAACAAAGAAAAAACAAACACCAGCTCTGATTATTAAGATGAAAGATTTATAATGAAATAACGAAAATAGATTAATCCCGTCAAAAAACCACTTAAGAACCATTGTAAAATTAAAACGTCCATCCAACTCCCCGCATTTTGCGTAAGTACTAAGAATCTAGCATTAATTCTTAAAACCTTGTCTTTCTTCAATTCCAGATTCAAAAGAATTAAAAACAGTTTCTTAAAGTTGGTAAAACATTGTTTGAATTCAGAACACAAATCTTCCATTCTTTCGAAATACACTCTGAATAAAACACAGCAATCTTTCGTTTTCTAATTTTAAATAAAAGACTGTGACTCGAAAACATCTGGTATTTCGAGGTAAAAATATTTGCTTTGAGGTTTCGGTTAATTCAGAAAATTATTCAAAACATCGGATTTTCTTTTAGAGGATTTACGTTGGATGGTTTTATTTTCTTTTCTAGAATTTTTGTGTATGAATAATGTATTGAGGTGGAGCACAAAGAGGACAGATTGAAGGTGTATTCTTTATCTTTAATTTATATGTTGCTGAGTTTAAGCGCGCAGCTTTTTTAAGTCTTTGTTATTTTTGCGTCTGTTCCAAAAACATTTTATTTTGGTACTAAAAAATCACTAATAGAAATTGCAGTCTCTAATTTTAAGGCTCCCTTGTCTCCAAAATAGAGACTTCAAAATGTGTTGGGTTTGTATCAGCATTGTAAGCAATTAGAGTATTTCATCGGTCCGTGCTCGTTGTTCATACATGAGTTCTCTCTTCGGCATCTTAATATAAACACAATATTATACTCGTACATTTTCACAAAAATAAAATAAAATCCCCAGACAATCACACCAACTACATGGGCTCAAAGTAGGGGGGAATCTAGAATATAAAATACATATACATATAGTTAAACGCCCGGAACATTTTTTTTCTTGTTCCGTGCGGGAATCGAACCCGCAACTATTGGCGCCTGAGGCAGATAGGTTTACCCCATCGCCAAAGTGGTCGTCATGTTACTTACAAATGACAAAATTTTACAAAAAAAATTATAATAAGGCTTTGTCGCTGATTCCAGGTTACGTGAAGATCCTACTCCAGGTGAAGAGGTCCTGTTCATTGACGTGTGTGACCTGCAACCAGCTCACTCTAAGAAGCACTTCAAAGGATCATACTGGAAGGATTTTGTCTGGTCTTTGAAAGTAGGTACTTTTTAAAACATCCGTCTCATCTCGACACTTATTGACGTGCAATAGGTATCTCCAAGATAACTTATGGTATGGCTTTTGAGTTACTTTTTGTAGTAGATATATTGGTATTTATATAGATATGAGTACCTACTGGTACTATCAGAAAACTCTTATTAAAAAAGTTTGTGGTACCATTTATAGGTATCATATTTTTACAAATTAAAGATTGGGTCGGCACTTATGCTTAAAGCCCACTTAAAATGATATTATCGTCCCTGAACGTGTCGTAAAAGAGACTAATCCAAGTGAACCTTGCATCGTGGTAGAACCCTTGCGGAGAACCCACTTATGGTCTAGTGAGATTAATAAGTATAAATAAAACTACTTTTTAACCGGATTAATCGCGTATAATTTATATTTTACATTTTAACTCGACGTTTCGGTGTCTTTGCAGACCCCGTGGTCATGAGCGTCTGAGGTGTCAGGCGTCAGATTGATAGTGGAAAAAGTTATACATCATCTCCATCTATTTCTCAGTCTTCGAGGGTAGCGTTCGGGGTCAACGCAAAATGAGCTGACAGTGTCTTGAGTTTCAGGTCGTGCTGTTTGTTGAATGTCTCATTTAATATCTTTGAGAATATGGGTCCCATGCTGGTGATAGTTTCCAACCATCTTCTCTGTTGAAATTAGGGTGTTTTTTTAATTTCAATGGCTTCTTTGATCATCCTAGGTATGTAATGTTTTTCCCTAGATAGAACTTTCACAGAGTCAAACCTTAAATAGTGGTTGGGCTTGTCTATGGAATGCTCACAAACTGCAGACTTGGTTACTCTTCTGTTTTTAATGTCAGCTATGTGTTCTTTAACGCGGTTTGATACACTTCTTTTAGTTTGACCAATATAGGAAAGCCCACAGCCGCAGTCAATCTTGTCTCGACACCTCAGTCGCTCGTGACTGCAAAGACACTGAAACGTCGAGTTAAAATGTAATATATAAATTATACACGATTAATCCAGTTAAAAAGTAGTTTTATTTAAATTATGAATCGTGAAAACTTCATCATCATCATCATCACAACTCCGTGTAATGAGCCCACTGCAGGGCATGAGTCTCTCCTCTGGGTGACAAGGAGGTTTAGGCCATAATCCACCGAGCTGGCCCAGTGCTGGGTGGTGGATGTCAGAATTTTCAGGGTGCCGATATGGCTTCTGACAAACCCTAACGACTACTGTATACAAGTATACAGCACCCGGGACCAACAGCTTAACGTGCCCTCCGAAGCACGGAAGTCGCCGTGAGAAACGAATGATCGGCGGTCACCCATCCAAGTACCGACCGCGCCGAACGTTGCTTAACCTGTGATATCGTAGGATACACACAGTAACCACGGCGCCACGATGACTTCTGATGACACGATGAAAACTTAAGACAATATTAATAAGTATCTTCTAATCAAATGTAGAGACAGAACTTTTCCATAACAGAGTTAACTAGCATTCTACCTAACACATTACGTTTAAAGTAAAATTGCAATTTTATAATTGCAGGATATACATTTAAAAAATAGCACCTATAAAGCAATGATAAAAACTGTATTTCGAAAAAAACAATGATATCTATAAACTTACTAATTTGTAAATTGCAATTATTTTATATTTTCAAAATAAATTAGATCTACTTTTTACGAAGTTCGTCTGTCAAACCATTTGAAAGTAGAATACTTTGCTTAAATGCCAAGTAAAAATATATCGATTTTGTGACTTGACTTCCTTATTAATTTTCTAATTGTGTACCTAATTTGTTAATCTTGACATTTGCGTTAATTCAAATAAATTCTGTAATAATAAAATGAAATATATTTATACACATTTTAATATAACCTATAATTTCATAATTAGGGTGTTGTTTTCGTGAGTAAATTTAATCTTCATTTTATCAAATTTGTTATACCTATTTATTTTGTTTAATTTTGTTTCTATCTTTAATATATTAAGTGCTTATGATAATTTTTAAACTATAATTTTTATGTTGTGTATGGGCTGTAATTGTCTGAAATAAATGATTTTTTTTAATGAATACATTGAATTACATACTTTTAAAGTTTAATGGACATAGATATATTAAAATTACCCTAAATATAAAAAAAGAAACTATCTTCTAACTCCTTTGTATTTTTATAAGCTCACTGCGGTTCTCTCACGAAGGTATCTTCTTAAATCAAAAAATCTTCTTCTTGCGTCTATTGTATACAAAACATCAGCCGGGACCAGGACGTGCCTTGGGCAGCCCGAAAGTCTTAATGAGAAATTCATGATCGGTAATAACCCAAGAAACCTTTATTTTCAGAATGCCCTTCCAACCAGGCTCTCCGAAGTCCACGTGATAAACACCCACCGTTTAAGGGCTATTTCCTTTATGCTGCTCTTCATCGGAGTCAATCCTTGGAAACGGAAGATCCTCCACATTCACTCCAACTCGGAGCAGATCAACCAGGCGATGGGTCTTGACTACTTCCCTATTGAGGGTCTGCCGTATGAGTACGGTGGAAAGGCTGGCGCTATGAAGGATTTAAATGGTACAATATATATTTCTATAGTCTCGTATCCGTATTTGGTTTAGAATAGGCCACCCCTGGATGAGCGTGTCATTTGTTTTAGTTTGACGACCGGCTGGTGTAGCGGCAACATACATTGCCTTCTATGCCAGAGGTCCTCGGTCAGTTATCTAGTATCCATAACACAAGTTCTTTAAGAAACTTAATTTGGGCTGGATAATGTTGTGTGAGTGTCAGAAATATTTATTTATTTATTTGTAAAATCCTCGCCTGATGCCTCAATAATATTGAGTCTGTTGCTAAATATCATTTAGTGATTTATTTATTCATATAAGGTACAGAAGGCAGCATTCAAGCCAAACTGATACAAAATAATCATTACATTTATATTTTTTTTCTGTTTTATCAATGTTCCATTTATATTCTGGTGGAAGCAAAGAAAAATGAACAAAAACAAAATGCTTTTTCAATATTTTCTTTTTATTTAATTTCAGAGCTTTGCTCGTTTCCAAATATGTAGGTTTTAAATATTAAGGTGATAACACCACGTGATAAACACATGAGTTTTTACAGAACTTTATGTTCGCGCATCTCCAGAGTATTGAACTTTTTTTTTTGTTCGTTTTTGTGTGTTTTCATTACTATCACACAGTAAGACCGATTTACAGCTTAGGTTAAGCAGTTGTTGTTTTAAATAATTAATCGATGTTATATTTTAGATACTTAATACGTAAACTCTTATGCTGATTGTACTCATCAAGCGATTTAGTGCGTACAAAAACAATGGACCGTAGCAAGAATATAAAATGGTCCAAAGAAAGAATAAAATTATCTAAAAATATTTCGGGCTGTACAAAGCATACTGTTTAGCCCGTATGAAGAAATTTTTATATGGATCGTAACTAAGTGGGCCCTACCAAGAACAAATCGTTCATTGGTTACGATCTGAGTCAAAGCTTAATTTGAAACTTTGTTGTTAAATTTTATCAGTGACTAGCCACCGAGCGCGGTTTTACCCGCGTAACTTTTGATTCCGTAGGAATTTCGGGATAAAATATAGCCTATAACCTTCCTCAAGAGTTGGATTATCAAATGCAAAAAGATTTTTCAAATCCCACTTGTAGTTTCTGAGATTAGCGCGTTCAAACAAACAAAAAACAAACTCTTCAGGTTTATAATATATTAGTATAGATTTAGACAATTAGAAAATTATGTCAAACTTCACAGATTGGAGTTGGGCGTTGTTGTCTGATACACAGTTTAATGACTTCTTGCGGACAACATTGTTAAATTGTTAAAAATTTTGTAAAAACTTTTGTTCCAAATAAAAAAATAATTTTGTTTAATTTTAATTTACTTTCATTGTTTCAAAAACTTCCTTCTAGTTACTCACTGTTTGCAACTAGTCAAAAATCTGTTTGGTCAATGTATTTCCAGTGCAATATTAAGGCCCTTATTTCATTTTTATTTATTTAAATTACAGATGAATGGACAAAGCGACTATTAGGAAATTCAAAATGGCTGCTAGCTGAAGAACGAAGGTTTTACGAGACAGAACTGAAACCAGAGTGGAAAGGGCGTACACGCCATAAGAGCGCTGTACGAAACATTCGCGGCAGTAATGGCGCCTACGACATGATGACCCGGACACATTCCTGCAGGTCTTTACACAAATGTGATGACACAGAAGAAGGCATATACGGTGCTTACAGAACTTTAAAAGTGACAGATCAAGCCTTTTATGTGTGATTTTATAATTCTTATAATTTAAATTTATTAATACTCATTGGCTCTTATTTTTAAGTAAGTTATAAGTGTGGAAGACAAAAGTTTTGGTGGTATTTAAGAAGTGTAGAACGAAGCAAAATTGTTTTAAGATGTTCAAATCCTTTGAAATGCAGTCTATTTTGCGAAGTAAATACTCAGTGTAAAAGCTTTTCTTTTATTGAAAATACTAATACATAGATTTTATAACGTGACCTGTGACCCTGCTTCTATGCTGGACTGGGAGCGAGGGAAAAACGTAGAATGTGCCAGCTGCTTCTCTTCCCGGGCATACTGTAAAAGTCAGTTAAGGGACAGAGGTTTTAAAGGCGTTTTTGTGGGCGATAGGCTGACCCCCTGTCACTATAATAGTCTCCCTCCATCTTTATAATACCTCATTTGTCAAACGTGACATCAGATGGTCTTGTAACCTCTGGTGTTCTGCCTACCTCATAAGGGATACAAGCGTGACGTTATGTATGTATGTATGTATAACGTGACCTGTTGAGATATGCAGGCTTTTAAAGTTAAGATATACAGACCTGTTAAGATATACTTCTTTTCTACTTATAAATATGTTAAAATTTATACTAGCTTATTATAATAATAAACATACTTTGTTACGTAAATTCAGCTAAAGCTTTAACATCCCAAGGTGTCGCAATATCAATTTATCGCTGCTTGGTTGTGGGACTTGTTCAGGTCTTCCACGTCATACTCTTTGATGATTGATATACTATACATATAAAGTCTAAACCTAAATATCATAAAATTGGATAGCCTCCATAAAAAACCTACGCAGCAGTAATGGCGCCTTAAGACATTACGACCCGGACTCATTCCTGAAGATCCTTACACAAATGTGATGACACAGAAGAAGGCATATACGGTGCTTACAGAACTTTTTTTTTTCTTTTTATATTTCTGACACTCACACAACATTATCTAGCCCAAATTAAGTTTCTTAAAGAACTTGTGTTATGGATACTAGATAACTGATATACTTAAGAAATATATAAACATACATATTGAATAAATAGGTACATATTTTTTATTAGAATAAACTTAAATAAACATATAAACGTCCATGACTTGACGACTAATATCTGTGTTCATCACACAAATATTCGCCGCCGCCGGGTTTCGAACCCAGGACCTCTGGCATAGAAGGCAATGTATGTTACCGCTACACCAGCCGGTCGTCACTTTAAGCCTTTTATGTGTAATTTTATGATTCTTATAATTTAATTTTTTTAATACTCATTGGCTCTTATTTTTAAGTAAGTTGTAAGTGTCACGGACAAAAGTTTTGGTGGTATTTAAGAAGTGTAGAACGAAGCAAAATTGTTTTAAGATATTCAAATCCTGTGAAGTGCAGTCCATTTTGTGAAGTAAATGCTCTAAAAAACTTTTATTTTATTGAAAATATAGTTATATTATACTGTGACAAATATCTAAACAGGCTTTTAATATAGTGCAACTGCTTTCCTTCTTATAAAACATATAATTTTTTTTACTAACAAATATATTAATAAACAACGGTGTTACTTTAGGTCAGCTGAACCTTATTATCCCAAATTTTGGTGTCTTCCACTAGCGTCCTCTTGGTAATTGATATATTATTTTATTTTATTAAAGACTGAGCCAGCGTTTGAGCTCAAACTCACCTGATGGTAAGTGAAAATCAGGCCGAAGAAAGCACACGGGCTGAAAAAAGAACTGGCTCGTAATAAAATATTGTTAGAACACATCACCGCGGTAATATTTGGTGTCAGATTTTATATGAAGAGTGGTCGCTAGCCAGTCGGACCCTGACGGGATCCAACTTCCAAGCGAGGAACTCAGATGAATCTTCTTTTACGACACGTTTATACAGGGGCACTAAAACTATTCTAAGCCCATCGTACACTGTTACGTAATGGGTTTGCCGTGTACGCATAAATATAAGTACAGCAAAACCGGTTCACAAAGAATATTTATTAATTCAAAGCGATATAGGGACGCACGGTCGAAGCTTAACATACTTTTGCGTTGTTGAGTAATCATAAGTTAATGATTTTTAATATATTTAAGTTTATATACAGGGTTACTGGTTAAGTCGACCTAGATCTGTTAAGGGCGTGTAGTACCCTTCATTTCTAACTTATTTCATTCCGAAACACTACCTCAAACCTAACCGTTTTTGAGATAATCGACTTTTAATTTTTTTTAATAAAAATTGCCGATTTTTTGCCATTAAATGTCATATTTTGAAATTGGTGTGCTTTTTTAGAATTATTATTTGTTACCAAATTACCTTAGTACCCAAATTGTACGTAAGATTACTGAATACATAGTTCTGAGCGATTGAAAGTTCAAATAATAAAAAAAAAAATTAAAGTTTAATTTTCTTAAAAGATTATCTAATAAAAATTAATATCGACGATGTTTGGCAGAAGTGCTTTAAAACATCTATGTTTTGTCAGCTACCCAACAAGGTATAACAATCTAGGCTTTTATTTGAATTCATAGAAAAAATCTTAGTTTCAGAGGCGATAGTGGAGGTAAAAATAATTTCGCTGATTGAGCCTAATCTATTCTTTAGATCAGAAAAGTAAAATAAACAAACCAACGAAGATTTAGTGTAAACGTGTGGATGTACATCATTTCCATTCATTCGATTAGACCCTATTTTCTACCCGATAATTTGAATGGGGTGCACTATGAAAACTTCTTGAGTGGAGAAAATCCTTCATGGAAGTTTTGCCACTGACGCTTGTTATGGACATAATATGGTTTCAAAATGATGGCTGCCCTGCAAATTTTTGAAGGAGTGTGAGGGAACGAGATCGGACGATGACGATCTTCAACATGGCCAGCCAGAAGTCCGAACCTAACCCCCATAGTTTTTTATGTGCGGAGGCAGATCAAGAGCCTCGTATACGGCGAGCCTAATCCGATCCATCTGTTGATGGATAGAAACTCAGGATAATCATCGCGGCAAACGATACGCGAAGAAATTTGACCACTGATGCAGTAAAAACTGGGTTTCACTGAATAATGCGAAAATATATCCAAAACAAAGGCGGACATTTGAGCAACGGTAGTAAATTTTATTTTGCACAAAATTACCTTTTGTTATATTTTACTTTCCGGGGCTATAAAATGAATTAAGCTCAATCAGCCTAATTATTTTTACGTCCACTATTGCCTATGAAACTGAGATTTTTTCTACAAATTTATATAAAAGCCTAGATTTTTATACCTTATTGGAAAGGTGGCAAAACTTTGATGTTTTTAAGCATTTTTGCCGAACATCGTCCATAATATTTTTTTAAGATATTCTTAAAAGAAAACTTGAACTTTCAATCGCTCAGAACTATGTATATTAACCTAACGTAAAGTTTTGGTTGCTAAGATCATAAAATATCTTAATTTGCATGTAAGAAATGAATAATAATTATAATAAAAAATTCCACCAATTTCAAAATATGACATTTAATGGCAACAAATCGGCAATTTTGTATAAAAAAAATTTAATGCCGGTTATCTAGAAAATGGTAAGGTTTGCGGTAGGGTGTTTCATCTATCTATATCTATATCTATACTAATAATAAATCTGTAGAGAGGTCAATTCTGTACATGAAATATTTTTTCAAAATAACTATCAGGGGGTGATTAGTGATCGATACTGAAGCCAAAAATGCAATCAGTAAAATTTTTGTCTGTCTGTCTGTCTGTATGTTCCTTATAGAAACAAAAACTACTCGACGGATTTTAACGAAACTTAGTAAAATTATTCTTCATACTCCTGGGCAGGTTATAGTATACTTATTATCACGCTACAATCAATAAGAGAAGAGCAGTGAAGGGAAATGTTGGAAAAACGGGAGAAGTTACTTCATTTTTTAAGCTTCCGTCGCGTGTGCAGCCTTAATGGTTAAAGCTACATAGAAATCATGTATGACAGAAATATTTTTCATAAAATTATATAAAAAATATCCCACAACAGTATATATCTATATTTTATGGTTGACTCACAATAACACGTGTAAATCCCGATAGCTTAGCAGTTCGGAGCTTTCTGATTATATTTGTTTACTTTTACGTTTATAATACTCTCACTCATCCCTAATTAAAAAAAAATAACATTATTACCTATTCAATAAAAAAAGAATCATAGAAATCGGTATAGAAACACCAAACTTATACATGAAATACGCTAATAACCCATCGCGCGTGAATACTGAATGATATAAGGATTATTTTTGCGTAGCGGTTGCCGCGCTCGACGCGGCTCGCGGCGGAAGGGTATAAAAAGGCGGGAGGCGAGCGCAAGCCATTGCGCGATTTAATATAGGTAGGTAGGTACAGAAGGAACAAGCGTTACATCACCTGTCAAATTTCCCCAACCAATTTTAACTTATTATCAAGGGCATAGAGTTCAAATTCAAGTAAAAAATTTTGACAGATTTGTAACGCTTGATGTACTGCCTTCTGTACATACAGAGATAAAATGGAAATCAAGGTTTTGTTTATTTCATGATCGTTTCTGCCTTTTGGAAGTCAGAAACCGTAGATTTCTTCGGAATAAAAAGTAACGAATGTGTTAACTACTATACCAAATTACATTAATATTGGCTTAGCCGTTTGGCAGTGAAAAGCAGCCATACATAACTATAGGTAGTATTGTATGTACACTGATAATGGCTGGATGGATGGATTTTTGCTATTCTTTCACGCAAAAACTACTTAGCTTTACCTAGAATAACAATAAGCTAAGTATAATTAATGAAGATATTGCATGAATTAAGTAAAATTGAAGGCATTAAATAAAACACTTTTTAACCGGATTAATGGCGTATAATTTATATTTTACATTTTAACTCGACGTTTCGGTGTCTTTGCAGACCCCGTGGTCACGAGCGACTGTAATATTTAAAATGTAAATATACGCGATAAATCCGGTTAAGAAGTGTTTTATTTCATAGTCATACATAATAGTTATCGCGAAAACTTAAGACAATATTAAAATTTAAGGCACTTTGGCACCCGATTTGTTTATAACGCTATGTGCCTTTGTAATGTACCTAATAGATAGTTACCTACCTATGTTTCTGGTAAGGAGTTATACATATTATATGGGCGAAGATTCTTCATATTTATTTTTGTTATTAAAGATAGTTAGGACCTTGGAGAAGAAAATAACCTACTCGAAATACTCATTCAATATAGACGAAGTCGCGGGCATCATCTATGTAATATACCTACCTACCTATACTTTTTCACAAAACCTAGGTGAAACTGCGGATCACTGCTTTGTTGTAACAGTTTTTGAAGTAATTCTGTCTGTTTATCTATCAGTAACGCTTTCACAGCTAAACTACTGAGTCGATTTTGACGAAATTTAGAATGAGGTAAGTTTTAACTTCAAGGAGGATATAATAATAGTATTTATCCAACTCTAATAAATGGTATCCACGCGGACGAAGTCGCGGGTCACAGCTAGTAGTGAAATAAGTTAGACAAGACGGATACTATACGCTCTTAACGGATCTAGGTCGACTTAACCAGTAACCCTGTATATGTAAGTACTTATATGAATGTAAGTATATTATTATTTATGAAATATATTATTTTTTAGATTGAAATATTTTGTAGTATTTTAAGTTAGGTTTATTTTGGAAAAAAAAATGTTTAATTTTAATATATTAATATTTATGAAATATATTATTTTATAACACGTTTTTTTTAATGTTTTTATAAAAAAAAATGAACGTTACAACAAAGAAAACATTTAAAGCCTATAACCAAACCAAATTTGGCGGCCTCCTTGGCGCAGTAGTGGAGTGTTCGGCTGCCACGCGAGTTCGAGACCCAGCCAGGCCACTTTAGGCAACGAACACTTCTAATCCTGGCTTGGATCCGGTGTATACTAGATAACACCCTAGTTCCACGGTGCGGTCTCCATAACACAAGTTAATCTATTTATGTATTTATATTCTATGTTCCCCCCTAGTTCGCTACATGGTATCCCATAACACAAGCTATGCTTACTTTGGGGCCGTATAGTTGGTGTGATTGTCTGAGGGTTTTATTTCTTTATTTATTTTATTTATTATATGAAAAGCTAATTTGGGGTCATAATGGTCGATGTGCCAGTTTGGAAAATATATCTTATTATAATTGATTATCACGTTCCATGCTGGACTAAGAGTGAAAGAAAAACAAAGAATGTGCCAGTTGCTTCTCTTCCCGTGCATACTGTAAAAGTCAGTTAAGGGATAGACGTTATATTGACATTTTTGTGGGCGATGGGCTGACCCCTTGTCACTGCAGTAGTCTCTCTTCATCGTTATAATACTTCCAAATATGTCAAACGTGACATCAGATGGTTTATAGCCTCTGATGGTGTTCTGCCTTCCTCATAGGGGATACGGGCGTCAAGTTATGTATGTGTCGGCGGTGTCTAGCTAGAGCCTTATAGTTTATTTCGATTGTCTTCGGATGCCAGTACCTTCTTGGTATTTGACAGAGTCTACGTCACGAGTTTGTCACTAGCAGAAAGAATAATAACAATACAGAAGATGGACAAGAGAAAAGTGTCCTTCAAGCAATTATTCAAGATAATCAAGAGATCATCAGCAAAGATCAATCAGTTCAGCACCACAAGCATTGCCAACAGTAGAAAAACCGACTCGCCCTAAAGACGCCCATACAAAAGACTGTATTAGAGAATCATGATTGAAATACCCAAGAATACCTGATGTTGGATAAAAGAGAGGAATTCACCCCGATTCCGACATCAGAGGTGGGATTCGAGTCGGTTAAAATGCAAAGAATTGGAACAAAATAGAAATGCAAATCGAACAAATGAACACACTCGAATCAACCAAACTTGATGAAAAGAAGATGTATCATGGTGATGAACGCCAGATTAATTCGCTTTTACTAAAATCCTGTGCATGACAGTCAATAATGGTGGTGCCTAAGGAACCTGAGGGTGTGATCGACGAATGAGACTAAATAACAAATACAATACAAATAAACGCAGAGATGATGCAGCGGTAGTCAAAGTCAGCGTGAACACGAACGTGAGCTGAACCACATGGCGGCCCGATGCGCAGCGGCGATACACGGACAGCACCAGCACCGACGTCGGCGCCAGCTCATGTTGGAGGCAGCTCATGTTGGCGACGCGGCGGCTGCAACGACCGCGGCGACGGGTCCGGCGACGGGTCCGGCGACGGGTCCGGCGACGTCACTCGAGCGTCGGGTTGACGCGCCCAACGGTTGTATTTTTCAGTTCTATTTTAGCTATACTCAGTGGCCAGTAGTTGCTATTACTTGCAAGGGTCAAAAACAAGTTCTCAGCGTAGAACAGATTTGTGTTGTGATGCTTTTATTGGCTAAAATGATTAACTTTCACTCACTAGAGATTTAATTACATGTTTTACCTTATTTACAAAGCATTGCAAAGTATTCCAGTAAGACTAAAAGTAAGTGTTTGCGGCGCTATTTTAGTTCGTGATACCTTACATGTTGTTTCATACTTTGGAAAACAAACGTTCCTAGCGGAAAATAATGATGTTGAAATTACTGCTCTTATAAACTTGAGACGCTTGCAATCGTGAACTCAACAAAAATAAGCGACGATACCTTCTTAGTCTAAAGTTTGTAATGGATTGTAACTTGTGAAAGCAGTTTCAAATGAAACATGAATTGGATTAATTCCTAGGCTCCAAAGATAGTAGCTTTGCGGTAGTAAGGTTCAAAGCGCATTAAATAAAAAGACAATGAATGAGCTTGCTTTATTAACAATGTTGGGGGTTCATTCAAAATATTTTTATAATTAAATTACGTAAACTTAAACTAGGATTTCAAATGTAAAGAAAGACAGGTAAACTGTTGTAAGACTACATTGTCAATATCGATATCTATATCGATTGCTGTGTCAGGGAATCAATCGATGCGATTTCCCATTAGCATCATCCTTCTCACAAAATGAAATACTCTTATAAGCGCCAAAATGACGAGAAAAGGTACGTTTTCGTGTTAAACAAAGCTTACAAGAAATAAAGGCTAAATTGTGCTTGAACGTTTCATTCGTCACTGAAAATGAGTCACGGTAAGATGAAATTTTATTTATTCAATTAGTGATCAATTGCATAATAAACACTGACAAAAGTTTTCAATTTACAAAGATGCAAGACTGTTATTTGATTTTTTTTGTGAAAATGAGTGATGTGAAAACTGTAGTTAACGTAGATACAGATTAGTGGAAGGCAAAAGAAAACATTCATAAGTTACGATATGGTAAAACTCGATTTAATATTCCGTTTTAAATAATGAGATCTAACTGTAGAGTAAATTTTCAATTTACTGGACTATTTTAAAATAATAGATGGCGACTCTTTAGAGGACGATTGATACTCTTTAAAATCACTGAACTTCAAACGATTTTATGAATACGGTTACAATTGCTGACGGCGGGTGCCAGAAGGACATGTACCAGTCGAATTTGCTATTTATGATAATGTTGATGAGAAATAATCCTGTTGTATAACCGAGTGTGCGCTCTATCGGCCGTATTGTGTGTTGACCGTACCAGATGCTATTACGTAGTCGTAGCCCGGTGGAAATCGGTGTCTCTTGAGCTTGCTCATGTAGTCCGTGGGTGCGCGGTGCGCGTTTAGCTCTGGCGGAGGTCGCGGTCTATGGAGACCGTGTGGTGTGTAGTCCGTGAGATACACAGGTGCGACTGGCTTTGGTAGCCAGTGCGCGAGATGAGGGCAAGTGAGGTTGCCAGTAGGCCGAGGAGGCCGTGGCGATAGGGGGGTCACACTCGAGGAACTATGTGGATATGATACGTAGTATGTAGAATTATGTGTTGTGTTTTTGAAACGATGATACATGGTCCCAATGGTGAATTTATGATGGGAAATATGATGATGAAAGTGAATTTAACGTGGTATCGATTTAGCACTACCGTGTGTGAAAATTAGTTATGAATTCGGTCTTATTATTTTGTTCAAACAAAAGAAACTAAATCTTGTTTTGCGTTACGTTAATTAGGTTTGACAAAACTTAAGGTTCTTGCTGTAATTGGTTTGTGTGGATCAGCAGTATACAAGTCGCTCAGATTGTTACATTCTCGGTGCATTCGTAGTCGTAGGTGTAAAATCGGGCTTCATCTCCTGTCTCTGTGCGGCCACGACTGGGAGTGGCGTGCGTTTAGCACTTGAAGAATGTAAGTAATCGCTGTGTTTGCCGTATAGGGGCAATGTGATGTGAGACGGTGCCTGCCGGATGGAGATGCCCCTGTTGGTGTCTACCGGATGGAGGTTACCTGTGTTATTGTTCTAGAGTATTGTATACTGCGCGATCTTGAAACTTTTATTGTGGTTAATGGGTTTTGTCGAACCTTTAGTACTAACTGGGTACATAGTAATGATATCACGGTCGAGCGGATGTAATTTTGTTGTTAAACGGCTTACGTCATGTTATTTTTAAATAGTCTGTGAATACTAAAGTTTGAGATTTTCTTCCTGATAATCGTGTATCCTTGGCTCGCTAGAAATCACTTTGTATCTAGCCAACCTTCGATAATTTTACTGCGATTCTAAGGTGAAACGTTTTCTATTGTTTTGATACTAGTAAACTATAATTGCTTGGTGTTACATTCAAAGAAAATTTAATTGCTTACTGTGCTCTTTTCTTATCGAAAGTATTGCGATACGTACAATGCTTTGACGTTAGATTCTTATTGAGTTTCTTGCTGGTTCTTGTCAGTAGATGGACCTTCCGAACCAGTGGTACCTTTGCGTAAATTACGAAATCTTGGGTTTGAAATTTAGATAGTAATTAGTTTTGAAATCAAGGTAAAGTTAAAACCGAGTAAAAATAGAGTTGTGTATAAAGTTTTGAAGTTGCCGAAAGTTCAAGTACCCATTGAAGTTGCAAAGAAAGTTTTTGTTTTGGAAAGAAATTTAAAGTGTTGTGGATACCGATTCTCGTTCGTTAGTTTGGTGACTACGTCAGAGTGATTCTGGGTAGTGTGTTGAAGGAGTCATTAGTTGGCTTAAGCTCCCCGTGGGGAAAAGATTGTGATTGCTGTAAACTACAAGCGAGACATCTTGTTGATAATGACGATAGTAATGGAATTCAAAGTTTGTTTGATTTTGAGATAATTGTTAATCAATGGTGCTTGGAACTTTGGTAACTAAACCGGGATTTTTGTTGTTTGGTATTCTAAAAGATTGATAATGTAAGGAGTTCAAACTTGTGTGTTTCTTTTGAGAACTTGCCTGACTTAATTGTCAGGAGTGGCCGAGCCACCATTTCGGTATGATCGTTTCAGATTATCACACGAGGACGTGTACTAGCAGGATGGCCGTGTCGGCGGTGTCTAGCTAGAGCCTTATAGTTTATTTCGATTGTCTTCGGATGCCAGTACCTTCTTGGTACTTGACAGGGTCTACGTCACGAGTTTGTCACTAGCAGAAAGAATAATAACAATACAGAAGATGGACAAGAGAAAAGTGTCCTTCAAGCAATTATTCAAGATAATCAAGAGATCATCAGCAAAGATCAATCAGTTCAGCACCACAAGCATTGCCAACAGTAGAAAAACCGACTCGCCCTAAAGACGCCCACACAAAAGACTGTATTAGAGAATCATGATTGAAATACCCAAGAATACCTGATGTTGGATAAAAGAGAGGAATTCACCCCGATTCCGACATATGTATGTATGATTATCATGTCATTGACGTGATTATGTGTTTCAAGACTTTTTTTCATTTGTCGACTACAGTTGAATGGAAGAATTCCTTACATCGTTGCTTACATCCCGAGAAATGAATACCTATGGCAGGTTCAGACCCCAAAAATAAATTAAAGATATTGTTCAATGAAAACCATCACTTTAATTACTTAACAGTCTTATGTTGACATGCATCTATCGCAAATAGTCGATAAGCAAGTTGCATGAGAAAAATAAATTTATGACATCTCCAAAGCATCATATCATTAAATTAGACTCTTTCTAGTATAATAAATAAATAAATATATCTGACACTCACACAACATTATCTAGCCCAAATTAAGTTTCTTAAAGAACTTGTGTTATGGATACTAGATAACTGATATACTTAAGAAATATATAAACATACATATTGAATAAATACATATTTTTTATTAGAATAAACTTAAATAAATATATAAACATCCATGACTTGACGACTAATATCTGTGTTCATCACACAAATATCCGCTGCCGCCGGGATTCGAACCCAGGATATCTGGCATAGAAGGCAATGTATGTTACCGCTACACCAGTTGGTCGTCAAGTATCCATATAAGTCTATAATACACCTTCAGAATTGTATAGACTCAACTCAAAAATCCAACAAATCGAGTTATCATCAACTCAGTAAAGCAAATATTAAAATGGCCGCCATTTCTTAACAGTGGGGGCAAAACGCCTTTTTACTGTGGTTTTGTCGATAAAATTTATCATATTACTTCCCTTTAACGCGTCGGACATCGGTGACTAGAGACACTGTTTAATATATTTCCTGATATTATTAATCCATTCTCTTATAATAGCCATAACACAACTGCTTACAAATAATGGGCTAGATATTAGGTTTAGTGTGAATGTTAGAAAATGTCATAGTAAACTTCATTCATCCATAATCTAATAGTCACTTAAATTAGACACTACTATACAATCTATGTTATATTTGAAACGTGTTTCGAAGCTCGCAATTTATCTTGATGAATGTATGGTCGGCGGTCACAACTCGTAATGACCGTACTATGGTTAGCGTAGTTTGCTACATCGAACAGGAGCGGCAAAGTTTTGTGATGACAAATGCTTACAGTTTTGTCATATGTGTGATTCAATTCATATCTTTATAGTAAAATTAACTGTGAAAAAACAACTGAAGCCCAAACTGCCAACGTTTGTTGCAAAACAAAGTTCCAAATTCAAAAATTCAAAAAAGTTTTATTCATTTTAGGAATTTTACAATTTACTAAATGACGTCATCATATACTTCGACTTTAACTAGTTGTTGAATAAGATATTAAAACTCTTGGCACTCTTTTTCAGTCAGAATTATACGAATTAATACAAATAGATACAGTACAAATTGACCATCGTATGAAAGAAAAACAAACACAAGACAGCTAATTGTGAGAGCCAATGTCATGCCACAACCAAATTGCTTACATAGTAGGTGTATTGAGCTATTGATGCATAACTCGAACATGACAAACTGGGACCAGAGTATATAAACAAGAATGGAATGAAACAGTCATAGTGTCATCAGCAAAACGACCTGTTACCTATTTAAAGAGTTTGATTTACACAAAATTTGAGGGATACAATTAATTTAACCCTTTTTGGAATAAGGAATCTCAAATAGTTACTTTATGAATTTCATACATTTAAATCCTAGTTTACAGCCTATGCAGATTGTGTCCCAATTCTTCCGCATATAGCTACATACTTACATTAAAACAAGTTTTATAGCATAACTACCTATGATTATTTCCACTTTTTACTCTTAATTAAATAAAACCCTTTTCACCCACGTAATTCCTTATTTAGAAAGCATCTGTGCACAAAATGTCGCTTTATTCAATCAGTTTGTACCACTCAAACCACTCTACCGACACTCGATAATGCTAAAACGTTCATAATGACGAATAATCTGCAGCATTGAAGTTCTGCTTTACAGAAAAGTTCTTTACACCCAACGACCGAAAAGCCATATTGCCGTAATATTTATTTACTTCGAATATGACGACTATAAAGTTCACAATAATTATTATTATTATTATTTGGTCCTGTAGGGCGATGGAGGAAGCTGGTTACCTCATCTAAAGTTATCAAAACAACCAATTTCTCACTTTTGGATATTGCTCCCAGTTTCTCTTTTTTTATTAGGAACTAAGCACGCGTTTAACCTCAATCTCACCCTGATAAGGATAAAGATGAGGTCGAAGATGAAAACACACGGGCTTGGGAAATTCAAATTCAAATTCAAAAAGTTTTATTCATCTTAGGAATTTCACAAAACACTTGATGAAGTCAGTCATCACATACTTCGGCTTTAACTAGTTGTTGATAGTTGTTAAATAAGATATTACAGTAGACCAAGAGACAAAAAAAGCCGGCGGAAAAAAACTCTTGGCACTCTTTTTCAGTCAGATTTATCAAATTAATACAAATAGGTACAGTACAAATTGACCGTGACATGAAAAAAAAACAAACACAAGACAGCTAATTGTGAGAGCCAATGTCATGCCACAACCAAATTGCTTACATAGCAGTTGCAATTAGCTATGGATGCACAATACGAATATGACAAACTGGGACCAGAGTATTTGAACAAGAATGGAATAAAATAGTCATAGTATCATTAGCAAAACGACCTGGGGCACCGCTAGCAGCACCCGTTCACGAGTTAACGCAAGCACCAGCCATCACCCTCCTCAACCATATTTTAGGGAAGAGGGTGACCCGATACCCGACGCTACCACTAGCCATGCCGCCTGAGGGAGCATGACGTTCTTGCTGATGTCTTGACAAGAAAATAAGTGAGTGGGACAGTCACCAGCATGTCATACATATACTGCACAGCCAAGTCGTAAACAAAATTATTAAGTAATTAGAAACTTTTAGAAATATCCTGTTGTGCTTAATCCCATGCCTTTTTATCATATAAATAATCTTTAGTTTTATAATAAGCTTTTCGAGATAGAGTGTTTTTAATGATTGATTTAAATTTATTGAATGGCAGGGATTGAATTGACTTCGAAATTTTGTTATATATACGTATTGACATTCCAATAAATGATTTGCTGCTTTTAGCCAGCCTTAATTTAGGAAACGCTAACTTATGGTCGTTCCTAGTCCTTACAGAGTAATTTGTATCATGATTATCTTTCCTAGTTTTGAATTTATTACTATTCTTATAAATATACATAATGTTTTCATAAATATATTGTGATGCAAGGGTCAAGATACCAATCTCTTTAAACTTTTCTCGAAGAGATTCTCTGTTTCCAAGTTTATACATTCCACGAATAGCCCTTTTCTGCAGTGTAAATATCGTGTCAATATCTGCGGCATTGCCCCAAAGTAGGATGCCATAGGACATTATACTATGAAAATAGCTAAAATATACCAGCTTCGCTGTATTTACATCAGTCAATGAGCGAATTTTCTTTACCGCGAACGCTGCAGAACTAAGTCTACTCGCTAGTTGTGAGATATGGGCGCCCCATTGCAATTTAGAATCTAAGGTAATTCCAAGAAAAACAGAGTTATCTACTAGATTCAATCTGTTCCCATTAAGCCGTAGATCAGACTCAACTTGTTTTACATTTGGTGCAGAGAATTTTATACATTTAGTTTTTTTATCATTGAACGCTAGATTATTTATATTGAACCACTGAACAACATTTGCGAGAGCATTGTTTACATCGTCGTAGTTTATTTTCTGTCTTATCATTTTAAAAATTAATGATGTGTCGTCAGCAAACAATACAATCTCATGATTATTGCCTACCATATAGGGTAGATCATTTATATAGACTAGAAACAGAAATGGGCCCAGAATTGATCCTTGAGGCACTCCCATTCTCACAACCGTCCCAGCCGACCTTTTCCGGTTAACCTCAACCTTCTGAATTCTATCACTTAGATATGAATTCAAAAGTTTGAGGTCAGTGCCTTTGATGCCATAGTGGTGGAGTTTCCTGATGAGAGTGTCATGCTGAACACAGTCAAATGCCTTAGATAGGTCTCAAAATACACCTAGGGCATCCTCCGACCTCTCCCAGGCACCAGTGATTATTTCAAATAGTTCAACACCAGCATCAGTTGTTGAACGGCCCTTTGTAAATCCAAATTGTTTATTATGAAGTAAATTGTTATCGGTGAAATGGGCCAAGAGTTGATTAAGAATAATTTTTTCAAAAATTTTACTACAAGTAGGTAGAATTGAAATTGGTCTAAAATTAGTAGGGTCTGTAGTGCTACCCGACTTAAATAAAGGTATAACCTTACTATGCTTCATTAAATCAGGAAACTCCCCACTAATAATACAGTTGTTAAATATTTCAACAAGGCAAGGAGCTATTACATCTATAATAGAATTTAATATTTCAACAGATATGCCCCACAGATCAGTTGTCTTTTTAATATCAATTGTCTTAAATGTTTTAATAATATCCCCGGTGTCTATGGGTTGGAACTTGAAAGACACCTTGCACTCACTCACATGTATTTTGAGCAATGATTCAGCCGCCACAGGTGATGAGCTTAATGATTTAGTAGTTGAAACTGGAATGTCAGCAAAACAGCTCTCAAAGGCTGTCGCAACATTTTCATCTGCTTTAATTATTGTACTGTCAATAACAAGCTTAAACTCACTATCGCGATTCTTAACTTTCCCAGTTTCCTTATTAATTATACTCCAAGTAGTTTTAGTCTTATTAGCACTATTTTTAATCTTATTACCTAGATAGATTGATTTGGCTGCGGCACAAACTTTTTTAAAAAGGGAAAGAACTGGCTCTTCATAAAATATTGCATAAATAACTCATCACCCATCACCAATCCAAATATCCGAACCGTGATGAGTTCGGATAATATCGATGGTTATATGGGATCGGATGGGAAGGGTTGCTAGCCATTCAGACCCTAACGGAATCCTACCACCAAGCGGGGGTCATTCAGTGTAGTCGCCTTTTACTACACGCTTACCCAGTAATGGTAGGGCTATTCTAAGCCGACCCTGCACGGATATTTTTTTCCTTTTCCAGGACCAGGACTTCAGTAATTAGGAGTTGAAAGCTAAGGATCCAGACAAGAACGATTCATAAATCGGTTATACCATGCCATTTATAAAATGGAACTAGAGGTCCATTATTTCTCATCTTGAGAAATAAAGCAACAGTTTATACTTACTAAAAAATACTATGTCAGAATCTAATTATTGTTTTCACTAGCTTTTTAGTAGTAGGTATCACCTTGATTGTATTATTTAATAATTAGTTCGTTGCTATTATTCATTACCATATGGCTAAATGAACAAAATTCCAAAATAAACCACTGCAGGAATTTTCCAATAAACAATTTCATTAATCTCATTACACAAAAACTGCAACGCTATCGATCAAACAACCCCAGTCAACAAGCTAACGAAGTTAAAAAAACTTTCCGGAAAAACAAAATACTGCACGAACCTTGTGAAAAATTGCACATTTAAACTTTCCAGCAAACTGGAACGCAGCCAATGTTTCGCTAAAGACCCAACTAGAGTGTTTAAAATCAGGGTTCGAACCAACGTGACTTTTATTTACAAACCATGCCATGGTTTCATTCACACTGTTATAAACGCCATTTTAAAGATACTTCCAACCAAGGTCGCGCAAAACCACGCCCCTGTTTTCAAGTGAAAGAACAAGGGCGGATCCTTAGTTACGTGAAATAATGTGCGTTTAAAAATCTGATCGTCACTTATCTTAATAACTTATTCATCTACGAATTTTCAACACATTGGTTTAATGTGTGTAGCGTTTTTAAAATAAATAAAATTCGTCCAAAAATTGAATTGTAAGCGCCAAAGACATACAAAACATATAATATTCAAAATGCAGTATCTTTTCGTGTATAGTTCGTCTACGAGTATTTTTTGCACTGAGTTACTCAGGAATTAATTCAGAATGGTCTGATATGTTCTTATTTGTTAAACGTCACAAAATAACATCAACTAAAATCATATTTGGCCCGCTACCACTGTTCTTTGGTTGCAAACAGCCATCTACACTGTCTTAAACTAGCAAAGTCACCTTGGATTAAAGCCTTGTTTTAAACAATCTAGCCGGTGATTTATGTACGAGTGTAATGGCTCAGTTAGGATGCTCCTCTCATTAGACACAGCACACAGCATCAATCTAAAGTTGTCCAGTAGTTTAAAAAAGTAGTTAAAGCGGGATCATCGATCATGTGTCACATCTAGAATAAAAGGTGATACGTCTTATTCCAGTAGCTAGTAGTATAACTACTAGTATTTAATCCCGCGGTAATATCGAAGACCAGTTTGGCGCTGGGGTAACACTGTCTGCTCAGACGCCAGGGGTTGCGGGTTCGATTCCATGTTCCGTGTCTGGGTGTTTATCTATTTATGCATTTATATTCTAGGTTCCCCCCTAGTTCGCTACATGGTATCCCATAACAGAAACTATACTTACATTGGGGCCATGTAGGTACCTAGTTGGTGTGATTGTCTGGGCATTTTATTTTATTTATTTATTTAAATATTGGGATGCAAAGTAAGCAAAGGGTCTTTCAATAAGGACGGATCGATTCAGAATAGAATAAAACGGGCTGTGTGTGGGATATTAACGAAATTATTATTTTATTTGAAAGTTGGTTGTAATTAGTAAAGTCCAGACTGTACACTATAAATCCATTGAGCCGTTCTGCCGTGATTGAGGAATAAACATCCATATTATATCTATCCAAAGTTTCGAATTTTTAAAATTACAGTAACAAGTAAGATATTTCTTCTTCCATGCTGGACTGGGAGCAAAAAACATACGATGAACCAGCTGCTTCTCTTCCCGGGCAAACTGTAAAAGTCAGTTAAAGGACAGAGCTTTTATTGGCGTTTTTGCTGGCGATAGGCTGACACCCTATCACTGCAATAGTCTCTCCATCATAATAATACCTCCAAATTTGTCAAACGTGACATCAGATGGTTTTATCTCCGTGGGTTTTATAGCCTCTGGTGTTCTGGCTACCCCATCAGGGATACAGGCGTGAAGTTATGTATGTATGTACTTATGTAGTAAGATATTATTTGCTATGAGTTGGAAATTCAGAAGCATCTTATGGGCTGCATTTGTTTTTCCACTTTGGCGATGGGGTAACACTGTCTGCCTCAGAAGCCAGTGGTTGCGGGTTCGATTCCCGCAAGGAACAAGAAAAAAAAATCCGGGTCTGGGCGTTTATCTATATGTATATGTATTTATATTCTAGGTTCCCCCCTAGTTCGCTACATGGTATCCCATATCACAAGCTCTGCTTAGTTTGGGGCCATGTAGTTGGTGTGATTGTCAGGGGATTTTATTTAAATTTTTTTAAACATTTAAATTAGGTAGGTGCATTATGTGCCTAGGTACAGTTCAAAAAGATAGATAATTGGTTCTCGGTGGCTAGTCGGCTATATTCGCAAACTCTTCTTGATTTTGTAATATTGCTTTAATTTTTTATTGAAAATTAAAACTTTTAAGTTAGATTTTTTTTAGTCGTGATCATATCTAGTGTCTGAAAATTTATATGGAAATATGGTTCAAAACTAAATAATGTAGCTTTAACATAAAAGAGAGATATAGTATTAAACTTACATTTGTTTTGTGAAGTTATAAAAGGAAAGGAGTTACGCTATCTATTGGCTAGTTGCAAAACCGATTACTATCACAAACTTTAACTCGTATATCAAGTAAATTATACTACAAATTGCGTAACAATTGCGTGGTAATTTAGTATTTATAGTGTCGGATGGCATAATTATTCACACTGTCCTGGGATTACTAACAAATCCCCATATCCCTATTATGCGACGACCACTTTGGCGATGGGGTAACACTGTCTGGCTCAGATGACAGTGGTTGCGGGTTCGATTTCCGCACGGAACAAGAAAAAAAATTGTTCTGTATCTGGTTGTTAATCTATTTATATTCTAGGTTCACCCCTAGTTCGCTACATGGTATCTCATACATAACACAAGCTATGCTTACTTTGGGGCCTTGTTGTTGGTGTGATTGTCTGTTTTTTTTTTTAACTCTAAAGCCGTGATGGTTGGTGTACTCTGAGTAAAAGTTATGACTTGTATTAGTTTACGATAGGACTGTTTAATAGATTGATGGCCTTTTGATAAATATATTAATTTAATTTATATTTTTTAAGAAAAGCCAGTACCTTCCTAAAACCGTATAATCTTCGACCACATCGTCACAAACTACGGTAAAATTGAGGTCTATAAAATCACAGTTTCCATGCTGGGCTGAGAGCAAAAGAAAAACATCGAATGTACCAGCTGCTTCTCATCCCGGGCATATTGTTAAAGTCACTTAAGAGACCGAGGTTTTATGAGCGTTTTTGTGGGCGATGGGTTGACTCCCTGTTTTTACAATAGTCTCTCTCTACATCATTATAATACCTCCTCCAAATTTGTCAAATGTGATATCAGACGGTTTTAAAGCCTCTGTTGTTCTGCCTACCATATAAGGGATAAAGGCGTGAAGATATGTTTCCTATGTATAAAATCCGATCTTTCATTATTTTTAAGTAATCATATAATACCTTTTTCAGCTAGTGTATCTTAAATATTTTTCCTGTAATTTATCTTTATCAATTATATTTTAGAATGCGTATGTAATTTTTATTACCTGCTTTTTATAAGTTAAATACATACTCGTAAATCTATGTTCTAATACCGTTACTTTGATATCAAGTTATAAATCATACTAAATTCCGCATTGAGTGGTATAAAACAAAATGGAGTCCAGTAATTTTGTCGAATGCAACAACTAAGGCCCGTATTCATAGTTTGTTTCTTATGAACAAAAAAACAAAATAAAAATTTTGAAAAACCCACGACGCGTTGTTAAAAAATAATTGAAAAAGAATAAAATAATTTAAAATCCCCCGACTGAAATGATTTATGTGACGAGAGATAATTAACGTGAAAAGCTTTTTTAAAAGTTCACTTGATCTCACACAGAGTCGGTCATATTATGAACAACATACTATTCGTTTTCATAGCACTTCCCTACGCTTACCTATTCGGTTCTCGAAGATGTAGATGTCGCAATAACATAGGTATTCAACTCCCTATGAACTTTATTAGAAGAGCAAGAATATCCGTCTGGGGCTGTCATTGAATGAATTCGTTTTGTAGTTTTATATTGAAATTTAAAATATTGATGGTCATCTGAGTCACGGTTGACAAATTTGGAGGCTTTATAATAGTGGAGAGAGATAATTGCAGTGACAGGGGGTCAGCCCACAAAGAAACCTCGTAGGACGCAGTCACCCACAAAGAAACCTCCAATAAAACCTCTGCCCTTAACTGTCTTTTACAATATGCCCGTGACGAGCAGCGGCTGGCACATTCTTTGCTTTTCCTTCCAGTCCAGCATGGAAGAATCCTTTGCATGGAAGAAAAGAACATAAAAAAATTAAAGTTTTATCAAAATTGTTTTATCGTGATTATGCAACGTTAATGAATAAAGAGATGAAATAAGAGATTTCATTGGGTATATTTCCTGTTATTGCATTGTACAGACGATCATGGGTCTGGATAACATTACATATAGTTGTAAAAACCCGTTAGCTACCGTAAATTAACCGAATTGATGGTTAGCTTCCGATAAAATGCAGTTATTAACGGTTAAATATTTGACAGCGACAACGAAAAAGGATAAAGTTTTTCTTTCTAATAACTAACTAATAACTAACTAATAATTCAGAAGACCTTGAACACTTGCGTAATGAAATCCAAAGTCTCAAGATTATACTACAAAGTGCCCATGAAGAAATTGATAAATTAAACTTACAGAACAACCAACTTGAGAGCAAAATGGAAGAGCAAAGGAAGAAAATAGATCTACTGAAAAAAATATCATATGAAGATGTAAAAATAGTGTCTACACCAAAAAGAATTCTAACAACAAAAAGAGCAGCGCTAACTCCACCATTACAGAATATATTCTCAATTGCAAATCGCATATCTCCAATTCACTGCGACAGAATCGTACTCTACAACACACCACTAGCCACCACGTCACAAAAAGAAATCAAAAGTCTCACAAAAACCACACCAGATGAAAAAAATACAGCAAAAGTGTATCTGGAAGAACCAATAACCAAATCACCAAAGGAATCCAAAGATCCTGGATATGAGTCATCCCCCAGCAGTTCGGAGATTCCTCCCAGGATTTTAGTGATAGGCGATGAACAACTTAGGGGTTTCGCAGGTATCCTAATGAAGCAAAGAGAGAACAAGTGGAACAATATTTATAGTACTTCTGGTTTTATTCTATCGCATGCTCCATCTAGTGAAATAGTCAAATATATAAGAAATATATACAAAACATTGAATCCATGTGATAAAATTATTATAAGAATGGGTTGTAATGATCAAAATCCTTATGCTATACTGGCAAACCTTAGTATTGTTTTACACTTATGCTCACAATGTAAAATTTTTGTCATTGAAACAAACAAAAATAGATATATTAATAACAATACACTAAATGTAAAAATTAAACTACTTTGTAAAACATTTCTAAACGTAACTTTTATAGGGAGTCGAAATAGAGTTGCCTCTGATATCAACCCATACTTAACCTATAGCAAACTAATTAACCTTGAAATAGATACCGATGAATACAAATCAAAATTCCTGAACTTTAAGAATAATAGAAAAATAATTAATCAAAATAAAGGGAACACACAATATATACAAAGAAAAATAACTTTTTACTTCAACAAAATATCAGATAAAAAACGTACAACAAACGAAAATCAAGATCCTTTTTTTCGTTTTCAATGCCAAAAACGAGCTAACTACTAAAAAATCATTTCTCTTGCATCAAAATATCGCTGGTCTCCTTAATAAACGAGACGTAATTGAAATAATTCTGCAGCAACTAAAAAGCGAAAACATCGATATCACCTTCCTATGCTTTTCGGAAACATTTGTTCCCCTGGGAGAGGAAGCAAATATTAGATTTCAAAATTTTAAGGTAGGCTCGCATTCTGGTAGAGAAAAGAAACGCAGGGGAGGGGTTTGTATCCTAGTAAAAAATAATATCAAATGTAACGAACTAAAAATAACAAAGGCAATGTCCACCCCAAAAGTGTTGCAGGATAGAAATAAAAGGTAACAATTTGATTTTAATATGCTTATATTGCACACCTTATTCTGACGTGAATACGTTCCTAACAAAGCTCGACATTCTCTTATTAAAATTGACTAAAAACAGTAAAAACAAAATAATTATAACTGGAGACTTTAACGTGGACCTAATAAAAACAAATAAGAACTCGTCTGCACTGAAAAGCTTGTTTAAAAATTACAATATGATTCCACACATCGTTGTTCCAACTCGTAAGAATAGTTGCATAGACTTGATAATCAGTAACATACCAGAGGCAATGGGTAAAACTTACAATCTTGGTCTCTCTGACCATGAAACAGCACAAACGTTAGAATTTCCCGCTAATATCAAATTTACAAAAAAACAATGGTTTGAAGAAAAGAGAGATTATAGTCAGGCAAATATAAATAAATTTATAGACTGTTTACGGTCTTTGTCATTCTCAGAAGTCTTATCCGAAAATGACCCGGAACACGCATTTTCTCTATTCCATGAGACTATTACCTTATTTCACAAATTATGTTTTCCTAAAATACTTGCTAAATTCTCCACAAGAACAGGTAAAGTGAAATGGATCACGCCAGGTATACGCAAGAGTTGTGCAAAAAAAAGGAGGCTCTATTTCCAATACATTAGATCGTCGAGAAATAAAATTAAGTTGAAAAAACAATATAAACAATATGCTCAATTACTACGCCGCTGCATGATGGAATTGCAAAAAAACTGCAACCAAAAGTATATAGACCGATCTCCAAATATGTGCAGAGCAGTTTGGAATCTCATTAAGAATTATAACGAGAGTAATAGTGACGTTAAGGATATTGAATCCATTGTCTATGACAATGAAACATTAGAGAATCCCTTAGACATAGCAAACGCGTTCAATGAACATTTTATAAAATTTACTAATAAATTAAATTTAACCGACAGAAAAAATGACTTACCTAATAATCCTAATACAATTTTCTTGCACCCTAAGTTTCCAGATGAAATAGAAAAAATTATTCGGTCCTTAAATAACTCAAACGCGGTAGGCTATGATGAACTGCCGACGAAGTTATTAAAATTATGTAGTCGTCAACTAGCTTCACCCTTGTCTCACATTGTAAATCTAATGTTTGAAGAAGGGATTTTCCCTCAAAGATTGAATATGTGATAGTAAAGCCTATTCACAAAAAAGGAGATTAAAACAATATTAACAACTATAGACCAATCTGTAAAATTCCAATTCTGTCAAAAGTTTTCGAAAAAGCTTTATTGGTAAGACTAGAAAGTTTTTCTATTAAAAATAAAATTATAGCACAGGAGCAAAATGGCTTTCAGAAAAAAAAATCAACTACTTTAGCGTGTTTTAACGACCTCTTTGGATAATAAGACACCCATTGTAGCATTATTTTTTGATATGAGTAAGGCCTTCGACCTAGTTCACCATGGAATACTGCTCGATAAGATAGAAAAATGTGGATTTAGAGGTACCACACATAAGCTACTCCAGAGTTACCTATCTCATAGATTTTAAAGAACTGAAATAACACAATTTACGAAAAACCTCAACAAAAACAATCTATACTCAAATTACAAAAACACATTCACATCGGAGTATAAATTAAACAAATTTGGTGTTCCTCAGGGAGGAATTGTCGCGCCATTCCTATTCCTTATCTACATAAACGACTTGCCAACGGTAACGAATGAAGATTTAATTTTATTTGCTGACGATACGACTATCTTAATTAAATGTGATGACATCAATAATTTTGAAAATAAAATAAATATAATAGTAAACGACATAATTTATTGGTTAAATAAAAACAATCTTAAAGTAAATCTAGAAAAAACAAAACTCATGCAATTCTATACGGATAGATGTACGCCGCAAACACTTAAAATAAAATATGAAAACCATGAACTAACAGAGGTTGATTCGTACAAATTTCTCGGGATCACAATTGATTGCAATATTAAGTGGAAATCCCACATTGACTCTATTTGCTCGAGATTAAACCGGTTCGTATTTGCTTCGCGTCGCCTCCGGGAAGTAGTGTCACTTGAAGTAGCAGTAAAAGCTTATCATGGCTATGTTGCCTCTGTTTTACAGTATGGATTAATTTTATGGGGAAATGCTGTTGACATAGAAAATGTTTTTAAAATACAAAAACGGTGCATTAGAGCATTGGTAAATATACAGATCCTAGAATCATGTAGACAACACTTCAAGAACTTGAAAATATTAACCTTGTCAGGATTATACATTAAACAGATATGCTTATTTGTCAAAAACCATCCTGAACTATTTCAAAAGCACAAGGAAGTGAGACCCAGACAGTTAAGGAGAAACATCGATGAAAAGCTTGTGATTCCCAAATGTAAACTCACCCTCACAACAAAAAATGTATATTACATGGCCATAAAAATATATAATTTTCTGCCTAATGACCTAAAAGATTTGGAAAAAGAAATATTTAAACGTAGAATACACACTTGGCTAACCGAAAAGTGTTTCTACTCAATTAAGGACTACTTTGAATATAAAAACAATGTAAAATATATGTAACTTAATCTAAGCCACTGAATATACATATGACTCAGCATAATAAACCCTTGACATAATTTTATAATTCGAACTAATATTGACTAATAATTAAAAAGCAAGCTGTTCTTAATAGACACTCCTATCCGCTTTCCAATCAATAATATTGTTATACTATATTATAATATATTTTGACATAGGTATCGCTAAAATGTATTTTTGAATTGATTAATTAAATATAAATTGAATTCAATTATGTCAAAAATGTAATGTCTTCAACCTAGTAATAAGTATAAATTGTCTTAATTTGAACGCCTGGATGGCAGATTTTCTATCGACTACATTTTATTGTCTAAGACCATATAAGTGTTTGAAAATCTTATCAAATAAATAAATTTCATTTCATTTCTTTTCTTGTTAACCGACTTCAAAAAAGGAGGTTATCAATTCCACCCGTATGTATGTGATATTTCCAGAATTGTCCAGTTTTCGTATATGTTAGTCTATATCAACGTCTGAACAAATGTGCCAAATTTTAATAGTGTATGTATGTTTTTATGTTTGTATTCACATATCTCCGGAACAGCATTTCCAGTCCGATTTAAATAATTCTTTTTTTGTTGTACTACGTGTTCAACTTAGAGTATACTATATCTCATCAAAATCGGTTCAGTAGTTTTTGAGATAGGGATTTTCAACCGACTTTTTTATTGCCATTCGAAGCTGGCATCATCGCGCAACTTACGATACACATTTCAATCCGTTAGCGACATCTCAACGTAGTATTTAACCGAAACAAGCATATAATGCGGTTAATTAACCGTTAATAACGAAAATGCATATTTAACCGCTTGGTTAAAATCGTTAATAACCAGCTTCGCATCGTAAATTACAACCAAATATATTTCAGATATTTCAGTCTGTTAATAACGGAGTTAAATAAAACTGCCCGATTTAACTGACGTTGTGTTACGTCGACGTCGCGTCATCGTCGTCGTCGAATAATTATAGGTCGATTTTTGATTTTTTGATTTTTGGCAATCTTGCCAATGATTTTAAGCTTTAAGGTGAACTCATATTAGCAAAGATAAAAAAAATATATCCTACAAGTTACATTAAACATTTTGAAAACCTCACCAGAAATTTTAATTACGATGTACACTGAATTATTTCCTACTAACAGTCCGTTCACACTTGATACGTTTTACTGGATATATTTTTTGTATCGAAAATACGTATACTGAATACTGTGCCATATGTAAAGTCACCCATAAAACTCCATGCGCCATCGATGAAAAAAAAATGTATCCGGTAAAACGTATCTAGTAAAACGTACCATGTGTGAACGGGGGGTTACACAGTCACCACGGGTCTGCAAAGTAAATAATTTATGTTTAACATTATAACCAAAACGTCGAGTCAAAATGTTTAATATAAATTATAAGCGATAAATCCGGTTAAAATTGTTTTTTAAATTGTAAATTTTATTTTATTTCAACTTTTATAATTAAAAGATAAAAACACACTAATTGTACAAAATCAAGCCTATGCGTTGTGACTACGTCCTACTCAATACAAAAGTTTGCGTAATTGTACAATACAACGTACATTTCTTGTTTCAGTGTACTACAAAGTTAAACAGTTTTAATAACTTTTACTCCAAATGTGAGACTGTGAAATAATAAAAAATATAATTTTGAGACCTCCTACAGAGTACATTACAAAAACTTCTTATTGCAGATAACTGGGAAATACTTATTAAAACTTCAGGTATATATTTTTTGTGAAAATAGATTTATAACAAAAAACGTCTATGAATTCGGCTCTTTGTGCGCTCAGTGAAAGGCTGTACAAAAGTACAAAGCTAAGTACACGAGATGTTACAAGTGTTATGTTGTTTAGAACTAGCGATACTACTACGATACGATTTAACATTTTAATTGACTCAATTCGGTACTATTTTATTTAATACAAAAAAGAAACCATGCTTCCATGCTGGACTGGGAGCGAAAGAAAAACGTAGAATGTGCCAGCTGCTTCTATTCCCGGGCATACTGTAAAAGTCAGTCAAGGGGCAGAGGTTTTAAAGGCGTTTTTGTGGGCGATAGGCTGACCCCCTGTCACTACAATAGTCTCTCCATCTTTATAATACCTCCAAATTTGTCAAACGTGATATCAGATGGTCTTGTAACCTCTGATGTTCTGCCTACCCCATAAGGGATACAGGCGTGATGTTATGTAAAAAAGAAATACTTTATACTCAACAGTTGGTAGTTGCTACAGTTACAAATACATATTTTTAAATCCTAAAATTTTCAAGATCCACTAACTACGTGTAACTAAATTATATGAAATACCTCTCACTGAGCCATGGCCTTTTTGTGCCGCAACACACACTTTTCATATTAGTATAAAAGAAAAAATAATAAATAAATAAATATTTCTGACACTCACACAACATTATCTAGCCCAAATTAAGTTTCTTAAAGAATATAGAAATTAATATTATTATTATTCGTTTTTCTTGCGTTCAATTATATTTTTTTTTCATTACCATAGCTTTTGCTATGAAAAAAAGCACTTAAATATCGAGTTATAATGTAAGATATTATTTAACTCGTTCGATTTTTTTTAAAAAGTCTTTAATTTGATTATCTGAGGCAATGAAAGACCTTCTTTAAATAAAAAAATATCAATAGGGCTCAGCTAGTTTAATGGATCTTATTTTGAAAAGGATTCAAAACAGTATTCAAAACAGAACCCACAGCCATCAGTCTTCTCCAAAGCTTTCGCTGGTATAAAAAACAACTGGTTCTTCATAAATCATCGCCAGAAGTAATCTTCTTTGAAACAATAAAGAGTAATATAGCTGACCTGTCAGATTTTTGACAACTTATGAAATGTATTAAAACAACATATAGTGCAAATACTAGCTCATGTTCGGTTTATTCCAAATCATTTACTTATATTAGAAACCGCAGCAAGGATTTTAATATTTAACCCTCTCTAAGTTACTCAATAGACTACTAGTATCATCCACTTGAAATTAAAATCTCGATATCGTTTCTACGAAATTAAATCAAGTCTGCACCAATAGTTTAGATATGAACAGAGCATTTCAATCATAATATTATCTTTATACATTCATATACCTAAAGAAGTAGTTTGACAGGTCAGAGACTGTATGGACCGTGAAGATCACTCTTTGTCGGCAGATTATCACAAGTCAACTGGGCTATGGTAACTATGGTAAGTAATATCATCAATTTGTCGCCTTTGCCGGCTTTAGTTTAACTATAAGAAACACATATTTTTGTTTATGACTTCTATTTAACCCTATAGTATATGTAGTTAAAAAACCAATCACTTTTAATCAGCCCATTGTAGAGCCATGAGTCTCTTCTTGGACAAAGAGATTCAGGCCGAATACTACCCAATTTGCCCATTGCTGGTCAGCTGGATGTCATAATTATTACGGCTTCGAGATGGCTTCTTACATACCCTAAAAACAAATGTGTTCAGGTATAAAGCATCCAGGACCAACTGACTAACGACCCCTAACAAGTTCACCGCGGACCTGGTTAATCTTTTGGACTCCCAGCCCTAGTCATTTTCTACACTTGCTATTGAGCTTTACAGTGTCTACAACGGGTCATCCTTCAGGGTGCCTGATGCGCAGTCCCGAACCCACGGAGCTGTAGCTCATTATATGATTTAGGAATAACTCTTTAGTTAGGGATCGGAGAAGGGGGTGTTTAGTGGTCACTCACTGTGGGGAGTCCAACACTATCTGGATACACGGTGGCATCCGTTGGCAAGCGGTTGTCGGCGGGGATTTATTCCCGTGCAGGGTCCAGGTCGTACTAGGAGTAATCACACCCTCCTTATCTGTAATCGCCCTTTGGGGCGTCCCAGTAAGGTTATTTGACAGCCAAATAATGACGGCAGGAAAAAAACTGACTAACGTGCCCGCTGTCAAATATCAGAGATAAAATTAACGTTTGGCGGAATTGCGTAGAATTGCGTATAGGCACTAATGATACTTTTTTTATTAAAACCTAATGAAGATGACGTAGAATATTGACAGAACACATCACCGCCAAAGCGAGGATATTTGATGTTTTGTCATAAAACTTCTTCTTCTTCTTGGTGTGCCTCTCAAGCGATCAGCTTGGCATAGTCATCTCCATTCTTAACTCGACGAAATAAGGCAACTGCTATCCCGGTCCAGTCCCTTGTAATTTGCAACTACGAATGCTTTCTGCCCATCACTGTTCCCATAGTTATTGACTCAAAGAGGTCATACCATTGTCCGAGTACATAACTAAAATAGGAGATTTTCCCTCCGTTAATTCCTGTTGATACAATTAATGGTCAGCGTTATAGCAGCTACACTACCGACATTACAAATGCAGATAAATATTAAAACAATAATCGTAAAACATAAAAACACAACATTACCATCGGGGAAAAGTAACAGCGCAAGATAATGACCGCTGATCCGCAGAGCGCTAGCATTCGGACTGAGTACTTTCTAATCTCCATCCCACTCACTTTTATACTCAAAAAACGACCGTATTATCATAACAATAAGTTACATTATTCTAAGCTATGATATCTGTAATAAAGTGGCAAAATAGTGCATTTTTTTATACTCTAAATTATTTGCTTCGAATGGTCTTAAAAATATTCTAAAATTTGGTTCTTTATGCATGTTTGTTGGAGTTTATTTTAATATGAATAATAACACGATACTTAATTGTTTAATTTAAATATGACGCATGAATTCATTTTTTATTTTATTTTATTTTATTTTTACATTTTAGGAAGACTATCGATTTTATAGTTTATAATAAATAAAGGACAATAGCACTTTTACAATCATTAAAAAGTCTCCACTGATAGAACCAAAATAAGATATAAATAACATTCGTTAATTTTCATATCATGAAAGTTCATAATCGAAAAATTATACAAACTGAGAAAAACAAAAAATATACTACATGATCAATTTGTTGAAAATAACAATTACTTAATGCGTGAGACTATAAATTAGGTTAACTACATATTAGATAGAACCAAACTAAAAACAGAAAAGAAATATATACATATTAGTATCCTGCCAATACTCACTCTTAAAATTATATGTTGAAGAATGTGATGAAAATACCAATTACTGCATGATATAATATATTAGATTACTTATAACTAGATTACTAACATATTAGATTACCTACATCTTAAAAGAAATATAATTTATACAAATAATAATTATAATACAATAAATACAAATACCTACACATCAGAAAGTATAGCGCATAAATACAAATGAAATAATAATAAACATTATATGAAAGTTTGGGTGGATGATGGATGTATGTATGGATGTTTGTTCCTCAATCATGGCAGAACGGTTCAACGAATTTGGATGATATTTGGCTTTGTGACAGTTTACCGACTGGCTTAACCGAATCAGTAAGTAAAATAATAAATAAAATATAGAATATAGAATTGACGCGTTTACAAGTTATAAGTTGGTTAATTTTGTGAAAAATACTTGATTTAATTGATGTTTTGTTTTTTGAATATTGGTGAAAAAGAAGTCAATATCGGCGTTATTTATTTTATTCAGGTTGTTAAAGGTCTGCGGAGCGCGGTGAAGATAGGTATTTTGTCGGTAGTTTGTACTAGCTGGTGGCAGATGAAATAAGGGACTATGACGAAAGGTTCTAGTGGGTGTATAAAAAAGAAGTTTCTCAACTAGTTTAGGACAATCCACAAGTGAATTAGCAATTTTTTTATAGAAAATTATGTCTGCGCACTTGCGTCTCGACTCCAACGGCAAAAAGTGGTACTTCAAACACTGTTTAAAGTAATCTCTTTCCCTTAATTTGCAACGATAATTGAGAAAGCGAAAAAATTTACGTTGTACACGTTCGATTCTTTCAATGTAGACTTCGTATCTCGGGTTCCAAATCTGGGAAGCGTATTCAAGGTGAGATCGAACATACGCACAATATAGTATTTTAAAGGTTTTCACGTTTTTAAAGTCTTTACCAGTACGCAAAATGAAACCTAAAGATTTAAGAGCTTTCTTTACAATGAGTGTTATGTGACTCTGAAATGTAAGCTTGGAGTCATGCAGAACGCCCAAGTCTTTTACCTCAGAGACACGTTGAAGAAGATGACTTTTTAGTTTGTAGTTATATGAAATTAAATTGTTCTTGCGACTAAAAGTTATAACAACACATTTGTCTACGTTGAGGTCTAGCTTGAATTTAGTACAATAAGTATCCAATCTGTTAAGGTCTTCTTGCAATAAGAAGCAGTCATTAATACTTGAAATAGATTTAAAAATCTTCATATCATCTGCAAAACTAATGAGCGTGGAATTTCGAAAACATGAATCTATATCCGACACGAATATTAAGAAGAGAAGTGGTCCCAGTAGTGATCCTTGTGGAACTCCGCTGGGGACTGTTACCCATTTGGACATATAGTTTTGCAATACTACTGCTTGTGAGCGGTTAGAGATATAGGAAGTTAACCACCTCAACAAATCACCCCTGATACCAGCCTTCTGTAGTTTCTCGATAAGGATACGATGGTCAATTCTATCGAAACATTTGGTATAGTCGGTATAAACAACATCTGCTTGGTTACCGTTGTGCATGGATTCAGAAACAGCTTCATTCAAGAGTACCAGGTTGCTGATGGTAGATCTTCCTTTCACAAATCCATGTTGCGACAGTGGAAGAGAAGCACTCAGTGAAGAGTACAAGTGTTCATATACTGATTTTTCAAATGTTTTAGCAACGACACATAATTTCGAAATGGGACGGTAGTTGTCAATAGCACTTTTGTCGCCTTTTTTATAGATAGGTGAAATAAACGCCTTCTTCCATATTGACGGTACATAGCCTTGTTTGATAGATCTATTAAAAATAATTTCCAATGGCAATGATAACAGATCCGCACATTCAATAAATAAAATAGGTGGTAAAGAATCGGGCCCGGCTGATTTCAATTTATCTAATTTCAGTAGTTTGGATTCAATAGAGGTCCGCGTGATAAAAAATGTTGAAATGTCGCAATCAATAGTCGTTTTGTATTCAGTTATGTCAGGTGGCAATGATGGTGTCGAATCTGGAGTTAAAAATTGAGATTGAAAGAAGTCGGAAAATAAATTACAAATATCACTACCTAGACTGGCACTTATACCATTGTACGTCATAAGATTAGGTATAGCGTTATGTTTGGATTTATAAAAACTCCAAAAATATTTAGGGTTTGATTTTATAGCGTTTTCCACGTTTTGGATATAAGATCTGTAACAATCCTTTTCCAGTACCGCAGCCCGATTCCGCAGAATATCCATAGAGTGTTTATCACTTAACATAGCATATTTTTTAAACTTACGATAATACCTAAACTTTTCTTTAAGTACTTTAATAAGCGCTGAGGAGTACCATGGTGGATATTGTCTTTTAGGAATCTGTTTTTTGGGAACATATTTATCTCGCAACTTATAAAGTACTTCGTTGAAAAAACGAACCGACTCTTCAATGTTCATCGTAAGTAGCTCCTTGTGCCAATCAATTTTTGCCAAATCGTCCCTAAACATGCTGAAATCCGCCCTATGGTAACAAAACTTTGTTCTAGGTGCAGGTTTTAGACTTTCGGTAGGGCAAGCAGAAGGAATGTAAATTTGAAGTGCCATATGATGCGGATCCAGTGGAACTAGTGGGTTTGAAATGCTATTGACACAAACATCATTGTTGCAAAGTACCAAGTCCAAAATCCTACCAAATTGGTTAGTTATGTGATTGTACTGACTTAAATTAACGAGGTTTAATGTATCAATAAATTCTGTTTCATTTTTACCTAACGTCATTAAATTACTCGGTTTCAGATAAGAACTCACATAAAATATTAATAATATAGGTACTGAATTAGTAAATGGATTTGTCGACTCTCTGCTACTGTTAAACATGTTTTTTTTTTTTTTTTTTTTTTTTCCGCCAAGGAAAGTCGTTTGGCACCCACTAAAACCAGCTTTAACCAGTAAAGCTAGCTTTAGCGGGAGGAGGATGAATCCTATTACGGACGAATGGGCATTCTATAAGCTGTTAACCATAAGTGGCTAATGGCAAATAGAATGCCCAGACAGTGTGGAGACTCTCTCAGATAGGCTAAGCATACCCACTAAACATCCCCCTTTTGACTCACCTTGATTAAGGTCCTTAGTCATCGTCGGAACGACAGCCAATTGGAGAGAGAGGCTGCGTAGTGAGCGGCATCCAGACGGCTGCCACCAAAAGGAACTGAAAGTAAGAAAAACAAAGCTAAGATTAGCAGAAATGACAAAGCTGAAACTAAGATATTATCTTGAGTGATCAGACTCACTCAGAGATAGGAATGCTGGAAAGAAGGACTACGTTTAGAAACGTTGAGCTTGCTGGAGTTTCCTAATAAGGGGAGCGAACTTGGTTAGGACCGGAAGAGCACCGTTGAAACCCTCTGGGCTGGCGTCGAGAGCGGCGCCGAAAGCCAGGATCTCGTCGATGGGAGCGAGCTGGATCCAGAACGCCATGCGGTCTTGAGACCCTTTTGCGTTCTGGCACTGGGAAGCCGATTTGGCGGCCGGTTGCGATTGAGTCGCAACCCGGCTGCGCTGACCTGAAACGATAGGAGTAAAGGCCTTGGGGGCCTTTGAACTGACTGGAGGAGCGTCCGAGCTAGGCTGCGGTCGTTCTCTCCAGTTCTCGATGGGCTTCACGGTAGCCCTGGCAGCACGCGGTGCTTTGGGGCAGCCGCGAAAGTTTGCTGTGTGGCCTGACTGGCCGCACAAGACGCAGGACGGAGCGGTGGGCGATTCGGGAGTGCGAGAGCACTCCTTAGTCCCATGCGGATCTAGGCACTTGACGCACCTAGGGGAAGCATGACAATTTGCCGCCGCATGACCATACAATTGGCAGCGGTGGCACTGACCTGGGAAACCACGTTTGTGTGGAGCTTCGACTCGGATGTTGGAGAGACCGCACACGGTGAGCTTGCCTCTGAAAATGGACTGCCCTTGCGGGCTCTTCGCTAGGATTACTAGCGCAAGTGGGAACTGCTTGCCTCGGCGGCTGTGCATTTTGTGCACAGATTCGACGGGGAAGCCTTGAGAAGACAAGTCCTCTTGGATTTGCTCGTTCGAGAGCTCGAACGGCACGTTCCTGAGGACGGCACGAATCTTACGCTCCTCAGGGAGGGCGTAAGTGTGGTACTCGAGCTTCTTGTCAGCAAGAAGCCGAGTGAAATTCCTGAAATCAGAAATTGAGCAGACAACGACCTTAATAGAGTCACCCACATTGGATGCCTTACTATACTGGATCTTCGGGGAGTGCGTTCCGCAGAGAGCTGAGACCTCGGTCCAGCGGCTCTTGTCCCGTAGAAAGACGGGGGGCGGAGACTTGACTTTCGGCGGAGCCGAATCTGATTGCGACGCAGGCTGTGACGCCGGGATCGCTGAAACAAAAGGCGCAGGAGCAGACGCCGGTGCGACATTTTGCGGAGCAGGAACAGCGGCTGGAGCAGCTGAAACGGATGGACATAAAGACGAAGAAGCATCTTTCTTCTTCTTCTTTGATTTTGATTTTTTGCGAACCTCGGTGAACGGAGCAGGAGATTCTGGAACTAATGGAGCGGAGTCGGAATCACTGCCCGGTGGGGTAGTTTTCCGTTTGCATGCGGAAGAATCGACCGACATGAAATCTGGCATAGTATCGACAGGCTCGACATCTGGGGACGCCGGGGAATCTGTCGGAAAACTAAGAGAAGGCGGAGTGGCCGGGAGGGTCGCAGATCTTGCCTGAGCGGATGCGAATTGTTGGCTTAGTAACGTGAACATGTGAGTGAGTTGAACGACTTGCGATTGCATCTGACTTACCACGTCCCGGAGTTCTTGCGATTCTCCGGGACTAGCCGGGGATTCGATGGGGGCCTCCATCGATTCCGGGGAACCTAATCCTACTCTGAAAAAGAGCCCTAATCCTAACTGGAGGGACCTATGTGCCGGTGAACGGCGAAGTAGCTGCACAAACTGCACTGAAAGAAAGATCAACCTAACACGGACCTATTGCCGATGAACGGCGGACGATCAGGCTTAGTTGTCACGGTTACGTATCCACCTGACCAGCGATGCTTCGGCCGGCAGCAGTCGGGTCCACCCTGAAAAGGGCAGATGAATTAGCTCCGACACCACGCAGCCTCCACAAGAGAAAACTTTCCGAAAGAGCTTAACTTGGCACCTGACCCGCACGAGTGCGGGGGAGGGAACAAGGGCAGCGCAATACGAACACTCGGGAGCGGCCGCAGACACGACCGTTCGGGAGCGAACGCAAACGGGAAGTGTGTGTTAAACATGCCTAAAAAGCATGCTTAAAAGCTTGCTATTTAGTATGCTCATTTATTTATATATTTATTCATATTCTAGGTTACCCCTGGTTTGCTATATGGTATCTCATAGCACGAGCGTCGCCGTCTTTGAGGCCATATAGTTGGTGTCAATCACATTTGTGGATTATATTTATTTTTATTATTTATTTAAGAAAGAATTCGGTCTCTAAAAGGGTTCTACCACCAAGAATTTCTATTTGTCATTTGAAAACGTCTAACAAACGCATATGATATCAAATAAATAAACTACACAGACCAAATGTGAGGCCCTAGGGTAAATTTGTGTTACCGAAACCACACAGTGGAACTAAAGTGCGTCTTAGTAAATATCGCGGCTAACATCTGTGGGCTTACTCCCGAATGTGATCCGGTTTCGATTCACAATTCATTTAATTACGATTCTGATTTACATTCGATCCTGATCTTTACTATCGAACCAAATAAAATGGAGATAGCGATCGAGTGTTATCAGCGGCGTAAGCTGGATCCGGTTGATGACGTCTCGTCCACAGAGCAAAAGTGTTATAGATAAGTATGTTTTACGATAAATTTCGTCATTTGTTACAAGCTATAAACAGTTATGTTCGATCCTGATTAGTTACAATTTGAGCCACCGCTATTCGGCGCTAGTATCGGTTTCGGGAGTACGAAATTGCTAAATATCGAGTTGATTTGATGAGTAAGGCCCCTGGTCCTTGCAAGACGTTCCGCACAGTTATTTTGTAACAAATACACCTGCGCAAAACATCTTGCAACAACAGAGGGTACTAGATATTTTGCACGATCTATGTACCAGAGTATTTAAAAAAATGACGTTTTTTAAACTAATGTGGCTGGGACTTTAGAGACCACAAACCTTAAATTTAAAGCTAATGTTTAATTACTTTTATCAATAGCTCTAATTAATTACATTAATTGTAGAACGAGGTACCGCAAGTATCTTATATTGCGTGAACTATTACTGCAATGATACATATCGTTCGCATTTTTATTCAAGTAATACGGTTTTTTTGTCTGCAAAGGAAAATGTATTACAGATTGCTGTAATAGGATAAATATGATAACTTTCCTCTAGTTGGTGTGGAAGAAAGTTTTATCATCCTTATAATGTACAAAAATTCGACTTTTGTATTAAAGACTAACCTTATCTGTCGACATACCGGCTACTGATGTATTGACATTTTCGCCTATATGTTGACACACCGGGAGCCGGTATAGGTAAGTGACTCCTCATTCTTTTTCGAAAGAAATTCTTTTTATATAGTCTATCCTTTCTAACACATTACAAATGTATAGAAGAGGAAATAGGCTAGCCAGTAACTTGCGCAGCTTAGGGGAAATAATAAATATTATTGTCAATCAAAACTCAACCATTGTCTGCGTTCTATAGTAAACATCAAAATTTTCTAAATCTTACATTACCGTATGTTGAAAGTTATTTATTGGTTATAATTTAGTATTTATATAGAAATGCTTGTCAGTAAATAAAGATTATTTAATTTACAATAAGGTTTTCAATCTCAATTTATAATTCCTAATAGAATCGGAGAAAATCCAAAAAGAGTAAAATTCTACCTCCAAAATGGTACGGTCTGTCGATTATACCGGCTCCCAGTTTCGGCAGATACGGCAAAAGCGGTATTAACAGTTAACTGACCAGAGGTTAAGCATACTTTTACCTAAATCTCACCTAGGTCTAGGAAAGAACCGCCGGAGCAGTAATATTCCCGGGATCATACCACCAAGCTGGGGTCACTCAGACAGATTAGTCTCTTTTACGAAACGCTTATCCAGGAGCAGTAGGGCCATTCTAAGCCGAACCTACACGGATGATACTTACAATAACCCTTTACAATTTTTTTTTTTTTATGACCGTGGATGGAACTTTAAAAGTAAAAAAGGGGTTTTAGCATAAAGTTATAGACCTTCCATGCTGAACTGGGAACGAAAGAAAAACATAGAATGTACCAGCTGCTTCTCTTCCCGGGCATACTATAAAAGTCAGTTAAGGGACAGAGGTTTTATTGGCATTTTTGTGGAGGATAGGCTGACTCCCTGTCACTGCAATAGCCTCTCTCCATCATTATAATACCTCATTTGTCAAACGTGATATCATGTGGTCTTATAACCACTGATGTTCTGCCTACCCCATAAGGGATACAGGCGTGAAGTTATGTATGTATTTATGTTATAGTTAGTGTATTAATCAGATATACTGATAATTCATCAGCGGAAACGCATTGCAAACTGAACACATCATTGGGAAACTCCAAATAAAAACTAACAGCTTAATTTCAATATTTGAATACACTGAGCAATACAAACTGATACAATAACAATCAACTAGATATTACTACAAACAAATTTCATAATACACATCGTATGTTGCTATATTTCTAATTGCCTTAAAAGGGCTTATTAATATTCCTTACTTCCATAAACATAGAGGTGTGAATCGATTGTAATATATTTATAAAATTCAGTACATTGAGTTGGCAAACTAGCATACATGCGATTGTATGCAATTCGTGATGCTCTGATAATGGTGGGTTACTGACCATGAAGCGAAGAAAACTTGGGTCTCAATAACACCGGACTATGCCAGTGTAACGGTTAACTATGGGTAAAAGTGACCAGACGGACTTGATAAGCATATAAACAGTCTGCTTGGTTAACCAATTAGTGACTCAAGATTAAACTGTTTTGCTATTTATTTACCTTTCCTATACATTTATTTTTTAGGAAGATAATTATGACTTATCTATATGACTATACAACTAGCCATCGCGCGCGGTTTTACCCGCGTAACTTTTGATCCCGTGGGAATTTCGGGATTAAATATGACCTTCCTCAAGAGTCGGGCTATCAAATGCAAAAAGATTTTTTTAAATCCCACTTGTAGTTTCTGAGATTAGCGCGTTCAAACAAACAAACAAAAAAACAAACTTTTCAGCTTTATATATTAGTATAGATTGCATCGTAGATTGTGTAGATAGACAAACCTATACTAATATAATTAAACTGAATCATTTGTATGAATGCGCCAGTCTACGAAATCTTTAATTAGTTAATACTTATGCATTAAGTGGAGGTATTGTAAAGATGGAGAGAGGCCATTGCAATAACGGGGGGATCGGCCTATCGACCACAAAAATACCTCCAATAAAACCTCTGTCTGTCCCTCAACTTGCTTTTAGCGGGAAGTAAGCCCGGGAAGAGAATCAGGTGACAAATTCTATGTTTTTTCTGTGCTCCCACCCAGTTCAGCACCTAAAATTTATTTAAATACTTTCTGAATATTTCATCAGTTTATTTTTTCATCATCTTATATTGTACAAGATGTGTATGCTAGAGGAATAAATTAATATTTTATGAGGTCATATTGGTGATACAACTATATTTTTTTATAGTTGTATCACCAGATGTATGCCAGCTGCTTCTCTTCCCGGGCATACTTCCCGGTAAAAGCAAGTTGAGGGACAGACAGGCGTTCTATTGGAGGTATTTTTGTGGGCGATGGGCTGACCCCTTGTCACTGCAAAAGTATCTCTCCATCTTTACAATGCCTCCAAATTACAAGCGTGAAGTTTAGTATGTATGTAATTAAATAAATTTCAGTTTCAATCTGTTAATCTCTCAAAAATTATATCAACATTGTGAACCATTTTGTCCAGCATTTCAAACAATTTAGTCTCAAAGCATTAAAGGCTCAATCATATCGATCCTTTATAGCAACACCAAAACTTTATATGCCACTTGTTTTGTGACCACCGGAAGAGTAACAGTATTTCCGTTTGATATAAACAATCCGTTACTTTTAATAATTGGGTACGGTTGCTATTTAGGAAAGGTATCGAAGCCAATTAATATTGGCAACTTAAAAATCAAACATAGAATTTTAAATAAAATAAAAAAAAAAACAGAAAACAGTTAATGGCAAAGCACTGACTATCCAAATACTAAGGCGATATACGAAAAGTATAATTATATATATTTTTTATAATTATATATTTTGACGACCGGCTGGTGTAGAAGCAACATACATTGCCTTCTATGCCACAGGTCCTGGGTTCGAATCCCGGCGGCGGCGGATATTTGTGTGATGAACATAGATATTAGTCGTCAAGTCATGGATGTTTATTTAAGTTTATTCTAATAAAAATATGTATTTATTCAATATGTATGTTTATACATTTCTTAAGTATATCAGTTATCTAGTATCCATAACACGAGTTCTTTAAGAAACTTAATTTGGGCTAGATAATTTTGTGTGAGTGTCAGAAATATTTATTATTATTTGGCTTCAATTGGTTATGAAATTGGAGATTTTCACCATTCCGTCACCTTTTTGAGTTCCTTTTATTTTAGCTACCATAAACTAATATGGAAGCTTAACGAAAGTTAACTTTATCTTCAGCCCAAGAACTACATCTACCTTCTAATATCTCCATCTAAGATCGTAATTTCACAGCTACTGAACTTGATGCAATCCTATGGCCAAATTCACAAAGAAGCATTACATAGGCATAAACATTTAAAAAACCATTACCTTACGGATTCTTCCATCGCTCGTCTATCCGCAGAAAATACCGCAACAGTTAGTCATAGCATTGGTCGTCTAAGTACAAGGCTTTCACACAGGTACAATATCTCGAATTTATATCAAGTTTCAATAAATAGTTTGAGATGTTTTAAAGTGATAATCTATACATATAATAAAATGGTAGGAAAGTCAAAACTGTACATTGAATATTTTTTTAAAAGAATACTTGGGGTATGATCTACAATCGAAACAGAAACAAAAAATATAGTTTTTAGAATTTTTGTCTGTTTGTCTGTTTGTCTTTCCGGGATAAACTCAAAAAGTACTGCATGGATTTACTTCAAATTTGGCATGAAGATAGTTAAGAAGTCGGGTCAACATATAGGCTACATATTATCACGCTAGCAGTGTTATAATCGTAGGTGCGTTTGGTGCTGCATAGCGTTCACGCAGACGACGTCGCGGGCAGCAGCTAGTCTAGCAATAAAGCAGCAAAGCATGATATACAATGACCAGATAATGGATTTAATCTATATAGTAATCAGTAGTCAATTTAATTCTTACTGTTCAATAAATACCACATGCAAAAATCCTACTATAAAATCAAAAATATTTTGGATGATAAAACTGCGTCGGAATGATGTCTCCAATTATTGTACTCAATATAAGAAATTTTTAACTTAGAAAACGCACTTTATATTTTTCAATAGCGGCTGTATAGAAGAGTTATATAGTCAATTAACATAGCACTTACAGATTAATATAAACAAATTTTTCATGCACGATCAAATATAATCAAAATAATAATCTCATATAATCATGCACGTGAGTCAAAAACCATAACAATTTTTAGAAAAAGAGTAAGGGAGCATTACCTCTCTCATGATAAAATAACATAAAGTCAAATACTAATCAAAGAATATAACTTGTAATATTGTATTACATGTATGTATATGTTTAGTATATAGTTACGTATGTGTTTACTTATTGATAGTATTTAGTAATAGTATATTCTAATGGAATATTATTTCTATTAGGTACGCACGCACTAATTTGCTTCGTTTACAACTCTCCATTCACAGGTCTGCTGGTAGAAATTTCTTTTAGAAATAAGCAGTACCTTTGTACATATGTTAGATTTAAGTAACCCTGTATTTTTACATCAGTGTGTACATAAATAATTAAATAAATAAACTGAGCAAAGGTTAAAAACAGCTTAAAGCTGAAGTTTCCCGCGAATCCAAAAATATTATTATCCTGCGTCAAAATGCACAAATGTGAAAAAAAGTACACGCTTCTAACATCAGTAGCCGCTCGGATACTGGTATACTGACACAATAACAGAGTGGCGAAACTCGCACTTAGCCCTATAATTACACGGATCATTATTGGTTACCCAAAAATAATAATGGCCAAAAACTTACTATTATTACAAAATGAAATTTACAACAATTGCGAATGCTGAAGTAAGTGACAAGTGGTATCAATTGTTAAGTTTATAACAATTGCGAATGCTGAAGTAAGTGACAAGTGGTATTAATTGTTATTTAGTGTTTTGTTTTTCATGTGAGGTTTAATGAGACGACTACTTTGGCGATGTAAACCTGTCTGCCTCAGACGCCAGTGGCTGCGGGTTCGATTCTCGCATTGAACAAGAAAAAAATATGTTCCGTGTCTGGGTGTTTATCTATTTATGTATTTTTATTCTAAATTCCCCCTAGTTCGCTAAATGGTATCCCATAACACAAGCTATGCTTACTTTGGGGCCATGTAGTTGGTGTGATTGTCTGGGAATTTCATTTTATTTTATTTAATGTCAAATAAAACGAGTATTGTTGCTAGTAATTAAGTAGTCTCAAACCTCAATTTACAGCTGCTTTTTAGGGGAATTCAAAGCGTTATCAAATATGACTGCCTATTTGAAACACAGCAAAGCAGTTAGCCGCTGGAGATAGGCAGAGCGGTGGGAAAGTAAAAAGTATGTGAAGGCGGTCTACACGATTGACTTAGTAAGCTAAATATATCTAAAAGAAGCATTTATACAACAAACAGTCTTTTATTTTCAACCGACTTCCAAAAAAGGAGGAGGTTTTCAATTCGTCTGTATGTTTTTTTTTGTGTCTTTGTTACACGATATTTCGGACGATTATGAATTGATTTTGAAAATGATTTCAAATTATTGAGGATACGTCATAATTGGTCCCATATAAATTTCATCGAAATCGGTTGAGTACTTCATTGAAAATTTCAAACTTTTGAAAAAATGTGTATGATTTCGTAGAATGTTTGCGTTGACATTTTTGACATTCTCAACTTAGCCAAAGTGTTGACGTGAAGTTGGTTTTTTTAATGCTCTGCATTCGTTGGTTATATTACTAAGATTCATTGGTATAACTATAAATTAGTGTATAATATTATATTTTTTAAGTTATTTTTAATGTAAATAACTCTGATTTATTATATTTTTTCTTTCAAAATAAATATTTGCAGATATTTTCGCATCTCAGTTAGATTTCTTTATTTAAAAAACTACTTAGTTATTGATGTTACATATTTTAAAAACAACAATTATACATCATCGTTATTTTTAGAAGCTGATGAAACGTTTTCACAACGGCTTGGGTATATATGCCTGCTCGTTCTGCTACCTGATTTTACTAAAACTTGGTATTATTATAAATATAGTGTTCCTTATATGTAAACAAAGATACCCGCTTACTTTTGAGATCAAATATTTGTACACTTCGTTAACCCATCATTACGGAAATAACAGTCATTAACCCTTTATATAACTCATGAAATATACGAATACAAGTTGTTACACAATCTTAAAATTTCCACAATTCATTACGGAAATGCAGTAACAACGTAGCTTCAGTGGCTTAATTAAACGATTTCATAATTCACGCGTCTTTTCTTTTAAATACTTTTGTGAAACTGAGAGCGTTGATGTCTTATGTATTGGGATACTTTTATTTTTTTCCAGTCACCGTTCGTTAATCCTGAACGGCTACACTTGTGTGCTGAAGAACACAAGAATTATGAAAACCTAGCAGAAAAAAGAAAACTGGTTTACCAAACTACAGGACCTCTCAAGCCACAGGCCCTCATTAGATTTCATTGCTGTTTTAAGAAGTATTTTGTTGAACTACTGGAGGACGCAGCGTAGGAAGGCCCCTGCAAGGTGAACCGTTGATATTCGTATTCATATTCAAACACTTTATTGCCATTTGCATATAGTGGAAAAATAATAAAATACAGTATTAAATTAACATTGAATGTGTATTTTTGGCGGCCTTATCACTTCTAAGCGATATCTTACAGGAAACCATATCCCGAAATCTGGTCTAGGTCACCCGTAAACGCTGAATGAGGGCAGCGTGGGACCTAGTGCCGTGGGGAAGGCCTATGACTAGCAGTGGACGTAATTCATCGCATTCTCCATTATTCACAGTCTTGTCTTAATCTTAACAATACAATGTCAAATAATTGGATCATTATATCCAAACTTCTTCATGCATAAAAGTAATAAAATCTTCAGATTTGTCTGTAATTGCATTTCTCTGCTTTGTTACTATCGTCTGAATTATCTGCATGTTTCTATCGAACTGTTCGCATGTTGTTATAATTAGCAGATCGCTTATTAGATTGTATACTACGATATCTACATTCTAAATCATGTGTAGAGTATTGTTGGGAGTTGCCGTTTCGACCGCGCGGCCACGCGCGAATTTTAAGAAAAACATTATATCATGTTTTAGCGAAATAAGTCGAAGCCAATACAATTGATGAAAAACGAATGTTATATGGCCGTGCCATTGAAACGCTTTTTGAAAGGCTGATATCTCATGAACCAAACAAGAATCATGTATTGAATTATTGAGTATTGAATTATTGTGTTATAATAATTCAATTATCATGTATTGAATTATTCGTCATTTCGGCCTCTTTCAGATTCATTCACTCGAAATTTCTAGAACCTGCTTTACGACGAGATATTCATAAAAGACATAACTTCCCAAAATGTATGGGTAGGGTGACCATGTGTCGTGTTGAAAAGTATGAATGCCGTGAAAATTATTTATAGTTTACCGAGAACTTGTCTTCATACCTCTATAAAATAAACTTAAATTTTCCATCGAAATGAATACAACTTTCGAAATGAAGCAACTCAAAAATAACTAAGTTCATATCTATTTAAATTCAAATTCAAATCATTTATTTCAGCTAATATGCCATATTTTTACACAGAGTTTACATTTTTAAAGATTGTACAAATAAATTATAAATAAATTAACTAAAAAAATGTGATTTTACATTTTCTTTACATTTTCCTTTACATTTTCAACAGCTTCGATTAAGGTTTAACAGTAACGCCATTTTTTTAATTTAAATTAAATTCCAAATATTACATTCAAATTTAATTATATGTATCTGTCAATTATTAATAATATTACACAAAATAAAGAAATGTAAATATTGAAGTGAATGTCAAATTAAAATCAATGTCAACTTGTATTTCGGTATAAGGAAAGAAAAATTATTATAAATGTCAGGTCAAATCATATCCGAAATTTATAGAAAAAAACCAAAAAACATTAATTAATGAAAGCGCCTGGTTGACAACTAGAGGCATGCAAAGTTACAAGTTTTTGGAGTAGGGGAGAGTTCCATCTATTCACCAGCGCATCCATGATGGTGTTAGGGGCGCCGCGCATGCGACGCAAAAACGAAGCACTTCGTTTGCGAATGATGGCATAAAAACAATCTATGTATTCTTAACATACATTTGTAATGTTTAATTAAAATAGTTCAACGTACACTACACCATACCACTTCAAACAATACTTAGTTGGTATATTAAAGTGAGTTTATTTAAGACTGAAGTAATCGGTTTTATTTTTTACTTTTAAGTTCAATTTTGAAGTCAGTTTTATTTTTTCAGAACATTTTTTTTTTTTTTTTTTTACCTTAATTCGGAGGGTATTCCATAAAGGTAGCTGAAATCGATATCGTAGGTAGATATATACTTTTTTTGGTCAGTTGAAATTCCCTATCTCAAAAACTACTAAACCAATTTTGATGAAACTTGCAGTATTCCTTAAATTGGACAATACCTTGTATCACAAAAAAAGAATTCCTTAAATCGAACTTATAGCTCCGGTGTGATGCAAACATTAACATAAAAAGTCGGTTGAAATTCCCTATGTAAAAACTAATGAACCGATTTTGATGAATCTTACAGTATTCCCTAAGGTTAAACAACAAAAACATATTAGAATTACTTAAATCGGACTTGTACTTCCGAAGATATGTGAACATAAAAAAAAAATCATACACTTTTAAAATTTGGCACTATTGTTCTGTTCATTGCTCATTTCCTGATAAAGATTAACATTATGCGAAAACTGGGCAGTTCTGGAATTATTACATACATACGGGTCGAACTGATAACCTCCTTTTATGAAAAATCAGATCAATGTAAGCAATAGTTTAGTAATAGGAATGTTTGTTATTTTTTTGTTAGTTTACTTTAAACACCTTGTATCTTCCCGACCACCCGATCGTAAGTAATATAGGCATAGTTATCATTCACCGCGAAATGTCAAAATGTCAGTCCAAATCCTGGTAAAGGTAGTTTAAATTTTAACTTAATTATTGAGTTTTTAAGTTCTTAAGTTTTTAAGCTTCTTTTAATAGTTTTGGATCAACAGTAGGCACTTATAGTATAGGCACTTATATATGTGGTTTTATCGAATATCTCTCGCTTGCATTATCGTGTTGATGTGTATAGATTAACATAGCGCGCGCTGTGCCGCCGCCGCTCCGATCTACAGTTATTACCTAGTAATAAACGAGCTCTCAACAACAAGACAGTGTTTAGTTTCCATAATATACATAACATTTTGCCAAAAGTAAAGGATGATATTTTTATAATTTATTTTTTATGATTTCCATCAATAAATAATACTTTAGGATTCAGATTTAAACTTTAAACTATAACTAATCGTAACCTCTAAAGCGTAACATTTAAATGATTATAAAAATATAGAAGTGTAACGTTGTCAACGCTGCTCCATTACAATCAGTTTTATACGAATTTAAAATTCAAAACTATAATTATTGCAAAGTTTATTATTGTTGAGTAGATAAATTAATGGGCACATTTTACAAAATGAAAAAATAAATGCTTTTTATAACTTTATTATACTTGTATAAACAATAGTTTACTAATGATACTCAAATGATGCCTATATGAGGATCACAAGAAAGCGGCTGTTATTTTCTAGAGTAGTTGTTTAGCTTATAGAAGGTGAATTATTTAAGTTTTTTTGTCATTTTATAAATGCTAAGGTTCCTATAATCTTTCAAGATAGAAATACTAAAAAAAAAATGATTCCAGCTGAGACCTAGATCCTAGATGAACCTAGATCTCTCGCATTCCGGGCAGGCACTCTATCATAGTAACAGTCTCTATCAGAGTATATATAATATTTTGTAACATTGGTCACGAGGGTTTTGTTGATGAGAAACCCGACACCACCTATGGAAAGTTGGTCGCCCTCCCGGAAGTACAGACAATTGCCGGATCCATTCCTCTCCCTGTCTACGGACTTCAGATAACCCCAGGATATCCCAATGCAATCCACTCAATACTTCCTCCAGCTCAACAATCTTTTTGTCTGTCCGCAGTGTCCTAACATTGTATGTCGCCAGGGCCAAGGGTCGTCGTTGGTAGCCTGGTCGAAACCGGGGATTCTTAGCAACCCCTGTCCCGCCGTTTCCTCGACCGCTACCTTGATAGAGACTATCGGGACCGCCGCGCCGGGTACTAGCGGCCGAGGCCTTTGTTTGTGATTCATGTTTTGGGGGAAAATGCCGTAATCGCCACGCTTGGCAGGCGGGTTGGCGATCGCAGTGTGATGTTAATATACACAAAAGAACGCTGCTACCCGTCCTCTGGTTTGTCCCTTAGTCGACTCTTACGACACCCACGGGAAGAGATGGGGTAGCGCTATTCTTAGGGCGACGCCACACGCCAATCTTCTTAATCCTTTTCTATTCTTGAAAAAGATAAGTATTTTCGAAACAAAAGACTTTGAAGGCTTGCCTCAAACCGAAGTACTTCAAACTTGACCGCAAAGCCATTTTTTACTATTTTATGGGTGCAACTGCCAAACTTGAGTTTAATATATTAAGGTACAAAGACAAGCTTTCCTTACACTTAATAAATATAATTCACCGATAGAAAAGATTGAAGGACGGCAGTAAACAGAAGCAATCTTCAAAAATAATCTATTACCAAACTGTATTCATTTCAATAGCAAATTGAAATTTATTTTATAGAGTTATTAAGACAAATTCTCGGTATACTATAAATATTTATTACGTAATTCAAACTTCTCAACACAACGCATGGCCACTCTACCTATGCATTTTAGGAAGTTATGTTATTTAAAGAATATCTCGTCGTGAAGCAGGTTTTAGAAGTTTCGTGTAGATGAATCTGAAAGAGGCCGAAATGACAAAGGATTCAATACATGATTCATATTCCATTCTTGTTTGGTTCATGAGATAAAAGCCTTTCAAAAAGCGTTTCAACGGCGCGGCCATATAACATTTGTTTTTCATCAATTGTGTTGGACTGATGATAAACCATGGGTTGCGGGTACTTTCATGACCTTCGACAAATAAAGGCCAAGCCCTGGACACTAATACCGGAGGTTTTGGATGTTGGACTATGAAAATAATTCAAATCAAAGAATTTGGAATTGGAGAACGGCGCGGCCATGGGACACGAGGGCCAATATCTTGGGAAATATTGGAGCTAGGCTGAATTTTCTGTTTTCGACACATATTGAAAATTGCAACCAAACCATTAAAAAAATTAGGTTTCTAGACCTTATAGAAGTCTAGACTTCGATGTCCGCGCCGTGTTCCACGTTTCAACCGCGCGGCCATGTTAAAACCTTTATAACTTCTTTACTTACCCTTCGAAAATTGCAAAATTTTGCCTTTCAGCTTCGACTTATTTCGACTAAATCGTGATATAATTTTTTCCTTCAAATTCGCACGTGACCGCGCGGTTGAAACGGCAACTTGTTGGAAACGTATCGCAATTACTGAAATGCGCATGAGCACCAAATTTGGTTATAATTTTTAGTTTTTTTTTTAAAGTCTAAGAGTGTAGTTTTTGTTTTGTAATTTCGCTTTTTATCAAAGTAGTAAACTAATTTTTATACCGGTGATTGTTAGCGACCCATGTTTTGTAGAACTGACTTCTAATAAGTATATACATACATACATAACTTCACGCCTGTATCCCTAATGGGGTAGGAAGAACACCAGAGACTATAAATCCATCTGATGTCACATTTGACAAATTTGGAGGTATTATTATGATGAAGAGAGACTATTGCAGTGACAGGGGGTCAGCCTATCGCCCACAAAAACGCCAATAATACCTTCGTCCCTTAACTGACTTTTACAGTTTGCCGGGGGGAAAAAGCAGCTGGCACATTCTATGTTTTTCTTTCACTGCCGGTCCAGCATGGAAGAAACTTCTAATTTTGATGAATTGTTTGTGATAAATGTACTTATTAGAAGTACATTCATCAAAAAGGGCAGAGAACCTTTCAAGGGTACACAAAGGGTCACGAGTCTCTCCCCCTTTTGAAGCCTAGGCCAAGGACTACCAAACTGGCTCAGTGCAGGTTATGGATGTTAGAATTGTCAGCGCGCCGATATGGCTTCTGCTAATCCCTAACGACTTCGGTATACAAGTAAACAACAATCTACGAAGCACGAAACTCGTCGTGAGAAATTTTGTATCGGTCACCCATCCTTGTACCAACCGCGTCCAACTTTGCTTAACTTTTTATATCGTATGATAGAGTAGCGGTAACGACATCGTAATAACCAGAGAACCTTCTTCATATATTTTTACTGCTTGCTTTTGATATAATCTAAAACATTTCGATTTAAATAATCAAATTGACCATAAAGTTAAGCAACTTCATATTCCATCGTAAATTAAATCGTCTAACGGTTGCATATTCGAAAATCAAAACTTTCCTGAGCAAATTTCAAAAGAACAACGTACATATCAACAAAGTTTGAAATAACGATGGTCATATTTTGAACAAAAGCTCAGCTGACCAAAGTCTGGAATATTAATATTTAAATTATTTATTACACTATTGACCAAATCGTTCAAAGGTCAAAATGGATTATTGGATAAATTATTAATTATCAAATGGATTAACAGAAAAAGGTGAAAAGGTATTATCAATATTCTACATATACCTTATTTGTCAACCTCTTAATCACGTAGTCTTAATGAATCGATTCTAGAGTGTTCTTTATAAGGCCGAGGAAAGCGACGTCGTCAACTGCAACTCCGACTTTGTTAATGCCTTTACCACTTAGTCCACCACCACCAAACTAAAAATCATATTTAACTGAAGAAGAAATTATATGTGATTGTAAAATTTGATTAGTTATGATATGGTAGGTACTTATATTCATCTAGCATATTTTATTCAGTCGTCATTTGTGATTATATAATTTGATTAGTTACATCGTAATACTAATATCTCAATGGTTAGTAATGATTTGCTATTTTAAAATTACATCCAGCAACTTTTGATCAATCGTTCATTTGATGTCACATACATTGGGATTCTAATTTTTTTCTAAATAAAACATTTGGTCATTTAAATTTTGTTATTTTAATTATTTGTTCTTTTAAAATTTTGATTTTCTAATATGCAACCCGTTTAACACGGTACATTCTAAAGCTGTAATACCCATTCAGCACATAACTCTCAAATTAGACACTATTGCTTTTTGAGATTTCGAAATAAAATAATAACTTTTTGTTTTTAAATACAGATGAACTTACCTATGACAAATATCTTACAAACTTTGTTATGTAGATGGGAACTAGTGTGCAAATGTCCTAGATAATTGAACCTATTTTTTCGTACAAACTACTGACTACCCTATCCGAAATAAATGTATGTTAAAAAGTTTATGTTTTTCAGAAACATACATAATGAAAAATGAAAATGAAAACTTTTTCATTTTCAAAATGAAAATGAATCCTGGGGGAGGCCTCCGTCGAAAAGTGTGCATTTCTCGGTTCATGAAGATAATGATCGCCCATTATCCACCAATGTCTTGGTGTTGTCTACTACTACTACTACTTCATTGAGGTTACAATCAGAGCGTATAGAGCCTTTGTATTCACGTACTCCCTGCATTGTATTACGTAAAACACTGGAAGACATAATACGTAGTAATAGTAAGTCAATGTACTCACCCCTTCATTTGAACTTTCTAGGCGAATCGATGGATTCATGAACTTGGTAATCGGCGATGCGTGTTCCAGATAGATGGAAACCTATCACATAAGCGCTTCTTACACTCCGGTAGTGTTTATCGATACATCGATGAGTACATGTACATTTTTAATGATGACGCTGGAGCTTTTAAAACTTTTTATTTTTGAGGTTATTCATGTTTGATTTTTTCCACGAACTCTATTAGGTCGACTTTCAGTTATTTAAAATTTAAACTAATAATATATAGCCTACAACCCAGTCAAATCGAATGAAACCTTTGGATTAAAAGGACCCCCTTGTAATTAGGTAGTTTCGCTGCCACGGGAAGATATTTAGCTACGCTGTGATACAGAAACACACATGCTAAGCACCCCTCGGTGATAAGAATTAAAATACATATCTAAAACACTCAACCCTGAACGCTACTGAAGACTTAGAAATAGATGAATATGAAATCTATAACTTTTGACACTATCAATCTGACGTCTGACATGTCAGTTGCTAGTGATCACGAGGTCTGTAAAGTCACCGAAGCATCGAGTTAAAATGTTATATGTATAATTGCGCGATAAATACGCGATACATCTAGTCAAAAAGTGTCTTTTTGAGATTAAAAGTCGTGAAAACTTAAGACAATATTAGGTGACAATTGACCCGATTTGACATAGAATTCTCTTATTTTAAGTGTTTCTTAATGCCGTGACAGAAAGAGAAAAAATTGATTTGTATGAGGCTGTCACGTTTCACGTCATAAAATTAAACACTGGAGAGATTTAAAATAAGAAAATGCAATGTTGAATACGGCCCAATATTGTCTTAAGTTTGGTCTTTAGGTGAGTGAGCACCTGATGGTAAGAGAGATGACGTTGAAAAAGACAGAGCATATGAGATTATAATTTTGTAAAGAGGCGGCAGATTTTAAGTGACAAGCAGTCGTTAGCCGGACAAACCCAGAAGGGGTCCTACCACCAAACTGTGGTCGATCTAGTGTTGTGAAAAGCTCGAGTCGGCGCTAAAACGCTTTAGTCGGGCTCTAGTCAGTTCCAAAACGCTCGAGCGCTGGCTCGAACATTTAGATAAAAAAGCTCAATTATAGCGCCAAACTCGACGCACGACTCGATTTGAGCGTGAGCGTCAACAAAGTATATGAACATATCACACGTCATTATAAATGCAGAATATCCCCTTATAAAAAATATTCCCGCTTTCGCAACTCGAGCGTCGAAGCCCGAGTCTTCAACGCTCGCGAGTCTTGACGCTCAAAAGCATCGACTCGACGCTCAACGCTCGACTCAAAACTCATTTTTACAACTTTTACAACACTAGGTCGATCGGATTAGTAACCCTCTACGACACACTTATACAGAATCCGTAAATACGGCTGTAATAAGCCGATTCTACACGACTAATAGATATTATAATACATACATAACCTCACGCCTGTATCCCTTACGAAGTAAGCAGAACACCGGAGGCTATAAAACCTTCTGATGTTACGTTTTACAAATTTAGAAGTATTTTAATGATGGAGAGAGATGGAAAGGCTATAAGTGTAATTAAAATGTAATCTTACTTTTAGCGATACTAACTCTAATAATTATTATAATGGTAAAAAAGATTACAAAAATAATTAACTTGAAGCATTCTGGTTTCCAATTAGCTTTATATTTAATAAGGCAATTTTTTCAATGTGTATATACCGTAACAGATACCTACGTACATAATAAAAAACTTTCACGTTCACATTTTAGCAACATTAATTTGTTTTCTTAATAAGGGGATTACCCAAAAATATGAAATATTGCTACCCAAACAAAGTCACGACTTTTTTTTAAAAAGAATATGAGTATGATGTGATGAGTATGATGTGAATATGAGTATGAATATGGGTACGATTATCATCTATAACACCGGCTGGTGTCGTGGTAACATACATCGCATTCTATGCCTGAGGTTTTGGGTTCGGATCCCAGCGGTGGCGGATATTTGTGTGATGAACACAGATATATGTTATCAAGTTATGGAAGTTTATACTTATGTCTATATTGTAATAAAAATATGTATTTATTCAATCACCACTTCTCTTAGTAATGAGCAGGTATTTACATACACTTGAAATACGTGAAATTATTTACAAATTGAACTGAATCTACCACCAATTGAGAAGTGGCATAAGTTTAGTACGCAAAAACACCAAGTTTATGGTTACCCTAAGGTCGAAAGGTAAATCTTTGTACAAATGGGATGTAAATCTGACATAAACGTAGCAATTAGAGTGCGGCCGTTGTGGGAATGCGTTCCTGACAGCTCCTTATGTCCACTGAATAAAGTTTATTTCCGATTCGAAAGTTAAAAAGCTATGATTTCGACAGCTGTCAGGAACGCAAACTCCCACCGGTCACACTATAGTACGACCATGTTGCTAAGTAAATGCAAATCATTTTTATATTAACGAATTATTCAACCAAGTTTTCGTATTTTTGCTCTTTGTCACGTCCAAACATATTTCTGTTTGTGACTTATATTTTATGAAATTTCGAGTTACAGGGACCTTCATCAAAAACATAATACTTTAATAGAGGTTAAACTAGCTACAAAAATAACTACCCATCATCAGCGGACGGGTTGCGGCCGGTGACCTGTCACCCCTTTTCAGAGAAGGGTTTATATCTGGCCTCGAAATCAAAAAGAGATTACGGAGTTTATTTATTTTAGGAAAATATTTTATTTATCTTAAAGTTACAAAATGTAGACTTTTTTTAAAGATGCCTGAGAAGAAACTACTATACTTACAGGGTTTATTTTCAAATCTTGATAATAAATAAAAGAAAAAAAATTTTGCTCCTTACATTTTGTAAAAAGTACCTTTTATTATTATAAAGCGATATTTTACTACGCAAGGTGCGTGCCATACCTACACTCAGAGTAAATAGAGTTACGCCTCTAAACCGAGGCTATAAATATTTTTTTGTATAGGAAAACGATTTTTTTTTTAACTTTTAAATTTAAAAAGTTGTAGAAACTCTTTAACATCTTCCTGTATGGAGTAGAAACATGAACAATCCTGGCCCTAGAGAGATGAAGAATTGATGCATTTGAGATGTAGTGCTGGAGACGAATGCTTAGAATATCTTGGACTGCAAAGCGCGCCAATGCGTCTATACTAACCCAACTCCAAATAAAGATTCGCTTGTCAGCCTTATGCCAACAACGCATACTGTCGTATTTCGGCCACATAATGCGCAGAGGAGATGACAATTTGGAAAAATTGATTGTGGTATGGAACACCGAAGGCAAAAGATCGCGCGGTCGTTCGCTTCCGAGATGGATCGATCACCTAAAAGACTATAAATTCCATACGCTAATAAGAGACGCGCTGGACCGAAACCGATGGAAGCAGATCATCCGCTCCAAATGCAACAAAGATGCTGACCACGATCCTCAGACATGAGGGACCGACCCCAAGAAGAAGAAGAACAAATGTTGTTTGGATTGATATGGAGAGGCCGAATGCAAGAGTTGATGCGGTAATTAAAATTAACCCTGTATATTTAACTTACATTACAACAGCTCATGGTGCCAGCATAGCAAAGGTCATGTGTAACGGATACGGGATTAGGCAGTGAAATTACAGATTCACAGTGAGTGAGCTTTCCAATGCCAAGGCTTGTACGTCTACTTTTTTCACCACCAAAAAGAATGTGCTTTGAATCGACCCTATTCAACTTGACAGTATTATTTCTAGTAATTGGACTCAAAATCTAACTTCCCAATGTCAGCAACTTACCAGTAGCATCCTGTAATGTAGGGGTCCATTTCTCTTTATATGCGGTTGTGATTTCAGCTAAACAACGAATGTACTTCGTTAACAATGCACCAGTAAAATATTTTTTATCACATACATAACCTCACTTCTGTCTCCCTTTGGGTTAGGCAGAGACAAGGGAACACCAATTGCTGCGATCTAGACATACCTCTTTCGCTTGCTCCATGTTGTAATTTAATTATTCGCTACTGGTTAGTTTGCCAACTATAAAGCCACGTTTAAGAAGAGGCGGCGCGTCGTCCGGGGTATTCGTGCCTTTTTTCTACATTGCCGGCTTTACTATGGAACTCCGCTGGTTAAGAGTAAAGCCGGCAATATAATGAAAACACAAGACGACGTGCCCTAAGGTTATTTTTTGTCTTAGTCTTTGAATGAACAATCTGGTCTATCAAGTCTAACCGACCTAGCTTAATACAGAGTCAACTAATTAACATCTCTACATCTCACTAAACAAAATTATAAGTAGTACAAGTTAGTTAGCATTATTAAATATTTGTTGTAGTAAGTGTAGGAACATATTATAATGTTTGTGTATTATTCGTATGTATGTATACATACATACATAACTTCACGCCTGTATCCCTAATGGGGTAGGGAGAACACCAGAGGCTATAATAACCATCTGATGTCACGTTTGACAAATTTGGAGGTATTATTATGATGGAGAGAGACTAAAGCAGTGACAGGGGATTAGTAACAACTATATATATAGCTATTTATGTATCTAAGAATACATAAATGTAGTATATGCATGACAAGGCTCTAGTATTTAGTATCCAAATTGTCACCAAAAGTTGTCTAGATGAAATAACTTTTTAGTAATAAGACCACCTTTTATACTATTGTTTTTGTTCTTCTTTTTCGTTTTTCCTGTGGTGTACAATAATGTAAATAAATAGATAGATAATTTATAAAAAGTGCTGAACAGGGTTTGGTCTAGTTTGCACCAGTTTAAGAATAGTTCACGGGGCTTACTGCATGCTATTAAACATCACGAACTGGTATTACCTACTGGCCAAGTAATTGACGGTTTTTCAACATATTTTATTATATTTGAAAATACTTCAATTGCGAGTTCAGAGATCAACGGATTAAAATGAAAAAAAAATACCAAAATATTACAAACAAAAATTAAAATCCCAAATTAAAATTAAAACACAAATTATTAATTAATTAGAAATAGAAAAAATGCCACAAACAGGCCGCAACTCAGCAAATTGCATCCCTCGTCGAGTGTCGTCACGACAGAGAAAATGCACTAGGTAAATACGTACAGATTGTCTATGATTTTACATTGAAGAATAGTACATTGAAGAATATAAACAAAACAAAAAAAATACTTATGCTATTGAGAAAATAAAAATGACTAAATTAACATAAATTAAAAGGCAAAGAATTAAAATAAATCAAATAATCAAAGCTCCCACACTTTCATAAAGTATCATATATATGTACATAAAGTATCAGATAGTTAAAGTAATAGGAATTCTGAAGCAAGTTAAATAATAAGAATTGACGGCCTTCTTGGCGCGTTCAGCTAAAACTCGGCGATACATGTACACGAAAGGTTACAGTTTCGATCACCTCTCAATGAAAAAAGTAATTATCATTTACATACAATTTAAATAAATATTCTCAAATAGTTTTATCTAATATAATGTATCATTTAAAGATCAAAGGTATTGATTAGTTTTAGCATAAGAGGGTTTTCTGTCAAACCTTGTTTGACAAATCATACCGAATCATACTATTTTTCAATTTGACAGCATTTTACTCAATACCTATGTGTTGTCTAAATTTATAGTAAACTGTTGTCTTGATTTAACATACATCTTTTGCTTAAAATGGTTTAAAAAAAATTAAAACTCAGTAAAGTTTGTTTATACTTCAAATTATTCTTAAGTGGTTTTTATTGCAAATTTCAATATCATGGTTTCTAAAATAATCAGCTGTATAGAAAAACATTCCTTAATTACACTGAATGAAGAAAGAATTTACCGTTTATATAACAGTCTTTGCTGGAATAATTTTAAATCTCAACTTTACAATAATTTACATTACAGTTAGTTAAATTGAAATTGTAACTGGAGATCTAGTAATGCTTAGACACTTCAGTTATCAGTTATGTGAATTGATTGAATATTCATTTTAAAATTATATTACTAGACATTAAACTAAAAGTTGTAAATGTATGTAGAAAGATACAAATGGGATAGATACGAGGTAATCTGAAAAAATATATTAAATAAAAGAACCTGCCCAGGTAGAGCCTGGTCATTTATTTTTTATTATACACTATGCCCGTTTTTGACCTCAATCTCACCTGAAGGTAAGTGAAGATGAGGTCGAAGATGACAGCACACGGGCCTGAGAAAGAACTGGCTCTTCATAAAATATTGCCGGAACACATCACCACCGGGGCGGTAATACTTGGAGGCAGATTTTATATGAAGAGTGGTCGCTAACCAGGATCCTACCACCAAGCGAGGTCACTCGGATTAGTCGCCTTTTACGACACACTTATTCAGGGGTGTTATGGCTATTCTAAGCCAACTTGATTTTATTAAGTATATTTTTACAGATCTTTCAGAACAGTTGATCATAATTAAATGCGAAAAAGTTTAAAATAATTATAAGGTAAATAAAACTACTTTTTAACTAGATTAATCGCGTATAATTTATATTTTACATTTTAACTCGACGTTTCAGTGTCTTTGCAGACTCCGTGGTCACGAGCGACATGTCATGTAAAATATAAATTATACGCGATAAATCCGGTTAAAAAGTAGTTTTATTTAAATTATGAATCATGAAAACTTAAGTCAATATTATATTAATAAAGTATTACTATAAATCAAAGTCCGACGGAAAGACCGCGTTTTTCTGTCTGAATTCGAACTGCAAAGCTCATCCGTGTATTTTCATAGAGTTTTTAGTAATGCAAGTTTAATAATGTGATATTAAACTTATGAATAAATCAATAACATAAAATATATGAGCAAGGTTTGGAATTCAGGTTTGATGTAAATTTTGTGCAATAATTTGATGATTTATAATTAATCCATTCGCACAAATCGTTTTACTCTACTAACAACGAATAGTTGTAGTGTATCTTTAGTTAGTTATAATATATGACATCGCAACAACAAATTTCTAGTATTTGCCGTTTTTCGTATTGGTCTTGACTATTGCAAAAAGAATCATAGATTTTAAAACTGTTTTGTCATGTATTTTATTTTACTTAAAAATGAAGAATTCATATTTGAATTTGATCTCGAAGAAATAAACAAAAGGCAGCTAATTCTGCATGCTAATATTATGTCAAAAACTGATGTTCACATGGTGACTTATCTTTAATTTTAATATAAATTTTAAGAATTGACCTGCTTTCATAATTTTATGTAGGCACTGTTTAGGGTTCAAATCACGATACCTTTCGTGTTTTATTAATAAAAACTTTATTGTACATCAAATAACATAAGAATTAATAATCAACGAATGCAAAGCATTAAAAAACGCGACTTCACGTCAAAACTTTGGCTGAAGTATAAGGTAGTCAATTTAATTTTTTTTTTTCATAAGTACTAAGTTGATTTTTATGAAATTTATAAAGGACCACCTCTGAAGTATTTTCTATCATATGATTCACAATTGTCCAAAAAATTTTATAACAAAGACACTAAAAACACGCACGAATTGAGAACTCCTCGTTTTGGAAGTCGATTGAAAATATAAAAATACAAAAAAAGGAGGTCTTACAGCTAATAAGCCATTTCTTCCAGACGATCTTTGATTGACAAGTTGTAATAATAGTTGGAAGGCTTAGCTTTAGAGGAAAGTTAAGCCTTATAGCTAAACCTCAGTATTCGATCTAATGAACACTAAAATAAATGAATAAAATCCCCAGAAAATCACACCAACTACTGGCCCCAAACTAAGCAGAGCTTGTGATATGGGATACCATGTAACGAACTAGGGGGGAACCTAGAATATAAATACATAAATAGATAAACGCCCAGACCCGAAATTTTCTTTTTTCTTTTTCCGTGCGGGAATCGAAACCGAAACCACTGGCGTCTGAGGCAGACAGTGTTACCCCATTGCCTAAGTAGTCGTCAGCAGGAATTTTAATCAAGGCTTTTCAGAATCTATTTCAGTGTACTGCGAATTCAGACATCCACCAACCAGTGGTGGGCCAGCATCCATTCTCCTGCACCATTATTAACGGTAAACCCTCTTTACTCTGGATAGATACGGACCAAAGATTTTAATCATAAAATATTATAATAATAAGTATATAATAAAAATAGTATGCTTGAGATAGGCTCGAGCTCTGTTTTGTGATCACGTCGTTGAAACTTAAGACAGTACTGAGTACGAGTAGGGTCGTGCTATTAGATGAGAGGCAAATAACGTCGTAAAGTATATAAAGATTCAAAATAAATACGAAAAATAAGAAAAGGTAAGTTTTCCAAGATCCTGACCTACCGAGATGTTCTTTTCCTCCTAATACACTTTATGCAACCTTTACAGCCATGTTTTTGGCAGTTCTTCATGTTTAACCTAATAAAGCTTTTCGTGAAGAAATACTCATTATTGTCATAGTCAAGTATGTATTTTCGACTTAGGCTCCCGATAATAATTCAAAATCTAAAACCAAACATCGTATAAGCATTTCAAATTACAAATAAGTACCGTATTTCTTGTAAGCATCGCTCTACACCTTAATACTTTTATGAACATTATGTTTTGTAACTTCTGCGATGAGTCATTACAATTATTTCTCAGTTCACGATTATTGTAAACCACAAAATTTGTTCTATATCTGAAACTCCCTCCAAAGCAACTGCAATGATAGTTAAGACGCGTGACGAAATGATAAAAAGAACGAACCGAGCGAGCGCACTCCATTCGATAGACCGCATTTGCGCGCGTCACGAATTTTAAAAAAGGAACCTTATATTTTTTTATCTAACAGTGATTAATTTATTTTTAAAACGTTTCGCCCGACAGCCAGTGTCTCTATTATTGAGAGTTTGGAGAGTGCCTTAGTTTTCGAATTCAAAGGTGATTATCCTTTTTTCTTTTTTCAATCGTGTGCTAGTGTTGTGCTTACGGACTCGGTATTCGGTAAGAATTATAAAAGTGGAGCATTTTCACGTTCGTGTGATACGTGACGGTAATTTGTTCGGTGACTCATTGCCAGGACGTTGGCCCGTGTAGAGAAAATGTGCAACGATTATAGAAAAATGGACACGAACAGGTCTTAAAGGAAAAGTTTGATAACTAATTTACTAACAAGTAAACTTTATTGAATTAACCTTTGAATTCAGTCGACTTTTATATTGTTCACAATAATTTTTATGTAAATAATTAGTTATTTTTGAGTCCAAAATTAGACAAATATACAGAACTAATTTCACCTACATAATCAATTTAATGTTCTAACCCAGTTGAGTCTCTCTTTCATTAATAATAAAATAACAATATTTTTACGTTAATATTTATTTGTCAATAAAACCTTATATTTTTATTTTCTGAACAAAACATTTCCAGAAAATAAAAATATATTTTAGAAAATTATTCTGAATTCAAAAATGTAAGAATTCGCACTTAAAATTTGCATGATAATTAATTTTACGTTGTTTGATTTATATTTAAACGAACAAATTATCTATGGTCATACCACTATAGTGTGCTACATGTAATCAGAATAAACTAGATGAAAATGTAAAAAATTAAGTTTTTTGTATAATTTTTTACAAGTATGTCAGGCTGAATAAAAAAGGTGTTAAAATTAGATATTTAATAAACATTTAATCTTAAAAATATTTACAACAATATTATGAAACGTATATTCACTTAAAAAACTGATAAAAATCACTATGCTTTGTAAAACTTTGAAAGACTTTCTTCGTAATCTTTCTATGAATTTCCTAGCACAGAGAACACTTTGTTACAAGAAACAAGGCAATTAATTGTTTAAATCTTCTCATTAGTTGGGATATTCCGATGTCGCAGCTGAGGATTAGCGAAGATTAAATGAGAAGACACACACCCGTTAAAATAATACTTATCTTTTTCTTAAAAAAAAAAAAACAGTATTAAAAAAACTTTTTTCCAGCCAGCTTTTATGGTCTGCGCAAGGCTTACGGTACACGTTACTGTTACTTTTTTTTATGCTGCACAATATTTTCTGACAGCAACTCTTTATTAAGCCAGACTTGTAAAATGATGACAAAAGAAAAAAAATACGTATTTTTAGAACTTGTGTTTGTTTCTTTTAAGTAAACGCCCTTTACGTACGTAGAAAATAACCGTTACCCTTAGTAAAATATCCGCTTATCTCATAGATATTTGTCGTGCAATGGTCACCAGCCTTTTGACCACTTTCACCACTACTCGCAAAATTTTCAAATCAGATTTATTTTATTACTTCTTTCTCGGTTAATGATAATATTCGAACTTTTGTACTAGCTCATTTTAATAAAAAAAAAAACAAAAGAAAAGTAGCTGTACAGTTATTCAACTCAAGAAAGCGTTTTTTTTTACGAGCATATAATCAAAGCATATAATTTATCTAGTACCATTCATAAGTATGCCTTATTTTTAACCATACACAAGTGGATAATTTTACATAATAGATCTGTCGAATACAATCTCGGCGAGCGCAACGTAATTATATTTTATTACAAAGAAACGGTTCAAATCTTTCACTTTGAAAACTTTAAGCGTTAGAACTTTCCGCTTGTGATGAATAAAACCGTTCCAATTTCAAAATTAGGTATCCACTTTCATTCGAAAGTAGAACACAATGTTTTTGTTGGATGAAACTCACTTCAGAACATTAAATTTCAATTGATAAATAAATGAAACTCGCATCTAGGTTACATTGAATAAGGTTTAAATTATCTTCGTTTTGTAAATTTAAATTTAGAAAGACGGAAAATGGAGCAAAAAGGATTTTAGATTTGGAATGGAACAAACAATAATAAAACTTAACTTTACAAGTTCAGGATTGTAAGACTTGATCATGTTTTGGCATTTTCCATGAACTTTGGTTACAACTATCAGATAGTAAACGTATATCACATCACAGTTTAATAACTTAACTATTGCCATCAATAAAATAATTAATTATCGTAATGTTACATGAAAAACATGTCATCAAAGATGCACAAACCTAGTGACGATTTAACACAATCACCAACACCAACTTAAAAATACCTACTATCAAATAATACTTTGTTTTAATTTTACAAATTGCCAGTTCGAAAAAACTCATGCTTTATAAGAGGTCAAACTGATGGAAGACAAACCAAATATTAAATAAAGATTGCCAGTAGATTCTCGTTTTAAAACTGTAAACAAAGTTATTACTACAATTGCGAAAAGTATCTGAGATTGCTCTGTAAAGTATGAAGGGCGTTTTGATTAGTTGAATGTAATTTTCTTGAAAAATAGTTTAATGTTTTGTATGAAGATCATATAAAAGAACATCATATAAAATTTCATAATTATATTACTACCATTTGTAGCTAGATTGAATGTTTTTTGTATGTAACTGTTTATATCGTATAATTCTATAGTTGAACATCGCGATGAATTGCTATTAACCAACTATAGTGAAAACAAACTTTAAAATTTTCCTTCGCCTAGCATCTGTACTCCATTTAGCCTTGATATGTTCTTCAATTATAATAAAATGAAATTTCGTTGAAGCGTTGACATTTTTTTGTGTAGAGTCAATTATAAAGGAGAATTAAGATTTTTACATGAGATCTTAAAAAATCTATCAGAATAACAGATAGGTGTGTACATTTTCGAATAGCTAAGATTCAGTGTTCGATACGTAGTAAATTTTTTTAATTTAATAATGTTAGATACATAAGTCATTACCTTTGTTTATGAAGTCCAGTGCAGGTTGATTTCACTCAACCGTGAAAAAGTTCTCCATAAGAGCCGAAAACTAGTCGTACAGAAGGCAGCAAAAGGCAACCAATTTTAACTTAATGTCGAGGACGTAGAGTTCAGATTCAAGTAAAATTTTTCGACAGTTTTGTAATGCTTGATGTGTTGCCTTCCATATCCGATATTAATCGTTTTAGAAAAAGCCGATTCATAAACAATAAAGTTAACATTGTTCTAGGCCATAAGGTATTTTTAGCTATTATAATGTGTTTAAATTATTAATTATTGTTTTAATTATTGATGAACGTGGAAGAAGCGAAAGAGGTTTGTCTGGATCGCAGCAATTGGTGTTCCTTTGTCTCTGCCTACCCCAAGGGGAGACAGGCGTGAGGTTATGTATGTATTTATTAAATTATTAAATCCTCTTTTTAATAAACCTACGACATTAACTTTTCCCTAATTGTACTGTTCTCTGCCTTCAAATTCTTTGAAAACAAATATTTATGTCAGCTGTTTGAAACAAAAGTTTTCGAAAGGCGTGAAATATTAAATATAATTAATATTAATTTATGAAAGTGATGATTTTGTAAAATTAATTACATGTCAATGAACTCAAATTATGTTACACATTAATTAAAATTAGTAACCAGAGCATATCTCTTTGATAGAGATACGTGTTTCCAAATAATTATACCTACTTACTTCTCTTAGAAATTTGAATTTTGAGTTAATTATTTTTTTTAAATAAAAAATATGTTTTACACTTTAAAATGAGATCCCATCTGTTTCATTTTTGTTTCATGATGAGGTTTTTTGTCTTCCATTAAAAAACATGAGTTTAGTTATAATAATTTACATTTAAACGCAACGGGATAAATATTGCAAGAAACAATCTGCAAAAAAAAACACATCTTTGAAATATTGTTGCTTGTTTACCGAAATTTTACTTAAACACGATGATTCTAAATGATAAATTTTATTCTTTCTTATTCAACAAATAAAACAATTAATACCTTACCTTGGCATAATGAATTTACAAATCTTACTCAAATTCCTTTATTAAAAAGGTTCCTTGGCATCTTCATCACATTTTATGGGCTTTCGTGCCCAAACTATGTAAGTTAAGTAAGTAAGTTCTAAAATATTGAACATTTGTTGATGCCAACAAAACTTTTTCATTAGTAAAACTCTTTCGTACCTTAAACCTTAATATTTTTAATAAAAATCTAACTCTGTGCCAAGAAAATCAATTACCTAACACCTGGTGAAAGCTGAAATACATTATTCTCCTTCTTGTTACACAAAAATGGTCACGCTACATAAATCCCAGTTTTGGCGAGCACGATTTTTATACCGAAATGGATATTTTTTGCGGCCATTATTCAGTATAGGGGAATGTACCTAATGAACTGTATTTAATACAATTTCGTGATGTATTTCGCTGAGTGTAATGTATCGAGATAATGATGATTATTTATTTTCATAATGAGAAATCAATAGATGTTTGAGCTTATGTTACTAATTGACTTTTGAACTGGGCTTTGTTTTTAACGTATCTCGGACACTGACAGTCGATTGTTTTAAAATATTTTCAACCAAGTTCCAAAAAAGGAGGAGGTTCTCAATCCGTCTGTATGTTTTTTTTGTGTCTTTGTATCACGATATTTCTGACAATTATGAATTGATTTTGAAAATCGTTGTTTCATATGATAGAAGATACTTCATAGTTGGTCCTTTATAAATTTCATTGAAATCGGTTGAGTAGGTACTTAGTTGAAAATTTCAAACTTTTGAAAAAATATGTACGATTTCGGAGAATGTTTACGTTGATGACATTCTCAACTGAGCCAAAGTTTCGACGTGAAGTCAGTTTTTTTAATGTTCTGTATTCGTTGATTAAAGCGTTTAATAAACATAATTATGATAAAAATTCTTAGACTGTTCCTACACCAATCGATCGACGGACGAATGGAACAGTCGACGTCGATCGATCGTTTTTATATACATATCCTCACGCCTGTCTCCCTTTGGGGTAGGCAGAGACAAGGGAACACCAATTGCTTCGGTCCAGACATACCTCTTTCACTTCCTCCACGTTCGTTAATCTTTTCATACATGATCGCCGGTTACGGGTACTTTTAACTAGGCCCTTTTTAAGAACGTCGCCAATTTGATCGGCATACGTTCGCCTAGGGCGGCCCCTTCCGACAGCACCATCCATTCTTGCTCTATACACCACTTTCGTAAATCTACTTTCACTCATCCTTTCCAAATGTCCAAACCACCGTAGCATACCCTTTTTAATCTTAGTCACTACATCTTCTTTCAATCCGCATCTCTTTCTTATTTTACTATTGCGCACCCTATCACTCAATTTCACTCCACACATGCTTCTCAACGCTCTCATCTCCATAGCAATCTTGCTTTCATGTCTCTTCTGCCACACCCACGATTCACTACCATACATAAGCGTTGGCGTCAAAACTCCCTCAAGTACAGCAAGTTTTCTATGACAAAAAATCCGATCGACATTGACCAACGTCGATCGACGCCGTCGGTCGTTCGTCGATCATCGTCGATCGATTGGTGTGGTGACACCCTTACGGATCTAAAGTTAGGTACGTGTGAAAACGCGCAAGCAGTAAAAACGAATGTAATAAACATCGCACCGTTATACTATCCGTATCAATTGAATGTAAGAACGAGGAGTGAACTGATGAGGAACGGTTAAGGTGGCAAGATAGCGGTCAGAATGTCTTTACATGACTGAATCTGCTCAAAAAACTTTCACTGAAATTTTAATAGTTCTAATAGAAAATAATTAAGAAAAGGAAAATAATACGGATAACAAAGAATTCAAGCAAATTATCAAAAAAATCAAACAGACGGACTGTCTTTTTTACATATTACATACACATAACGTCACGCCTGTATCCCTTATGGGGATGGCAGAACACCAGAGGTTACAAGACCATCTGAAGTCACGTTTGACAAATATGGAGGTATTATTTTGATGGAGAGAGACTATTGTAGTGACAGGAGGTCAGCCTATTGCCCACAAAAACGCCTTTAAAACCTCTGTCCCTTAACTGACTTTTACAGTTTGCCCGGGAAAAGAAGCAGCCAGCACATTCTACGTTTTTCTTTCGCTCCCAGTCCAGCATGGAAGCATTTTTACATGATATATTTACAGATTAATGCAAATATATAATGTACTTATACCTTTTGTTATAGCCACTAGTCAATGTATACACACACTTGTCCTTTATTTTCAATAAGTAAATACACATCATAGTACGCCTTGACCAAATAAAATGTTCATTCCAAAAATAATTTCACTGGCTGACATGCTGTACTGTACATGCTGACTTTTGTGTATACGTTCTGCCCCATGGTGGTCACTAGAAGGATAGGTGACCAACGCCACCACGCCTACCGTTCACTCATCACACATTGTAAAGTCATCGAGGTCCTTTATATTGTAACAGAAGTCGTAAGAACTTGTAAAAAGGTATCTTTTCGCCTGAAATTTCTGAAAACCACCAATTTACCTCGTAGAGAGTAATTTTTTTGAGGAATATAGCATACCTTTTACAGCTTATCCATATGTAAATTGGCCTAGTTATGTTATCCTTCTTAACCCTAATTGAAGCTTACGTAACCTTAATAAGACTCATTCTTATGTATCACGTATTAACACACTGCCAATTAAAATAATTGGTTACCTACCATATAAAAATCATGTAGAGTCAGCATCAAATGAAGTTAGATAGTTTGATTTATTCAAGGAAAGCCAATCAAATATAAAAAATACATTTTAATATTATGAACTACACAAAGAAGTTTTCTGGTTGCCTGGTAGAGATGGCACACTAGCGATAAGTCCGTTTATTCGTACGTTGTGTTTTTTCTTTTCTTTTCTTCTCTTACCTGTATATGTATAATAAAAAGTAAATAAATAGTAATTAAGAACTTGTGTAAAGAATAATCAATAACGGACCGATCTATCAGAAACAGAATACCTACTTATCCGGGATTTATGAAATAGAAGAAAGCATAATTTACTTGAACGCCTAGAATAATAATAATTACAGTGTTATTACACATAACTACATAAAATTACATATAACTTTTTCAAAATACTTTCTTTTCTATTCTACTTTCATTATTTTTGATGCTGACTCTACGCAAAATGACAGAAAGCAAATGAGTAATTTCAAATACAGAAGCTCTGAAGGTACAAATAATTGCGTTACACATCACAGAAGGCTCGCCAAGGTTTTATTGCAATCATAATTGCGGTGTGGCATAATGGCACGTTGAGCAATCTTGGCCGCAGGTTCGAATCACTGAACTAACGGAGTATAAAAATGATTTGATTATTATTATTTTTGTTGTGCTTAGAACTAGTGGTTGCTATTTTTAAAAAAGAAGTAAGAAATAAGGAAACAGAAGATTTTTGACGATCGAAAGAAAGCTAAAATTATCTCCCTATGTCTTACTGCATGAACGGTAAACACAAATGTGAATAGTAATTACCTATGATACCTAGGTAACATTATATGGATGTTAATCTTGAAAGTCCGTTAGAATAATGTTATATATTGAACATGTATATTAACTTATAAAATAACTTGAGAAAAAGTACCACTACTTTTATTTTTCATCGGACGAAATTTTTGGATTCCCAGTGTGGTATCATAACCTTCCTACAGCAATCATAACATAAGATACTTTAAATTAATTAATCCGTGTAAAATCGGCTCCTTACTTCAGAGGTTTTCTCCTAAACAACAGCGTTGAGTTTGCCGATGCATCAGCAGAGTGGTGTAATTGGTATTCACATAGCACATAACTCGACCCCAGTGTCGCTGATGTTGGCGTGAGTAAGAACTGACATTCGTCAAACTGTGTCATTTCGTCGACGAGCACAGCGCTGTTATTTATTTATACGAATAGCCCTGCAGCTTCTCTTGGTTTGCGCTAATCTAGTCGTCGTAGGAAACAACTTATTTCGTGTCCACCCTTTATATAAAACTAGCTGTTGCGCGCGGTTTTACCCGCGCAATTCCGGGATAAAAAGCCTTTGTGCTATTCGAGACTGTACACTGATGGAAAATTTTATCCAAATCCGTTGAGCCATTCTCCCTTGATTGAGGAACAAACATCCATACATCTAAACTTTCACATTTATAATATTAGTAAGAATAAAAGGCGCCACACCTTTTCGTCTATATTCAAAAGTCATTGAACGCGTACTTATAAAATATAACCTGAAATTATGAAGCCTCACTTATAACTAAACTAATTTAAAACCACACAAAAAATGGCCCACTTCTTGACCTCTAAACTCTTTTACAGAGCCAGACAAGAAACCCAAGATGACTCTAGAACAGCCAGCCGGAGAGATGTGGCAGAAGATCCGCGAGGAGCTGAATGAGAAGCAGGAGTCCAACGAACAGAACCTCGCCATCATTAAGGAGTGGCTGAAGCAGGAGCCGCATCTACCTGATGAGTTCGGTTAGTAACATCCTTTCCTCACTACACTTCCTTTTACCACTGGACTAACAGATGTAGACAGAAGTAGGTACCATCCCTATTTTGAGATTCTAAAAAAAAGTCGAAAAAAACGTTTCGAAAGTTCTTTTTTGGTATGGGTTGCCACGGAATTAAATGCGTTCGTTTTTCCGTACCACAAATAGTACTGGTACTTTTAAGTATTGAGATAATAGGTTTGTCTAGAATATACTTATATCACTTTAGTGTCCATACTCACTTTCAATCTGGTGGCATGGAGCACAAACGTCCCATCCTTACTAAGTAAAGCTTAAAAAATATTGATTTTATCAATACACATTGAAATTTGCTTGAAATAAGTCACACCATGTACAAATAAAAAAAAATCTACCTACAATTTAGACACTTGAACTACTTATTAGCAATCCTTTTATCGAAATTAACTAAGTTTTTTAATTTATCTATCTGCAATATATTAGGATAAAAATATCATAAGGAACTAAAGGGATAGATCGGCTCACAGCAAATCAAGCGAAAAATCGTTATATCTCTTGAAATATCACGCTTTTAGCTATAAAAGCAGGAAAAATCTCACGTTTCCTTATTTATTTTTAGTAACATGTTCCAAAAAAGCATCCATCACTAAGACAAATATGATGGTTTTTGTGATATTTTCCTTGTATTCCAAAGTTACTGGTTTTTTTTTGTCATTTCTTATTGTCTTATTTGTTCATTTCTTGAGCGACCCACGTCAATCTCATCCATTATGATGTTTTCAAATAATATTCTCTGAGGAGACAATCCTTTCCTGAACCTGTACTATACTATACGACATTATTTTCACTTATTATCAGGGGAGACTGGGGTCAAAGAGAATGTAAAATAACAATACATTTCATTAAAAACCTATCAATTGGAATAGAAAAATAAATATAGCAAATACCAAAGTGCTTGGTACTTAACGTCATCCAGACATTTTTTCAGTGCTTTTACATATAATTTTATTAATAACGCAAATTTTTCAAAAATTACTTTATCGATTTTGATGAAATTTATATGCGACGACCTCTGAAGTACTATACATGTATATGTATATTCTATTAAAGGAGACACTAATCATCAAATTTGACTTCCCAAATAATCGCGTAATAACATAAAAAATATTACCACGAATTGAGCTCCTCATTTTGGAAGTCGGTTGAGAAAAATAATCCTCAACAAATCTATTACAGATGACCAGCGCATCATGACCTTCCTCCGAGGCTGCAAGTTCTCCCTGGAGAAGACCAAGCGCAAGTTGGACATGTACTTCACAATGAGAGCTGCAGTACCAGAGTTCTTTGAGAACAGAGATATCACCCGCCCAGAGCTGCAAGAGATTTTAAATATTGTGTAAGTGCCATCTTTACTAGTATTATAGAGCCGAAAAGTTTAATTTCTTTGAAGGCGCTTTAACAACTAGTCAGATTTTAAAGTATTTCTTATAAATGGGTTTATTTTAACGATAATTTGTCATGAGATCAAAGCTACGAAGGCGAAACCGCACGAAGCGGCGATTGTAAGCTATTGAACCATGTCGTAATAAACTAAATTGTTAGAAATCGTACAAATACTGCTATACGATTTTATAAGAAACTAGCCACCGCGCGCGGTTTTACCCGCGTAACTTTTGATCACGTGGGAATTTCGGGATAAAATATAGCCTATAACCTTCCTCAAGAGTTGGGATATCAAATACAAAAATAATTTTTCAAATCCCACTTGTAGTTTCTGAGATTAGCGCGTTCAAATAAACAAACTCTTAAGGTTTATATATTAGTATAGATTGATATAAGGCATAGATTTAAAGATACTTAGATAAGACGTGCCCCCCGATTTACGCATAGGGATAACTTTAATTTGTTTCACTTAATCAGAAAACTCACCATCATCGTCGCAATTTAAAAAAAAATGTAACTTTATGTAACTAAAAGGCTATGTTTTGGATAGAAAGGCCAGTAATTATAAATACTGGCACTAGGGCAGTAGAATTAGGATGCTTTTGTCCCTTGGCTATGATGATGTCTTGTCATCAGATTAAACAAAGCTCCATTTGAAATTTAAAAACAAATAAAATCTTTCATCAAACCGTAAACCCACACATCACCCATCATCAATATATAAAACTGATCCGTTACTGACTGAGTTACTGAGTGACTGAGTGTCTGACAGACAACGTACAGCCGTAACTACTGGGCGTAGAGAGCTGAAATTTGAAACATACATTCTTTGGGGGATGTAGGGGTGCACTAACGAAGGAATTCCCGAAATTCTCACGGGAACGGGAAATATAGGACTTTTTAGTTTGTATGAAAAATCTTATTCCTTGAGTGCACGGATATGATACTTGTCATAAGAGTTCTTCAAAAAGAGACTGGTTGTGTTATGAAAGGAATTCCCGAAACTTCCACGGGAACGGGAAATATATGATGTTTTAGTTTGTATGATAAATCTTATTCTTTGAGTGCACGGATGTGATACTTGGTATAAAGGTTCCTCAATAAGTGTCTGTTTGTATAATGGAAGGAATTCCCGGAATTCCCACGGGAACGGAAAATAGGACTTTTGAGTTTATGCGTGTACGAAGTCGCGGGCAAACGCTCGTATGCAAAAAGATTGAAAACCTGCAAAGCATAAAGAATATGACGAGAAAAGTATACACATAGAGAGAGGGATTATGTTTATCCATTTTATTTAAACACGAAAGGAACGCTACAAATGAAAACATATACAACACAGACACAAAAATAGCATCACAAATCGCATTTACTAGAAGCATCGCGTATCAAAAATGAAAAAGCAATATGTTTCTGAAAGTGTAGCTTTGACGTGACATGTGAGACAATACATAATAATACACAAAAGATTATATACAAATATCAATGAAAAATAAAGATGTTTTTGTCATTTGGAGTAAAGTCAAAAAATATTAAATAACTTTTAGGCGTCTCATTGCTGGAATGTTGTTTACGTTTTTTTAATGAATTCAAAATAGGAAGAAATCTGACATTTTGTTTACTGTAAACTTTTAATATTTTTAAAGATAGATATTGATATCAAAATGATTTATTGTAGAGCTCTCACTAGTCAACATAGTTCAGTGTTAATAATAAAGTTGTCTGTAAGAGATCATCATTTGATGATAAGGCCGCCGATTGTGTTCTGTAACTATAACATTTTACTTTAAAAATATTCCTTAGCTTTGTCTACAATAAAGAATAAATAAATAAATAGTTATAATTTTAACTAAAGCTGTTAAAGACTTTTCTTCGTTCGCGTAAATTCCAATCCCATAGGAAGATGTGGTTAAACAGTATCTTTTTATTTTTGTTTTGATTTAATTTAATCATCGTTTGCTTTAATTTATTACAGTCAAATGCCGCCATTGCCCGGACTTACACCTAATGGTCGTCGTGTTATTCTCATGAGAGGTAAGTAATCGTAAAAATATCCATTATGACTATGAGACTTAGATTCATAACTCAATGAGCAATTCCGATCGTATAGAAAACTGCCAAAAGTTAAAACAAATACAAAGTAAAAAGTATCTAAACTTGAGTCTTTTTACATTCGTTTTTACAATGCAAAACAAAAATCTACCGAATTCTTTTTGCAAGATATATCCTTCTCTACAATAATGATTCATCTCACAACATACGTTTTTGTCATTATACAACGTGTAACAAAATGGAGAGATAAAACTTAAGGGTTAGCTTCTTTACCATACGTAGAATATACAGTAAAAGAATTATCATGATCAGTGCTGGTATAGACTTTCATACATTTAATTATTTAAAAACAAAATATTTTGACAACCCTAGTCAACCTAATAAGCTAAAACAAGACTTGTGCCGCAGTCAGTGACCTTGTCTTAGTTACCCATAACTTTATTTTTACACCATCTGTTATCGAATAGATTTCATCAAAAGCTAACAGCTGTTTTTAGGGTTGACACTTTGATCTAAACTTTAAACTTGTTTTTCGGCCGACCCGTAAGGATACCAAATTAATGTTACTGTTACTTATAAACTACATCACTAAACATAAAATTCCCTTAAGTATTATCTCTTCATTATGTTACATGTTGTATAAAATTCCGAAATCAACACCACCAAACATGTCATATAATTTTCAGGTATGGACAAAGACGCCCCAACACCTAACGTGGCAGATGCCTTCAAACTGGCCCTCATGCTGGGAGATGTAAGACTTGCAGAGGAGAAGGAGGGAGTTGCAGGAGATATTTATATCCTCGACGCTTCAGTCGCCACTCCAACTCACTTCGCCAAATTCACTCCCACCATTGTCAAGAAGTTCTTAGTCTGTGTACAGGTAAAAACAAAACGTTTTACACTTTTTATAATCTATCGAAAATTACGATAAGAAAAAGTCTTTGTTACACTATTTAAATATCTAGGGAGCTAAAAAGAGTCTTAGGATTTAGCATAGTTAAAGATATCTTGTAGAAAGTAAACGGATAAATAAATCTTATGAATAGTATGTGTTAACGATCATACTCGTATGTCGATCACAGATTGAATAGTTCTTTAAACAGAAAATAAATGAACTCCCGGCTAAATTTGTTTCAAATAACTGGTTATGATACAGTACTCAATTAATTCAATAAAGTTTTGATTTGTTAACGCTTTTTCAAACTTACAACAAATTCAAACAACTTTTACTGAAAAGCCTTAATTACTTTATTACAAGTTTTAAAGTAATTATGATCTTTTAATTACAATCATAATCTTATTTCTTCCCAGGAAGCCTACCCAGTGAAGCTTAAAGAAGTCCACGTGATCAATATATCCCCACTCGTCGACAAAATCGTCAACTTTGTCAAACCTTTCATCAAGGACAAGATCAAAGAAAGAGTAAGTTGGGCACTTGTTTATTTTAACTTCGGAAGGACCCCTTGATTCTCTAACTTTTTGATTAGATACTTTTACCGCCGGGAAAGTTATGATATTGAGAATATACTCTAATTGCCTGTATTTCTTTAGAGTATTTGAGAAATGGATGAGGGCTTGTGTAAGTATAAGTCAGAATTTGTTTTTGAAATGCTGTTTCAAAATAACACTCTGAGTTGAATCTTGTATTTGATGCTTATTTAAACACAAAAATTCCTTTGAATAATTATTAAATAATGTGAGTGTTTTTATTTTTTGAAATTTCTTGAGGCCAACATGATTTGATTAATTTCCTGACTGTTCCACGATGGGGTAAACCTATCTGCCTCAGACGCCAGTGGTTGCGGGTTCGATTCCAACACGAAACAAGAAAAAAAAAACCGTGTCTGGGTGTTTATCTATTTATGTATTTATATTCTAGGTTCCCCCCTAGTTCGCTACATGTATCCCATAACACAAGCTATGCTTACTTTGGGGCCGTGTAGTTGGTGTGATTGTCTGGGGATTTTTATTTTTTTTATTTATTTTTTTACTGTTCAAAAGTTAATATATTTATAATATTTTGTATCAATGCAAATCAAACAAAGCAGTACACAAGGAATTTTCTTTGTTTTTTCGTTCAAATAATGTAAAAATATTCTTAAAATCTATTCTATTTAGTGAATCGAAACCTTAATTTACCTTTACTTTCAAGCCTTCTTAATGGACAAAAGGCTTTGATCTTAGAAGATCCTGTTATCAAAACATTTTCTTTCAACGGTTCTTGTAAAAATTTTAAGCGAATTTTGTTTGAACTTTATTTTTTGACTTTAAAACTGAAATATGACAGAATAAATTTTTGGGGTCATATTTTTCATTTAAGAGCAAACCTGTTTATGAAATACATTTCACGTACCTAGTTAGTAAATGATGATGACATCAAAGATGAGATCAATGATAGGAAGTGCGAAAATAATATTTGGTGTCACACTATATCGAAGGTGGTCGCGATTTTTTCTTTACTGAGACTTGTGCCACATTATTCAGTCCAAATTAAGTTGTATAGATCTTATATAATGAATAACGGATAAAAAATAATTTTGCGCAAGACAGTTCTTGGAAGTAAAATTAAAATATTCATGAACGATTCTTTATTGTTTTGTCACCTTAAAAAAACATTATACAAACAAAGTTTTTCTACATTATTTAAATATTGTTTAATTATTTTGTAGATTTTCCTTCACTCCGACGTCAATGAGCTCTACAAACATGTTCCTAAAGAAATGTTGCCAGCCGAATACGGCGGCAATGCTGGAAACATGGATGATCTTCACAGTAAGTTATTTTTACTCAAACTAAGAAATCAGAAATTCAAATTTAGAAAAAATATCAAAGACGGAGACATCTTATCAACAAAACGTCTGGAAAAGACTTTTGTAAAGTAGTTTAAATTTTTATAATATCGACTTGACTATACAGCCTCTGCGACACATGTTTTAAGTCGGAACTCCACCTCTCTTTGGCACAAATGCAAAGACACAAAGAAAGCATAGGTATAAGCTAAATGCATCCTCTAGGATCGTCAAGTATTTTACTAAGAGTCTGAGTATTTATTTACATAGGTGACAAATATATTTTGTAATTGTTAAAAAGTAATTAGGTAAATATTGTATTCCCTCTTTGATTTTTATATCATAAGATCTCCTTATGTTTAAAAGGCTCTTTTTAAGAACAAATCTATTTTATTTTATTTAGTATAAGAAAATATTTAAATTTTATTTCATGTTAACAGAATCCTGGGTGAAGAAACTTGAAGAATACACACCCTGGTTCACAGAACAAGAAAGCCTTAAAGCCAACGAGACCCTCAGACCGGGCAAGCCTACTAACTACGATGAGCTCTTCGGCATCGACGGCTCTTTCCGCCAATTGGTCATAGATTAGATTAATTACACACTGGCAAGATCTGTAGTAGCACAGGCAAAGTAACATACTCATACAGCTTGACAGCAGACTAAAAATATTTAATAAACACTTCTGTCAGCTTAAAATTGAAGTTGTTTGCTGATTTTTTAAAAATTACGTCGAAAGTATTAGTAGTAAAGTATAATGACGTGAGATATGGACTTTTGACGAATGCAATGTTAAGTTTATTAATATAATGATTTGTTTATCTAAGTTATCCGTATGGTTAACATACTTTGCCTCTAAAGACACAATTAACGCCAGTATGGTTTTAGCATAATTAAAAATTAAGATAGTCCAACCAATTTGCGAAGACGTTAGATCTTCAATAAATCATGCTTCCGTGACGTCTTTGCAATTGGCGGGGTAACCTTACTGTCGCTTTTCTTGTTAATCAATGTAATTTTAAAGGATTTCTGTCGACCAAAGCAGTTGCTCAATTCTTTTTGTACTTGTTTTTAATTATTGTTAAGATTTTTGTCTAATTAAATGAAATGTATGGTTTTCTATGCCGTTTGTTTGTTTTGGACCCGTGAACAGCATCTATTTTTCCTGACCAGTAATAGTCCTCATCCTTTTAACCTTAGTTTCCTTGTTCTAAGTCTTAGTCTTCATGATCACATACCATCAGGGGCCTATTTAATAAACGTGACAATCCGACAATTTGTCACTTTTTGACAAATAAGTCGAATTGTTGCGCAAGTGGCGCAATGCAATATGCAATGCAATATTATTGTTAGTAAAGATGACAATTAAGTCCGAATGCGACAGGCAAATACTGACTAAGTTTGGGCAGAATTTAAAGATACATGGTTCAAAAATAAGCACAAAGGTACAGCTTATCTCTAATGAGATTTCTTCCAGCAGACCTAGGACTGGAGAGTTTGTTTAGGATGCAATGATAGTGTGTACAAATCGATAATATCGTATAAACTGCTCAAATCAAATCATTTATTGCTTCATAGTATCGTACATATAAATTGTTACATAATAATTTTTAGTTCTACATACTATGCTGTCCATCAGCATGCAATATTATTGTTAGTATACAATTTAAAAGTACTTATTATTCTTAATGTCACATCGTATTATTACATCCAATTTATTACAATATTATTTATGTCAGGATATTTTATTTTTACATTTGTAAAATTCCTCTAAGGAATAAAAACATTCATTTTTCAGCCATTTTATTAGTTGAAATTTGAATTTATTGATCGGAAGAATTTTAAATTCTTTAGGCAAGGCGTTATAAATTTTTATACACATCGCATAACACTGGCGGTGATAAAGTTCCAGCCGCGGCATATCATTATACATATATTAGTCTATCTGCATGACGTGTTGCTCTCATGACATCTCTGGCGCGAGTGAAATAATGAGGGTTACATTTTACAAACATGGCTGCCTCCAAGATATACATACAAGGCAACGTCATTGTATTTAGTGATTTAAATAAAGGTCTGCATGATTCGTAAGGCTCCTTGCCTAACATAGCTCTTATGCATTTTTTTGCACTATAAAACATTTGTTGATTTCTACCGAATTTCCCCAAATAAGCAACCCATAACTAAGTATTGCCGCTATATAACCATGGTACGCTGTTAGAACTGTTGTCATATTACAAGTCTTTATTATCATAGTCATATTACAGTTTTTTAACAATAGGTCATGTGACACAAAATCAAAAGCGCGTGTCATATCAAAGAATATTACAGTGGTTTCTTTTTTTGTATTAAGATTCTTAGTTATTTCATTGATTAGTTCGAAAATTGCAGTAATCGTTGATTTATCTTTTTGAAAACCAGATTGTCCAGTACAGATTATGTCAAACTTGGTTATAAAGTGCTTAAAATACTTATGAATATAAAAACATATATACCATACATATACCTATTATTAAAAAGTAACAAAAAAAAATAACAAATTACTACTACATACTGTAGTTTATACAGGGTGACTGGTGACAAAGGACATGACCAAAAGCAGTCTCAAAATGTTGCACGTATGAAAACTAAATAATTATAGAAATTATTGGTTTATTTTTTACAAGCTTTTCACGTCAGGAATTTGGTATTCGCATCCGGAATTATGATTTTGAGATAAACAGTAAATTAACGATTGCTATATATACATTCCCGTATAATAAAGTCATGATTGACGTTTCGTTCTTTTCATTGTTTTTATTTGAACGAGTTACGTAAGTATGAGCTTGATGAACCTTTACACAAAAACCAGACAAAAATGATATTAGACTCATAAATAGCGAAATAATTAGTAATATCATAACGTAGGTGCTGTATATGTATTTATTTTATAGTACCGTTGTGAAATTATTTATTTTTGTGTTTCGTTTCACGCAGGTGCAACTGTCAAGATAGATGTCATCTTCCACTGTCATCATCAATAAGCCGGCGCCTGCAGTAGCCGCCATTACTGTTTATTTGTCGATTGAGAATAGTCACCGCGATTAATCTCTCCACTTAAATAGTAATATTCCTTACGGAAATTCGTTAGTGTGTTTGTTTTAAAAAACTAAGCGTGTTTCATGTAACTTACGACAGAACGTTTCGAATTAAATTGTTTTATTACGTTTTGTGTTGTGTTTCTGAACTCTTGAGTCTACTGTACCTAAACAATCATGTCGATGCTTGATTCTGATCAACCAATGCCGGTGATAATGAGAAGCCGATGTGTCAGTTGTTCACTTTTGATACCCAGAAATCACCCGGCATTCTTGTTCTAATATTACATACACCTAATGACCACCTACATGAAAAGTCTGTTCCTAGTTATGTGTTTTATACCTTTGTATACATTAGGTAGGTAACTTATTTATTCGTCCTATAGATCTAGGATAAATCGAAGTTAATAAAATATGATCTCTATCTGCCTGAAGTTGTTTTATTTCCATGTTGTCACATCAATTCTGTAAGGCCATAAAAATACGATAATTATGTTTTATTTTTCAATAAGTAATTGTTCAATTAGAAACTCTTGATTTGTTTTTACCTAACTCTGTTTTTTTGTAACTACATGAGTGATTTATGGTCATTTTATAAGTTGCGAGTAGTTACGACATAATTTCTAGGTTATCTCAGAATTTCTTAGATTACTTCAAATCCCGGGTACTTGTGTGAAAATTAACACTTTTATTTAATAGTTTATAAAACGTAGTCTATAATTAATAAAGATTTATTGTCATTCAACTTGAGACGGATTTCCATACATCGTTGGTCATGATTCTTTACAATACTGAAAGATTCTGAAAGTAATTATGAAATAACAATAGGTACTTCATTTTTGACCAGAAATCCCTATGAATAAATAAAGAGACCTTACTACACTTTTCCTGACGCGCTACCTCAGTCAACACGCACACAGCAGTGTTCCCGCCACACGTCACCACCTGCTAAGTATATGATCTTAAACTATCACGTCCTGGAATTTTGAAAGTGACCCACCAGTCACCCTGTATAACAAGCTGTTATATTAGCTCATGTATACTAAATGTTACGTGATTCTGACTGCATAGGTTCCACTATCATTCTTATTGGCACTGTAGAACGACTTTGCTATTGTCCAAAGAGAGGGGCATCAAGGGCAGTGAATATAATCATGTACTTTACATCGTACATTTCTGATAAGGTTGTAAGTACTGAATGATACGTAAAGTAATGAACGATGTTGCAAGTCTTCCAGCAGCAGGTTTCTTTATGGAAAAGGTATTTTATTCAAATCTAACTCGTTTCAGAGATTAATAGGATAATAGATAAAAAGCTGTTCAGCTTTATTTTATTATTATAGATATACATGGTAGCCACAATACCCTGGCAAATAATTTAATGCAGTTAAGTAAATGACACTTCCAGTGTGCCCACTTTAGGGAAGAAAAAAAATCGTGATGTGGTTTATGTGAATGAATGTAATTATTTTTTAATAATAATATAGTAATGTTTATTTTTTTTATTATGGTGCTGTTAGCAAAGGGCAACTATTCTTGAAATTTCATTTTCCACGACAAATAAAGTTAAAAAATAAAGAAGTTAACAGTCGATTTTACTTCTACTGTAATCGTTTTAAAGCACAAGGCATATATTAGTTAAAGTACACACCTCAAATTCAATTATGTATACATAAATTACTTTAAAATTTTATGTAAAACGAATGACAGAGATTCGTTCATTTTCAATCATTCTCATTCAATACTTACACTATGAAGTTTTTAACTATATAGTATCATTATTTTTCTATTTGACATTTCAAACCGTCAGTTTACTGCATTGAATTATTTGCCAGGGTATACGACTTCAATTTCCGTTTCTGTGGCATATATTTGACGGACCGTAAAAATATCATTATCTTGTCAGCAGGACCATGAGTTATCCTCTATTATCCTCATAGATTTAAGCGACCGCATAAGTTGTTCCAGTGCTGATTGGTGGATGTCAGAATTTCAAGACCACCAAAATTACTTCTGACAAACCCTTACGAAAACTGTATAAAAGTACAAGTACGAAAACAACTAATTATCGTGATACTCACCGTAAATGGGAGCTACCACGCTACGACGACTTCCATCCATGACCTCCATACATGTTTTAAGCTATTGCATAGCTTCTATCGCGGGCCTTGAGCGTGCGGACCGAATCCAGAAATTCCGTAACGAAAAAATCCTAACACCCCCCACTCCGACCGGCACAGCGGTGATACTTTGATTTCATAACTTTACATGCGGGCTTTAATAAACAATCAGCGCCATCTACTAGGAACTTGTGGAACTTCATATTAGATCAAACATTACTGCATTAATAAAATAAATAAATAATTATAATTGCATAAGTTTATAAAAAATGCTATGCAATAGCTTGACCGCGGCAGTCTCCGAGTGCCACACGTCTTTTTTTGTTTCTCTATCTTTCGCACTCTTTTCTCAATATTAAAATATATGTTCTAAAAGCCATCAAACACTGATAAGTAATCTAATAGCAAGATAATTAATACATTGCGATATTAGCTTTAGGTGAAGAAGCTCCTGTGATTTCTCTGGCTGATCCTGGCCTACAGGGTGACTGTGGGTCATTTTCGAAACTCCAGGACGTGATGGTTTGAGATCATACATGAAAAAAAAAAATATCATAATTATTTCCTGAGTAAACTTACACGAAAGTTAAAAAATTCATTACGCAACGCGTGTTTACATAAGCGTAATGCAATAGATACTTAGCGAGTTGTGGTGTGCATGTGGCGGGAACACTGCTATGTGCGTGTTGACTGAGGCAGCGCGTCGGAAAAATTGTAGTAAGGTCTCTTTATTTATTTGTAGGGATTTCTGGTAGAAAATAAAATACATACTTTTATTACATGATTATAATCAGAATTGAGAGTTCAGAGTGCTCTCCTTCAGTATTTAAAATTTGTCACCAGTCACCCTCTATATTGGAAAGAAAAATAAACTTGTTGTTAATATAGGATTTATAGCAACTCCCACGCAGAGACTTTCGAATAAAAGAGGCTGTATTTGGCGTTACAAATTTTGATTATTATTAACCAATGTTTGCTCCTCAAACGAAGCTAACTCAAAGTGCCTTCTCTTTTCTCGCTACATTTTTTGCAATATCTTGAAATGATAAAACGCTGCTATTTATTGGAGCAAAACAGGATGTCGTAATTATTCTTTGTCAAAGCAGAAATGCTCTCCCAAGTTTGGTAATGAAAATTCACTCTTATTAATTATTTTATATAGTCAAAGGGTTGTAAGTTATTGTTGTTCTGAGTTATATTGTAAAAGTTTATAGTATTGAGTTTACGTACTTAGGTTTCTAAGTTTGTCAGTTAGTTGAAAATACTCTTATAATAAAATAATTTCTGATTATGTAAAGTATTTTAAAACGTTTGTTTAGTCGACCCATTAATTAATTATAATTAAAGGTAATTTTCCAACGATAACTTATCATGTTTTCTACAAATACATTTTTATATAAGAATTCTTTACTGGATTTTACCGCGTTAGTGAATATTATCAATATATATAAAACTGTTCCGTTACTGACTGAGTGACTGAGGTACTGAGTGACTGACAGACAACGTACAACCGTAACTACTGGGCGTAGAGATCTGAAATTTGGAACATACATTTTTTAGGGGATGTAGGGGTGCACTAAGGAAGGAATTCCCGAAATTCCCACGGGAACAGGAAATATAGGACTTTTTAGTTTGTATGAAAAATCTTATTCCTTGAGTGCACCGATGTGAAACTTGGTGTAAAGGTTTTCCAATGTGTGTCTGGTTGTGTTATGAAAGGAATACCCGAAATTCCCACGAAAACTGGAAATATATGATGTTTTAGTTTGTATGAAAAAATCCTATCCCTTGAGTGCACGGATGTGATATTTGATATAAAGGTTCTTCAATAAGTGTCTGTTTGTATTATGGAAGGAATTCCCGAAATTCACACGGGAACGGGAAATATATGATGTTTTAGTTTGTATGAAAAATCTTATTCCTTGAGTGTACGGATGTGATACTTGGCATGAAGGTTCTTCGAAGAGTGACTGGTTGTTCTACGAAAAAAATTCTCAAAATTCCCACGGGCACGGGAAATATATGATTTTTAGTATGAATGAAAAAAAACTTATTCCTTGACTGCATGGGTGTGATAAAAAGGTTCTTACAGTGGGTGTCTGGTTGTATAATTTCCGAAATTTCCACGAGAAGGGTATTTAAGCGCATACGAAGTTGCGGGATAAAGCTAGTAATATTATATGCCTGATACAATTGAAAGGTAGGTACCTACGTATTTATTTTAGTATCGCTCAGTGAAAAAAAGTAAAGATATGGCACCGTATTTTTTTACATATAGTCGCTATTGACGAACACCCTACGCACGGTACGATACTGCGACACGGCATTTCATTGATTTGTAGTAGCGCGAAGTGGTCTTTGTTCATAATAGTATTCATTCATAATTTAGAGTGACCATGCTTTGATTAATTTGTTAGAGAATATATTTGTTCCCTTGTAATAAATATATACCCTTTTTGGCAAAAATAGTTTCCATAAATGATATTTAGGGAAACGAATACTAATTGAGTAAAAAAAATTGGTTGGTTACCTGAAAAATTTGGCCGCTAAATGGCCCTGTATTTTACATTATAATTTGACATTTCGGTGTCTTTACAGAAATATCAATCGTGATCTCGGGAACCATTCATTTTTTAATCCGAATAATGTCTCAGCAATTCCCAAACAACACCTTTTCTTTGTTACAAATTGTATAAAAAAGAAATTGTATAAATTGTATAAAAAAGAAATAAAATCAAGGACTCGGTTAAGTATTCCACCCAGAAAATTTGATTGTGAGTCCACCTAGCCAACGCCATGCTTCACTGTAGGATGGTGGCATAAATGTCAAAAGTAAAATTTATTGTTTCTGCTATTCATCTATGCAGGCAGGGTGATTGGTAATTAGCGGTGCCATAAGCTACACGGCAAACGGCACAGCATCGTAGGGCCTATACTATCACTCCTTAACGGCTCCGCCACTAACTACCAATCACCTTGTCTGTATATTATATATAATATCGGGACCTTGATAATCAAAGATCGGGACGATAAAAAGATAAAGAAAAAGCTGATAAATTTACCATGTAGATGTGAATTTTTTCATTAGTATCAGGTGTTATAGCTGCATTTGAACTTACAATTACTTTTGCGTTTAATTTGACATTCTAGAACATTCAAAAATGTCTATTTTTGTTTTTGTTGTGCAATACAGCATGAATGGTTTCATCATCAGCCAGAATATTTGTGTAAATTTACTTAAAAAAAACACTGTTTGCAAAGTTCATAAAATTCCTTCTTCCATTTTACGGTCAATAACTGACCTTTCGCACTAATTACTATGATAATAATAAAAACATGATTCCAGCATGATTTCTGTCCTGTATTTAAAGTTCTCAAGCTCTTCTTTAAAAAAATCCTGGAGGAAGTACCCCTTCAGGGCTCGACTAGCTAGCGACCACCCTACATATAAAATCTGCAAAACTTGGTTTTGAGGACTCTCAAGTCAAGCTCTTTTCGGAAAGTTCTCTGCGGAAGTTGAGTGGACTTTCTGCCCTTTCAAGGTAGTCATCCACTGCCAACCGAAGCATCGCTGATCAGGTGGATACGTAACCGTGACAACTAAGCCTGATCGTCCGCCGTTCATCGGCAATAGGTCCGTGTTAGGTCGATTTTTCTTTCAGCGCAGTTTGTGCAGCCACTTCGCCGTTCACCGGCACGTAGGCCCCCCCCAGCTAGGATTAGGGCTCTTTTTCAGAGTAGGTTAGGTTCCCCGGATTCGATGGAGGCCCCCATCGAATCCAGGGCTAGGCCCGATGAGTTCCAGGAGCTCACGGTTCGGGTAAGTCAGTTTGAGCTTAAACTCGACCAGTTAATATCAATAGTCATGTCACTAACTCAGCAAAACGCACCAGCCCTTCAGGCACCATCCGCGTCCCTCCTGACCCCTCAGGTCTCGCATCCCCCGGCCCCTCAGGCCTCCCTTACTCAAACCTCTCAGGTTCCCCCGGTCACTCAGGCCACCTCCCGCTCGGGGTCACGCGCCCGGTCCCGCTCCAACCTCCGCTCCTCAGCCGCACCTTACCCCAAGGCTTCACCTTCAGTGGTGTCAAACGCCTCATCAAAAGCACGTAAACGTAACTCTCGCATTAAATCGCGTTGTTCAACTCGCGATACCAAACAGAGCCCTCCGGGCCTCACCCAAACCGCGCAGTCCCTGCAATTACCGCAATTCCCCGTGGTATTCGACTCCTCCCCCGCGTCCCCCGCCACTCAGGCTCCCTTGGCTCCTGCTACTCAGGATGCCTTAGGCTCAGAAGTCGACCATATGTCGATCGCGTCCACTCGCCACGAAGCAGATGTTGAAAATGCCAACGACTGGCTCATCGCGTCTAATAAAAACAAAAAAAAGAAGAAACGTCGCGACAACACGCCCCACTCCTCATCTCCAGAGGCCTCTCCTCCCCCCGACTCACCAAAAAGAAAAACAGCAGTCCCCAATAACGCGGCTCCGGCTCCAACTTCCAATAAAAAACCCCCACCGGTCTTCCTAAAAGACAAAAACAGGTGGATGCAAATCTCCAACGTCTGCAAAAATGAGAGCATCGGATACTTAAAAGCAACCAACATGCGTGACTTCCTTAAAATCGAAACCTCTGACGTACTCAGTTTCCGCAAGCTAACAAAATATCTCACAGCCCATAAAATTCAATACCACACCTATGCCCTCCCGGACGAGCGCAAGGTTCGTGCCATTATTCGCGGGATCCCTCCCGAAATTCCCGACTCCGACGTCCTCGACAGTTTATCCGACCAAGGTTACCCAGTGGAATTCGTCCAGCAAATTAAAACTAGAAACGGTAATCCTTGCCCCCTCAAATTAGTCATTCTCCAAAATAACCCTAAAGCCAAAACCATCTTCCGCGATCTAGAACAAGTCTGCCAAATCGCCAAAATCCAAGTAGAGGGGCCGCGCAAATCGGCCTATCCCGCCCAGTGCCACCGCTGCCAGTCTTATGGCCACGCGTCAGCCAACTGCGGCACGAACCCCAGGTGCGTCAAGTGCCTGGGAGACCACTACACCCGGGAATGCTCGCGAACTCCCGATTCCCCAGGCGAACCAGCCTGCGTACTTTGCGGCCAATCCGGCCATCCAGCCAACTACAAAGGCTGCCCTAAGGCTCCCAAGCCAAGGATTCCGTCAGCGGCTGTGCCCAAAAAGCCGGTCTCTAATCCCAAACAAACTTCGAACGAACCTCCGTCGTCCCAACCGACCCCTCAGGTCATACCCTCCCCAGCGCCGACACCATCGGCATGGACCAAGCCTATCTCAATGTCACAACCGGCCCCCTCTCAACCCCCACCTCTCATGCAGCAAACGAGTCAAATTAATGTTAAAAACCTCCTAGGAATCGCGCGCGTCGATGACTACCTCGCGGCAATCGACCAAGAACTAGCACTCCTTGATGACTTCTCCAAAGTGCCCGCAACCATCGCGAAATACTCACACATCCTTAAACGAATTGAACACCTTTTCAATGGCGGTCAACAATAGTATCCCCCGTGCTCCAACAGCCACATCTGGTCGCTCCAAGACCAAACCAAAGGGCCTAACCCTTGGCTCATTTAACGCGCGTTCGCTTCGTCCCAACCACCTAGAAGTAAAACACTTCCTCCAAAATAACGACTTTGACCTCTTCCTCCTCCAAGAAACTTGGCTCAGCCCCAGGAATCGCAGAGGCTTTTCCATCCCCAAATACTCTCTTGTAAGGGATGACAGGCCATCCGCCTTAGGTGGCGGCACTGCCATCTATTACAAGAGAAGTCTTCACTGTATCCCAATACCTACACCTCCCCTTATCAACCTGGAAGCGACAGTATGTAAGGTGGCCATGACAGGCCACCCAACCATCATTGTCGCCTCCATTTACCTTCCCAGCGGTAAACCTCCCATTCTCAGCGACTTTGAAGCCATACTGGGGTTGGGCCAGTCAGTCATTATGTTTGGAGATTTCAACTGCAAACATACTGACTGGTCGTGCTACACAACCAACAGTAACGGAATCAAACTCAATGAAATTCTTGAGTCAATGAACATAGACATAAATATCTTATGTCCAAACTCTCCCACTCACTATCCAGCTAACGTCAACCTTTCCCCAGACATCTTAGACTTCGCCTTGGTCAAGGACGTCTCTTTAGACTTACGTTCTATAGATTCGCTCGACGACCTAGGCTCCGATCATCGTCCCGTTAGACTTATCCTTGGTAGTCAACCCGATCCTGTTCCCTCAACTAAAACCTTTACCAACTGGAAAGGTTTTAAGAATTCCCTTGCCCTCCTTTCAATCGATCCTGTCTCTCCGCTGGCCTTTCCGACGGACTACCTCAATAGCCCGGAAAGAATCGACAGTGCGGTTGACGCTGTCACTGATGCCATCACCAATGCCATCAGTGAGAACGTCAAAACAGTCCCGGTCCCAAAACCCAAACTCCCATCTCATATCCTCCTCCTCATAAAACAGAAAAATGTGGCACTTCGTCGAGCCAGGCGCTACCCAACTCCCGAGTATAGGTTAACGGCAAACCAACTTCAACGTAAAGTTAAAAAGTCCCTCGCGGAATATAGAGAACTCCAAGCTAACGAACTTATGGAGAATATTACTCCCTCTCACACGGCCTACTACAAAATAGCACGAAGTCTCCGCGTAGACACAATCTCTCACGTCCCCCCTCTGGCCCGTCCTGATGGCACCTTAGCCTTCGAGGACAACGAAAAGGCCGAAACTTTCGCCGACAGCATTGCTTCACAATGCTCTCCTAGTTCCCAGCCAGTCGACCCCGACCACCTCAAGGCGGTTGAGGAAGAAGTCCTCCTCAAGGACTCCCTACCCCCAACCAGCGAACCCGTCAAGGTCTCTGTAGACGAGATTCGTTCTCATATCAAACGTCTCCAAGCTAAAAAAGCTCCGGGGGCGGATGGTATCTCTAATCAGGCGCTCAAGCACCTGCCCAATCAAATCCTAGTCATCCTGGCAATCATCTATAACGCTTGCCTTGATCTTAGTCACTTTCCAAAAGCCTGGAAAGAAGCAATCGTTATAGGTATCCCCAAGCCCGGCAAGCCCCACCATATCCCTGCGAATCACAGACCCATCAGCCTCCTCAAGGCCCTGGGTAAAAACTTCGAACGTATCATTCTCTCTCGAATGAAAGATCACTTGTTTCCTATAGACGGTGATCCCCTCATCATCCCCGAGCAATTCGGCTTCCGCGCCCAGCACTCCTGCCCTCAGCAGGTTCACCGTATCGTTGAACACGTACTCTCCGGGTTCTACCCTCAGCGACTCAAAACAGCCGCCGTTTTCTTCGATGTCGCCAAAGCCTTCGACAAGGTCTGGCACGTCGGACTCGTTCACAAATTATACGTCTTAGGTCTCCCAGATAGGATAGTCCGTATAATCGCATCATTTTTAAAGAATCGTACCTTCCGATTTAGGTTCGAAGGAACGCTATCCTCCCCCCGTCCGATAAAAGCTGGAGTCCCGCAAGGCTCCGTCCTAGCCCCGTTACTATACTCGGTATACACCAACGACATCCCCAAACCACCCAAGGGGGTTCAATTAGCACTTTTTGCCGACGACACTGCACTCTACTGCAGCGGCCGGAAATACTCGTCAATAACAGCAAAGTTACAATCGGCTGTCAACAACCTCAGCGCCTGGTTCTCTAAGTGGCGCATTGAAGTAAATCCCGACAAAAGCTCGGCGATCTGCTTCATACGCAAACGCAAACGTTTAGACGACCACGTCCCGTGCGTCCACATGCGTGGAGTCCCTATACCGTGGCAAAACACGGTCAAATATCTCGGTGTCACTCTTGACAAAACGCTCTCTTTCGAACCCCACATCAACAGGGTAACCAAACTAGCCAAATTCTATCTCGGCCGACTCAACAGCATGATAGGTCGTCTAAGCAAAATGTCACTACGGAACAAATGCACGTTATATAAGGTCTGCATTAGGCCAGTCATGACTTACGCCGCGCCCGTATTCGCCCACGCCAAACCTCGGTTAATCGATAAACTCCAAATAATTCAAAACAACTTCTGTCGTAGAGCCACTAACGCGCCGTACTACGTTCGCAACGCGGATTTACACAGGGATCTCAAACTTCCAACCATCCAACAGACCCTTAAGGCCCTGTCCCTATCTCACCACAAACGCTGCGAAAACCACCCGAACGGGCTGGTGCGAAACACTGTCTCCTACAAACTCAATCCCAAGTCGTTTAAGCGCTCTATCCGCAGACCTAAGGATGTACTTTTTGATCCTCTTAACCAGCTCTCTCGAGATCTGGACAACCTCCTATCTGCCAGCCCCTAGCTGGTTACTGTAGTCGATTCAGCACGAAGTGCTTCCTATATCTACACGCGCAGCCTTTTTCCCAACTGGCTGTCGCTCAGTTCTTCGGTCGATTGTCGGTAGAAAGACAAAAGACCATACAGGGGGAGTTTAGTGAGTAAAAGTCTCACACTGTTGGCCGGGGTCTAATCCCCCGGGCAAGTGCCCCTTCGTACTTCTGAGTATTCTCCTCCTCTCCTCTTTGAGCACTTGTACGGTCAATAGGCCTACGGGTGTTCTGAGGAGTAGTCTTCTGTGGCTGGAAAAAAAAAAAAAAAAAAAAAAATTTTGAGGACTGAACCCGCGTTTGACGACCGCTTTGGCGATGGGGTAACACTGTCTGCCGCAGACGCCAGTGGTTGTGGGTTCGATTCCCGCACGGAACGAGAAAAAAAAATGTTCCGTGTCTGGAACGTTAAAAATGGAACGTTTAAAAATGGAGTTTAGTTCTCAAAAAAAAGTTCTCAACTCATTTTAAATCAGAGTATCCATTCCAAAATACAGGAGCATAAAAATATCAATTTTTACACTTGCACAAAATATTTTGCGAAAGCATTTCAATGATTACCATGACTTTTTTAGCCCCAAGTATTCTGCACATGCATCTCTTAACCATGAGATGACTTAAATAAATATTCAAATTGCTTCTTTGTATTCTTACTAGCTGTGGCCCGTACAGTTGCCCGGGACTTTTTCAACCAACTTCCAAAAAAGGAGGAGGTTCTCAAATCGTCTTGTGTTTTTTTTGTGTCTTTGTTACACGATATTTCAGCCAATTATGAACCTATTTTGAAAATTCTTGTTTCATATGATAGAAGATACTTCATAGTTGGTCCCGTATAAATTTAAAATTCATCGAAATCGGTTGAGTACTTCGTTGAAAATTTCAAATATTTGAAAAAATATGTATGATTTCGGAGAATGTTTTCTCGGATGACATTATAACTCAGCCAAAGTGTTGCCGTGAAGTCGGTTTTTTTAATGCTCTGCGTTCGCTGATTATTTAGCATAGGTATGTGGGGTGACATTGTAAAGAGTAATTTTGTGTAAGCAAATAACTGAGCGGTTATAGTATATTATGTAACAAGTGAGCGAAGTTGCTAATTACAGTCGAGGCTGTGATTTGAGCCCGAGCCGCAGGCGAGGGCTTAATAATGAGCCGAGACTGTAATTAGCAACGCTCACGAGTTACATACGACGTTTTTCAACACACTTGTGAGTAAAAGACAGACATACGTGATCATAAAATAACAAACACACTTGATAACAAACACAGCTTTGTTTTGTGATTGAAAAATGGCGCCGAACCTCGCGCGTGCGCGTAGGTTTTTTTTCCGTCAAATGTGTCAATGTCTGTATAGCATATACAGCCTATTTTAAGTGAAAATGTTTAATTTGGAGTGGTAAATGCAAATATTTTAATATTTTATGACAAATGACTGTAAATTGTGAATAATTTGTTTAATATACAAATTTATTTTACTAATATAAGGCGCAAACATTTAAAAATGTATATGGATTTGAAGTGGTATAAAACCTCTTTGTTGTTTCTGAAAATATTTAGTGTATAACCCGGACCAATAAAATATGCTCTGTTTTCTCGCATGTTATTTGCACAAAGTTACAATTCAACTTTGTAGGATTCATTATATTATGCACTAGGGTATAATATATTAATGCACGCGTGACTTATAGCCCAGTTTATAGTTCTAAACTCAATAGAATAACGCTCACTTTACGAGCAAGTGTGTTGAAAAAACCATTTACTGCGCCATCTAGTTCCAAAGCATGAAATGAAATTTATTCTTGAAACAAATCTATCCCGTGAGGACCAGTATTTTTTCGGGATAAAAAGTAGCCTAAGTACTATTCCAGACTAACTAATTGTATGCAAAATTTCATCAAAATCCATATAGCTATTATGCCGTGCGTGCAGAACAAACATCCATCCATCCATTCAAACTTTCTCCTTTATAATATTAGTAGGATATACGTAGCTTCTATTAATAAAGTTAAACAACCACAAAAGTCAACTGAAATTTTCTCAGCCTTACAAATCAGAATTTGGACATAAATTTCGTTATTTTCGCTAGCTTTTGCATACATTGTGTGACGCAAGTTTGGTGGCAAGGTTCTAAAGAGCAAACACTTGATTTACTATTGCCTAAGATGCTGCTCAACGAGTTTCCATTAGTACCTATTGAAGCGCTGCGCGCACGCGACGTTTGAAGTGCGCCTAAGAAAATAGTTTTAAAAGTTTCGAAATCGACACTTGAGAAGATTTTTAGGAAAATTTGAGTAATTGAAAATCGTAAGTTTTTATATTTTGCAGTACTTAGTCTTCTAATATAATGATTATCAATATCTTTCAATTAGATTTATTACAATCGGTTATATTGTAATTATTTTATTGTTTTTATCAATAATTAAATTGTTATTTTAATAATTAATAGCTAAATAAATAAGCATATAACACTAAGCTTTTTAAACGCTTTCGTTCACGGAAATTATTTTTTTTACCGGATATAATTACAACACATCGCGAGATTTATTCTCAAAATATATAATAGATTAACGACTCTTTAACGCTATGACAAGAATTTTTAGATCTCTAAATAAATTTATAATTAGTCACTATAAAAGAACTAGACTTTCTAATACTTAAACAAGTTCACATCATGAGCTTTACATAATTCTGAGTTTTAGTTCAATATCAACTTGACTACGATGTGGAGTGGTTTCCCAATCCTCCCAACGTTTGAGGAATGCCATTGTTGCTTAAGTTCAAATACTATTATATTACTAAACATGCATTTCTATGAATATTCCATAAAAAAGCATGTTGTGTAAATTAAATAAGTATGTGTGGATATTCATTTAAATGTTTTAATGGCTTGACTTGAATTGAATTAATTTGGTCAGCAATTTTCTTTTCTCATCTCTCGAAATATCAAGACGTCCCTACCGAGGCCATATTTTTAAAATAAATTATTACAAATATGCTATTTCACTATTATATTAAACAACGTTTTAATTTCATCTTTATGAATATTCTAACATTTTTTCAATCACTTTGTGTAAGTATCTATTGAAACATTTCAAGGGCTTGAAGTTAGTTGAAGTAACTTAGTTCATAGATTCTTTTTTACGTCTCTTGAAATATCATGATACAAGACATGTTTAAAAAAAATACATTGTAACAATATTTTTTTATGCGCATTATAAAAAGGAAATTTAAGTTTGTGAAGATTTATTAATAGATTGACTTTAAGCTACAATTTTACTAACAAACACTATAGCCTGTACTAAAATAAAGGTTAATTATAATCAACCCAATATTCCCAAGAGGACTTAACTAACATGAGTGAAACTGTGGGCAACAAGAAACTACATTATTACATTTCTAATTAAAAATTACATAAGCAATTCTAAACACGATCATACAAAATGATAACCAATAACCTACGGAAGTACAAACCGATTAATCATTACAATATCGGAAACAATAATCATAATTTTAGTCAGTCTTGCGATAAATTAGGCATCCGTAATGTTTCAAGTTAGGCAATGGAGTCAATGGCGAGTACGCAATCGATAGAGCGTCCGTTGAAAAGTTAACCTAAGTCATAGCTAAGGCCGTAGCTTATAAATTTGAAGGTTATAAAGCAGTTTTAGATGTGGTAGGTTGATATCTAATCGATTATCGGTGCAGCAGCTTCTGTTAAAAACACGTACGTTAGGCACGTATCAAAATTGTTTGACGAACGGAGAACAGCGGCTGTTGAGTATAAAATTGATTTATTTTGTATATAGTCTTTCATCTGAGACCGATTTTTGTAACACAAACGTTCAAAATTTATTTATTTCTTCTTCAATAATATTTTACTTACACAATACTATAATTACAAACTACCTATATTATAAGACGTAATCCAATTTAGGTTTTGAAGTGGGAGACTGGTGCCCCATTTAGGTTTCCCTGTGCTAGGGGATCACCAGGCTCTTCCCTCGTGCCAAGTTCACGATACAATAGTTCTTAAACTAAGACTAAACAATGACTAACTATTATGCTATATTGTTGACAGGAGATTTTATCTTAAAAGCTAAATGTGTGCTAATTATTTGGAGTGTGTATATGAGTATGTGTATGAGAGATGTCTTCATTTGTATGGGGTTAGTGCATATGATGAAGTGTGGCCGGATGTGTATGTGTGTGTGTGGGTGAGAATTGAGTGTGATGTCTCTAACTATTGTAGTCGTTCAAAAATATTTTCAGTTTCTAAGTAATCTATTGATTTAAGCTAGTTGGTTAATTTGAATTTTGGTTTTGTGTAGAGGATATATTTTAAGTTTTCAGTTGACTGTGTTATACAATTTTGCTCCACTGTAGTTAAAGAATTTACGTGCAAAAAATGTTTGTGTGATGGGAATGTAGCAGATATCATGGTGTCTCCTTTGGGACAGACTAGGGTTATCTTTATCAAAACCAATGATTTTGTGCTTCAGTAAGTAAGTTCCGAGGATATACAATTGCCGTACTGATAGCACGTCACATAGTTTGTACAACTCCTTAGTGGGGTAAAGTCTGGGTTTGCAGAACGATATTTTCAAAATAAGTCGCTGATGGTGATGACGAAGCCTTCCTTTTACCTTCTTTTCCTTTACCCGCAGTCGCGCTCTTAGGTGACTAAACCAGCGTTTGATCTCAATTTCATTTGATGGTGTCTGAAGATGACTGCACACGGGTCTAGGAAGGACAACATAAAAAAACCCGCAAATTGGCAGCAAATTTTTAGATGTTTTGAAACTCTTGCTTTAAAACTCTTAAGGGTTTCAGTTAGTTGCATTTTACGAAACACTTAAGTAACCATAGTCTAAAGCCTTACTCCTAGCCGACCCAAAATGATCAACTATATTAAAATGAATAAATTTAAATTAATAAATCAATAAGCACTTTGTTCCAACACGCAATAAATCACCGAATCAATATTTGCAATGGCGTCAATGAAAACAATAAGTTATTGTGTTTGTCGAACAATTAAATCTGACACTTCACCTTAGTATGGAGCTAATGGACGTGCGCTTGCGTCGATTCTTAGATGATTACGAGCAACTAGCAGTTTCGCGCGGTATTACGCGGGTAGCTCCTGATCCCTCAAAAAATCTAAATAAAAATCTGAATCCAGTAATTCTATATGGAATGAATCGTCAAAGTCACTGGTATCGCTGTTTTCCACATTGCTTCTGAAACTATCATTTTTTTTTATTCATTTTCAAATATGAAAATTCCAAAATCTCAATTACCAAAACCACCAACAACCGTTCGATTGACAACACTGACACCGGATTAAGTTGCCATATAAAAAGTTTGCAAAAACTCCCATTGTCTACCTTCGTTAGCCAGACTTTGTCGTCACGACGTAGTGGAAACGCGGCTTACGAGGACGTCCAACTCTGGCATTTACAACGTTGAATCTTATTTTAACGTTAAATTTTAATTGTATTAGCGTAATGCAATAGATAGTTAGCGGGTGGTGGTGTGCGTATGGCAGAAACACTGCGTGTTGACTGAGGTAGCGCGTCGGGAAAAGTGTAGTAAGGTCTCTTTATACATAGGGATTTCTGGTGAAAAATTAAATGACGACCGGCTGGTATGACGACCGGCTGGTATAGCGGTAATATAAATTGCCTTCTATGCCAGAGGTCCTGGGTTCTAATCCCGGCGGCGCGGCGCGGCGGTGGCGGATATTTGTGTGATGAACACAGATATTAGTCTTCAAGTCATGGACGTTTATATGTTTATTTAAGTTTATTCTAATAAAAAATATGTATGTATTAAATATGTATGTTTATATATTTCTTAAGTATATCAGTTATCTAGTATCCATAACACAAGTTCTTTAAGAAACTTAATTTGGGCTAGATAATGTTGTGTGAGTGTCAGAAATATTTATTTATTATTTATTTATTTATGCCTACTTTTATTACATAATTATGATCAGAATCGAGTTCAGAGTGCTCTTCTACAGTATCTAAAATTTGTTACCAGTCAACCTGTAAAGTTATTCAAATATTATTTTTTGTACGGATCAAAACTTTTGTTACAGTAAGAAGAGTGGACAATGATCGTCTCTGATTAGGACTTTTTATATCCCCCAATTAAGAACTATTGAATATTATTTGGAAGCCATAATCATCATGCCGGAACTAAACTAACTTATAAGTTTAACAATAAATGATCGAACTCCAAGGTCATGAATCTAAATATGTATTTTAACGAACCATGTATCCCACGTAACGCCCACATGTCACCGGAAAATCTTCGAATCCAAAAGTTTATAATCTGTTTGAGTAAACTTTGTTCTGTATTCAAGTTTTAGTTGAATTATGAATTTTCTGAGAACCGACTTAATAATTTACGTAGGTTAAATTGTTAAGTTGGGTCATTTCCTGTTGAAAGAAAAGTTTCAGTATCGTATTTTGGATTAAAGATTTTGATACAACTAAATTATTATAAAATAATTATAAAGTTATATTAAAACCTTAAAAAATTACTCAAATACTAAATTTGATCGGTGTTTCTTCTTAGGAACGGTCCCACTAATTGAACTATTGCAAAAAAAAAAAAAATTCAGCCACTCTGGTAATTTTAACTTTTAAACTTTTCTTTAAATTCCTTACATGTAACATGATAATATTATTTTATGATAGAATTGCATAAATAATCAATAAAATAAGGTAATGTTGCCGCATACGCTATTGTCTGGATTATATAGCTTTTGCGAATTACAATAAAAATAAATAGATGAGTACTAATAAATTAAAAATTGTTAATTAATCAAATTATAATAATAAATAAATAATAAATAAATATTTCTGACACTCACACAACATTATCTAGCCCAAATTAAGTTTCTTAAAGAACTTGTGTTATGGATACTAGATAACTGATATACTTAAGAAATATATACACATACATATTGAATAAATACATATTTTTTATTAGGATAAACTTAAATAAACATCCATGACTTGACGACTAATATCTGTGTTCATCACACAAATATAAGCCACCGCCGGGATTCGAACCCAGGACCTCTGGCATAGAAGGCAATGTACGTTACCCCTACACCAGCCGGTCGTCGGGGTAACGTACATTGCTTACCCAAAGCTTATTCTCATGCATAATTTATTAAACAAAATTGCTCCAGTTTAGCACACAGTGCCAAAGTCACAAAGCCTAGTTCAATTACATAAGTTTCGTCGATTTCGTCGAACTAATTTTTTGAGCAAAATGGTCAATTGTGAAATTGATTACTGTCTTAGAATATATGTTCATAACCCGAAACGCGTAAAACATATTTAAAAATGACACGTTTTGCAGTAGAATCGATAAAAATACAGTTAGAGATTTTTGAATTTAAATTCCCTTTTCAATTTGTTTGGAGATTTTTGGATATTTTTTACTCCATATATCTATCTCATCTCTCCTACTAACTGGTATAACAAAATTTATCAGGTATAAAAGGCAAATTTATCTGGTATAACAAAACTCATCCTAAAATCTTCTATCTAAAAAAAACTCTTTTTTAATGTCATTATTATTTTAAGTTTTCGCGATTAATAGTATTAAATAAAACATATTTTGACCAGTTTTTTATGGCGAGTATTATTATTCGTATTCGTTTCGGTGTCTTATTTATTATTATGTTCCTACAACCTCGTAATACCTTGTAAAGTTTGTAAAATAGCCAAAAATTTTGTCCTTTAAAAGTCTCACATAGGTACCTACTTCAAGTTTGTTTGTAACTTTATCAAACAGTCGATAACTTACACGTCAATAATATTCTTACATTTGTTTGTTTTGTATGTACCTATTTGTTCAATACGGAAAATCAACATTTATTCCATAATTTGAGTTCTTTACAAATAGAACATTTAAACAGAATCTTAGTCAAAGTCAAAAAGAACTTTATTTCGTAGGTTATTGAACGGAAACTACCACCACTTAGGAAAATCGAAAATCCACTGAAGAAATGATGAAAAGAAATAGCAAGAATCTCAACATGCAGATCATTAAAAAACCGACTTCACCTCAAAACTTTGGTTTAATTTTAATATCGTCAATGTAAACATTCTCCGAAATAAAACATATTTTTTCTAAAACATTTAATTATCCATGAAGTAGGTACTCAATCGATTTCGATGAAATTTTTATGGGGCCAATTCTGAAGTAGGTATCTTCTTTCATATGAAACAAGAATTTTTAAAATCGATTCTATTCATAATTTTCCGAAATATCGTGCAACAAAGACACAAAAAAAACATACATACGAATTGAGAACCTCCTCCTTTTTTGGAAGTCGGTTGAAAATAAACCTTTTTTCATCTTCTTTTTTCTATAAATGTTAAAATTTTGATAGATGTAAGGATGTTTGTTAATAGTTTATAGTCTGGAATAGTACGTAGGTTACCTACCTACATTTTTACGCCGAAAAAACACTATTTAGCCGTATACAGAAAGCGCCGGTAAGCGCTTATAAGTTTCCAGCTTTCTTTCTGTATACGGCCTTTCGTACGAAATAGGTTTGTTTCAAGAATTCAATCTCACGCTTTGACATTGGATGACGTGGTTCATGCTATTGCTTTTAAAAATATGAGATTCTAAATAAAGCCAGGTTCGACGTTACAAAGATATTTTTGTAGAGAATTAAAGAATAATAATAAAAAAAATATTCTTTATTGTCACAGAACTCAAAATAAATATTTTAACAAAATTATTACAATGTATGTCTATAATATGTAATGTCTTATCGCTTAAAGCGAATTCTACCGGGCCTAAAAAAGTTGTAAAACAAAAGATTACTTACTGTTATTTGGTTCTAAGTTTGGTGAATTTGTGGCCAACATTACAACAAAAAAAAGAAACTTCATTTAACTAAGTTACAGTGAATATGTGGAAAGTTAAATTATGTCTCTCGTGACGCGGCCTTTGGTAGTTGGACGTAGACTTTGACACTTAGGCAATTAATTGAGACTCGTATTTTATAATTGCAACATTATGTTATATTTTCTTTATTATTTTTAATGTCGCTGTTATTAGGAAATTCCTTAAGTATCTAAGAGGTTGCTAATCTTCCATACGACCCTGACAACCACTGTGGCAATGGAGAATCACTTTCTGCCTCAGTCACCTGTGGTCGCGGGTTCAATCCACGTACTATGCAATTGTTTGTATACAGTATGCAACAGAATTATGTATACAATATTGTGTGCTACATATGGTAGTGGTATACATAATTCTGTTGCAGACTGTATGTGCATTGGACCTATCCGGGTGTATTCATGTATATCGATAGTAATATTATCTTTTTTCAACCGACTTCCAAAAAAGGAGGAGGTTCTCAATTCATCTGTATGTTTTTTTGCCCATCGCCCCTCGATCAGAGTGCTCTAAAATAACGACGCAAGTTCAATTCAACACGCTTTTAGTGAATTTGAACGTTGTGCCCAAGTCAATTCAGTTGAAATTTGCTATGAAACACAGGTACACCCAAAACGACAGAAAATACATCTAATTAAACAATTTTGTTTTTATTTGTGAGTAGGTACTTAAAAACAGACATAATTACAAAACTATTTTTTTTACTTTCCATTATTATTGTTTAAACAAATCGAGATATTTCCACATAATATATCGTGCGAAACTTGAGAACTGATTTAATTAATTCTCAATTCTTTAAACTATGACGACCACTTTGGCGATGGGGTAAACCTGTCTGCCTTAGACGCCAGTGGTTGCGGGTTCGATTCCCGCACGGAACAAGAAAAAAAAAATGTTCCGTGTCTGGGTGTTTATCTATTTATGTATTTATATTCTAGGTTCCCCCTAGTTCGCTACATGGTATCCCATAACACAAGCTATGCTTACTTTGGGGCCATGTAGTTGGTGTGATTGTCTGGGGATTTTATTTATTTATTTAAACAATAATAACGCAAATTAAAAAAAAATGTTTTTTAGTACCTAGATAATATTTTGAATTTTTGGTTCGAATTTTGAAATAAGATTCTTTCTCAATTTATAGTAAGTACTTAACATTTCGAATATAATTAGTAATAAACTCAGTTTCAATAGTATAATAGCTGTCTTTTCTCATGTTACTTTTCACACAGTATGCGATTGCTTAATCACTGAGGTTAGAGTTCCAAGAAATCAAATGTGATCGCCTTATAACTTAAATATATTTTTAATAATATTTTAACATGTAAGACATACAAAGATAACCTGCTATGTCTACGTAAGCTCTTGCTGTTAAAGTATTTTAAATTCAAACATTTATTTGACATTCAAATATATACAATCACTGCTGGTTACTTTTAATTTCGATACATACCGAATTTAACAAATATTATAACATATTTATAGTAACCTACGTGCTATATTTGTATCAAAACAAACGTTTTACCTACTTACTTTTGTTTTAACAAACTGTACTGGCAGCAAAAATGTCACATCCTTATCCATACGTAAGAATACACATCGTTGACCTTGGTAAGATTTATCTTATTTATCACGTAGACATGACTTAAGCGGACGTGGGCATTAAATATTATATACGGCACGTACAGTTTTCTCTCGAGAAAGAGTAAAATAATGTTCATATTCGTAATATTCTTTTGTAACAAAGGAAAAGAAAGTAACTTTCCTAAAGCGACCCACTAACGATGAAGCCGTAGGGTAAGGTTTTAGCCAAAAATGTGTTATAGAGAGAGAGCACTAAGCCAAATTTGTACAGTCCTATCATACACCCACAAGAAGATACAGTTTCGTCCTCTATATCGTTTGACAAATGTAATAATAGAAGATGTGTAGTTTTATTTGCGGATATATTTAATTCAGAGTAGCCAATTCTTAAAGTTAAAAGGTTACTAAAGGTAGGTTATTAAGGCAGACGATTAACTTATTTAAAATCCATTTACTAAACGGAGTCTCTCGTCACGGCTCACTTGTCACCATGTGTACTATAAAGATACCGTCCGAGTCACCAACGTATGGCATGAACTACATGCGTCTACTTTTCTTGACCACTGCAGCCCTGGTACTTTTAGGCGTCGAGTGCATAGTGTTCTACAAGTACTAAGGGATAAGGTAGATAGCTCTATAATAAGATATTGGAACAGTTGCCATTTGCAGTGTAATGTAAAATAAAAATAAAATTGTTTTTACTAACATCAATTTATAAGTATTCCTTGTTTACTAACCATTTATGGATCGAGGGTCCGAAATAAATGCATATTATTATTATTATTTGGTATACTTAAAGCTGCATGCCATTCGGCGGAAAGACCCGATAATTTGACCAGTCGGTCGGGGATAGGAGGACAAGAGGAATAGAAAGGCTTAAAGAGTAAACATCCTATCAATATTTTATAAAAAAAACAATAATTTATTTGTAAGTGTCACTCTTAATCACCTTATAGCTTATTATAAAATCTTCCTTTCTATCCAGATCAAAGATGGCGTCCATAGCCACCTTGGTCCAACCTTCTGGGGAGATGTGGAAACAGATTCGTGTGGAGCTGAAAGAGGATGTGAAGACGAGAGACAAGGACCTCACAGCTATTAAGGACTGGTTGAGGAAACAACCACATCTGCCTAATGATTGGGGTGAGTTTGCTTTTGTAATAAAAAATAATATGTCTGAAACAAAAAATAAAAGTTTAATATTTAATTAAATAATGACTTTAGACGACCTAAATAGGTATGTCGATATTTCCATTTTGATACAAACCGCCAAATTTGTGATAATACTGCCAGCATCTCTGTTTTTATCCTCTGAAAAAGCAATGTTGGATAAACATATTATACATATACATTTTGAGGCCAAATATTAAATATTTTTTAATACTAAAACAAATTTTAAAGAAGACTATAATAATATGTCTAACTCTACTTCTCAATTTAAAACTAAACTTCTGCATACTTATAAATTTCACAAATAAAATTCGTTAAATTAAAAGCACATTTCATACAAAATGTTATCAAGAGTAAGATCTGACCTAAAATATTTCCCGTTTTAATTTTTAACCTTCATCTTCATTTCAGACGATGATCGCATCATGACCTTTTTAAGAGGCAGTAGCTTTTCCCTCGAGAAATGCAAAAGGAAGTTAGACATGTACTTCACAATGCGAGCTGCTTGTCCCGAATTCTTCACCAATAGAGACATCACGAAACCTGAACTGCAAGACCTGATGACTAGAGCGTAAGTTAAAAGCTGAAGTAATCTCCTAACCACTACTACAGTCCTGGTACTTTGAGCTACCTTTAGCTCGCGTAAGGTCGTTAAAGTAAAGCCCTACCGCGCCCTCTGAATAAGCCTGTCATAAAAAGTGACTAATCCGAGTGGCTTATTAGTGGTAGGATTCCTTCAGTGTCCGCCTGGTTACCAACCACCCTTCATATAAAATCTGCACCTATTATCACTGCTCTTGCGGTGGTGTGTTCCAGCAATATTTTATAGAGACCCTGATCACGGAAGCATGTCACGGAAGACAAATGTCCCACTTTGATTATGAAATAAAATAAAGGCTCTAAAAATGTACCAGTCGCTGCTGCTGGCAAACTAAAGCGAACTCGCACCTTATGATATTATTTTGATGTATGTTTTCTAAACATTATAAAAAAATATTAAATATTTCCAGTCAAGGTCCACCGCTGTCAGGATTAACTCCAAATGGAAGAAGAGTAACTATCTGCAGAGGTAATCAATTAATATTATTGAATTAAAATAATAAACATCATTTTGTTAAAGAACCAAGAGAAAAATAAACACAAGAGACAAAGGTTTATGTAAGTTTGAAAACTTCTAAATTGCTCACCTTCTTTAAAATACAATAACGAAAAAAATGGTTATGTTTGAAAAGGTAGCAAAAAGTTTGGTACCTATTAAACACATTTCTATAACTTAAAAACTTAACCCAAAACTCCAAACATACCAGGACTGGACAAGAATCTGGACACAAACCATCTCAACGAAGCCTTCAAAATCGCCATGATGATAGGAGACGTCCGGCTGAAGGAAGAGATCGAGGGTGTGGCTGGAGACGTCTACATCCTGGATGCTTCCATAGTCGCTCCCAGTCACCTGGGGAAGCTGTCCCCCTCAGCTATCAAGAAGTTTTTGATTTGCGTTCAGGTATGTTCCGATTTTTTTTGTCCAGATCTTAGCTTATAAAAGGAAATAGAATATGACTGGTATATTCCAGATATAGGTTTATGCTAAGACCAGAGAGTGAACGTTTGTAATTAGATTGATCAAATAACAATTAACACACACATACAGCACCAGAGGCTATAAAAGCATCTGAGGTCACGTTTGACAAATTTGGAGGCATTATAATGGTAGTGAGAGCCCACAAAAAAAAACCTTCAATAAAACCTCTCTCCCTTACCTGACTTTTACATTACGCCCGGGAAGAGAGCTGGCACATTCCATGTTGTTGCTTTTCTCCCAATCCAGCTTATTAATAAAAAATTGCGTAATTAAGCTACTGATACCGCAGTTCACTGCTGTCTATAAATATGTTTTCAATGTTTCCCAACAGATAAATCGTTAAAAAATCGTTGGCTTTCAAACTTAGCAACAGATTGCGTAAGCTACATCTTGCTTCACCTAATGTGGCCTTGACCTCCGAAACTAAATACTTTTATGGTTTAGCTTATGTGTAATCATTAATGCTTGATTTAGTCATAAGGTCAAGGCAATAAGATCGAAATTGCTGTGAGTGAAAGTTTATTTTGTCGAAATGTTTTTACTTCTAAGTTTTTCTATCTAAGAATCAGAAAAGACCCAAATTACCTTTAACAACTTTGGATACATTTACAATGAATATACCTTCTTAATGAGGTTGTTTTTCATCAGGAAATTAATTTATCTTTTGTTTTTTTTTAAACACTAAAAATGTATTTATGACGGTTTTACCCCCGCAATTTTAATACCCGTGGGAATTTCGGGATAAAAAGTAGCCTATGTGCTATTTCAGATTGTATTCTATCACTATGCCAAACTTAATTAAAATCCGTTGGGCCGTTTTGTCGTGGTTGAGGTTGACATCCGTACATCCAAACATTCACACTATAATATTAGTAAGATAATATCAGTATGGTAAATGTCGCTGGCTTGTATTGAAAGCAACCAAGAAACCCGAGTACTGGGTAAAAGTCTAAGAAGAATGAAAAATTTATAAAAAATGCAAAGAGATTTTTTGGAACACTCTCTTTTACTGATATTATTTAATGTCCATAGCCCAACTACTTATACTCCTACTCCTACTCTTTACTTATACTAAAGAACGCGATCTAAAGACAAGCGGGTAAAAGCACGCTAACCTGCTAAACTTTAGAAACAAAAACAAAATTTTTTTTTTTTATTCACAGGTATATGGAATACACTTTACGCCAAATATTTTAAACTTGGCTTCAAAAACGAATTAAAAGTAGAATCTTAAGAACACTGAGAGTAAAAAAGCTGGGGGAAAATTCTCTTGTCACTCAAAAAGCAGATTAATATAAATGGGGCTTGCCAACATTTACGTTGCGTTGCATCGATTAAAGCTAGTGAAGGAATCGTAATAATTGTCACGTATAGAAACATGGGACTGATGTTAACCATCGTAATATCAATTGTTAATTAATTGGAATAACTAATGTAACTTGAATATATTTTCTAATTTTCCAGGAAGCTTATCCAGTGAAACTGAAGCAGGTCCATGTAGTGAACGCGTCGCCAATCATCGACACCGTAGTAGGCCTGGTGAGGCCCTTCCTTAAAGAGAAGATCAGGAAACGGGTCAGTACTTATTTTTTTTATTTTACTTTTATTTATTCCTATTTTGGCCACAAACAGTCATTTACAGAAAAAAGTAATATATAAAAAAAGGGTTTACATTAAAAGACCAACAGTGCCCAATAATAATAGTAAAAGGTGAGTTCGAAGTGGACAACAATAACATTTTAAGATAAGAGTTAAGTAATAATTATACAGTGATTCAAATTAATGACAACGGTCTCGATACAAAACAAAGCAACTTATCAATCAGAATCAAAATAACACAAAACAATATTTATACAAACATAATTTAAAACAGCAATTTTTAAAGTTTTCCTACAAGATTTTGTTGTAACAGTTTTTTCAAACTTGTTAACGATGTGCAAAAAAGAATAATTTCTGAAAATTCCTTGTTATATGTGTTGGTGGAACGATAAAAAAGTGAGTTACGGGTATAATTTTTATTTTATTGTATTTATTAGATTACGCAGCAATTACAATTTATGAATATCTCTGAGCTCTACTAAAACTTTTTTGCTTGTTGGTAGTATCCCGTCAGGATCTGACTGGCTTGTGGCCACGCTTCATATAAAATCTGCCGCCAAATATGACTGGTGCGGCGGTGATAATTTTTTTTTTTAATTTATTTATTTAATTAATTAAAAAAAAAATAATCACGCGGGCTTAGTCTGTAGTAAAAAATAAACAAGGTGTGTTAGTTTAGCTGGATTCAAGTCTCCGTATAGCTCAGCTATATTTATTATTCTACCCTTCTGCTAAAATCACGTGCTTGCTTAGTAATATAATTTTTAGTCTATGTTTCTTTGAGAACTTAAAATAAAAGCTTTTTTTATACAGTTTTTTGAAATCACTATATTTTATAACTATTTCTAATACTTCTTAAGAATATTAAACCTAGTAAATTAACAAGGAAAACATAAGTGTAGTGACATAAGCTTAATACTTTATTAATTATTTATTATTTTTATTTATTTACAAGAATGAATTCAAATGACGTTTGATATTACAAGTTCCTGGAAATCCTACTAGCAAAACTTCTAAAAGCAAAACCAATCAAATATACTCCAACATCCATTACGACATCCAACTATATCAAGATTCATATTTATTCTTCTATTCAAAATTCCATTTTTAAACTTCCATTCCAATAAAGCTAATCTGAAAACATTTTATAAAAGCTTTCGTTCTTGCTATATAGAAAAAAAGCAAAAAATATATGAAAAACACAACATGTTTTATTTTCGTAGAAAATTTCCATAAAAGCATACGAGTATGTGCGATTATTGATTCGTTCCAGATACACATGACACATCTATTTGGACTACAATTGCATAAACATGGACTTTGTAAAATACATGTTTGTTATGCGTGATTCTGAATATGTAATTAGCATAACCGAGTCAATATTTGGTTACCAATTGTGGATACTAAATATTTTGATTTAATAATAGCTGTTTACTTGGCTTCACATGTGTCTATTTTTCAATATATGAAGAAATATCAGGTATTTTCGAAGTATAACCGTAGGTAAATGCGGAGCTGATCACCATAAGAATACTTATAAATTTCACTCACTTCAGATCATCCTCAAAGCTGGTGGCGCTGTATTAATGCGAACCTAGATCTATTTAAAATAAATAATAAAATAAATATTTCTGACACTCACACAACATTATCTAGCCCAAATTAAGTTTCTTAATGAACTTGTGTTATGAATACTAGATAACTGATATACTTAAGAAAAATATAAACATACATATAATAATAATAATAATAAAAAACCGGCGCAAGCCGAGATGAGAAATCATAAAAAAATAATAATAATAATAATAAAAAAAAAGCACAGTAGTACACACATTGTTAAATACAAAAAAACAATAATAATAAAGTAAACTTAATTCTAACAAAGGCAATAGGACCATGCTCAGCGTGTGCAGCTATAAAAAAAAAACTGCGCTGATTTTCAGCATGTCCTTACTTATAATTAAAATTATTAATTTATAATTAATTTGGGTAGTTAAAGCATCTTTTACAAAAAAAAACAACAAATAAGCTCCATAGCATCTTATCAATAGCAACAACAAACACATACACACCATTGAAAAACAGATAATTAAATGTATACAGTTATTATAATATAATACATATATAATTGTGCTGTCCATACGTACATGATACATACATAAAATAAAGAAAGTATAGAAAAAAAAAAATATTAGATTATTATATAGAAAAAAAAATATTGAATATATATATATTTTTTATTAGAATAAACATATAAACATCCATGACTTGACGACTAATATCTGTGTTAATCACAAAAATATCCGCCGCCGCCGGGATTCGAACCCAGGACCTCTGGCATAGAAGGCAATATATGTTACCACTACACCAGCCGGTCGTCATTTATTCATGAATTGATCATAAAAATATTTTTTCCTGATCTTACTAATATCATAAATGTGAATGTTTGGACGGCAGAACGGCTTCACGGATTTGGACGGCATAAAGATAGTGCACAGTTTGGAATAGCACATAGACTATTCTTTTTCCCGATATTCCTACGAGACTCAAAATTACGCGTTTAAAACCACAAGAAACAGCTAGTAATAGTAAAAGTGATAATAATATACTCAGTGTAGGTTTATGTGTAGAATGAAGCAGTGTGAAACACAAGCAAGTTTGTCGATAAATAGTGGCTCGAGCAGTTTCTGGTCCATTGCATTCACATCCGTTCCACTATAAATGTATTGCCTGAAGCATATGCCAACAAATATGCTCGCTGTGTAGCTAGCATTGCGAGCATATCTTTTTCATTTTGATCTTTAGTGAGCATTTTAGTGAACATTGAGGCGTACATTATTAAGGAGAACCGGAATAAAATAATAAATAAAAATAAATTCCCCAGACAATCACACCAACTGCATGGCCTCAAAGTAAGCATAGCTTGTTTTATGAGATACCATGTAGCAAACTAGGGAGGAACCTAGAATATAAATACTTTAGAGATACACGCCCTCGAAATTTTTTTTTTTGCTCCGTGCGGGAGTCCAACCTGCAATAACTGGCGTTTGAGGCAGTTAGGTTTCCCCCATCGCCAAAGAGATCGTCATAGACCCATTCAAGGCTGGTATACATTGTTGTAATATAACATGCAATGCAACCAATTCTCAACAAAAAAAGGCGCAGATCGTGCGCGCGAGACGTCTAAATCATGAAAATTGGTTGCTGCCATGCTGGACTGGAAGCTAAAGTAAAAAATTAAATATAAAAACTGCTGCTCTTCCCAGGCACCCTGTAAAAGTCAGTTAAGGGACAGAGGTTTTATTGACGTTTTTGTGGGCGATGGACTGACTCCCTGTTACTGCAATAGTCTCACTTCATCATTATAATACGTCCAAATTCGTCAAACGTGACCTCAGATGGGATGTCACAATTAAGACTTTTTGACATTAACGTGTTTGACGAGGCCATTTTTTTCTTAAAACCTTATCTCAAATCATACATACATGCATAACTTCACGCCTGTATCATATGGGGTAGGCAGACACCAGAGGTGATAAAACAATGTAATGTCACGTTTGACAAATTTGGAGGCATTTTAATGTGGAGAGAGACTATTACAGTGACAAGGGAGTCAGCCTATCGTCCACAAAAAAAACCTCCAATAAAACATCTGTCCCTTAACCTACTTTAACAGTATGCTCGAGAAGAGAAGCAGCTGCCACATTCTATGTTTTACCTTTGCTCTCAGTCCAGCATGGAAGTCCAGTTTATCTCATATCATCTTCTTCAAAAACGTGTTTCTCTTATTTCCAGATATTCATCCACACAGACATGAGCACCCTTTATGAGCATGTACCCAGAGAGATGCTGCCTAAAGAGTACGGAGGCGACTGCGGCTCAATTGATGAAATTAATGGTAAGAGACCTTATCAAATTGCCCAATCATTGGCACACCTCGTGGTGTTATGCACTTTTCCGTTAAATACAAAGTGTTGACTGGTACATTAATTGAACCGAAATAGAATATAATCAACGAATGCAGAGCATTGAAAAAACCGACTTCACGTCAACACTTTGGCTGAGTTATAAAGTCATCCACGTAAACATTCTCCGAAATCATACATATTTTTTCAAGTATTTTATCAACGAGGTACTCAACCGATTTCGATGAAATTTATATGGGACCACGTACGAAGTATCTTCTATCATATAAAACATCAAACATCATATAATTTTCAAAATAAATTCATAATTTTCCGAAATATCGTGTAACAAAGATACAAAAAAAAACATACAGACGAATTGAGAACCTCCTCCTTTTTTGGAAGTCGGTTGAATATAGAACCAAATCAAATTACAAATGACCTTTTTGAGTTACACAAGACAAAAAAGAACGTTTATTTTCAACATTTGACTCTCGTTGACCTGAATAATTTTCCTTTACATAGCTGAAAAAATGTGCTAGCTTAATTAAAATCACCCAAACAGAACTCGAACCTGAGACCTCTCGTTTGCCGGACGAGTGCTCTTCCAATCAGCCTGGCAGTACGCCTCGAAATTACTTAACACATTTTTGTTTTACTTAATATTGCTAACGTAGCTCCATCTAATGGTATAGCTTTGCAGCTAAGACGACCCGAGACCAATTTTATTTTCAGAAATTGTGAATCCCAGGTAAAGTGAAAAATGTTTAAGCAATGTTGAATAATAATTTTTATTCGAGTCCTGGTCGGGTGATTTTAATTTAGCTTACTTTTTTTTAGTGATTTAAAAATAATTGAGCATTTCATATGCAGAAACTTAAAAAAAATCCTTTAAAGTTAACGCAAATTAAAAAAAAATATGATGTTCATAAAAATAAATAAAAATACTTATTTCGAGTCATATTATTAAAATCATGCGTTTGGTAAAATTATATTAAGAAGGAAAATGCCTCAAAATATGTATCTACATTTGCTTTTTCAGTAATTCTTCTTTTATATCATTTTCATTGCATTTTATTTCTTCAGTAATTTAGAATTTAAAAAAGGCCTCCGCGGTCTCGTTAGTTAGTTATAAAATTAAATTACCTTAAATGAATGTGGCCACTAGCCAGATGAATCCTGAAGTGGTGGTTCCGCCAAGCTGTGTGAGAGATCACTAGGATTAGAAACCTCATCTTTTCCGTATTGTCTCTTACATATTGTTGAGTCAGCAAAGAGTTCTTCTACCCCTAAGCTATAGAATAGTTTGCGTAATTATGTAACAAATATCCATTTTAAATTTCGTTTTGCTTTTCTTCGTTCTAATACAAATATACTTAATTGCCCATAAACAAGACATCCTTTTCACATTTGAATAAAAAAAATATCTAATACAAACTTCAAAAAATATTAAAACTGACAAACTAACCGCCAGCAACGAACTAATGAACTTAAGGGCCTACACTACTTCAAACAGGCTCCGAATCCAAAATTTGATCTCAAATATCTATCAGAGTACTGAACTAATAATTTTAGAAAAAACATATAGCAAAGTTAAGAGTATGAACTAAGAACCATATGTTTTGAAAACACGATTAATGAAAAAAATCTCGATAGAAAAAAATCACAAACTTACCTCTAAAATTAACAAAGAAACCTTATTACTTAATTAGTACTTAACCTACACTAATGTAACTTGGTATTTAGTTTCAAGGTATGACAATACGTGTACTATATGATCTGATTTTAAAATAATTTTATTATATTTTTTATTATAAATCTTAAATCGAAAATAATGTGTTTGGCACGACGGGTGACCTGCGCCCGCTCAAGGATTCAGTTACGCTCCGGCATTCGTACGAGGAACCTGTGTCGCTTTCACGCTTGCCGCCGCCGCTACAACATCACGTAAATATCGTGTTTTCCGTAAATAAATTTGTGGTGTGTTTTATTTCAAAATGGGAAATGAAAGAAATAAGATACGGAAAAGGCAGAGTTGGAGAAAACAAAACGCGAGTGAGTAAGATAGCCCCAACGCGCGTTGCGGGGTGCTTCACGGCCGGGCGGTGAGGTGGGGGCGAAATTCAGATTCTAGCTGGAGTAGTATGGGCTCTTAAGAAATAGTTACAGATTCTTTTTTCAAATTTCAGACGCGTGGATGAAAAAGCTGGCCGATTATAAAGATTGGTTCAAAGCGCAAGAGTCGATCAAGGCAAACGAATCTCTCCGACCAGGCAAGCCAACGAACTACGACGAACTGTTCGGCATCGACGGGTCCTTCAGACAACTCTCTATTGACTAGATCTTAAGAATCTTCTAGAAAAGATCGCGTCAAAAATCTAGTTCCCTCTGAAGTTTTTGCAAGACGTTCCGCGCAGGTAAAAAAAAAGCTGAGCGAAACGTTCCGCAACTTCAGAGGTACAAGATGTTTGGCACAATCTGTAACGTAGTAGGTATTTACTTTTAATTTAGGCGTAGTTAGGAAGTATAGTGCTACAAACTTATCTGACCCAGTGGAGAAAATTGGAACTAAGATTTATCCTTATGTTGGAGCTAACGATAAGTTGGCGATATTAAGATGTTAGTATGACTTTATGGTAACGGAAGTATGTTGGTAGCACTGTTAAAGAGGGCGCTAAATGCAATGAATGACTGACATTCGATTGCAGCGCCATAGGTTATATCTTGAAGTAGGATGATGGCAAGTGACACAGATACGGTTAGGACGACTAGGTGCGCTGACGTATCTCGGACTGACGGTCGATAGTAGCTCGGTATTAATTGAGATGGCATTGTAACTGACGGAACGGACTCGCGAATAAAGATTTTGTTGTGACAAAGCCATGGTTATACCCAAGCCCACAGACTCGGTACTAAGTAACTGTCCAGCGATCAATTCTATCGTGTTTTGTGAGTAACCCTTCTTTTCGTTCGTTTTCCGACACTTAATAGAACTAGAGTTGTGGACTCGATAACGAAGATGCTAGCGACACCATCACCGGGGCAGATGACTTTGTAGGTCTATAGATAAGTAGAATGTCAAACATAAGTTATTTTTAATTCAAAATTGGAATTTGGATTTTTTTGTGTTTCTCATTATATTCGTGGCATGAGAGTTTTGTTTTTTTTTTTTAATTGGAATACGGGAGCTTTGTTTTTTTATTGTGTTTATCATTCAAATAGACCATATCTAATGCCACAGTGAATGTCATTATTTTTTTATAATTGATTGAACTATTTTCTTTAAATATTGAGATATTGTTCTGTTTTTTTTTTTACTGTAAATGGATTTAATCGATGTAGGTAAATAACTACAACCACTTGTGTCTATGATGTTGATAAAGTTCTTTATTATCGGTTCTTGGATTTAAAAATTAGCTGAATTATATTTTATTGTAAAAGGAAGAAAATCAGCAAAGGTAATAATATTTATATGCAATAAAGACAGTATTAGTAGGCTATTTATAGGCCCTTTTATTACCTTTAAATAGATAAAGATAGATAAAAAATGATACTTCAAGTACAGTATAAACAGTAATAAAGATTAACAAAATATATTTAAAATAATGGTGTGTTATAGTAGTGCAAAAAGCTATAACTCAGCGAATGTGTACACTGAGCAAGTAATCACTACGTTTTAGTGTATACTTTGAAATCAAAATAAAATTATACCATGATAAAGGTCATATAAGTTTTAGAAAATGTATTTCAACTTATTTCAAAGAAATCGACTACTAATTGGTAAAGTTTTTAACAGGTCTAAAGAAGCTCTATCTTATTTTCTGTTTTTATTAGTTATTTTCTGGCATTATATTGAGTTTATTTTATAAACATCTGGGTAAAATAAATAAAATAATATGTTTTTGTAAATTTGGATTTATTTTTTTAACCTCTATAGATTTTTAAACTTATTTGGTTAGGTATTTTTTTTTTTTTTTATAAGTGACTAAACCCGCGTTTGACCTCAATCTCACCTGATGGTAAGTGACGATGAGGTCGAAGATGAAATCACACGGGTTTAGGAAGGAACTGGCTCTTTATACAATATTGCCGGAACACATTACCGCCGGAGCGGTAACATTTGGCGGCAGACTTTATATAAAGGGTGGTCGCTAGCCAGGCGGACCCAGAAGGGATCCTACCACCAAGCAAAAACCACTACACATAATTAGTAAAGTGGTTGTTTTTCCTCTGAATATTCTGGACAACTAAGTTTAATTCGGGACCAATCCTGTTAAGCATACGTTGCATGAATAAATGATAACATATTTCTAATATTCCGCATTAATTAGCCGAAATTGATAAAGATTGTCTTAGATACTAGATAAACGATAAATAAAACTTAAACATTCTTATTCACAACAATCTTATACTTTTTTTATCACATAAAAATATCACATAATTTTGGTCTGGTATAGTTGTATCTTATATAAACCAGTAGGTAGGTAAATTCTTAAGTCCACTTCACTCTCCGGGCTTCTTTTAGCACAACTTATGGCAGTGAGTTTCGATTTCCGCCACGCGCAATGTCCAAGTAAAAAAGATTACCTTGTCGGACTAATATCCTCCTTTTCTGTTAGGATGCTACACAGAGTGGCGAATACAACCGATCTTTCGGTCAATAGTGTTGAGGCTTTCGTGCGTTGGCCTTTGTAGTATCAACTTAGGAGCTATCAAAGTTTAGTGCAGACGGGCATTAGTGTAAGGTAGAAAAAAAAGAAGAAGACCTTGCTTCGGAATTAGTTGCAAAGTCCAAAGAAGGTATGAAGAATATGTTTTTGTCGTATTTATTTCCTCGTGATCAATTTAGGACACACATGGCTTAGTTAATTTATTCTTCAGATAGCTCAACAGCTAAAAGCTAAAAATAAAACTAGAATATTAATAGAGAACCTTTTATAGACACTCACATAAAAATAACTGGTGTTTTTATTGGTTTTAAGACAAACTTTGCTCTTTAACCTTATAGATATTTGATATTTAAAATAATATGCATACATACATACATAACTTCACGCCTGTATCCCTTATGGGATAGGCAGAACACCAGAGGTCATCAAACCATCTGATGTCACGTTTGACAAATTTCGAGGTATTATAATGATGGAGAGGGACTATTGCAGTGACAGGGAGTCAGCCTATCGCCCGCAAAAACGCCAATAAAACCTTTGTCCCTTTACTGATTTTTACAGTATGCCCGGGAAGAGAAGCAGCTGGCACATTCTATGTATTTCTTTCGCTCCCAGTCCAGCATAGAAGCAAATAATATGATGAATAAATAAATAAAACATCTATCATTTTACTACAAACAATTTACTTTATCAAATTAATGAATGAAACTGAAAGACATACATAACACCTGTTTTATGGGGTTGACAGAAAACTAGAGCCTATAAAAGCATCTGAAGTCACGTTTGGCAATTTTGGAGGTATTATAATGACGGATTAGGACTATTGCAGTGACAGTGGGTCAGCAAACCTTTGTCCCTTAACCGACTTTTACAGTATGCCCGAGAAGAGAAGCAGCTGGCACATTCTATGTTTTTCTTTTGCTCCCAGTCCAGCGTGGAAGGGGCTCCAAATCAAGCATGGAAGGACCAACTAGACTTTGATATGAATCACCACTGGCTAGAAATCGGAGTTTTATAAGTAACCGATTCTTAGGTAAAATTGATTGTCTGTAATTTGGGTCTAATTTTGCTATTGCAGGAGCCACCATATTTAACAAATTTTCAATATCCCTGTTAGTCATTCGAAAAGCTTCCAAAAACTGCTATTACTTAAAATATCATTTGGATAAGATAAGTGACCCTTGGCTTTAAAAAACTGCCGCACCCAGATTGTTCTGCGTTTTCGTGTCCGTAATAATAGCACGAATAATAGCATCGTACTAGCCAACAACATCAAGTCCTGTTTTGGATACCTTTCGAAAGATACCGACGTCGACTCACCGCCGAGTGTCCAGTCGAGTGAGCCACTTCTTCTCACCAGATCGTCTTTCCGAAGTGGTTGTAGATTCAGTTCAATTTGTAAATAATTTAATGTATTTCAATTGTATGTAAACTACGAAATTATTTTTTTTTGACTTTGAATGAAAAGAGTAATAACTAAACTAAACATATGACGTTTTGAGTGTTGGCCTGCGGTATGATAGGTCCTGTGTTCGAGTCGGTCGGAGTTCAGGTCAGTACAGGGTTGAATTTTTGAAAGGAGAAAATTTTTTTCCCTGGATGGAAAGTACTCTAAATAATATAGATAGCAAATTTTACTCCAAAGAAACATTCCTTTATTTTGGAAAAGAAATAAAACAGTATTCAAAGATTTTCGAAGACTCGCTCGCTTCACCCGGGAATCGAACTGACTAAAATCTGTAAAAATGATATTCTGTAATTTTATTGCATCGATCGTTAGGGTCATTCACAAGAATGTAATATCCCTAAGGTTAATTTAATGAAAGAAGAAAAAAAAGGAAAGAAAGAAAAACCATGAAATCATCATTTTTAGATTTTAGTCGGTTCGATTTCTGGGTGAAGCAAGCAAAGAAGTATGGCAGGCGTGTATGAGAATTCTGTATCGCTTTCTGGAACTTCACAATTTTATGTCGAACATGTATATTTTATAAATACTATATATGGTTAATCATGACAAAAGTTTTTAGATTTTTAGAAGTTGGGATTTCAAAGTTATTTGCATTTTAAATATTGGCATCGTATTGTTAGAAATCCTGAACACAACTTTTGAACGTGAACGTGAGCTTGTGATAAAAATCGTTTGTCAATCTCATAGGTAGATGTCACAATAGTATATATTACTAAAATGGCTGTTACTGTTTTTGTTGAAATGAAACTAAATTGTACTACTGTAAAATGCTTCGACAAAGTTTATAAAAACACGTACGAAAAGCTTTTACACAGACGAACTCTAAAACGCTATTGATTGATTTTGATTGAATAAAGATGAAGGTGGGTGACGTAGTATGACATTTGAGTTGTCAGATTTGACACAATAAAAGTTAGCGTTTAGTTTATTGCCTACATATATGTTTCGTTATTGAATTTGTGCATGAAAAACAAAAACTATTCAAATTGCGATTTTTCTTTTCTCCCGACTTTTAAAAATGATCTAATTGCCGACGAATCTTCTTATTCAATAGTGTCAGTTTGGTGCCAAAACGTTGACTTAAACAGGCGATACACCATCCCGCATTCTTCTTTCGAAAAATCCTTGAATGCAGTTTTGCCCTCCAGGGGCATTCAAAAATTCCACCCTGTATACCATATATACTAAATAAACATTCGTAAACTTACGAGTCGATAAAGTTCTGTGCTCGCACTGCTGGCTCGATTCTGAGTTCTATTCTAGGATACACCCTGGTTCTGCTGTATCCATAACACAAGCTTACTTTGGGGACACATACTGTGATAGCTTGGGTACCTTATTTATGGATATCAATTAGGGCGGTTTTAAGCCAGATGGATTATAAAGAAGTTCATTCGGGTTAATTGCCTTTTCGACAAACTTATCTATCGAGGTTTTACCAACGTAAACTTTGGTTCGTTCGGAGTTTATTTAATGAAATATATCCATCAGCCTCAAGGCTTTAAGGATCAAGAATTGTGGTAGGAAATGGATAAAAAAATACAAATGCTAACTGGTAGTTTCAGATTGAAGCGTTCAGACGAAAAGACAAATCCTTCAGCCTTATTGATAAAAACAGCCAGTGGAAGTCCACTACTGTACAAGGGCCTCCTCCAAAGTTCTCCACGCCGTCGTTCGGTCCCGCGCCACCCTCACCCAGTGTTTACCAGGAAAACCTTAAATCTTTTATTAAAAAAAAACTATCACACTTCGTCTGAGTATGGCTCAAAATGTTCTAAATGGTCTAGACTACCACCTCCTTTCAGCTTTGCATCCTGTTACCAAACACCCTGTATTCTATATAAACATTCGTAAACATACGAGTCGATTAAGTTCTGAGTCTATACTAGGATACTGCTGATTCTGCTGTATCCATAACATAAGTTTTGGACCACATACTGTATCAGCTTGGGTAACTTATTTATGGCGGTTATTATTAGGGCGGTTGCTAGCCAGATGGATTATAAAGGAAGTCATACCACCAAATAGGGTACATTCGGGTTAAGTGCCTTTTCGACAAACATATGTGTATCGGGGTTTTATCTTAACCAACACAAATCGACTTAGGTTAATTAAGTTGGTCTTATCATAATATTTGTTTATTTTGTTAACTAGCCACCGCGCGCGGTTTTACCCGCGTAACTTTTGATCCCGTGGGAATTTCGGGATAAAATATAGCCTATAACCTTCCTCAAGAGTTGGGCTATCAAATGCAAAAAGAATTTTTCAAATCCCACTTGTAGTTTCTGAGATTAGCGCGTTCAAACAAACAAAAAAAACAAAATCTTCAGCTTTATATATTAAAGTATAGATTAGATTCAGACATAACGGACCCAACCGTGACGTAAATTTAGGTTTTAAAATAAGCTCTTAATATATCGTTCCGAAATTAGGATACGTTTAGTTAATTCTGGAAATAGGTCATGAATTTGGCAATTTCCAAAACGCTGTACTTTATGTACATATAATTAATCTTGTTAACTTAACAGAAAGTGTTTGATTTTATGAATCAAACCGTTTTCAGTTCATCCGTTTCAAGTTTGCTGTACATTTAAAATTATACTATCTTTTTACGGTGACTATACCTACTTCTGCTAAATCTCACATAATGGAAAGCGGTAATGTTCTTAAGTCCGGGGGCAGTTGGACTGTTCTGAGCCGACCCTTTGCGGCTCAACAACTAAAACACTTTAAAAAGTTATTACAAAATTTAATTAATTCATCATCACCTCTGAAGGCCGAAATGATGAGAAAAAAGTGAAAAATATATCTAAAACATAACTTAAAGAGTTATACTTAGTTGTTACAACAATTTATAACCTAAAATTTTATTTGTTATTGTAATTACGTATTTTTATACACTAGTTGTACTAGCTTTATACAGGGTGACTGGTGGGTCACTCTCGAAATTCGAGAACGTGATAGTTTGAGATCATACATTAAGAGAAAAAAATCATTGTTTACCGAGTAAACTTAACCGAAGACCTAGTAAAACTCTTTTTTTATTCAAAGGGAATTCTGCTGAAAAATTAAGTACATAATTTTGATCAGAATCGAGTGCAGAGTGCTCTCCTTCAATATATAAAATTTGTCACCAGTCAGCCTGTATATGAGCAAATATCAGAATAAAATTTTTACGTGGTATGGTTTTTACGAAAAATATTTTATGCCAAGCATTCATTTGATGAGTTTTATCGAGTCAAAATAAATTTAATAAGCGCATAAAAAAATGGTTAAAATTTTCCCTTTATGTGGAAAATATGATTAACGTAAGTAACTACGAGGAATAAGTTTTATCAGTTGTTATGGTGCGTACAGATTGCTAGTAATGCAACTTTTATTGTAACATTCTACGCACGTTGCGTATTTGGACGTGTAGTGCGCAGAATGTTACATTAAAAAATCCATGACAGCAAACTGTACGCACCATTACGTTTCATAGCAACACACGCGTTAGGTTTGGGTTCGATGGCCGGTAGACGACAATGTTGCTTATGGTTCTGAGTGTTTTCCTTATATTATAGTAATTTTTAAAATATAACTTAAGTTTTTAAATTATTTTCCTTATATGGTTCTTTCCATAATCTTTGCTTAGCTTGATGCGAATGTGAAATTTACAAAATTATACCATCCACCAATTAGTAGGTAACTTTTGGAAAATCATCCAAAGTTGCCCAGCCCTTCGCTATTGCAATGGTCGATAGAGTAGCCAGATTTGAACTGCGTACCACACACTGAAGATACATAAGTACGGAAAAATTATAGGTAGGACCAAAATGTTAGCATATTGTTAAAAAAAAGTTGCTGAAAAAATGTATGTTTGACACATGACAACTCTTTGTAATGACCCCACTGCAGGGTACAGACCGTTCACTATAAGATGTCCCCTGCCTGCTGATGTTGGCAGCATTGTGGCAGCAGTGTTACCAATAATATGTGTCCATTTTAACCCCGTAATCTAACTTTGTTTATACCTACCATGAATAAATATATGTTTAATTTTCTGATTTGTAAATAATAAACAACTATAAGACTAGGAAGGTTTTGATTACGAGGGCGAATCAAAAAATTCTTAGAATGAATACAAAAAAAAAAAAATTAAACAGGAATATTTTATTTTTCTACGTAATCTCCTTCTAATCTAATACACTTAGAATACCGCATCTCCAACTTTCTTATTCCTTCCGCAAAAAAAATATTTTCTCGACTATTAAAAAACTCCTCTGCGGCAGTCATAACCGCGTCATCATCGTCAAATTTAGTTCCACGAATATGCTCCTTTAATTTTGGAAATAAGTAAAAATCACTCGGGGCTAAGTCAGGAGAATATGGTGCGTGATCAAGGACTTCGAAGCCAGCACTGCGGATTGCGGTGAGCGCAACTTCCGAACGATGAGGTGGAGCGTTATCCTGGAGAAACAACACGCCCAATGACAATTTCCCACGACGTTTTTCTTTAATCGCTTCACGTAATTTCGGGATTAAGTTTGCAAAATAGGATCCAGTTATCGTTTGCCCTTTTGGCAAGTAATCAATAAAAAGGATTAATTCACTATCCCAGATATCGAAAACAGCTTGAAAAGCAATAGTGCCAACATAACGGCAGGGGACATCTTACGATGAACGGACAATATGAGTCTCTCCCCTGGGTGACGTGGAGGTATAAGCCATTATCCACCAAGCTAGCCCAGTGCTGGGTGGTAGATGTTAGAATTTTCAGGGCGCCGAAATAGCTTCTGACAAACCCTAACGACTACTGTGTACAGAACCCGGGACTGACAGCTTAACGTGCCCTCCGAAGCTCGGAAGTCGTCGTGAGAAATGAATGGTCGGCGGTCGCCCATCCAAGTACCGACCGCGCCGAACGTTGCTGAACCTGTGATATCTTATGTATGATACACACAACAAGCACGGCGCCACGACGACTGTATGTTTAAATGCCATAAACTTAGAAACTAGGAAAGTGCTTTCATACAGTTTTTACAAATGAATAGAGTGATTCAAGAGGATCGAGCCATGCATAATATATTGTTTTTTTTTTAATGTAGATTAACTCTAATATTAATTATTTAATATTTTATCTAATTTAATAAATTAAGCATATGCCTATCTAAATTGGCCCTTCAATAATACGAAACCTTTAATAAATCGTGCATTTTAACTGTGTAAATTGTTTCCCGAAGGAATTTCGTATTGAAAATAAAGCCTTTTTCAATATTTATCATATTAATTATTTTTTCATGTCTGACTTGTGTAATGCATGATAAACTCTTCAATTTCTATTTTTTTATATTCTTATCTATAGATAACCACAAATCTTAAATAGACACCTATCTATTAACTCGATACTTCTTCTTCTTCTTCTTCTTTAAGTTTAATGGCAACCAGCCGTCGATACTAGGCGACGTGCTATTACTGCCAGTATCACGTGATGAAATAGACACGGTATTAGAGATGATGTTTAAAATCAATTTGACATGACAGGTTGGGCGCGACGTAGACCGGACATTGAGATACCTACAAAAGCTAGACAACACAATTATTACCATTAACAACAAACGCTATTATTATACAATTAGTAAGATATACATAATATAATACAACAATTCACTAACTACATATTTACAGAGAGATATTAAAATCTCGGATATATTTACAAAGGATTTTAAGGAAAAGGGGATGACTAGAGGATAGGAGGACCTTAATGCTGGTAGGTCTGGGGAACTGGGGGGGCATGATATCATATAGGGAGGTGGGGTGTAGGAGGCAGTTAAAGAAAATGTGATCCACTGTCCCAGGTTCCAGCCCGCAATCACATAATGGGGAGTCACGTACACCAATTCTATTCAAGAATACTGGGGAACAAACATGCCCCAGCCGTAGCCTGCTGATAATAGAGGTGACTTTTTTACTTAAACGTTTGAAGGGCCAGAACCATGGTTTTGAGGGGATTGTGGGCTGGATGTCGCCGTAAAATTTCCCCACAACACTACGGGTCTTGTCCCATTCGGTATTCCAATTTGATGACAATCGTGACTTAGCCAGCGCTGTGAGATCATGGGAAAAGTACCTGTAGTGTTCCAACGATCCGGTATTGACAGCATCTCGGGCGAAACAGTCCACTGCAGAGTTTCCAGTGATGCCGGAATGACCAGGAATCCAGGCTAAAGCGATGTTGATGCCGTGAAGGTTGCAAAGGAACAGGAAATGCTTAATTTGGAGGATGAGTGGGAATTTGGATCCTAATCGGAAGGGGTTTCCTTTAAGTGCCATAAGGCAGCTCAAGGAATCGGATAGGATAAGGGAGTTACTCAACTTGTTGTCGAACGCAAACTTCACTGCCTCAAGAAGGCCAATGGATTCCCCTGTAAATACTGAGGTAGAAGGAGGACACTTGAATGCTAAGAGCACCGAGAATTTCGGGACCCACACGGCTGCCCCCACGCACCCCTGACCGAGGGGCTTAGAGGCATCCGTGTAGATCAGGATCCAATCATGCCATTTACTGTTAACGATGCAGTTAAAGGTGTGGTTTGCATCGGGGGCCTTTTTTTGAATGCCAAAATCTAACAGAATTGAAGGGGCAAACATAAGGGATTCGTAGGGGAAGGTATATAGGAATTGGGTATCACATTGGAAGATAGGAGTGTTGGTAGGGATTATTGAGGAGTGACTGGATAATAGACGGGGAGGAGTTTTATTGCGCCAGTAGGGAGAGTTTGGAAGGGAATTGTGGAGGGAGGATATTATTGGGTGAAGAGGATGGGTGGAACACTGAATTGCTCTTGCCATAAACCTATCAGCTAAAAACTGTCTGCGGAGATGCAGTGGGGGCTCCCCACATTCCACCCTCATTGCATTGACAGGAGAAGACTTCATTGCACCTAGGATAATGCGCATTGACTTGTTCTGGATTTTATTAATGATCTCAAGGCCTGACTTATTACAAGGTTCCAGCAGGAAAGAACCGTAGTCAATGACGCTTCTCACTAGGGCATTATATAGAAGCTTCTGGGTGTAAGGGTGAGAGCCCCACCAAACACCTGAAAGGCAACGGAGCAAATTAATATTTGACTCACATTTCCTCGCAATGTGCTTGAGATGGCCCGACCCTGATAATCTAGAATCAAGAACAATTCCAAGGAATTTGGTCTCCTGGACAATTGGAATCGGCTGACCAAGGAAAGAAATAGAGGGAGGGGAGTAGAGTCTTTTCCTAGTAAAAACTAAGATATTACTCTTGGACGAGGAGAGGGTAAGGTTGTGGGAGTGGAGCCAGTTGCCAAGGTAGGATAGGGCGATGTTGAGGGGGTTGGAAGCAGCCTCAATTACCCTTACCCGAAGGTAAAGGGCAATATCATCGGCATATTGGAGGATGTTACAGAAGGGAGAAACAGACCTGTCCAGATCCGAGGTATAAATGTTGTAAAGTAAGGGACTGAGGACAGAACCCTGGGGGAGGCCCTGCCATACTATACGAGGTGCAAAATTAGCATATTGGTGTCGGATCTGAACAAGTCTGCCAGCTAGGAGGTTATAGGTGAAGTAAGTCAATCTCTCCGGGATACTCAGCTCGAGCATTTTCTGTCTGAGTAGGGGCAGATGAACATTGTCGTAGGCCGAAGAGACATCCAAGAACACTCCCACCACGGACTCATTGTCAGACATTGCTGACCTTAAATCCGCGATGAAAATGCTCAGGCTGTCCATCGTACTACAACCTTTCCTAAAACCATATTGGGAAGGACTGAGAAGGGAGTGATTTTCCACAAACCACTCCAGGCGAAGTTTGATCAGGTGTTCGGTAACTTTAAGGAGCGTGGAGGCCATCGCAACTGGTCGGTAGGAATTTGGATCAGATGGGTCTTTACCAGGCTTAAGGATAGGGATAACTAAGTGCTGTTTCCAGGAAGTGGGGATGTCACCAGTGAGGAAAATGATATTAATGATATTCAGGAGAACCTCCTGGAACTGGGAACCAGCTTTAGCTATAAAAGAGTAAGGGATACCATCAAGGCCAGGACTAGAGTCCTTGAGGTTGCTAAGGACGAGGAGGAATTCATGGATGGTAAAGGGATTATCCAAGGGATGTGAAGAGGTTAGTGCTGGGTAGGGAGAAGGAAACTGCTCAAGCATTGGGGCAAAAGGAGGGGCGATTTTATCAAAGAAAGGATCTAGCCATACAGATGGGATGGATGTAGTGGGGGACGGGAGGATAGAACAGGAACCACGGAAGCGTTTTAAGGAGTTCCAGACAATTGAAGGAGGGGTACGGGGGCCTAGGCTTTCACAAAATTTGCGCCACGCTAATCTCTTCTTCTTCTTAAAAAGTCTCCTGGACTGGGCGGAGATTCTTTTGTAGTTCAGGAAGTTCTGGAGAGTCATAGACGCACAGTAGGCTCGTTCTGCTGCTTTCCTTTCCCGTATCATGTCGGAGCACTCTGAGTCCCACCAGGGAGGAGAGCCTCGACACTTCGGGTCAGGCTTTTTGGATGGGATATGAGAATTTGCGGCAGAACGGATGCAGGATACTAGGGAGTTAAGGCATGATTGGATATTGTCTGGAGTAGGGGTGGGGATTGTTGAAGAAAGGGCATTAGTGGACTCAGCAAAACTGGGCCAGTCAGCCTTGTCAGTTTTGTGAAGAAGTAAGGGGGGGAGTTTTTTGGGGACCGGGGTAGAAATGGGGACATGTAGAGTAATAGGGTAATGGTCGCTGCCATGGAGGGAGTCCACACGACTCCAGGATATGGATAAGCTTAAGGAGGGGGAGCAAATAGAAATATCCACTGCACCATCCCGGCGATTTGGGCCCACCATACGCGTCGGGCGGCCATCATTCATAACACATAAGTCAAGGTCATCAATGATTTCCGCCAGGCACCTACCTGGACCATCATCCGGGATGGAACAATGCATACCCCATAAGCTATGGTGGCAATTAAAATCGCCTAGAATGATGATAGGATGAGGGATTGAGGAGATGAGGGAACGGAATTCGTTAATCAGTGCAACAGTCGGGTCAGAAATGTAAACAGAAACAAGAGTAAAGTTTACAATTGCAACCGCAACAATGTTGATACTGAAAGAGTGAGAAGGAAGTTGGATAAGGGAATAAGGAAACGAGCGTTTTACAAATAAGGCAGCACCACCATGTCCATCCGACCTGTCATCCCTGAGGCAGGCAAATCCTGGCAGTCGAAATCTACTGCCTGGGACAAACCATGTCTCAGAGACAGCTATAGCCAGGGGGTCATACCGGTTCACCAAATGTGTAAGCTCGTGGGTTTTGGGTCGCAGACTTCTACTGTTCCACTGGAGTAGAGTGGCCATTTTTGAGGAAGTTATAGAGTGGGGACAGTTGTGAGGCGACGTTGGACGGTAGAGGGGAGTCATCGAATCTGGATAGGATACTTATTAACATGGAGATCAAATTTCCTAAGAGATTGTCATTAGGAGAAGCTAAGGGGTTATTTAATGCGCAACCGGGAGTGGGAGAAGGTGGGTCTCGATTACCGATAATATCTTGGTGGGCAAATTTATCGTATCCAGGAGACAAAGGAGATCTAGGTTTGGGAGTAGAAAAGACAGTTTTCTTATATGATGTGGATGATTTTGATGCATCAGCATAGGACTTGCGGACGGCGGGGATACGGGCTGATGCTTCCTGGTAAGAAATATTGTCCTGGGACATGGATATCTTTATGGCCTTTTGACGGGAATGTTCCGGGCAGGACTTATCAGTGGCCAGATGGGGACCTGAGCACTGAAGGCAGGAGGACTTCTCGGTAGGAACTGGGCAGGAATCACCAGAATGAGGCTGGGAGCACCGGTAACATCTAGGAGAGGATCGGCATTGGGACTTTACATGCCCAAACCTACAGCAGTTAAGGCATTGGATCGAAGGGGGAATGTATGGTTCTATAGGAAGGGAGGAGTTAAACACTAGAATCTTTCCCGGCATACTTTGGCCAGAAAAAGTTAATACTACGGAGCCAGTGGGGACCCAAGACGGGCCCTCGGTGTTATTTATTTTCCTATTAAGGCGTCTAGCTTTTAAAATAAGCCCACAGTTATGGGATGAGGAGATGCCATCAACTAGTTCGTCCATGGACCATGTAGTTGGAACACCGCGGATTAGACCCATTCTTGTGACATTATAAGTAGGTATGGATGGGACATAATGAGAGGAAGAAATATGCTGATTGTTAAGAAAATCATTGGCTGCAGCGGCTGTTGTGAATTCCACGGAAACGCGGTTACGGCCAATACTCTTTACGCCATCGCTTTTAATGAATTTAATGTTGCTTGATACTAGAAAGCGACCAAAATTTAAAGCGTTTAAAGAAGTGCCTGCAGAGGGATGGGATTCAGCCCTGGAGACATGAACTAGGAAAGGACCTTTATCTGTATTGGTGTATGATTTTTTCTCCGACAAACTTGGGTGAACGTAAAGGGACTGAATGGAAGGAGTAGAAATGGCAGGGTCGATGATAGATTTTTTGGGGACAGAAGTGGATTCGGTAACGGGCAGAACTCGTTTCCTGGGTTGGGAGGGAGGGTTAAATACTGGGGATTCTGTAAGGCACTCTGTTTGTGTGGTAAAATCCATCTCAATAACCACAGGATCAGGTGGCTTGGGCTGGATCACATTATCAGAATCCATTGTAAATAATTGCTATGGCTAAAGTTATTACTACTTACACTTACCTATTCTGGACAACACTAAACAGACACTATATTACTAGATACTCAATGAATAATAAATAATAACGAAAAATAATCGAAAATAGTCAAAACACGTGTATATGACAACAACGCTCACTTGACAGTCAACTCGATACTTACTAAGAAGCAACCTGTTTTGTTGTCATAACAGGTTGACAGGTATGACAGGTATTTTTGGCACTTGAACGGCCATGACTGTTACAATCAACTAAACCTGCCTTTATTTTGACTGCCTATACGAATCAATAACCTAATATAGATTTAAGACCACGATTTAAACTTTGAACCATTCATTTTGTTTATCGTTTAAAAGGAACCATTTTTTTTGTAAATTCGCGGTTTTACCCACGTAAGCTTTGGTTCGTTATGAGTTTCTTTAAAGAATAATAGCCAATAATTAGACTCAAGAATTGAGGGATCAAGAATTGTGGTAGGAAATAGATAAAAAAAAAACAAATTCTAGCTGGTAGTTTCAGATTAGAGCGTTCAGATGAAAAGACAAATCCTTCAGCCTTAGTAGGTGTTCATCAACTGCCAGTAGACGTCCACTACTGGACAAGGACCTCCCCCAAAGTCCTACGTCGTCGCTCGGTCCCGCGCCACCCTGATCCAGCTTTTACCGGCGACTTTGACCAGATCGTCGGTCCATCTTGCGGGGGCTGCCTACACTGCATCTCCTAGTTCGTGGCCGCCACTCGAGAACTCTTCTGCCCCAATGGCCATCTGTTCTGCTAGCTATGTACCTACCAATTTTAAGAAGGATAAAATTGTGTTATCCTTCTTAAAAGTACCAATATTGCCAATATTATTCGAACAATATGTAACTTAACGAGCCGAGAAAACCACAGTTTTTATCGTTCTCTTTATATTATAAACTATTATGAAAAATATATACTTATTATTAAACAAAAACTGCGGTAAAAGGAAAAAACAACTTATCACTGCCGAGTGTTCTATGAATGTTTTTACTCGTAGCAGATTTTTTTTAAATTCATGAGATCATCTATACTTCAATTCCTTTTTTAAACTTCTAAATGAGGATGTTGGTTTATTTCTGAAGTGGCCGTGAAATAGTTGGCCCCTTTGCATGTCATGTAAAGTGATTCCGCGCGATTTGAGTCGCATAACTTTCAATCCCGAGGGAATTTCTGGATAAAATTTAACCTATTAGCTTCCTAGCGAAAGAAAAACATAGAATGTAACAGCTGCTTCTCTTCCCGGGCATACTGTTAAATCAGTTAAGGGACAGAGGTTTTATTGGCTTTTTTGTGGGCGATAAGCTGAGCCCCTGTCACTGACATAGTCTCTATGCATCATTATAATACCTCCAAAGTCAAACGTGACATCAGATGGCCTTATAACCTCTGGTGTTCTGCCTACCCCATAAGAGTGTAATGTAGAATTAGGCTATCAAATGCAAAATAAATTATATCACATCAGTAGTAATTGTTTTTTATTTAATTTCAGTATAGACATGTTGTGGCATATTTGTTACTGTTCATATCATACGATATCGCAGGTTACGCGCGGTCGGCAAAAGGATGGGTGACCGCCGATCATTTATTTCTCACGACGACTTCCGTGCTTCGGAGGGCACGTTAAGCAGTTGGTCCCGAGTGCTGTATACTTGTATACAGTAGTCGTTAGGGTTTGTCAGAAGCCATTTCGGCACCTGAAAATTCTGACAACCACCAACCAGCACTTGATTACCGTCTTAACCAGGTTTATCCCATCGCCAAAGTGGTCGACAACGTGGTTAATGTGCATATCATACAATATCGCGGGCTAAGCAACGTTCGACGACCACTTTGGCAATGGGGTAAACCTATCTGCCTCAGACGCCAGTGGTTGCCGGTTCAATTCCCGGCCAGAACAAGAAAAAAGAAATGTTCCGGGTCTGGGCGTTTATCTATATATGTATTTTATATTCTAGGTTCCCCCTACTTCGCTACATGGTATCTCATAACACAAGCTTTGCTTACTTTGAGTCCATGTAGTTCGTGTGATGTTCTGGGGATTTGATTTAATTTTGAAACCTTCTCATCACCCAGAGGAGAGACTCATAGCCCTGCAGAGTATTCATTACACGGAGTTGTGATGGTGATGTGTGATGATGATGTATAAGGTGGAGCTTCGTTAGGTCCGTCTGATACAAGGATAGTTGCCTCATCATTTATTTCGCAAGGTATTGCTGAATGCAACAGTTGTAAATGTGGAAAGACGCCCCTGGTTTATGATTTCCTCGTCATCCAGGTTAAAGACTCATGGTCCAGTAGGAGGCTTTTTAAAAGGGGTTGTGATGATTATGAGAGTTTACACAGACTTTACAGGATATGCTATTTTAAGGATTGCAGGATTAATACACACAATATATTTACTGTAAATTAAACAAATAATATATTTTTAAATTGATATTTGTAGTACCTACCTAGTACCTTTTAATTAATTAATATTTGTTTGTGTTCGCATTACTTCAATTAAGTAAGTAAAGCGATTGTTATCTGCATAAATTGTATAAAAGCTTATTTTATTTTATTTTATTGCTTCCATAAAAATTACATAATAATTTTTTTAAGTATAGTATAAATGTAACACTCTTCTATACAATGTAACCTTATGGGCCTAGTGTAGGCACTGCAATGGAAGGAGAGAGAGGGATTTACTGTTTTTCAACTGAAATATTTTATAGGTTATTTAAATTTTTCTTTTAAATATTCGTCAATCGAATAATAACATTTTGTTATCAATAGTTGTTTAAGCATTTTTGTAAATATATTATCTTTAGTTTCATTTTTAATGTAATTTGGTAAATGGTTGTATATTCTAATTGACATGGCTAGTGGGCCAGAGGCATGTATATGTAGTTTTGAAGTAGGTAAAATAAGTTGATTTTTCCGGGAGGGCCTGATAGTATATTTTGATGGAACATCATCACGTATTGTATAGTATTCTGGGTATTTTCTGATAAATTTGCAAATTTCTAATATGTAAATGCACGGTAGTGAGAGAATATTATTTTTAATAAAATGCGGTTTGCAACTATCTGTGTTGTTGATATTTACTAGTATTCTTAAAAGTTTTTTTTGGATTATAAAAAGAGTGGACGCATCTACGCTGCTCCCCCACAGAACCACGCCGTAGCTCAGCCATGCATAAGCATAAGCGTAGTACGTAACGAGTGCAGTTTTCATGTTCGTAGTTTTTCTAATCTCTCGTAAAGCGTATGCGAATCTTGCGAGCTTCAATCGTAATGATTTGACATGAGTTTTCCAGTTGATATGGGTATCTATACTTAAACCCAACAATTTAAATTCTTTAACTGTCTCTATTTTATTGTTATTATAAGTAAAATTTATATCTAAAGAAGATTTTTGATAGGGTTGAAATGTCATAATTTTTGTTTTTTTGAAATTTATTTCCAAATTGTGGTCTTCCAACCAATTGGTTGTTGAGTTAAGCATTGAATTTAATTTATCATTTAGAGCTAAATTACTTTGGCAAGATGTTAATAAGGAGATATCGTCTGCAAATAAAACGCACTTTTCGTCAATTACTGTTGGAAGATCGTTTATGTAGATCAAAAACAAAAGGCAGCCGATAACACTACCTTGAGGTATGGATGCTGTTATTGCTTGGCAGTCAGATCTAACATTCTGGATTTCTCGGGTTAAAGTGTTGAAATATTCGATTTCTACATATTGTTGCCTATTTGTTAGATACGATTTGAACCAGTTATGAGCTATTCCACGGATACCTATGTTGTATAGTTTTTTAAGCAGTATATTATATTTGACTTTATCATATGCTTTACTCATGTCAAGGAGTATTCCGATGGCATATTTCTCATTATTAATTATATTTAAGGCCTCTTGTATGTAATTAAATACTGCTAAGGTAGTTGAACGCTTTTTCCTAAAACCATTTTGAGCATTGTTAAATATTTTATATTTTTCACAGAATTTGTAAATGCGGATGCACATGGCTTTTTCAAATATTTTCGAAGCTGTAGGCAGAAGTGCAATTGGCCGATAGTTGTTAGGGTCAGTTTTTGTGTTTTTCTTATGTATAGGTTTAATTAGAAATATTTTTAACAAGTCAGGGAAAACGCCTTCATTAAACGATTGATTTATTAATAGGTAAAAAGGAAATGTTAGTTGTTCTGCGCATTTTTTCAATAGATGGGGTGGAATTTCATCAACACCGTAACTTTTCTTATTCTTAAGGCTCGTTAAAATTTTTAAGACTTCTGGCTGCTCAACTGGACTTAGGAAGAATGAATTTTCAGTTGAGCAGGTAGTAGACCAGCCTTGAGACGCGGTGCCACTGCGAGTACTCTCCGGCGCAGATGCACCAACGGAGGAGAAGAAGTGATTAAAAGTATTTGCTATCTGGAATGGATCTGTTATCTGGACATTATTTATTTCTAACTTTATATTTTTATTTTCTTTAAGAGGTATCTTATTTGTACGTTCGTTAATTATATTCCACATACTTTTAATTATATTATTTGATTTATTTATTTTTGTAACGTAATTTTGTCGTTTTGATTTTAATACAATTTGCTTTAGTAATTTTTCATATTTTTTATAAAAAATATTTAAAATGTCATTATCATTTTTGATCAGAAAACTTTTAAGAAGTCTTTTATTTTTACACGAGACTTTAATTCCGGTGGTTAACCAATATTTTTTTGACTTATTTTTTATTCTGACTTTTTGTTTTGGTATACATTTATTGAATATATTCAATAATGTATTAAGAAATTCTAAATAGTTTTCATTTACATTTTTACCTTTACTAATTATTTCATTCCATGTTATCTTATTTAGTTCTAGTTTAAATAAATCTATATTTTTCTTGGTGTATAATCTAACAACTTTGCACCATTTTATTTTCTGAGTGATCTGATTTTTTAATGTGATATTAGTTGATAAGTGGTTTGTGAATCCGAAATCTTCTACAGTTGTTTTGAAGCCATAATTGAAATTTGTAAATATAAGGTCTATACAAGTAGCTGATGTTTTTGTAATATGAGTTGGTTTTTTTATATGTTGGGTCATTTTATATTCAGACATAAGTTCTAGAAGCCGTAATTTTTTTGGACTGTCTACTAACATATTTGTATTAAAATCCCCGCCTATGATTATTTTTGACTTGGAATATTTTTTATTAATATATTTTAATATACAATTTAATCGTTGATAAAATAAATTTTCCTCTCTTTCGTTCCAATACAGGGAAACTAACAATATATTTTCTATAAATAGGTAAGCAGCACAAACTTCAATAACATGCTCTATGGACATGTCGCTAAGTTAGTTTTTAGTTAGTCAGTGAAATGTTTTGTTTGTTTGTTTTGTTCGACTTTATGCAAACTACTCTAGGATATCCTGTTATTGGCAAAGATATTTTGTTACTCTAGATTTAAAATTATTTGTTCTGTACCTATAATGCTGTTGGATATCTTGTTAATAAATAAATAAGCTGCCTTTCTAAACGGTTGTCCCTTCAAATTTGCCGCGCAGCTCCTTTACTGCAGCGTGACAGTCGCTCAGCTTTGTTAATCCTCATAAAACTTGGCGCGCGACTGTAGCGCGACTGCAGCACGGCTGCAGCACGACTGTTCTTCAGCACATCGAGGTTTTTGAATATTTTTAAGTCGCCCAGATCAGAACATCTTGGCGTGGGTGTACTTATTTTGATTGACATAGGCCTCCCCCAAGGTCTTCCACGTCGCTCGGTCCCGCGCCGCCCTCATCCTGCGTTTACCGGCGACTTTGACCAGGTCGTCAGTCCATCGTGCGGGGGGCCTGCCTTTAAAAGCAGAAAGCCACAGAAAGTGCTTTTACATAACCATTGTATCAGTAAATCAACTGCGCGCTTAAACATTATCATTAGATAAAATAAGAGTATCTGTAATACAAATCAGATATAAAATCAAGGATTACGTCGACGATAATAGACAGTGTGATTGATGTCTGTAATCTTAATCAATTTTTAATCACACATTAGTTAGTTTTTTCATGTCTAATCGATTAATCAACGGACTTCCAAAGGGAGGAACTTATTCAATTCGTGTGTATAGTTTTTCTTTATATCATATTCAACAACAACTATTAATGTTAAAATTACATAAACTCTGACGCAGGTATTTCCAGTGAGAAGCAATAACCGCAAACATCGATACCATGATCGTAACTTGCGGTCAACTTGCAACTTTTTGCTGGCAAGTTTACGTCACAGTTGCCATTTCTATCAGCAGCAATTTACGGTGAAAATTTTGCTCTTTGGAACTCATTTCCATCTAATCTACTTTATACAAAAACAAGATACTGTTGAAAAAACTATTCCATTTTTTTATTTCCTGGGATAATTTTATGTTACTTCTAATTTAATTTTAACTGTACAAATATAATATGTTTCGGTACATACATTACCAAAGAACTGTTATAAACTGTTATATAGGCCCAACGTAAGCTTTAATATGCTTCTATGATGGAGGCCGTACAGAGGATTTAGGGGATATCCTTAATATTTACCGATGCCCGACTCAGTATAGAAAAGTTAATTTTCCAGCAAAAAAGGTACATACATACATACATAACGTCACGCCTGTATCCCTTATGGGGTAGGCAGAACACCCGAGGTTACAAGACCATCAGATGTTACGTTTGACAAATTTGGAGGTATTATAAAGATGGAGAGAGACTATTGTAGTGACAGGGGGTCAGCCTATCGCCCACAAAAACGCCTTTAAAACCTCTATCCCTTAACTGACTTTTACAGTATGCCCGAGAAGAGAAGCAGTTGGCACATTCGATGTTTTTCTTTCGCTCCCAGTCCAGCATGGAAGCAAAAAGGTTTTGAAGAAGAAGTAGCCGCAAAAACAAACAAATCTATTATTTAGATAAATGTATGCCGTGTCCACAATTTTAATTTATTTTTTAATTTTGAATTATGTAACAATCCACTTGATTTTTTCCATTAAAATACTTTCCTAACTTTAAAATTATAAATTTAGATAAAATTCACGCCTAAGCATGCTCGATCTAATAGACTTGAGAGTACGGGTACGTGGCAGACTTACGTCATAGTAGCTAGCTCCATATTAATACCAAGTATACAGTTTCACCACAATATAAAAATATGGTTTTTTAGACTGTGGTTTCACCTGCCGATGGTGAAATGGGGTTCACTATTCCCATCGAGGGTTTCTTTGCGCGTGGCAAGAAGTCGAAAGTCACAAATATTGACTTTAAAAACGTTAAGCTAGTCTGCCATTTTGATATATTTAAATATTTATACTTTTGTGTAGAAATATTGAATGGCAGACACTTACTCCGGTTCCTTCTATCTATTTTCTATCTTATAAGTCTAATATCTTATCTTAAAAATATCTAAAAGTCCAGAAATTAAAAAATGCCCATACAAAATTCGAACACCATTCTAGCCCTTTCGATGGAAATTTTAAAAATTTCTTCTACACAGATATTTTTTAATTGTTAACGAATATACTAATTTTTTTTTCGAAGTCGTCGTGGCGCCGTGGTTACTGTGTGTATCATACGATATCACCGGTTAAGCATCGTTCGGCGCGGTCGGTACCTACTTGGATGGGTGACCGCCGACCATTCATGTCGCACGACGACTTCCGTGCTTCGGAGGGCACGTTAAGCAGTCGGTCCCGGGTGCTGTATACTTGTATACAGTAGTCGCCAGGGTTTGTCAGAAGCCATCTAGGCGCCCTAAAAATTCTGGCTTCCACCACCCATCACTGGGCCAGCTTGGTGGATTATGGCCTATACCTCCTCTTCACCCAGGGGAGAGACTCATGCCCTGCAGTGGGCTCATTACAAAGAGTTGTGATGATGATAATGATACTAATTTTCTTACTTCTAAGTCCAGAAATGACAAAGTTCAATACCTACTTCACCCCCCAAATCACCCCCCAAATCAAAATATGAAATTATATTTTTTATTTGGATTTTTTTTTTAATGACTATTATATAAAAATTATTAGATTAATAGTAATTATTGCTGCTATAACGAAAAGAGCTCAGATTCCTTTTAGATCTTGACTTCCTATAAGGGTCGAGTTTTCAAAAATCCGTTCTTGGTACTCATTTAAATCTATAAACCCTTGTACCAAATTTCAAGTTTCTAGGTACAGTAGTTTTGGCTATGCGTTGATACCTTACTCAGTCAAGTTAGCCTTCTATATCTATAACATAGAAAATAGAAGATAGAAGGAAAATAGAAAAAATATATATTTTAAGATATCAAAATGCGGCAGACTAGCTGCGATCACGTTTTTAAAAGTCAATATTTATAACTTTCGACTTCTTCCCACTCTTAAAGGAACCCTCGATGGGAATAGTCAACCTCCATTTCAGCATCGGCAGGTGAAGCAGTATACCTAGTATTCATATGGAGCTAGCTACTATGACTTAAGTCTGCCACGTACGGGTTCTTAGACTATAACCTATTTATTAAATCTCAAATTTGACAGGCCTAGTACGAAACTAAGAAAGCGCAAAAAAAAGAGAAGGTACCATTTAATAATTATACCCAATCGTCCTGCTCCCCACTTGACAGTTTCGAGTTCTTGGTTTGTTGGCATGTTTCCTTGTTATACTTTTCCAAGGAAAGACCTTTACAGGTTGAGTTGAAATTTTCTACGACATACTTTCCCAATTGATTTTATTGTTTATGTTATTACAGGGAGGAATCTCATTATTATTATTAATTATTATAAAATTAAATACCTACTATATATCTACAAAATCTATTCTCTTTATCCGTCCTTTAAAATTAGAATGTAAACAAACATGGATCGAACCAATTCAGTTCCCGCGACCTCTTTCTATATGAAGCAAGCATTTTCCGACCGCAAGCACTAATTAATCAAAGTACCCACATGTGATTAGCATTGATCACTCATATAGGACAATGTGTGCTTGGTTTTTGCGAATCGCTCAGTTTGTGTTACTCAACCAAGAGATTGGCAAGGCCAGTCCGCCACCATAAGCAAGCTAGTGCGCACGTGCGAAAAGTAAAAAGGAACGCTCGATTTTTAAATCGCTGATCGTAATTGATTTGAATCTTGGGATTGTTTTGTGCTAGTATCTTGCTGAGAAAAAAGTGAGTGTTTACTTTTTGTTACCGTAAAAAAAGTTTTGTTTTTTTTTTTAGGTGATTGCATTGCACCCGTCTATATTTTCGTTTTTTTTTCTAGTTTGTAGGAACATTTTTGTTACTAAAAATATGGTAAAATCTGCTTACGTCTTACTTTTCAAAGAACATCATCAATTAAAAGAAGTTAATTAGACTTTGTTGACGTACAGGTGACACAAGTCACTGCAAAACTAGGAGAAAATAATATTACTCATCTTAATTACTGAGGTCTTTGCAAACCGGCTTGTAAACGGTGTCAGTCAGTTGCGTATACGCAGATAAAACTGCATCATATCCTGCACTTGCATAACTGCACTGCGTTGTATCAAAAGAAAGTATGGCTTTCACAGATGAGGTCTGGCTCAACGTAAAACAACATTACGTTTTTAAAAATAAAAGCGAATTCAGATTGACATCTGTGTGTTTTGTTTTTAAACAAAATTTTGGATATGGAATTGCATATTTTTAAATACAATTCTTTAGACTGAGTTACTTTTATAGCAGTATTATCTATCTTATCTCATGAGAGTATCAGGATAAAAATACGTCCTTGCCCTACCAATATGACAAGTTTTAGCCTCATAAACTCAACCGTTTCCACTTGACAGATGAACTATTAAATACATAACTATTCTCTAAAGAATGATTTTAAATACTTTAAAGATCACAAACTTATTAATTATCTAAGTCTTATTGGTACGAAGAATTCAAAAAATAGAATAGACGAAACATTTTTTAAACCTAGTTCACTCTTGCGCACCGACAGGTTATTCAACAGTTTTATGATCCCTGAATGAATAATGTTCACAAAGTTATTCAAAACTCTGTAATTAAAAACTGTAAAATATTATACAGTTATTTGTCCTGAGGCGTCGTTATTATGGATTTTTCATAATTCAGAGACATTTAAAAATATAGTCAAAGGACATTACATTACAATGCAATAATGAATTTGGGGATTTATTCTGTATTATTAGTATATGTATAATACGCTTAGAACTCGTTATCACCCCTAAGTAGTCACATTATAAGAACCTAATTATTCTTCAGTCTATTCAGTACAATATCAGCCATTCTGTTTTAACTTAATTTTTGCTAGACAATGTTGTGTGAGTGTCAGAAATATTTATTTATTTATTTATTCTGTCCTATTTGTTACGCGGTGCTTTGTTTATGTCCTTAAGCGTTTCAACTTTACCTGCTTTCTCAATCAATTACTAATATTTTTCATCATCACAATCTTTTAGTTTTACAATATTTATAGAATAGGTAACATAAATACTTTGCGAATGGTTTATTCTTATTGCTTGTATAGACATGCTGATAAATATGATTTGATGATATCATATCCTAGTAATTCATGACTGAATTAGAAAAAAAAGAAAATGAATTAGAAAATACTCCTAAGTTACTCAGTACTACGCTAACATCATCAAACCCCTTTATAATAAGCCCACTGTAGGGCTATGGGTCTCTCTCCTGGGTTAAGGGCCCCATTCGCGAAATCTGTGCGTTTTCAAACTCATTACAACCGGCCAATATTGTTTGTCTGGATCGGATAAAAATATATGTTGAAGTTTGTTTAATATATTCTATAAATCTGTGGATCAAAACACGATACTGAAAAGATGAAAATTTTAAGTGATTTTCCGATATTCTAAGAGAATATCAAACTTATACTTACAAAAACTTGTCATAATATTGGTAATGTAGCATAAAATTAATTTATTTGGATAATTTCTTTCTTAAACCGTTCTATTTTTTCTAATATAATATAATATAATAAAGACGACGGTGCGATACAATTCAGTACCACGCGAGGCGTCATGGAGGTAGGACCTGTGTCGCTTTTGCTCCCGATTTTCCCGCGTAATTGATCGTCTTTTTGACCATAGCGTACACATAACAGTACGACAATTTAATTATTTAATTTTTGTTAAGTCACATTTTATATTTTGATTGATAAATTAAAGGAGTATTATAAACAATTATCACTTCTGAATATAGAGCTAAAAACTTGTTTCTGATATTTTTTTTTAAGTTTATTAGACAACAAGTGCAAAAAAGCATATAATTTTTTTTGCGATAAATCTTTTCTTACGTAATCACCCGACGAAAACAAAAGGAGGATTATTATTCTATACGTACGTATACAGGGTTAATATTAACGCATCACCTCTTGTGGGCTGCCCCTCCACATCAATTCCAACGTAGATACTGATAGGTGCACATCGATAAACATACAGGGTGTAATTTTTAATGCCATCTGTAGGGAAAGTACTCTAAAGAAGAGATAGCAAAATTTACTCCAAAGAAACTGTCCTTTATTATTCAACAGAAATAAAACCGCATTCAAAGATTTTTAAGAATTCACTCGTTTCACCTGGGATTCAAACCGACTAAAATCTGTAAAAATGACACCCTGTAATTTGTGTGGTTCGTTAGAGCCAATCACAAGAATAAAATCTCTCTCACATACTAGGTTAATTCATTGAAAGGAAAACCATGAAATCTTCATTTTTAGATTTAAGTCGGTTCGATTCCTGGGTGAAGAAGCGAGTTTTTGAAAACTCTTTGAATACAGTTTTAATTTTTCCTAAAATAAAGGAATGTTTTATGGAGTAGAATTTGCTATCTCTATTATTAAGAGAACTTTACCCCCAAGTGACATTAAAAAAAAATGCCATGTATATTATGTACAATATGTTCTGCTTGATTTCCCATAACTCTAGGGTCTTGATGGGCCATGTAATAGAATCAAATAACATGTGAATAATTTTTCAATTTTCTTTTGGTTTTTATTTTTCATGCAAAATAATTCAATTCAGTCAAAAATAACTTTATGCGAAGTATGACAACGTGGCTTTTTCTACTCCTTTTTTATCGCTATGCACAGGTAGGTACAGTTTGCGACGTTTTGCGGTGTACATTGTATGCAACTTTCCTCAACGTTTAAAATGTTTTTGTTGTTTATTGTATGACTTCAGTGACACGCGTCTATTGAGTGGATGAGATGTTACACGAGTGATATTTTAGAACTCATTATATTAAGACCGAGGATATCTTGGAAAGTATGCACTTTTGAACCACATATTCTTTGGCAAAAAGTATTATTTTTTAAGTAAGGGAAAAAACCTCAAAGTTATGGGATATATAATCAATATATATAAAACTGTTCCGTTACTGACTGAGTGACTGAGGTACTGAGGTACTGAGTGACTGAGTGACTGACAGACAACGTACAGCCGTAACTACTGGGCGTAGAGAGCTGGAATTTGGAACATACATTCTTTAGGGGATGTAGGGGTGCACTAAGGAAGGAATTCCCGAAATTCCCACGGGAACGGGAAATATAGGACTTTTTAGTTTGTATGAAAAATCTTATTCCTTGAGTGCACCGATGTGAAACTTGGTGTAAAGGTTTTTCAATGTATGTCTGGTTGTGTTATGAAAGGAATTCCCGAAATTCCCACGGGAACGGGAAATATATGATGTTTTAGTTTTTATGAAAAAAAAGTGTTCCTTGAGTGCGCGGATGTGATACTTGGTATAGAGGTTCCTCAATAAGTGTCTGTTTGTATTATGTAAGGAATTCCCGAAATTCCCACGGGAAGGGGTTGGACTTTTTAGTTTGTATGAAAAATCTTATTCCTTGAGTGCATGGTTGTGATACTTGGCCTGGAGGTTCTTCAAAGAGTGACTGGTTGTGCTATGAAAAGAATTCCCGAAATTCCCACGGGAACAGGAAATATACGATTTATAGTTTGAATGAAAAAATAAATTCCATGAGTGCACAGATGTGATACCTACTTAGTACTACTGGTAACTGTTAGTGTTGTGAAATAAATTCCCGCCATTCCCACGGGAACACGAAATATTGGACTTTTTAGTTTCTATGAATAATTATTTCTTCAGTGCATGAATGTAATACTTGATATAAAGGTTCTTCAATGACTGGTTGTGTTAAATATAAACAATGTTTATGCGCGTACGAAGTTGCGGGCAAAAGCTAGTCAATATATATAAAACTGTTCCGTTACTGACTGAGTGAGAGAGGTACTGAGGTACTGAGTGACTGAGAGACTGACAGACAACGTACAGCCGTAACTACTGGGCGTAGAGAGCTGAAATTTGGAAAATTCATTCTTTAGGAGATGTAGGGGTGCACTAAGGAAGGAATTCCCGAAATTCTCACGGGAACGGGAAATATAGGATTTTTTAGTTTGTATGAAAAATCTTATTCCTTAAGTGCACCGATGTGAAATTTGGTGTAAAGGTTTTTCAATGTGTGTCTGGTTGTGTTATGAAAGGAATTCCCGAAATTCTCACGGGAACGGGAAATATTTGATGTTTTAGTTTGTATGAAAAATCCCATCCCTTGAGTGCACGGATGTGATATTTGATATAAAGGTTCCTCAATAAGTGTCTGTTTGTATTATGGAAGGAATTCCCGAAATTCCCACGAGAAAGGGTTGGACTTTTTAGTATGTGTGAAAAATCTTATTCCTTAAGTGCACCGATGTGAAACTTGGTGTAAAGGTTTTTTAATGTGTGTCTGGTTGTGTTATGAAAGAAATTCTCGAAATTCCCACGGGAACGGGAAATATATGATGTTTTAGTTTGTATGAAAAAACCCATCCCTTGAGTGCACGGATGTGATATTTGATATAAAGGTTCCTCAATAAGTGTCTGTTTGTATTATGGAAGGAATTCCCGAAATTCCCACGGGAAAGGGTTGGACTTTTTAGTATGTGTGAAAAATCTTATTCCTTAAGTGCATCGATGTGAAACTTGGTGTAAAGGTTTTCCAATGTGTGTGTGGTTGTGTTATGAAAGAAATTCCCGAAATTCCCACGGGAACGGGAAATATATGATGTTTTAGTTTGTATGAAAAAATCCCATCCCTTGAGTGCACGGATGTGATATTTGATATAAAGGTTCCTCAATAAGTGTCTGTTTGTATTATGGAAGGAATTCCCAAAATTCCCACGGAAAGGGGTTGGACTTTTTAGTTTGTGTGAAAAATCTTATTCCTTGAGCGTACGGATGTGATACTTGGCATGAAGGTTCTTCAAAGAGTGACTGGTTGTGCTACGAAAAAAATTCCCAAAATTCCCACGGGCACGGGAAATATATGATTTTTAGTTTATATGAAAAAAACTTATTCCTTGAGTGCATGGGTGTGATACTTGGTATAAAGGTTCTTTCAGTGGGTGTCTGGTTGTATAGTTTCTGAAATTTCCACGAGAAGGGTAGTTAAGCGCATACGAAGTTGCGGGATAAAGCTAGTATTATATAAGTATTAAAAAACACCTATGCAAAGTTGGAGGTGTTCTTTTTGATGTGTGCTGATAGATGCTGATGGGTGCTGATAGTTACTGATAGGTGACGATTGTAACTGATGGATGCTGACAGGTGCTGATGGGTAATGATGGTTGCTGATAGATGCTGTTGAGTACTGATAGGTTGGGTGCTCAGATGTGCTGATAGGTGCTGATGGGTAATGAAGGATGCTGAGAGATGCTATTGGGTTCCGATGGGTACTGATAGGTGCTGATGGCTTCTCATAGGTGTTTATCGGTGCAGATGGGTAACTACTGATAGGTACTAATGGTAATTTATAGGCACTGATGAGTGCTGATAAGACATTAGCACTGATGGTGAGATTAAGATGGGTATTAGTTATTAATATCGAAAAGAATATCAGTTAATTTGTTAGTTAATTTGTTTGAATGGGTTACGTTCAAATAATATTGCTTTGCCTGTACTTAAACGTCAAATAAAATAATGGATTGAAAATGTCTGTCCGTTGAAATACCTTCTTGTATTTATTTTCGTCACGAGTAAAATAGACTCTATTTCAAAAGTTCCAGATATCAAATTAGTTTGGTATCTTTATAATTTCAACAAATATGTTTTTGAGTAATGCTGCCACCTACAATTCTTTTGATATATCTAGTTATTAATATATAAAAAGTACTTACTTCGTTCTTGAAAGGGAATGTAGATGGCATCTACCACCAATTTTCCTGTGTGTTGAAATTATGATTCCAGATAGTTATAATTTCACAGTGTTAAAAGTTAGTTTAAATTGGTCACCTTTTATGTATTTTGTGGTTAAACTTTCATATGCTATGTTTTTCAAAAATATAGTGTTTTGGACCTTTATGCATCAACTTTAGTAACATTAAATTATATCTGATCGGTTCTTTCATGAATAATCTAGTTCAAAGTTCAAACAGACAAACCCTTCGGCTTTATAGATTAGACGGCTAATACATTATGACGATACATAGACATCTATACTTATAATAAATCTGTAGAGAGGTCAATTCTGTACATGTAATATTTTTTTCAAAATAACTATCTGGGGGTGATAAGTGATCGATACTGATGCCAAAAATGCAATCAGTAAAATTTTTGTCTGTCTGTCTGTCTGTCTGTATGTTCCTTATAGAAACAAAAACTACTCGACGGATTTTAACGAAACTTGACAAAATTATTCTTCATACTCCTGGGCAGATTATAGTATACTTATTATCACGCTACAATCAAAAGGAGCAGAGCAGTGAAGGGAAATATTGGAAAAACGGGAGAAGTTACTTCATTTTTTAAGCTTCCGTCGCGTGTGCAGCCTTAATGGTTAAAGCTACATAGATATCATGTATGACAGAAATATTCTTCATAAAATTATATAAAAAATATCCCACGACAGTATATGTCTATATTTTATGGTTGACTCACAATAACACGTGTAAATCCCGAGCAGTTCGGAGCTTTCTGATTATATTTGTTTACTCTTACGTTTATAATACTCTCACTCATCCTTAATTTAAAAAAAATTACATTATTACCTATTCAACAAAAAAAGAATCATAAAAATCGGTATAGAAACACCAAACTTATACATGAAATACGCTAATAACCCATCGCGCGTGAATACTGAATGATATAAGGATTATTTTTGCGTAACGGTTGCCGCGCTCGACGCGGCTCGCGGCGGTAGGGTATAAAAAGGCGGGAGGCGAGCGCAAGCTTCATAATTCAAGCTTCAATATTTGGCTGTTGATGCGTTCAGAGCGTTCGACTTTATTGATCAGCGCGACTTTTAGTCTTTACATAGTGTATTTGAATTTCTTTTGTTGTTATTTTATAAAATAGGTATTAGTTGTTTTGGTAGTGTTTAAATATTCGGTCAAATTCCAAATTTTGGCTAATTTATGTTCAGTTTTTTTTGGATTTTTTAGGTAAAAGCGTAGGTACTTTTTATTAATTATTGTAGTTATAGGTATTTATTTTTCAGTGAAGTAGGTATAGGTAAATAGCATTGCACAGGCGTTTCAGCTTTATTTTCATTTCTTTTACTGTATTAAGTTGTACGTATTTCTGGGTATAATTCTATTTGGATATTTTAGTTTAAACAGGCACTTAGATTTCCAATTTAAAAGAACGCAATTCCCAGTATCGGTGTGTTTTGCAATGACAATTAATAAGGCTCAAGGGCAGACTTTTCGTGTTGCTGGAGTAGATCTCGGTGTCAGTTGTTTCTCGCATGGTCAGTTATACGTCGCTCTTTCCCGGGCTAGCAGTTCTAGAAATCTTCATGTTCACGTGCCGGACGGGTCAACTTTCAATATAGTTTACTCGGAAGCTTTGCGCTGAAGGATTTTCGTTCCATAGATACTTAAGCCTCATGTGAAAGTGATCTAAACAATTAATTGGCAAATATTATAAAATGTCAATCGTTATCCTTACTAATATTATAAATATGAAAGCGTGTATATTTGTTCAGCTTTCACGCAAAAGCTACTCGACGAATCATGAGAGGTACTAGAAGTAACATACGATACTTTTTATCCCGAAATAATCGCGAGCGGAGCCGCGGGGACAGCTAGTTTAAGAATATAATCATACATTACTATTTTTTGATATAATTAACTACTACAAATTTACTACTTCGTGTAAACAGGTGCACATTCCGAAGGGGTGGATTGAATTTCATTTCATAAAAAAAATAATTATTTGTAACATTCACACTACATTATTTAGCTCAAATTAATTCGTGTTGTAGTGACTAAATAACGGATCCATACTAAATAATAAATGCGAAAGTCTATCTTTCTGTTCCTTTATTTCAGCCAAACCATCCGACCGATTTGTAGAAAATTAGTAATGAAAATAGCTCCCAAACCCTACTTTTTTTCAAACACCAGCCCTATTGGATTGGAATGAGAGAGAGATAAAAGCTTACGTAAAAGATCTCAACTACCTACTTATCTGATTTTAATGAATTTTGGAATAATTTATGAAAGTTATAAATTAACGTCACGATATACTTTCAAGTCAAAATAGCACGATTTTCAGAACAGAATTCAGTAAGGATATAAATTTAAAAAGATTTCATCTATAAGATGGCAATTACAATATTTATAAAATTACAATACTCCATCCATGAATATTTTACAGATGAATAAAAATAAATTAATAGTGATAAAATTGTATTGTATAGTAATATTGAATATACCTATGTTACTTAATAATAATATACATGATAATAATAATGTTGTAATTCCTCAAATATAACATTAAGAATAGTATTTACATAATAGATAATGAAACTTGATATCAAAATCTAAATGTAAAATCAGCCCCTCTATCCTCTTTCAAGTTGTTGTGCCCAACAGGGTCCATGATGTATGTACTACTAACCTTAAATTGTTACCTGAATTTACCATTGTGGAATGCAATAAAGAATTGAATTGAATTAAATTGAGTAAAAAATAAAATAGTAAGTATAGGTATCGCAATACTAAATCTAGATAAATAAAAAATATAGATTCTATTATATCATCCTTGACATAAGTTTTAGTCATCGTAGAAACGAATTTCGTATAACAAGGCACACCATAGGTATAGTACTACTATATTACTGCTATTAATTATACTGTGACATTTCTGTGCGCTGACGTGTTCATTTACGCGACTGCCCGCCACGCAGTCCCATATAGCGTTAATGCCTACTGTGGTCGAAAATCCTCGCCTTAAGACTATTGATCCTAGTACCTACAGTTAACAATAACAAATACAGTTGCTTAATGCCATATCAGGGGATTTAACAAAGCCTTGCAACCACTGTATATTATAGTTGAATTGTTTTCAAATTATTTTCGTGACAGTTCAAAATTGATAACTCAGTGACGTAGCCGCAACGAATTTGTTCGATCTTCCATTCGATTGCTTTTACATATCGAATCAGTTGGTGAAAAAAATGTATTGAGACTTATGATTACAAGATAGCCGCTCATATTCAGCGATTCAATGTCAATTCAGTAGTGTCAATCCCTATCATCTGAACTTTCCGTTTCTTTGAATATGTCAATTTGAGTTGAATATTTTTTATGACATTTACTTAATTTATTTATAGTTAATAATAACAATTACACTTGGTTAATATTTTAATTTCTAATTTCAGTATAAACAATTTTATTTACATAGTTTTTTTAATTTTTATCGTGCCTATTTATATTTAGTTAGTTGTAAATAGTTTGCGCGTAATGGAAAATGAGAACTGTCAGGAAAATCATTTGAAAACAATTCAAGTATAGTAATTGTGGACGCCATCTTCAATACTCTTAATAATAGCATTGATCTATCTAAGACACTTAAAGTTTACAACGGGCAGATTATTTCTAAAATATGTAGTCACAGGAAGTATGTATATCACCTAAGACAGCTGTATAATATAATATCGTTATGGAGACAAGAATGAAAGCAAGATTTCTGGACCCTTTTTCAATTTCTCGTTAAGGGCCTCTTGTAGTCCGGTACGTAATTCCATACTTCCCGCCCAGATATCGCTAGCTAATTTCGAGCAAGCTAAAATACGTATATCTGGTTTATTTTACAAAAATTATAACTATTAAAAGTTTTGCTTTACGCATCGGTTAAGAAAAGTCCGCTTTATATTTTTACTAGCTGACCCGGCAAACGTTGTTTTGCCATATAAATAAAAAAAATAGATGTTGGCCGGATAAGCACAAAAAATTTCATCAAAATCGGTCAAGCCGTTTCGGAGGAGTATGGCAACGAAAACTGTGACACGAGAATTTTATATATTAGATGTAACTTTTTCATGAATCCATTATGGCATTTCGTAGCAATAACCGTTTGAAATGGTAAATTAGTGTTATGTTTGTGTTTTTTTATCTAGCCTACTTTCATTAATCATATTTCTATCTTTACACAACGGTTGGTTATATGGTTAATTTTTATGAATTTTTTTTTCGGATATAACATGTACACATTACCTGCTGGGTAGGTATATATTATCGTTCAGAAAAGTGTAAAAACGCTGCATTCTCACCCTAAGTATATTTTTGTATTAAATGAAACACTTTTTAATGGATTTATCGCGTATATTTACATTTTAAATTTTAACTCGACGTTTCGGTGTCTTTGCAGACCTCATGGTCAGTCGCTCGTGAGCGATAAATCCGGTTAAAAAGTTTTTTATTATATAGTATGTATCGCGAAAACTTAAGACAATATTATATTTTTGTATTCACTATGTTTTCATTTCTAAAAATACATATTCTTATGTCATTTCCGTGTTTATTTTAGTTATCTTTCATAAGTGTCAATTCTGAGTAGTTTATAACCGCATTGTTGATATAGTGATAAGTTTTAACGATACTGCAGATAAGGTGATAAAGGTAATTACTAATTTCCGATAATATTGAATACTAGCCACCGCGCGCGGTTTTACCCGCGTAACTTTTGATCCAGTGGGAATTTCGCGATAAAATATAGCCTTTAACCTTCCTCAAGAGTTGGGCTATCAATTACAAAAATAATTTTTCAAGTCCCACTTGTAGTTTCTGAGATTAGCGAGTTCAAACAAACAAACAAGAAAACAAACTCTTCATTTTAACTTTATATATTAGTATAGGTTGAATATTACTAAAAGAATGAATATTAAATCAGGTTTGGCTACAAACGAAATGATTTATATTAATTACTTAAAACCAATAAGTCTGATAACTTATCGAAAGTTGAATACAATATTAACTAGAAATATGATGCGAATATTGTGTTGAATATTTTATTACGCGTTGCTTTATTAATTATTAAATAAAAAATTGGGTTCATTTTTACTTATTCTGACACACATAATGTGTGGTCCCAAATTGAGCTTATACAGAATTGTTGAATATTAGACCGGAATCTTTTTAGGTGACGTAGTAGAGGCAATTTCCAATCATCCATTTGACGACCGGCTGGTGTAGGGGTAACGTACATTGCCTTCTATGCCAGAGGTCCTGGGTTCGAATCCCGGCGGTGGCGGATATTTGTGATATTAGTCGTCAAGTCATGGGTGTTTATATGTTTATTTAAGTTTATCCTAATAAAAAATATGTATTTATTCAATATGTATGTGTATATATTTCTTAAGTATATCAGTTATCTAGTATCCATAACACAAGTTCTTTAAGAAACTTAATTTGGGCTAGATAATGTTGTGTGAGTGTCAGAAATATTTATTTATTTATTTATTTGAGCCCTAATCATGTAATCCCAAAGTGTGCCGTTTTTTAAATATTTGGCGTTGTTGCTTTTTTTCTAAAAATCCAGTTTAACTCCTTCAAACATCGATGATAAAACACGAATAGTCCGATTTCAATGTTTTTTTTTAGTTTTAGATAGGTGTTTTCTTTATAAATAATTTGGGAACACATTGGTCTCAATTGATTGGAAATGACTTCTCCTAAGTCACCTGAAATGTTCCCGATCTAATAACCACTACACTGTTTATTATGCTTGCGCTGCGGAGACCACGGTGCGGACATACGGTTATCATAGTATGCATCTAAATCCAAGCCAACTTAGAAATGTGTCTGTTAGATGTCACTGGTTGACACTTTTGACAGTGACAACAAAAAGTAATAAACGACAGCAGTGCCCTGTATAAGCTATGGAACTAAAACTGTCGCTGCGATGTAGTTGCGCAGCTATATACCTGCGCGAGCGTAACATAACCAAGTTTTACGACAGTGGGCGAGAGCGGGAACGCAACATGCACATCAACTGGCCGGATTTAGTAAAGTTGGGTTTACGAAAATATAGTAGTGATATTTTAATTTCCTGAGCGGTCATATTTAGTAATTAGGAAAAAAAGTCAGCTTAAAATATGGCGTCTGGCTCGTTTGGGACTCTATTGGGAGACTCCTCAAAACACAGGACTCGAAGAGACCACATCACAGAGGTTTCCCTACTTAGGTACTGCATGGTTCAAGTAATTTATTCTTCATTTGTTTATAAGCTGCTCATGATTTCGCCTTTTGAACGCCTAGAAACGGTAATTATGGACTTTGTTTGTGGTTGGCTCAAAAAGATTTACTTAGCAACGCAGTTAAAGGTCAAATTTAATATCCTCGTTTGTATACTGTAGTCCGTTATTAAATAAGGTAGGTACTCGTTTAAATAAATTACCAAAACTGTCAAACAAACTATGAAACCCTAAAATCAGATTAAATAAGGTCACAGTCCCTTAAGAGTTGAAGTTATAACAACAAATAATTGAAAACATCGTGAAATCGTCGTGGCGCCGTGGTTACTGTGTGTATCATACGATACCACAGGTAAAGCAACGTTCGGCGCGGTCGGTGCTTGGATGGGTGACCGCCGACCGTTCATTTCTCACAACTTCCGTGCTTCGGAGGGCACGTAAAGCAGTCGCTCCCGGGTGCTGTATACAGTAGTCGTTAGGGTTTGTTAGAAGCCATTACGGCGCCCTGAAAATTCTGACATCCACCACCCAGCACTGGGCCAGCTTGGTGGATTATGGCCTATACCTCTTCGTCACCCAGGGGAGAGACTCATTCGCTGATGATGATGATGGTGATGAAATAATTTCAAATAATTTCTTAGGAGATCTAATGCCGCTAAGATAAACTTTTCAGAAGGCTAACAAAGTACGTATAGAATAAAACAATTTAAAATCCAAAAACCGACGTTTTCTTAAAATTTAATTGCTGCACTTTCACTAATAGTTGATATTAAATGACCGTAAACGACGTATTAAAACTAAAATAATTAGCCAAAAATTACTGAAGAACGTTACGTTTACTCAATTACAAACATATACAAATGCTTTTAACGATAATATCTTAAGATTGCCCATTTCGGTCGTTCTTCCATACAAACTTCAAAGCTTTAGGTAACTACATTAGGGCTAAATACCTAAATATTTGGCACTAAATAGTACCTAATTTTGCCTTGTGTATTTAAACTTATTGATAATCAGCATAATATTGATAGAACCCATCATGAAACAATGTTCCTTGAAATGAATTCATATCAGAGTCAGGAAAGTAGGTAATAAGTAAGAAATTTGCTAAATTTATTTTTCAGTTAATTAAATTAATTATCTATTTTTGGATGTAGAAAGTAATTTTATAATAGGAAGAAAACTTTTTTAAAAATTTGCGACCAGATCTTTATATCTTGTGTAGGTACAGTCAGCTACAAAAGTTGAGTAAAACATTAAATTTCTTAAAGTCGTTATTCACCACATTGTGCCTAAAAAACGACATACATTGATTAACTTCTATATATGGTAGTTGTTTGCGCCGTAGATATCTATTCACAAAGGTTCTACCTCATTCACTCATCCTCCTCATTGTCTCCCTCATTCCCCTATCCTTTTCCCAAGTGTGAGCGAGACAACGACTCGGACGCAGCGCTGATAGCGTGGTAGCTGTCAATTGCTCAAGGACTCAACTCAAAATCGTTTCGTGGCGCGGACACGTGCAGTGAAATTGAATACTCGAATACCAAGTTTTAGGTCCCCCGGGGAACAAGCAAGAGCTGCAGCCGTGTTCAGGTGAGTTGTTTGTCTTGTTCATCACACTCGCTCCACTTTTCCTATTTCACCTTAACAAAAAACCTTCGCGCGACTTCAGTTGTAATAATAAAACGTAGAAGTTAGTCAATAGTAATAGTTATTTAGGCACAATATTTATTAATTTATCATGTAAGACACACCAATAACATACATATTGAAACACTTATTAAATAACACTCATAAAAAATTGATATTCTGATACATAATATATGTCAAGTTAAGCATGTACAGCATTCAAATGTATTATAATGTCTCAAAAGCTAATAATGGAAATTAAAATTAAAATTTGAAATATACAAATAAAACAATCAATAAATAAAATTAAACGAGTAATAATTAAAAATGTCAAGGCTTATGAATGTCGAAAGGAAAAAAAAATCGAGAAATACATAAAACAACAAATAATTACAATGATAAAGAATTATAAAATAGAATATAGTAAGAATAGTAGTAAATTGAATCAATTATAGTATTCCTAATTTTCTTACTCAACACGGAAACCGAGTCATGGAATATATCAGGTTATATAGTGAAACTTAAAAAAATTCAATGTGTTAATCAACTTTGGTAGCTGACTGTACCAAATATCAAATAACAACCGTAGCGAGTCGCTAAAACCATGACTATGAACGGAAAGCAAATTTTTTTGTTGAACTCTTAAAGAATTTAACTAAAACTCCCTTTTCTGTAGAACTATCTTAATAAAATAGTTTTTTACTGGATTTATCGCGTTTAAGTAGGTACTACGTATCAAAAAACCGAAACACTTTCAGTACGTTTTATGTTAATCCGGAACGCTACGCTCGTAGACTTCTCACAAGGGAAATTATATTTGCACGGTTTATTGTAATCAATTAAATTATAAACAACGAAACATAACCTAGGTACGTTATATTATGAACGCACTGGTTTGACAATTTCACTGCGACTCATATGAACTTATAAATTTTTTTAAAGTAGGTTTACTCGTATCTATCATATTTAAAATTTACTTTAATCCATAGAGAATACAAGACTTTTTGAAGAAGAGATGAGAGTACAATTCATGGCAAAAGTACATTTGCCCGTTAATGACTAACTCAATAAAAACATAATAAAAGTGAAGCCTCCATTAAAAACGGACAATCTATTATATTGCCGTAGGAAATTTTTACCCGGCATCTTTTTAATCTCATGTGCGGCCTTGGGGTTTTTGACCCGTCGCTATTCCAAAATGGTGCGTACAGATTGCTGTATTGGAACCAGTAATGTAACATTCTGCGCACGTTGCGTATTTGGACGTGTAGTGTAAGTTGTAGTCCTAGGGTTAAATACGTCATTAATCTAGTAAGTTGTTGAAAGAACACTATTGCCACACCAGTTTCACGCGATTTTACCCGCGTAAATTTCGAGCTTGAAATATAAAATGTTTGGGCTATTAAATGCAAAATTCATAACATTATGCGTTTAAAAAAAACTAACTCTTCAGATTTTTTTTACATTAGTTGATTAAGAAAAGGAGTTGTCATTGACTCATTGAATATGATTCATTGGAATGAATCAATCAATGAAAAATCAATGAAAGTATATCAGACGATTTATATAATTATATCAAGAACGTCACTGATAAATTTAATAAAAAAATTGATTATCTGAAATAAAATGAAGGTATATATTTCTTTGTGCCTAATCTCAAAAGCTAATACAGACTACAAGCATTATCAATTTTAATAGTTTCCCTTCTATTATTTACCTGTAAGACGGTGGTCTAGCTTAATACTTTATCAATAACCTCCTGTATTTATGACGTGCCTTTTAAATTTTCCTGAAATTACACGAAATAGCTCGGCGTAGAATGAGCCAAGTTTGATGAAAATATTTCCTATCTAGAGTATACTTAAGGAATCCAAGATTGATTCCTGGACAAGACCGAAGGAAGAGTATAAAACTAATTACTTTAAAAGTTTGTAAAGGGACTTACCTATGTACGAAGAATCATCAGCTGATTGTACATCCGCTATTACTTATTTACGTACGCTTTTTCTCATATTAGCTGGTCAACTTAATGTATAAGTAAGTAAGTAAATTTGATAACTTTGTATTTTTTTAATATGAGAGTTGTCAAAAAAATATTATAAACTTGAATGTTTTTGGCTCTTCTATGTATTTACAAAATTAGTAATAAACCTTGAATACCGATGGTTAATTTAGGTCGAATTTATGGTTCAAGACGGTAATCAGTGATGAAAAGAACATTGAATTTAGATTGGAGTTATAATTTCATAACTCTTAACCTTCTGGGCAAACTTATCAAAAAATCTTAACAAACATATAGGTACTTTAATATGTACTTTAATGAGCGAGTGGAAAACAATAGAAAAAACGTATTTTCTACTTAAATCGTATATTTTTTGTGTAGCGAAAAAACCGTAAAATAATGAAATGGTTATTTCATGATAGATAAAATAAAATACATTGACTCTCTAAAAACAAAAAACAATTTTACAGTAGGTACAGATAAAAAACTAAAAACAAATGAAAAAACCCCTTCCTTTTTAGTATAGCTCAAAAAATCTCATTTTTTATCATCTAAAGACTCGCAAAAACGAAAACAAAGTACCAGGCGTACATAAACAAAAGCAGTTCTTAAGGCCATCACTCCCAACCTTGTTTGAATGCCATGAACGTGCTTCACTCATAAACTTGAGCTGTTCCATCACGCAATAACGATTACGTGATCAGAACAAAAGAATAGCCACGATGTGATTCCAACATAAGACTGATTGTTGCGTCGAAACGTAAACTGATTAGTACAAAAGCCTAACTAACTACCTGCTTGTTGCAGGGAGGCTAACCTAGTAGGTATACTTATTCCTTATTTCATGATTGTTTGTAAAACATACGGTGCTACTTCCTCAATCTTATTTGTAAACAATATTTTCATATCTTTAGCCGATTAAAAAGATTAAAAGAAAGATACTACATTAAATGAGAATCGTCATTTCATACTATTGAATGTATAAACATGAGACTATTTTTAAAATCAACTATGGAGCAATACATATTTCTGGTATTATATATTTTTTAGCGTCGCTTATATTTTTTTTTGATTTTTATGTAATTTTGATAGAAATATACGTGAATCTGGTAATAAAGCAATATCGCACCCGTCCGTCCGTCACTGTCATTAAAATAAGCACCTGTCTGTCTGTCTTTGACATCGATGTTGATTGATTCTGTTTGTTTTGTGAAAAATATGAAAAAAATAATTACCTATATTCTTTTGGGCAAATAGAATACTGATTGTATCGGAAAGCATATTGTGTGAGCGAAAACCGAAAAATAATATCATAAACGCATACACGCGAATGATAATATAATATATCAACAACATGGCGACCATCTATCTGTCAGTCACCTGTCAAGTGTACTTTTTTAAACAAGTTCAATCTTGTCTGTTGAAGTTGTTGGTGATACCATATTTTAATAATTTCACTGTCAAATAACTTATTATAAAACAGGAAATATAATAATGTATGATTTTTCTGTGATTACCTATAATTAAATGTATCTAATAAACTAAAAAGAAACACTATACAAATTTTAGTATTTTTAGTACGGGGTGACGATTCTTCTTTCATATTGTTTTCAACTGACTTCCAAAAAAGGAGGAGGTTCTCAATTCATCTGTATGTTTTTTTTTGTGTCTAAACACAATATTTCGAACAATTATGAACCGATTTTGAAAATTCTTGTTTCATATGGTCGAGGATACTCCATAGTTGGTCCCATATAAATTTCATCGAAATCGGATGAGGATTTCATTGAAATATGTATGGTTTCGGAGAATGTTTACGTGGATGACATTATAACTTAGCCAAAGTTTTGTCGTGAAGTCGGCTTTTTAATGCTCTGCATTCGTTGATTATTACACAAGGCGATTTATAAGGGGAGTTGCAGGTATGGTGCACGTTTCATAAAGGTACCTATTCAGTTAAATTTTCTGAAAAATGACGATATTTCCACTATTTTCAAATATGTCGAATAAATCGTGCCCACTGCAAGGTTCGACCTGCCACCTTCGGGATAAGAGCCTTATAATGTAAATAATTTAATAATTTAAAGAAATAATAAACGATCTAATAATTTAAATATATTTGAACAATAATAATAAAATAATTTATTTCTTGAACACTAAAATTTTTGTGTCTACATACTGCGATATTTTCTGCAATTTTATCATAACATTCCTAATGTATAAAAAGCAAGAAAATCTCCATCTTTAAACAGATTTAAAAGCAACTATAATTTTACAACAATGACGACATATAAGCGATTACACACCGCAAATTCATATTTATAGAACCTTCACAATGGAAATGTACAAAAGATAATCAAAAATTACTGTACTACATAATTTAATAAATTACATTTCATTGAAGTTACTTACGTTTTATCCGCTCGCGTGGAATAACCATGTAACTACAAAATACATTAAAGATACACATTAGATAAACGTCGCAGTTAAAGAAGGAAACTTTTGTTTTGCTCAACACTTTACTCATTCTTTACCTTCGTGATAAATTATAACTTGAGTATAAAATGATTTAAATAAGTAATAATACAGTACAAATGATATGACTGGTAACTTATTGTTAAATCTTTCCTATGTGTATCCTTTGGCAGTAGTAAGAACGAAACTTTTTAGGAAAAAAATAACAAAGCTTACTTATTTTACTTATTTACAGCTATCTGTAAATAAGTAAAAAAATATCTTTGACTGTTTCGTGTGGGGTATCAAATAAAAGAACTTCGTTAGCACATTTCAAACAATATGTAAACACCAAAATAATAAAAAAAATAAAGTTTAAAAACTTAAACCCGACTACTACAACACGCTCTAAAAAGTATTTTATTTTATTATTAAAATGAATCTGTTTTGCTATAAAAGGTGGCATACGACCACGGCTATCCTTTGAACATATCTCTATCAATACGACGTAAATACATAAATATTTAAGCGGAGACTATTTTCTTGTTTCATACTTTTTAGAGCGTGTTTTAGTAGTCGGGTTTTAGTTTTAAAACTTTATTTTGATTTTTATGGGTAGGTAGTTGAATATATAAATAAATAATAAAAATAAAAATAATAAAATCCCCAGACAAACACACCAACTACATGGCTCCAAAGTAAGCATAGCTTGTGTTATGGGATACCATATAGCGAACTAGGGGGAACCTAGAATATAAATACATAAATAGATAAACACCCAGACACGGAACATTTTTTTTTCTGGTTCCGTGCGGGGTTCGAACCCGCAACCACTGGCGTCTGAGGCAGATAGGTTTACCCCAACGCCATAATGGTCGTCATATGGTTGGCGGGACACCCAGTAGTTTCTGTTTCATTGTGAAAATATTAATGTAGATTTTTGATTTGCTTAGTGTGTAAATTGCTTGTATGAATTGCTAGCTGTTGCCGATTTCGGGATTTTCGGGATAAAAAGTAGCCTATACGGATTCGGAAGAATCCCTCTAAGTAATGGTAAAAGAAAATTTGAAATCGGTCCAGTAGTTTTTGAGCCTATTCAATACAAAAATACAAAGGTTTCCTCTTTATAATATTAGTATAGATGTATCGTCCTCCTTCTGTTCGCCGCAAAATTTGTCTCTGTATGGCTGCTCTAGGATGATGTTTTCTATTTTTAGACATTGTGACATTAATTGATCTTTGCAAGTTTTGCAGTTCACTTTTAGTCCAGTTAACGATACCGAAATCGGTAGAGGTATGAATTTATAGCTTTAACTGTATTTTTGGCGTTGAGTTGTGTTTTTAATATGGAAGTTAACCTGTGCTTGAAATTTTGTGTCAGATGAGCTTTTGTTTCTTAATGGTGTACTTGCTTTAAATATTTGTAACTTTCTTGTTCTGATAATGGGTCTATTGTGGATCCATCTTGTAGTTGATAATGTTGTCCATAATTTTGTCCTGGTTTAATCGAATTTATTTTACATTTAGATATGTCTTGTGAAAATAACTTTGTAATGTTAGCTAACTGTTCTAATTCTGTTTGTGTCTGACCATAAATTTTGATATCGTCCATATACATGAGGTGATTGAGTGTATATTCAGTAGGTCTTAATAATAATTGGCAAGTTGCTTTACCTAATGAGTATCCTAAACCGGTTGAATTTAACATAACTGATAAAGGATTTAGTGCAATATACCTATTAATCTGTTTGGGATCTGAGGTAGTAACGCCATTCTTTGTGTTTTAGTAAAATTGAGTGATCTATCTAGTCATTATTGAATAAAGGAATGTTTTTTTTATTTATTTAATATGGCATACACACAGATTACAATTAAATAAAAGAAAGAAGAAAACAAATTAAGAGTTTTGAGCAAGATTGCAATCCTAGACGTGCTTACACAGCAGCACAAGCAGTTATGGAACGAAGATGTTAGTGATATACAGCTTAAAGATAGTGTCAGTTCATTAATGAATTTATCAATTAAGATTACATGATACAAAAATAATCTTCTTTTTCATTAAGTTGTTGATCAATCATCAATCCTCAATCCTTGATGATCAGCTGATTGGTTCTTCTATAACCAGGTTATGACGAAGTAAATACGTTTCAATTATTGGCTTAGAATAATTTAAAGATATGGAGTAAAAGTGATAATCAACGTACCTCTTACTTGTAAAGTGTAAGTAATGCCCCAGATTTGTGATAAAATTTGCTGCTACTCATTCTGTCTTTATTTCGATATGTAACCCATTAAAATGGTTAAATGTGCGGTTCGAACGTGTAAAAGCGATACCCCGAAACAAACAAAATTTAATTCTGATGTAACATTTCATAAATAATAGTTTTCATTTCATTATAATCGCCGAGGGGGTGGAACAGATGCAGGAGGGGAGCGTGACAACGAAGTCCACGTTACATAAAAAACAGTACTTACATTTCCAAACTAATATTTTTAATGTGAAAGTCTATCTGTCTGTCTCTCATTTTAACGGTTACACTTTCAAGGCTTAACCACTGGACAGAATTGTACAAAATAGTTAATAAACTTGGGCCACGGCTGAAGCTAAATACCTACATCCCTTAAAAGATTTAAAAAGCGTTGAAAGTAGAAATGAATGAATTTTGACACAAAAATAGTAAATCATACGCACTAACTCTTAAATGCTCTAAAAACTCTTAAATAATATATTTACCAATCAGTGGTTTTTACAACGTGGTATGCGTGAACCGTCTTATTTCATTTTTCCCAAAGGTACCTGGGATATCGCGCAGGTGTTCTTCGCACTACCATCATATCAAACTACTGTCGCATAAACTACTGTCGTATTGCACGATTTCGTAAAATCGGTATCATCTAAGCAGCTAATTTATTGTTCTTATGAAATAAATTATTGCCTCGCGTTAAGAAAAATGTTAATTGAAAATTTCATCAAATCAACGTATGTTTTCAATCTACTTGGTGTAAAAAAAGTAAATTGATGAGGAAATATGTGTATATCTTATTTTCAATTGGTATCTAACTAATATTCCTTTTTAAAATTATTCTGTATGACATACAGTAAGAACATGCATTCGCAGCGCTATCGATAAAATGATTAATATTTTAGCATAAGATTCACAACCCTATCTGTCATAATATTCATCTGCCTACGCTAGGAATTAGGCGGAAAATGCAATACGAGAAAACTCTATACCTAATATTATTATTCTAAGGTTTTGAATAAATTTATTCATGTGGATGAACAGAAAAGGATGGATATAAGTTAGTTTCTTATACAATAGTTGTGTATTTTATCTGAACCTGGGCCTTTCCAATTATGAGTAAATTTTAAAACTTTATGAAGTATGTCAACGGGTATTTTGATACTCCATTTCTTGAATTTTATGACAGTTAGGTAGTTCGTTCTGTTATTATTATGTGAAGCTAGACTCATTTAACGAGAACTGTAATCTCTTAACAAAACTTGTTTATCGAAAACTTGCTCATACCTGTTGAACAGTCTAGACTAAAAAGTTAGTTTTCTTTCAAGCGCAAGTTTGAAATTCGAATTGAAGTCAAACTAATCTTTATAGTATTTGTTTGTTATTTTTTATAAAGTTCAACATTTAAATAGATACAGTTATTTTAATTATTGCACACGCTCTCTTATTCCCATTTCAAAATACAAAAAAATAACCAGTATTATTACAGTGCCTAATAAATCATAATATTATCTTGTCTAGAATTTAATGCCAACTAAATTAGATGCAATAAAATTATTACTCCACTGTCTGAAAATACAATGCATATTCCTTGAGAAGAGCTAATAAAACGCCGCCATTTTAATAGCACGGCAACTGAAAAAGCCATTTTTAATTAAAGTTACGAAGCAACGACGCTTCCAATAGGAAATTCTTGAATACCTATATTTAGAAAAATGTGAAGCCACCTGAAGACTTCAAAAAAAATGAGGAGGTTCTCAATTCGTCGAGTATTTTTGTTTCATTCTTGTTACCTCAGGTTTTGACTGGGTGAACCGATTTTGATGATTCTTGTTTCATACGATAGAGAATACTTCATAGTTGGTCCCATATTAATTTCATCGAAATCGATTGAGTACTTCATGATTTTTTTTAATGTGTGTGTATTCGGAGATCGTTTACATTGACGACCTTTTACTTCAGCCAAAGTTATGACGTGAAGTCAGTTTTTTAATGCTCTGCATTCGTTGATTTTTACTAGAGTGACTTAACTCGCGGTTAACCTCAATCTCACCTGATTGCAAGTGAAGATGAGGTCGAACATGACCGCATACGAGCTTAAGAAAGACATGGTTCTTCAAAAAATATTACAGGAACACGCTACTGCTGTGCCTAGTTAAGAATAATCAAGTTAGTAAGAAAAACATAGAATGTGCCAGCTGCTTCTTTTCCCGGGCATACTGTAAAAGTCAGTTAAGGGACCGAGGTGTTATGGGAGGATTTTTTGTGGGCGATAGGCTGACCACTATTATAATGCCTCCAAATTTGTCAAACGTGACATCAGATGGGTTTATTACCTCTGGTGTTCTGCCTACCCCATACGGGATACAGGCGTGAAGTTATGTATGTATGTATTCTTTTCTAGGCCTGTGTGCTTTCGTCGTTGACCTCATGTCACTTACAATCAGGTGAGATTAGGTCAAATCCGGGCTTAGGGTGTTACCGCATAATGTCGATCGACATCGGTTGACGGTCGATCGATTGGTGTGGTATCACCCTTAGAGCGGTGCTATCTGGCGATAACTACCATGGCTAATTCAACCAGATGACTGCGACACATACATAACAATACATACATAACGTCACGCCTGTATCCCTTATGGGGTAGGCAGAACACTAGAGGTTATAAGACCATCTGGTGTCACGTTTGACAAATTTGGAGGTATTATAAAGATGTAGACCATTGTAGTGACAGGGGGTCAGCCTATCGCCCACAAAAACACCTTTAAAAACTCTGTCCCTTTACTGACTTTTACAGTATGCCCGGGAAGAGAAGCAGCTGACACATTCTATGTTTTTCTTTCGCTCCCAGTCCAGCATGGAAGGTATTTTTAATTAAGGTCAAAGTGTAATTTTTTACATACATACATACATAACGTCACGCCTGTATCTCTTATGGGGTAGGCAGAACACTAGAGGTTATAAGACCATCTGGTGTCACGTTTGACAAATTTGGAGGTATTATAAAGATCGAGACCATTGTAGTGACAGGGGGTCAGCCTATCGCCTACAAAAACACCTTTAAAAACTCTCCCTTAACTGACTTTTACAGTATGCCCGGGAAGAAAAGCAGCTGGCACATTCTATGTTTTTCTTTCGCTCCCAGTCCAGCATGGAAGGTATTTTTAATGAAGGTCAAGGTGTAATTTTTTGTTTATACAAAACCTGAAAAAAGTAATAATGGTAGCTTAAAACTTGATCAGTTTAAATGACAATATACAAGGTGTTCCTGGTGATTTCCCATAACTGTAGGGTATTAATGGGACCATGTAATAGAATCAAATAACATGTGTATAATTTTTAAATTTTTTTTTTTTTAATTTTCATTCAAAATAATTCAATTAAGTCAAAACATCTTATGAAAAAAAAACCCTTTATGCGAAGTATGACAACATGGTATTTCCTATACCTTTTTTATCGCTATGCAAAGGTACAGTTCGCAACGCTTTGCGTTGTACATTGTACGCAACGTTTCTCAACGTTTAAAATGATTTTGTTGTTTATTACATTTAGTATGTTTATTTCATTTAGTATGTCTTCACTGACACGCGTCTATTGAATTAATGTTTAAGAGATTTTACAAGGGTGATAATTTATAAACTCATTTTATAAAGATTCATGATAACTCGGAAAGTATGCCCTTTTGAACCACATATTCTTTGGCAAAAAGTATTGTTTTTTAAGAAGGAACAAAACCTCAAAGTTATGGGATATCAAAAAGATCACCTTGCATATTTTTTAGCGATCCTTTGAAACTTTCGTATTTGACGTTAGGTTTCGCATAAATAAAAATAACATTGCATAATGGAAGGTTGCTTGCCAGATAAACCCTGAATGGTTCCTAACATCAAGTGAGGTCGCTCGGAGTAGTTGCTTTTCTACCGACTTTCAAAAAAGGAGGAGGTTCTCAATTCGTCTGTATGTTTTTTTTGTGTCTTTGTTACACGATATTTCAGACAATTTTGAATTGATTTTAAAAATTGTCGTTTCATATGATAGGGGATACGGAAATCGGTTGAGTAATTTATTGAAAATATTCAAGACATGACATTTTCAAGTCAGCCAAAGTTTTGACGTGAAGTCGGTTTTTTTAATTCTCTGCATTCGTTGATTATTTATTACAAAACGCTTGTCCAGGAGCGGCAGGGCCATTCTAAGCCTACCCTACTCGGCTTAATTCATTTTTGAAGTCTTGCATCGGATTACATACAGGGTTGATTTGTAGTCACCAGCCAAATTTAAATGTTAGTTTCTTTGATACGATATAAACGAACTTGCAGATTTATTTTAGCGTCGCTCAGTACAAAAAACTACAAATATGAAACCACAAACTTTTAAAAAAATAGTCGCTGTTGATGAACATATCTATTACGAGGCGGCATTTCATTGATAATACTACGACGTAGTACTACAAGATGTTTTGTAGTAGCGCGTAGTCATCTTTATTTTAGTGGCAATTTAGAGTGACCAAGCTTTGCGCAATATTGCGGTTATAAGAATTTCCTTGTTAAAAAAAATATACTTTTTGTGCAAAAATCGTTTCTATAAATGTAACTTATTGTGTAAAAAAATATAGGCCGGTGGCTACAAATCAACCTTGTATAAAGTTCAAAGTTAAGTTTTAACCTGATTTATCGCGTATATTTTACAGAGGTTTTAAAGTTTTTGTCACTACAATAGTCTCTCTCCTTCATTATAACATTTCCACCTCCACATTTTTCAAACGTAACATCTAATAACCTCTAGTGTTCTGCCTATCCCATAAGGGATGCAGGCGTGACGTTATTTAGGTTCACATTTTAAGTCGACATTTCGGTGTCTTTGCAGACCCCGTGGTCACGAGCGACTGTCGTTTTTGTGATAAGTGTTTTATTTTAAATTAGGAATCATGAAAACTTAAGATAAACTTAAAAAATAAACTAAACTTAAGTTTTTATGCGGTTGTTAACGCACCACTCGTAATTATACAAAAAAGCTCACAGGATGTCAAACACTTTTTTGCTCTCCTATAAATACCTATAAATGTTGACTTTTTTCCGTCTATCTGCATTTCTTATAACAAAAAAATGTAAGCAGTTTTGAAAATAATAAAAAGTATATTACGACTTTAAAGATTGTGTGCCACTTACAGATGATAAAGTTATATGTACGCGATGTAAGGCTGAAAAAGATATAATCAACGAATGCAGAATCATCTGTGTATCCGTGGCTATGAAATAAATGTTCTTTCTTTCTTTCTTTCTTTCTTTCATTACAAAACCGACTTCACGTCAGAACATATATCTTTAAAAATAAATGAAGTAGGTACTCAATCGATTTTGATGAAATTTATATGGGACCAACTGTGGAGGATTATTGTGTGAGGATTTATATGGGATCATCTGTCAGAATATGAAACAAGAATCTTTTTTTTTTTTATAAGTGACTAAACCCGCGTTTGACCTCAATCTCACCTGATGGTAAGTGACGATGAGGTCGAAGATGAAAGCACACGGGTTTAGGAAGGAACTGGCTCTTTATACAATATTGCCGCAACACATTACCGCCGGAGCGGTAACATTTGGCGGCAGACTTTATATAAAGGGTTGTCGCTAGCCAGGCGGACCCAGAAGGGATCCTACCACCAAGCAAAAATCATCAATATAGTTAAGAAAAGACTGAAGGTGAAATCAGATCAAGATTATTAAGTAGGCGCAAGTATAGGACCACTTTGGCGATGGGGTAAACCTGTCTGCCTCAGGCACCAGTGGTTGCGGTTTCGATTCCCGGCTGACATAAGAATTTACTCTTTTATTTTTTACTAGGTCTGAGCTAATCTAATGAACATTTCGATTCGATTAAAAAAAAAAATTAAGTACATGAAACATCCTGTATCATCTGTTTGGAATATAGGCCTGCAGATCTAAACAATGTTATTGTTAAAGAACAATTCAACTTTTTTGTTCTTAGTAGCTTCGCTTACGTTACTTTTTCGAAATAAAAAGTAGGTACCCAGTGTGGTGCTCAGGATATTGATATATTAATCTATCGAACGCAAAATACTTATAATAAAATTTTAATTTCTATCGATGTCTTCAAGTCCAGCAAACATCAATTTAGGAGACTATTAACAGAAGTGTTGATCTCAAACTTAGAAAATAATAATTGATAATACAAAACCAAACTCACCCATACTTTACACCCACGCAGACACACACACACGAACAAATATGTTTCACACATTCATGAACATACATTCCAATTTCGGTTATTCTCTTACAAAAGTTAACTAATATATTATGAACCTACTTATATGTATATTTTTTTCTTAATAAATTTGGTCAACCATGTACACTTAAATTAAGTTAAGATGATTTGTTTACAGTTTTTTTAATTTCCTAACACTCCTTATTTTTCATTATTTTTCAAAAACTTATAATAGCAAAACTCGTACGTTATATATTGTATATATTACTTGTATATATTAAGCTCTCCAGCTATAATCGTACCATTTCTATACATTGGTAAAAGTAGATCTATAAAAGTAGATTTTAGAAAAAAGTAAAATTAAGAAGTGGTTCACTTTCGGACAGTACAATTTGGATTCAAATGATTGCAAATTGTTTCCCTTATGTTGCCTACTACATACGTACTACATGTGAGAAACAGAATTCGTGGTCCTTTGCGTTACTTTTGAAACCTATAATAGCTTTATAGCCTTCATAAGACAGTGATAAAGAACCTTATCGCGCTCACTAAGCAACAACTATTTTAATTAAGAGAAAATAATTTGCGATGTGAGCAAAGATATATATAAATAAACCTTTATTTATCCTGGCTTTGTCTTGTCTTACTTAGTATTCTCTGTAAGTTCAGTTTAACTTTGTACGCAGCATGTTAAGTATATAAGTGATTTGATTATATTGAAGTTAAATCTTGACAGCTGAGCGAGTTCAAGAATATTAAGCAGTTTAATTTTAGGATTTATCTTTGATAAATGAAATTGGTGTTGTGCAGTTTGTTATGTCTAGCTTGTGAGTATTTACTTTGTTAATCAATATGTATACGAGTATAAGAATAAAGATTTTATATAATAGTTTTTAATATAAGCACGTAATATACTGTATAGTAATCGTATTTTTCTTTTTTTTTCTTTTTTGAACTAAATTTAATGTCGGCTGGCACAATAACTTCGATATTTGTGGAGAAAAGACTCCTTAAAACGAAAAGCTGTATTTTACAGTTTGCACTCAAACGTGACATCAGATGGTCTTATAACCTCTGTTGTTCTGCCTACCCCATAAGGGATACAGACGTGAAGTTAAACTCAAGACTACATCGCTAAAAAAAAAAAAAAAAGCAACCGACAAATTATGTTGCCATAAAGTGAGCCTTAGTTAACTTATGTAGTCAATAATACTATCTGAAATAAGAAATATTCTGATATACACCTTGATCAGATCAAAAAAGTCGTGTTTACAGTGTGCCCGGCTAAACAAACATCACAGACAGTACGTCTAGCGCAACAGACAAGTACAGAAACTGTTGAACAACTATGTAACAGTATAATCATCTATACAATTAAAGTCTGAACTGCATTTTGAAACCACCGTATAATCTTCAAGCCGTATTACATTAATGGTTGATAAGTGCCATTAATTTATTGCAAAAGATCATTTATGTTTATTCACTGGAGAAGGTAGTTAGCTTGTCAGTCATTAATTATTTTAATTATAGCGTGCAGGTCACGTAAGGTTGTGCAGTCTGATCTCAGTAGCACACGTGCAAATATTGGTAGTTTAATTTCATTATAGGTTTAGATTAAAAGTGTGACGACAACTTTAGCGATGGGGTAAGACTATCTGCCTCAGACGCCCACTATAAAAAAATCCCCAGACAATCACACCAACTTCATGGCCCCAAAGTAAGCATAGCTTGTAAACTGGGATACCATGCAGCGAACTAGGGGGAACCTAGAATATAAATACATAAATAGATAAACACCCAGACACGGATTATTTTTTTGTTCCGTGCGGGAATCGAACTCGCAACCAATGTCGTCTGAGGCCGACAGGTTTATCCCATCGCCAAAGTGGTCGACAAAACTATTTTACTTAGACGTGCAGGTTGGTGTCCGGAGACACGCACTATTCATGGGTCCTTAAGAAAGTCGGTTAAGAAATTGATACATATCTACTATAATAAATTACCTTCTCTCTTACTTACCTTTTTCTTCTCTTTCAAACAAAACAATTTTACAAACAAAATTGGCTACATTAACCATGAGCACATCAATGGCAAAACCGGAGTTGAAGAGAGTCGCCGTGGTCGATATCGGCCGGATTACATCATCATCTTCTCTTCCACCAACACGTCCCAAAATGTATGGAGCAAAAATTTCGTCAGGTGTTTCGAATGCCTCCATGTCAATAGCACTCGATAGCAATACCTAAACAATGTCCATCCAAACTTTTTCTAACAGAATCTTTTTTCTTTAGAAAAGCTGTTCTTTTTTAAATAGTGTTTATTTTTTCTAAAGAAGTGTTTCTTTTTATTAATATAACAATATTTACTGAAGTATTTTATTTTTCTACAATAGACAACTGTTCTTGCGCCAGCCAGGACACAAAACGGTCAATTACCACAAAAAAATAACCTAAAAACTTATTTTAATTCCAGAATGAAGATAAAAAATGAGCTCCTGGTTCAGCCGACCGGGGAGATTTGGAAGAAGATCCGAGTGGAATTGAATGAGAATGTCAACAACAACGCCAGAGACCTGGCAGCCATCAAGGAGTGGCTGAAGAAAGAGCCGCACTTGCCGGATGAATGGGGTAAGTTTGCTGTATAAGTAGGTACCTATATTGTAAAGTTAAAGGTACCCCAGATCGGTCGCCAAGCTCCAAAGGGAACCTCGACAAACCAAAACCATAATGACGAGACAAACTCATACATTCAATGCAAATCAAAGATAGTTCGCGGCTTTTGTTTGTTCTTTTGTTTATGGCAATTTTCAAACTGACTTCCAAAGAGAGGAGGTTCTCAATTCGTGTTTATGTTTTTTGTGCCATTGTTACATGATTTTTTCGACAATTGTGAATCAATTTAAAATATTCTTGTTAAAATGATAGAGGATACTTTTTCCCATATAAATTTCATCAAATCGAGTATTGAAAACATAGTTTTTGAAAACCTTGAATGAAAAAAAACATTGACGACCCTATACTTCAGCCAAAGTTTTGACGTAAAGTCTGTTATTTTAAAGCTCTGCATTCGTTGACTACAATAAACAATTAATAGACGAATAAGTTTAGTACCAATTGTTATTTACTGACACTTATTTAATTACTAACTGACGATATGATATACCTATGATTAAAAAGGCAACACATGACAGTAGTGTATAAACTAAATAATAGTCAAAAATAACTAAATAATTAATAACATTGTCAAATAAATAATGAAATATATATGTATACATACATACGAGGGTGGATTGAAAAGTTCTCGGCCTAGTCAAGAAAACAGAATAAAGTACATACAAAAATATTTTTATTTTTCGACGTAATCTCCATTTAGCTCTATGCACTTCTTCCATCTGCTTTCCAGAGCTTCCATACCTGTTTCAAAAAAAGATTCCTCATGGTCTTCAAAATACAGGTTAACAGCGGCTTCGACCTCTTCATTCGTTAAAAATTTCTGCCCACCGAGGTGTTTTTTCAGGTTTGGAAACAGATGAAAGTCCGAAGGTGCCAAATCAGGAGAATAAGCTGGATGTGGCAACAATTCGAAACCACAATCACGAATTTGAGCCATAGACTCGACAGACGTGTGGACTCGGGCGTTGTCCTGGTGAAACAACACTTTCTTTCTCAGTAATCCTGAGCGTTTCTGTTTAATTTTTTCACGTAAAAGGCGCAGAAGGGTGCTATAGTACGCAGAGTTTATTGTTTCGCCTTTTGGAAGGTAGTCCACCATAATGACACCCTTAGCATCCCAAAAAACCGATGCCATCACCTTGCCAGCCGACAGAATTGCCTTTGCTTTTTCGGAGTTGGTTCACCTGATTTTTTCCATTGTTTGGATTGTTGTTTTGATTCTGGGGTATAGTGGTGAACCCAGGTTTCATCCATTGTCACAAATCTGTCAAGAAAACCTTGTGGATCAGCCTCGAACATCTCCAAACAGTCGCGAGAAATCGTGAGTCGAATTCGCTTTTGCTCTACTGAAAGCAATCTGGGGACCCACCTAGCCGAAACCTTAGAAAAGCCGAGTTCATGGACAATGATGTTTTGCGTTCGTTCATATGAGATGCCTATAGTGTCTGCAATTTCTCTGATAGTCAATCTACGGTCTTTCAATATGAGATCACACACTTTATTGATGTTTTCTTCGGTCGTAGACGTCATTGGCCTGCCGGAGCGAGGGTCATCTTCGATGTTCTCTCGTCCACGTTTAAATTCTGCAACCCATTTTTTCACAGTGGTATAAGACGGGGCAAATTCCCCTAATGTTGTTTGCATGTCATCATGGATCTCCTTTGGTGTTAATCTTTTTTTAAACAAATATTTAATCACAGCACGTTGTTCAAATTTCTCCATTAGTGAAAATTTGTTCTACACACGTATTTATATTGTTCGTAAAATTTTATTTAAACAAGATATCAAATTGAAAATTCGCGGGCTGACAATTGAATAATGACAGTTCAAAATGACGGCAGAAAAAATAACAAAGTTTTTTTTTAATGGCCAGGCCGCGAACTTTTCATCCAATGTAGTAACTTCACGCCTGGATCCCATAGGGGGTAGGCAGAACACCAGAGGTTATAAGACCACTGATGTGTTGTTTGATTTTGGAGGTATTATAATTATAGATAGAGACTATTGCAGTCACAGGAGGTTAGCCTATCACCCACAAAAATGCCAATAAAACCTCTGACCCTTTACTGACTTTTACAGTATGCCTGGGAAGCCGGAAAGAGCAGCAGCTGGAACATGTTATTTGTTTTTTTTCGCTCCCAGGCGAATATTCGTTTCTTTGGTAGAAATATCAGAATAAACCTAGGTATTGGTTTATAGGTTCCTGACTTAAGGGACAAACTGCAGCTCAACTCAAACTCAAATGTATTTATTGTTTCATATACAAAATATATGTAAAACATCAAAATAATAAGCTAACAGTATGTAACTACGCTGTCACCATGCGATGTAAATTCTTCGATTCGTTTCCAAGCAAAACAGGATCCTACTTCCATTCATCTATTTCCTCATACAAATTGAACATTTATAATATTTGAAGGATTCATCTAGCGTACTTGTTGCTTCTTCAAAAATTACCATATTTATGAGATTTCTACGCATAAACAACCCATTACTAAGGCTTTGCGGCGCAGATAATATTATCATTCATCGTTATCCATTATGAGTCATCGATGGTCATCGTCTATACAATCTATCAAATGCATCAATCTCACAACAATGAAATACGATTTCAACACCTTAGAATACCTCCACAGTCATTAAGTTTATTCACTAAGTTATAACAATGTTATAACCAATAATAATGAATAATAATAAAATAAAATCCCCAGACAATTACACCATCTACATGGCCTCAAAGTAAGCAAAGCTTATGTTATGAGATACCATGTAGCGAACTAGGGGGGAACCTAGAATATAAATACATATATACCTAGATAGACACCCAGACACGGAAGATTTTTTTTCTTGTTCCGTGTGGGTATCGAACCCGCAACCGCTGCGCTGGCGTCTGAGGCAGATAGGTTTACCCCATCGCCAAAGGGGTCGTCAAATTCATCGAATTCGAATCAAGTCACCAAACTTCGTTTATCTAAATATGGATTTAAAATTGGATAAAACTTTAAATTAAAATAGAAAGACAGACACACTATCTATCTAATATATAAAATTCTCGTGTCACAGTTTTCGTTGCCATACTCCTCCGAAACGGCTTGACCGATTTTGATGAAATTTTTTGTGCTTATCCGGTATCTATGAGAATCGGCCAACATCTATTTTTTATTTTTTTTTTATTTTTATTTATACGGCAAAACAACGTTTGCCGGGTCAGCTAGTACTAATATATAAAGCTGAAGAGTTTGTTTTTTTGTTTGTTTGTTTGTTTGAACGCGCTAATCTCAGAAACTACAAGTGGGATTTGAAAAAATATTTTTGCATTTGATAGCCCAACTCTTGAGGAAGGTTACAGGCTATATTTTATCCCGAAATTCCCACGGGATGGAAAGTTACGCGGGTAAAACCGCGCGCGGTGGCTAGTAATAAATAAACATGAATAAAACTCACGCTAATACTCGTAATTCCAGTCCCAATTAATTATCATTTATAATGATTAAGGACTTGTATTATAAAAATTAGACAACGAATAGGTAAGCGCCCAAACCAGTAATGGACTCGTGAACATAAATATGTTCGGTGATGTGGGATGTGAAATACCTTATGACACAAATATCCGAATCCAGGACGTTACGTATTAGGACGTTCAGTGCGCAGAATTTTACATTACTAGTTCCATTACAGCAATCTGTACACACCATTATAGAAGGCTGCATAACTCACATCTGCTAGAAAAATACAACTCCTTACATTTTCACACTCTTAACGATTTTAACGGGAATTTATAACATTTCATTTAATTTTAAGTTTTAGTTCGATGTTTCGGTTTCTTAAAAGACAGCAGTGTGGTAACGAGCGACTGTCTTCAGTTCAAAATTATTTAAATTATTTAGACATGAAAATTGTTTTTCAGTTGAAATTATTTAGAAAGACAAGCATTTATATGTACGCTTACGTTTTCTCTATTTATTTTATCAATTTTCATTTCATAAATGTAGCCATGAATTCATCAAATCTTCCAATCGAAGATCCAATTTTCATTCTTTTTCTCGCATATTTTAGAAGAGACACGTTTTAAAACAATAACTTCGAGGTCTTCTTCTAAGAGCCGGTTCCGTGCTTTTAAAATTCGAATACCTATCACTTGTCGGTTGTTTTTTTTTTTAATTCAATTCTTCATACTTCCATAACTTCGAGGTCTTCTTCTAAGAGCCGGTTCCGTGCTTTTAAAATTCGAATACCTTGTCGGTTGTTTTTTTTTTAATTCAATTCTTCATACTTCCATACATAATTCTGTTTACCCCTAGTTACGCTTTGAAGTCTCCATAACACAATTCGAAAATCTTTCTTTGCCACATTATTTGTAACTCAATTTAGGTAATTTATTTATTTATTCACTTCTGCAAATTATTCCGCAATTTTCTTGACTCCCAAAGGAAAAAACCCGTGACCCCGCTGCGTGATAGGAAAGGTCAAAGCCGTGAAAGTTTTGCATGAACGACGCACGGACTTCAAACTGCCTGATTCTCAATTATTTCTTTTTTTAATCGTCTTTCCAACTAGTCAAGATTCGTTATTAGCATACGTTTTTCGGTCTTTGCCAAGATGTAACAGTCCAACAGCACTTTTGATGCTGGTTTACTCCCTTATACAACGTGTAACATAATGAAGAGATAATACTTAAGGGGATTGTATGTTTGGTGATGTAGTTTATAAGTAACTGCAATATAAATTTGCTATCCTTACGGTTCAGCCAAAGTCAAAGTCAAAAGAATCTTTATTTCGTAAGTATTTGAATACATTTGAAATAAGTCACAAAATTTACAAATTGAACTGAATCTACCACCACTTCGGAATGTCGTTCTGTTGAGAAGAAGTGGTAAGAAACTCAACAGCAATCATCTTTTAAAAATACACAATAACAATTAACAATCTTCTTGCATCCGGATAACTTATAGTAAAACTTTATATAACCGAAAACAATAATATTTATATAGGCCGAAAAACAAGTTCAATGTTTAGATCAAAATATCTAAGTGTCTTTTGATGAAATCTATTCGATAACAGATGGCGTAAAAATAAAGTGATGGGTAACTAAGACAGATAGGTACTACAAAGTTCAGCCAGTACGGGAAAGGTCATAAGGTCACTGACTGCGGCACAAGTCTTTATTTATCTTATTAGGTTGACAAGGGTTGTCAAAATATATATTAAATACAAAATCTTGATAAGTAACACAAAAAATAAAAACAAAAAAATATTTTCTTCTCTACAATATTTCTACTCTACATTTTGTAAGAAGTACCTATTGTCATTATGAAGCGATATTTTACCGTGCAAGGTGCGTGCCATACTGTACCTACGCTCAGATTAAATAGAGTTACGCCTCTAAGCAGAGGCTATAAATAAATATTATTTTACGGGAAAACAAAAATTTTAAAATTATTAATTCTAAAAAGTTGTAGAACAAATGTTGTTGAGATTGATATGGAGAGGATGCCTGCAAGAGGTGAATAAAATTAACCCTGTATAGAAGAAAATATAACAAGAAAATATGAAATGCTTTTAAAATTCCAATACTAGCTACTCGTCATTTGTATTTTTGAATTCATTTCTTCATACTTCAATACACAATTCTATATGTATACCCTTAGATACACATACATAGAAGCGTTGATAAAAAAATTCTAACAACACAGAAATTGCTTCGCTGATTAGCATTACTTCACATTGTATATTTTTGGTACTTTCTTCTAATTTTATACGATCGCTACAAAGATATCTCGCCTCGCTAGAGACAGGACTTGTTATGCAGAGCTGATTGCCAACCTTTGAGGCACATTCAGGAAAAGAAGAATAATTTATGAACGTTCTGATGAGGACGAGGATATTTTATATCCGAAAATAAGATGAAGTTATTTCATAACCTTGAAATAAACAAAGTAGTGCGTGACATTTTATGTCTATCTTTGGTCTTGTAGGAATTTAATTATTTTTTTTGTTTAAAGTCTAGTTTGGAAGAAATGACTTTTTAGGGATAAGAACAAATTGTTTGATATTACAAAATAGATTCTTATTTACTTTTTTATTGTCAGTTATAAAGTAAGTGTAAATTATATGTATTTCCATAGACAGGCTAGCATCTTTGCGAAACGAGTCGCACGTAACATTATACAGGGTTAATTTTAATCAGCGCATCAACTCTTGCAGGCTTCTCCACATCAATCCCAACAACATTTGTTCAACAACTAATTTTTCAATACACTTGCTCGTAAAGTGAGCGTTATTCTATTGAATTTAGAACTATAAACTGGGCTATAAGTCACGCGTGCATAATATATTATACCTTAGTGCATAATATAATGAATCCTACAAAGTTGAATTGTACCTTTGTGCAAATAACATGCGAGAAAACAGAGCATATTTTATTGGTCCGGGTTATACACTAAATATTTTCAGAAACAACAAAGAGGTTTTATACCACTTCAAATCCATATACATTTTTAAATGTTTGCGCCTTATAGGTATTAGTAAAATAAATTTGTATATTAAACAAATTATTCACAATTTACAATCATTTGTCATAAAATATTAAAATATTTGCATTTACCACTCCAAATTAAACATTTTCATTTAAAATAGGCTGTATATGCTATACAGACATTGAAACATTTGACGGAAAAAAAAACCTACGCACATGCGCGAGGTTCGGCGTCATTTTTCAATCACAATTCACAGCTTTGTTATCAAGTGTGTTTGTTATTTTATGACCACGTAAGTCTGTCTTTTACTCACAAGTGTGTTGAAAAACGTCGTATGTAACTCGTGAGCGTTGCTAATTACAGTCTCGGCTCATTATTAAGCCCTCGCCTGTGGCTCGGGCTCAAATCACAGCCTCGACTGTAATTAGCAACTTCGCTCACTTGTTACATAATATACTAAAACTTAATAGTTTAAAAAAAAAAAATTTGCCCTTACGAAAAATATTTATAGCCTCGGTTTAGTGGCGTAGCTCTATTTACTCTGAGCGTAGTTATGCCACGCACGTTGTGTAGTAAAATATCGCTTCATAATAATTATAGGCACTTCTTAGAAAATGTAGAGTTAAGAGAAAACGCTTTTATTTTTTTATTTTTTGTGTTATTTATCAAGATTTGTAAAAAGTCGTAGAACAAATGTTGTTGAAATTGATGTGGAGAAGCTGCCTGCAAGAGATCATGCGCTTATTAAAATTAACCCTGTATTATGATGCCGTAGACCTTTAGTTGGCTCAACCCTATCAAAAATTTAAATTTCGGTTTGGTGGACTTAGTTCCTTAGTTATTATTATTAAGTACGATTAAGAACAAAGTTAAAAGTTTAAGTTTAAAACAAACGGCAGATTTTATAATAGTCATCGTTATTTCTATACTTTACTTAATAATGTCAAAACTTATACATAAAGTAAATCATAATTACTTGACAATTGAAACTTCATAACAAAATATTCAAGAAATATTCTAGGTTTTTAATGACAAGCCACCAAAGCTCAGTCACTGGATGTATCAATGATAAACAATGAACGCAATTTCTTATCGTGTGCCTGTTTGTGAATAAATGTAGTACGATTCCTTGGTAATGACATGACAGTATTCAATATTTAAAAATACTACCATAATTTTTTATAATTTTGATCTCCGACGACACCACTGTGCTGCGGTGCGAACACAGAACTTTATCGACCCGTATCATTACGAATTTTCGTATAGTATGGAGTCGGTTGCAAGTTTTTAGTAACATTGCAATGTTTTATTTTTACAGTTATTTAAGAGTACACTTTACAAACATTGAAAATTAACAAGGCACACATTTACTTAAGCCGGCCGTGCGGCAATGGATAGATTTTAATTATTGCTTACATGCGAACATACGAGTCGACAAAGTTCTGTGCTCGCACTGCTGTATCGACTCATATGTTTACGAATTTTCGAACAGTATGGAGTCGGTTGCAAGGTGTGAGCATAATGGTAATTTATTTATTTTACAATGATTCAACAATAAAACATTGTCACAAAAATTTTTAGTTATTTACGCACACATTTATTTAAACTTGTCGTGCGGCCGTGGATAGATTTCAATGAGAGGTTTTCTGACAGCTCATTAAAAAAACAAAACTGTACAAAATTGGTACAAAAGGCTTCGATAGATGGCGCTTTACAAAAGGCGAAGGCGAAGAATTTATTCCACACTGCGTTTTTTAAAGTAAAATAAATTAATTGACGTCTGTATCAGAAATTGAACGTATAAATAACCATAGATGGTAGATACCACTTACCTACATTATAGTATACAGACTTAACGCCTTCGGCTTTTTAAAAGTGCCATCTATAGAGGTTTTTTGAACTAATTTTTATGAGCTGTCAGAAAACTCCCCATTGTTGCTAACAAACCGACTCCATACTATACGAACTTTCTTGAACACACGAATCAATAAAATTCTGTGCTCGCACTGCAGATTCGTAATTTTGATTCTGTGTAACTATCTACTTTGCTATTCTGATCTCCTTTTTGTGTATTTTTTTATATTTGAAACTATTATTTCTTATTGCGTCTTTAAATTAATCTATTTCTAATTTTCGTTATTCCATCTCATGTTTCAGAGGACCAGCCCCTCATGACCTTTCTCCGCGGCAGCAGCTTCTCCTTGGAGAAGTGCAAGAGGAAGCTTGACATGTACTTCACGATGAGGACCGCGTGTCCGGAGTTCTTCAGCAACAGAGATGTCACCGGCACCAGCTTGAGGGAGCTGATGAAAACCAAAGTGTGAGTATTTAGTCCAAGTTCTTTTTAGTCTTATTTTAGTACGCTCTCCAATACGCGGCTTAGGCTGCTAACTGGACGGCCGCGACAGCGACAGCGAGAGCGACAGCGGCGCGGGCAGCAAACCGGGCAGTGCTTTCCGCGACACGATAGAAAGTATTGAGTTTGTATAAAACCCGACAAATTGCTTGAGCGCCCGCTGGCGTCAAGAACGGCCCAGATTCCCCGCATCGCTCTCGCTGCCGCTGCCGTCCAGTTTGCAGCCTTACGTTTGTAGTTTGCGCCCTGCAACGAAATCGAATCAAACATCGAATAACGAATTCACCATCAGTGAAGACAATAAGCTCAATTAGACATAACAATCTTTAGCTTTAGGTCTCTCTTACATTATTACATTACTTCAAACTCAACAGTTGCTAACAAAAACTGAATTTGATTCTAAGTTTGTCAAATGGCACAATTTTTATCAACTGACTTCCAAAAAAGTAGGAGGTTCTCAATTCGTGTATATACCTATCTTTTTTTTGTGTCTTTGTTACACGATATTTCGGACAATTATAAATCGATTTCGAAAATTCTTATTTCATATGACAGAAAATACTTCAGAGTTAGTCCCATATAAATGATATGTTTCCGTTTCTGTGAATCTAGGGCTTGAATGCGAGCACAAGGATATATTGAAGAGAATAAGTATACAAACCAATAGTAATCACTCAATTTCAGTTAGACATCGTATTAAAAATGCACAAGATTTACGGAAATAGCTTCACCGTACATAGCAATTCCGTTCCTTCCAATTTCAAGTGACAGGTTCGTATCAAATGACAAGACAGATGACAGCTTTAACAGTAACAAAAATGTCAAAAATGGCTAATTGTAAAGGTGACTT